>VSWD01000011.1:23578800-24263570 GCA_033119305.1 Pinctada imbricata | reverse complement strand
AATATGCTTTTGGCACTTTCACTTTATCTACTTCTCCATACATGTAAAGATAAAAAGATGTTTTTGTGCTCCCATCAGCAACTTTGTCAGTGTATTCACTGCTTTATGTAAAGTAGGTAAAATTCAAAGGTCAAGGCAACAAGGTCAAAAGTTTTGGTACAGTACTACATGCAGTATGTAGTATCATGCCACAGTGAGTATACATGTGAACCGTAATGCCTTCTCATTTACCATTCAAAATTCACGGCCAAGGTTAAAGTTTTCAGAGGTACACATACAAGTGGACAGATGAAAAATTATGTGCCTCCAATCTATGATTTCGTGAGCAAAATCAAAGCTTTGAAGGAACTGATGGCGAGTTTCGTTTATTTATTTTAGAATGTCATATCAAACTATTTTATGGGATTTTTAAATATTGTATTAGCAGATAGAACAAATCCATTTTCCAATGTTCGGAAATAAAACATTTATGAACCGTCAGGGACCAGGGCGACCAAATTTTTAGCTGGGCCCCCAAAACATCATGTCCTACTCGCCCATTTGGCGAAAGAAAATAAAAATACATAGTCCATATTTAATTATAAAAAGGAATTTCTTTCGCTTCTATGTTAGGCCCCATACTTCGTCAATGAAGCTCTTTTAAAATCAGGGTCTTATATTATACATGTACGTACCTGTTTACATACGCGAAATTTACGTTTTCTCACGTGTCACTGTGCGAAGCCCTCGTTCAAAGTTGCTATTAAGATAATTAGAATTTGGATTACTGCATGTTGTTCGCACGACACAGTCTTACTGCATGTACATGTTTTCGAAAGCATACGTGTACACGTTTACCGATTCATTGAAAGGTAGTGGTACTTTGCACGGCCGAAATCAAAACTAATTTTCTTAATTCATTTATCGAAAATCTTTTAAAGTCGTTTGCCAAATTTACGCCCAAAATCTCATTTCAACTGATTCAATCCATGCCATAGGGGACGGTATAATGGCGCGAATATATGTAATGAATGTGCCGACCAGAAACTCACTTTTTACATCTCTCTCTCTGTTGACGTTTTAAAAATATCTATACGAACCGTGTATTGTTCTAGCCCCCCCCCCCCCTCTCTCTCTCTCTCATTTTGTCGTTGATAACGTACATCAATAAGCGTGAAACGTGAGACTGTACAATACTAAAGTGACGTTTTATTCAGTAGAAACCTATCGGATTAAAAAGACCCCCCCCCCCCAAAAAAAAAAAAAATAAAAACAATAGGCAAGCGTTTGGAAGGGGTGTCATGCCCCGCAGAAAGAAAAAAAATCGATCGTGAAAGTGATTTCAAAAGAACTACAGCAGAGGCTTTTATTGTCCTATTAGAGGCTATAAAAACGTGTAGAACTCGACATTGTACAAGAGTATCTGTACCTGGAAGAAATAAACTTATCTTCTTTACAAGTTTAAGATTAGATGTGTATTTTTTCTGGGCCCCCAGATTTTAGCCTGGGCTCCTAAATTTTAGAGTTTAGGGGCCCAGTTGGCTCCTAGGATATTTTGATAAAGGTTTGTCCCTGTGAACCTATGTCAGCATGACTGCTAGTCAGTGACAGATTCAAGGGGCGTAGGGCCCCCTTTAATTTTCCAATCATGGGTAAAACAATCATTTTAAATCAAGAAAGAGTGAATATTAGTGAATATTACTTACCTTTTAGTAAATATAATTGTTAAATGCATCAAATCCCATTCTTTAATTAATTACAGTCACGAAAATGGTCCCAAAAAGGCTGAAATTCAAGAGATTCCAGGAGGCTTCAACCCCCCTAACAGGGCTCTGCCCTGGACCCGCTGGGGATCTAGGAAGTCCCCAGACCCCTTGCCAATTATTTACGTCCCCCCCCCCTAAATAATAAGGTGGATCCGCACTGATAGTACAGACGTTTATTTTCTCTTCATGTATAGCACAGGGGTGAGGTATTATCGCTTGGTCACAAACCCTTTCCTCTATACGTACCCTTTCTTCTAAAAGTAAGTAAGTAATATTTATTTAAAGTCGGCACTGTGTACATAAATAACAAAGAACATAAGCTCTGTAGAGCTTTTACAACCGACATGGACATAATACTAAAACATGTACATAAGAAATTTTAAGAACGAGTAAACATGCAAAAAATAAAAACAAAATTAAAACAAGCACTGAAAATAAAATGTACATGGCAAACACTGACTGAAAGCTCTATACAAAATAAAATCATGCAAACAAAGCTAATTAAGAAATCAAATTAAACAGCAAGGTAATCAGCACTAAAAGCTAAAAATAAAGGAGAAAGACACTTGAAGTATCACAGGAAATAAGAGATTGGATGAGAGACAAGGAAGATTACACTAAAAATAACCTATAGAACTAATATATCACATACTTGTAAACCATACAAAAATCACACGAACAATGACATGAATAAATACAACATGATATATACACACCAGAAAGACAGAAAGGCTGGGGATTTACATGGAAGGGGAAAGAGGGGTTGCATCCAGGAGGACAGAAAAGCATTTCTGAGAGAAGACTCCACTCACCACTGCCATCATAGGATGTTACTCCAGCAGTGATATATGTCTATATTAAAAAAGTTTTATATATATAGACAGAAGGGTTTGTATTGAGGAAAGGGTTTGTGACCAAGCGATGATACCTCACCCCTGTGGTGTATAGATCTGCATATCTGTTCCACAGGCCGTATAAGTGCCTGGTATGTGTACGATCTCGCAGATACACAGTCATGTCAAATTTCTAACTTCAACCATTGCAAAATTCGCTATAGAGGTTCCAATAAGATCATACTTTCTACGATTGTACCTATATATTTTATCTACTATGTCACCAAATTTCATTGAAAAATTCCAAGTACTTCCAGAGATATCGTAGGTACCATTTCTTCAGTGACCTAGTTTCTGTTTACTCGAATTTAGCTGTTCAGCGTGTCCGTTCCAGCCCTGGCTCGGTGTTCAGTGAGTCAGTGCATTCTATTTGCGAATGCGACAGACCAATGCGCTATGAACGCTTGATTGCCTGTGAATTCTAAATTGATTTCTATACCTAGAAGTGTAATGTATGACCGTAACTCCTCGTTAATCGCTTAAGCACTCGAACTGCTAGCCGACTTGAATATCAGCGCCTTCCATTTTATTTACATAGTGTCACGTGGTACAGTATACGGGTAGTAGGAATTACCGAAAAGATAGCATTTACCGAAAAGACAGTGGTATTTACTGAAAAGACCCCAAATTGTACCGAAAAGACACTTAAATTTCAAAACTAAACACATTTTATGATTGGAAATGTGTTTACACAATTAAATGTATCACCAAAACAAAAAATGAATATATCCGTCTATTCGGTAAATATCACTGTCGTTTCGGTAAATGCTGTCTTTTCGGTAATTCCAAGTACCGCAGTATAGCCTAAAAACTTATAAGCAATCTCAACACACGTGCACACGAGACAGTTGATGTTTACTGCATCCTAAGTATCCTTTTTAAAATAATCTCTAACTTTTTTTAAACATTATGAAACAACTGTTAAAACGCGGAATGCAATGTACGCTGTCTTAAATAAATATGGTGAATAATGAGGTCCAGGCCATCGGGCCACACAATCGGAGTTGAGAAAAACTGTGAATATATATTTATCTTTACTCATTTATACATTTTGGGGCGTTGGGATGTCACGGAAGTGGTGTGACGTCAAAATCCTGCGATCACTATAGCCGAGATCGCTATGCGAAACTCGCCTAAAAAAAAGAAACGGTGACTTTTATGACATTTAATGAATTTACATATAAAATTTTGTTCTCAATTTGACGAAGACACAATTCAACAATTGTTATCTAAAACACCCTGATATCTAACAAATAATTCTTAACATTGCACATGACTA
Source organism: Pinctada imbricata (assembly GCA_033119305.1). NCBI lineage: Eukaryota > Metazoa > Mollusca > Bivalvia > Pterioida > Pteriidae > Pinctada > Pinctada imbricata. Next base: position 24,259,653 of record VSWD01000011.1, on the reverse strand, counting down.
AAATAGAAATTCCAATAGAGTAGTGACACTTTATCTATTAGATGATAAATAGGAACAGTACACTATGTAAGACATCATTTGATGTCAAATAGTTATAACTGTGGAAATTCTAATTTGCACTCCCGAAGATGTTTAATACTCTTGGTCATATTATATCATACAAATATCATCTATAAGAATATGCAATTTTGGTTTAAGGCATTAGGGGGATAATACTCTACTTCCGATTGTTTTAGAACTACCATGAAGTTTGCCGAAGATGCACAAGAATGTTCGGGGACCATACATTTTTGTGTCAAGTTGAATGAGACATAAAAAAAAATCAAATATCTATAAATATGTAAGATATGGAAGTGCATAATTTCTGGATTTTCGACAATATTGTTATTATACTGCTAATACCTTATAGCAACATAAAAACTATGAAGAAGTTTTGAATTATCATTGTGAAAAAGGTCATATTTGCTCCTGAATTCTTGTATAACTCTTTCAAAATGCTTACAAATTCTTGTTTTTATGTAAAATTTGTGTTTAACAATATTTTCAATCATTTTGCCTTCATCAACAATACTGACACCCTTTACAATGCCTAAATGCTTTCACTGACAGTTTTTAAAATTATAGCACTACAGTCCTTACAGTATCACACCATTACAGTCCTTACAGTATCACACCATTCTTAAATGACAAAGACTGGAAACAGTTTTATGTACTGGTATAAAGACAGTCCTCTCATTTCCCTAGAGAACTAGTATGCTGTCCTGCAACATAAACATTTAGATTCCTTGTGAGAAGAGCAAACATTTCTTGACCCTCGGCTCCTAGAACTGTGTTCTTGCTTTATGTGCAAATTTCACTACCCTAAAAGTGTTCTGTACAAGTCCATAGATTACATCTCTCGGAGCTGCCTTCATTGTTAGTCTATATTGTCAGGTATGCCATGGATTTCAGAGGTTTTCAAGCTGTGGAAGAAAGAAACAAATATCATAGAGAAAACATCTCTGTCATATTTAAGATAGTCATACATGAATAGGGTTTTGATGAAACAACAAGTTTTGTGATACAAATATCCCTAATAAAAAGACAAAGTTAAAACATTGGTGAAACTTCAAGGTCACATGGTCATAAATTTTCATTCCAATAGAAAATAGAAATACATGTGAAATATGATAAGGAAAACCCTGTGACTATAAAGGTTTATAAAGGTTTGCCTACATACATGTACATGTTCATGTATGAAGCTTTTCAAAGGCAGCCTCAACGGTCATGGTAACAAACTTTAAAATTTTGACTTTAAAAGGTCTTATCACAAAGAATGAACATGTGAAATATCAATATCAAAGCCCTATCAATTATCATTCAAACGTTATGGTCAAGGCTGTCTTTCTGGCAAACAAATAGGCCAAAACTGCATGTACATATATGCCCAAAATAATAGCAACGCCCAGGTAAGGGGGAGGTAACTCGATAAATTTCAACAGCCTCGTTTTGATTCCGTTTCAAAAAAGAGCTTGTAATAGTACGGGCTTTGTACAGAGAAATGTCGTGTGTTCAAACGTTTTAGTGACGCGAAAATAAACTTTGAGATGGCCCCTCGGTTTACCATCGATCGATCACCTCGTCATGGCATGCAGGTACGTAGAAAAACTGGGTCAAAGTATTAAGAGCTGTCTTATTTCTTTAAGTAGGGGGTTCAGGTGGATTTTATTGAAATGATCAGTAGGCATGTAAAATGCTTTTTCAGAAGGTACAAAGATTAAAGAGCAAAATGCTTTTTATTTGATGAAAAAATTATGCATTAAAACCAGAGATATCGCATTTTGAATGTTGCAAATTGGAGTTGATTTTGTAATTAGTCTTGTATTATGATATATAGAAATAAATGGCACCAAAAGTGCTAAAATTGTGTAAAATACATGGTTTGTTTCAATATTTTTTTAAAGAAAGCATTAAAAACCCTTTATCACCATATATCATTTTTTTCCTTATGGCATTAACTTTTTTATGGTTGTCATGGGAATTAGAAAAAAATAAAAATGGCAACCAAGATGGCCACCATCTCAAAGGCCAATATGTGTATAGAGACAGACAAATGACATAAAATAGTATTACCTTGTGCTATTAACAGGGTTCTTTCATTTTTTGAATACATTTTTTCAAAGTAATCAAAAAGAAGATCAACTTCCCTTCAATTTACTTCATAATTAATGTTCAGACAATCTTCATGCACAATTTTGATGTATTTTCTCAGTAAACTTTTTACGGTCATCTCTTAAGCATGTTAATTTTTACTTTTTTGAAAAAAAAAATTGAATGATTTCATTAAAGTGAAAAATCATGATCAATTATGTTTAACTAGAAACAATTTCAATCATTTTCCCCAATTTTACCTGTATAAAGTACAGGATTCATCGGGAAAAAGGTATTTGTAGGTATGGTCAGAGGAAATTCGGGCCAAAATGGTAAAGGGTGAGGGTGATTAAGCTTCATTTTGCACTAACTGACAGTATTTTGTTTGATAAGAGAAGTTTTATTCAATATGTTAATCATCACTCTACTTAATATCGTATGAAATTTGACTTTTGAAATCTATTATCTTTGAGAAAATAGTGAAAAACGAGAAAAAAAGACAATTTTTTGGAGTTTTTCTAGAATTTTGATACGATCCCTGAAAGTCATCTGTCGATTTCATATTGAAAACGAAAGTACAGAATATTATCTTCAATTTGATTGGATGGATATGGGAATCCCATCAATATGATGCCCCAAATCAGCCAATGAAAATACCTCTTGTATTTGAAAATGACGCAAAATGTGGTCCATGTTTAGAACGTACTGGAAAACCCGCTATAAGTAGGTTACATTTTCACGACTTGTTCATTAATTCAAAGCCTTGGAAATCTATTTTAACGTAATGAATGTTAAGTTTAAGCCTTAAACTGGACACTGATGTCATACTTATGACATTCTACCCATAATATAATGTATTTTTACGAAGGAGAACAATGCATATATTTTGTTCGAATGCCGCCTGATTACACTAAAAAGTCCATGACCTGAGCCCCCTACTTTAAGCAATGTAGTAATTGAACAAATGTATCATAAATAAATTCTTTTGGCATTCCTCTTGATGAATATATGTAATTCTTGTAAGCAAATAACCGTTCTTTAGGCGAAAAACATGAATCTTGCCCCCTACCCTTGAGCTGGCAAAAATCCAAGATGACGTCCAATAATGCCAATATTCCCGAAGTCTGTATTGCTTTTAATTTCCACTACAGGTTTTATTTGGTAGTGTCAGTGTCACAGCAGTGTGTTAATCACACAAGATGACTTATACGTCTAGAATGCAATGAAAATTTGGAACTGTCATGGATTTTATTGTAAAATCGCCACGATGAATTTAGTGGCCGGGGGGGCTCAAAACAATATTCTGCATCCACTGCACTGAAACACTAGTTGTTGTGTATTTCTTTTTTATTAAAGAACTATATTTTATGTATGTGAATTAATAATAATAATTGAAAAAAAAGAAATACTAGTAATGGGAGAATAATTTTTGTGCGAATAGCACATAGCGATTGCCTGATTTCTTCACTCATGGGTGCCCCGTCTACTGAGTATGTATAAATGATGTTACTCTGTTTACATCTACTTTGGGACTGCTTCAGTGTCATGATCGGTATAAAGTCTGATTACAGTCTGAATCAATGAATTATCTGTATGAATCGAGCTGTCGTGTTATGTACATGCATGGCCTAATGAAAAGTTGCATCTGTATGTACTGAGATGAACACAGGCTGTGTGTTGGAACCCCTTTACATTACCTGTTTTAGTGGACAATATATAAATGAAACGGTGCTATCGATAAAGATATTAAGTTGAATCATTGAAACGTTAAACTAACTTCAAGTAGGCTTATTTTGTCCCGCTTCACAAAATACCAGAAGTCTCTGATGAGACTGTAGCTCTCCTGGTTGTTTTGTTTTAAAAGATCAATTTCCTTTCTTTTAAACCAAAGACCATTATAAGGAAGCAGGCGCTTTAACAAATTCTAAGGAGCATTGCACAACAAAACAACATATCCATTAGACTGCAATTAGAATATCACTCATGGAATTCATAATATCCCAGATAAAATATTTCAAAAAAGAATGCCATGACCATTTTTCAATATCCTAGTGGCCAGGGGCTGCTAGCTCAATGACACAAAAAATAAGATTCAAAGAGTTATATAGGAGAAAATGACCACACCCATTTTCTAAGACCCTGGGGGTCAGGAGCTCAAATAAAATAGCAGAATCACAACTAGACCACAGACACATCATATTGCAAAAAGAATTAAGTCTCCATCATTTATTGTGTCAGAGGAGTTGCGAGCACAAGATTACATAGAGTTATACAAAATGTATAGGTAAAATGACCACACCCATTTTCTAAGACCCTGGGGGTCAGGGGCTCAAACAAAATATCAGGTGCACAACTACACCACAGACCAATCATATTGCAAAAAGAATTAAGTCTCCATCATTTATAGTGTCAGAGGAGTTGCGAGCACAAGATTACATAGAGTTATATAGGTAAAAATGACCACACCCATTTTCTAAGACCCTGGGGGTCAGGGGCTCAAACAAAATATCAGGTGCACAACTAAACCAAAGACCAATCATATTGCAAAAAGAATTAAGTCTTCATCATTTATAGTGTTAGAGGAGTTGCGAGCACAAGATTACATAGAGTTATATAGGTGAAAATGACCACACCCATTTTCTAAGACCCTGGGGGTCAGGGGCTCAAACAAAATATCAGGTGCACAACTACACCACAGACCCATCATATTGCAAAAAGAATTAAGTCTCCATCATTTATAGTGTAAGAGGAGTTGCGAGCACAAGATTACATAGAGTTATACAAGTGAAAATGACCACACCCATTTTCTAAAAACCTGGTGGTTAGGGGCTCAAACAAAATATCAGGTGCACAACTAGACCACAGACCCATCATATTGCAAAATGAATTAAGTCTCCATCATTTAAAGTGTCAGGGGAGTTGCGAGCACAAGATTACATTGAGTTATATAGGTAAAATGACCACACCCATTTTCTACGACCCTGGGGGTCAGGGGCTCAAACAAAATATCAGGTGCACAACTACACCACAGACCCATCATATTGCAAAGAGAATTAAGTCTCCATCATTTATAGTGTTAGAGGAGTTGCGAGCACAAGATTACATAGAGTTATATAGGTGAAAATGACCACACCCATTTTCTAAGACCCTGGGGGTCAGGGGCTCAAACAAAATATCAGGTGCACAACTACACCACAGACCCATCATATAGCAAAAAGAATTAAGTCTCCATCATTTATAGTGTTAGAGGAGTTGCGAGCACAAGATTACATAGAGTTATATAGGTAAAAATGACCACACCCATTTTCTAAGACCCTGGGGGTCAGGGGCTCAAACAAAATATCAGGTGCACAACTAGACCACAGACCCATCATATTGCAAAAAGAATTAAGTCTTCATCATTTATAGTGTCAGAGGAGTTGCGAGCACAAGATTACATAGATTTTCATAACCACGCCCATTTTCTAAGACCCTGGGGGTCAGGGGCTGAAACCAAATGTCAGGTGCACAACTAGACCACATACCAAGTAGGATGCAAAAAGAATTACCTTTCTATCTCCTATGGTTTCAGAGGAGTTACGAGCACAAGAATTGTTTACGGACGGACGGACGGACAGACGGACAGACGGACGGACGCCGGACGACGGGGTATCGCATAAGCTCGACTGGTCTGAGACCAGTAGAGCTAAAAATCTGTATACGACGGAAAAATTAGGAACTTCCTTCATGAAATATGATATTAATAATTATGAAAAATAAAAGATCAAAACATCCCCGTTTAGGATGTATCATGTTTTTATATACTAAAAAAAGAAGTGAATTTTCTTTCAAATTCTTAGCACACACCTAACATTGAACATGAAACATTAAAGAGAGAGTGGGGATCAAATTAGAAAATAAGATTCTTCTTCTTTCCTTGTATATGGTATCATCAATCGATAGTCATATTGGATTGTTGTATTTTTAGGGGGGGGGGGGGTAGATTTAATGTGATGTTATTTAATTTTCATGTTCAATGTCAGACATCATCTTTCAATTCATTACGACAACATTATGGATATGCACTTTAGTTCTGCCTTTATTCGTCCATAAACTGGCCTACAAACTTACGAAGGAGTTCAGAAACAAATATAACTTTGAAAACACAATATTTTGTCATACATTATAAGTGATAAATCTCTGGCTATTCGCACTCAGTACCTTCAGTGCTTTGATTCTTATCTAGGGAAGCAACACCAGAACTATTTTCGGACACTGATAGTGATGTGACTTTGCCACCAACATCAAGCCCCCGGTCAGGTATTTCAATTAATTTTATTGAATAATCATGTGTTGATCGTGTGTCATTTACCTGAATTTGCAATATTTTGCATTTTTCTTTACCCATGTAATACTTTTGAATATCAGAAATTGTGAATGTTTTCGTATAAGTAAAATATAAAAACTTTGAAAAAAATTAATCAAAGAAAAAAGAATCAAGAACAAAGCTAATTAATTATCTCAGTATATTTAAAATTTTCACATCACAATTATTATTTCTGTAATATTGAAACTATTTCTTTCTTTTCCAGGTGCTTAGAGGTGGGCTCCACATGATCATGAGTACTGTTGTATATAGAATTTTTTTGAATTGAATAAAAAAAACTAAGAAAGATAACTCTTGCATTTTTTTTTTTTTTTTTTTGCAGAAAATTGAATTTCATCAATATTTCAACCAGTTCATGAATTATAGTGCTGAAAATTGATCTTTATGGTAAAATAGTGCACATGTCACATAATGTGACATATATCTTCATCCATATTTCAAAATTGAGTTGATAGAATCTCATGGACAGTTTTTTCTCTATTTGTTCAAAGGTATTGTGCAATCTGTGTAATATTCTATGATTTTCAAAAGGTCATAAAATAGTCAATTTTCATCCAATTTGGGAATGGATTGTTGTTCTGAAGTCAGTATGTCAAGAACATTGCAGTCAGAGAAAGAAATTGACATTTTTTTGTTACTAGAAATTTGCCTGGGCATTGCTAAAAATAACATAAAAATCAATTAGTATTGATCAAAATTAAAATTAACCTCTTCTCCTCGATGATCTATCCCTTTAACAACATGAAAGCCTCTCTACAATACAGTTTTTTTTTTCTTTCATGAACCAATGACATACATCAGGGCTCTTCACCCCAATTTTTGGGACTTGGGCCGAGGCCTTTGAAATCGGGAAGCATAGTGTAATCAAAGATTACAAAGCTCACCTCGCAGCAGCAAAGTTCAATTCAAACATATTTCTAAGTACATTTATATTGGCTTTAAAAAGAACAATCACTCAAGCAGAAAAAAAAGTAGGTCAAGGTCATTCTATGAAAGTTTGATCAAAGATACATCAAATATGCAAGTTTGGACAATGCAGCACTTATACTTTTCTCAATATTTGCTTTTAAAAGCAGAATCACTCAAGCGGAAAAAGAAGGTGAAGGTCATTTATGAAAGTTTGATCAAAGATACATCCAATATATAAGTTTGGTACATGTAGCACTTATACTTTGCTCAATATTGGCCTTTAAAAGCAAAATCAATCAAGCAGAAAAAGTAGCTAAAGATCATTTTATGAAAGTTTGATCAAAGATGCATCCACTATGCAAGTTTTGCATATGTAGCACTTATACTTTACTCAATATTGGCTTTTAAAGGCAAAATCACTCAACCAGAAATAGTAGATCAAGGTCATTTTATGAAAGACTGATCAAAGATACATTCACTATTCAAGTTTGGAACATGTAAGACTTATACTTTGATCAATGTTGCTTTAAAGGCAAAATCACTCAAGCTGAATATTAGGTAAAGATCATTTTATGAAAATTTGATTAAAGATACATCCAATATGCAAGTTTGGAACATGTAGCACTTATACTTTGCTAAATATTGGCTTTAAAAAGCAAAATCACTAAAACAGAAAAAGTAGGTCAGATGCTGCATCTGATGCATGGGTTCACCTCAGCATCTCAAGATGAATCACTTGTGTGAGTTTGGTTACTGTAGCATCAGTACTTTATCAGATACTGATCTACCTCAAAAACTTTGACCAGACATGGACGCAAGTCACTGAACTGGAAAATGTAGGTCAGATGCAGCATCCAATGCATGTGCTCACCTCAGCATCCAAAGATGAATCACTTGTGCGAGTTTGGTTACTGTAGCATCAGTACTTTGTCAGATACTGAGCTACCCCAAAAACTTTAACCAGACATTGACACAAGTCATTGAGCCGGAAAATGTAGGTCAGATGCAGCATCCGATGCATGGGTTTACCCCAAACTTCTTAACCGGACGCAGATGGTGATGTGGACGTGGAAACTGGAATTATAGCATAAGCTCATCTGAACTTTGTCGAGGTGAGCTAAAAATAGTGGCGTTTTCTCAAAAATTGGGAAAAAAAAGTGGCGTTTTTATCAAAAACTGGGAAAAATATCAATAAATTTGAATGCCCATACATTTGAAATTTTGCATTTTCAACTCATTTTCTGAAAATTTTCCATAAGGTTTCAATTTGAAAAAAATTTGTCAATTGGGAAAAAAAAGATACTATTTTGCATCGTGAATCGAACCTAATATCGGTAAAAAATACGGCAGATCAAGAGCCCTGTATATGTATAAATGTATCGAGTAAAACATATCATAGGCTTGTCAAAGTCATCAGTCATCTCTACTTCCTCCCAATCCTTTGGGGCTGACCTCATCCTCCTTCTCCTCCTCTTGACTGAGATCCTCATTAACAACATCTACATCTTCCTACATACAGAGCTTATCAATAAACTTACTAAGTCATCAGCATCATCAGCCTCCTCTGCCTTCTCTTCCTCCTCCTGGCTGGCCTCCTCCTCTTTATTGAAGCCCTCCGCCTCCTCCTTACCCACATCACTGTCCTCGGACTCTAGTTTACTGATCAGGCTCTGCTTCTCTATAATTTTCGAGTAGAGTAAAACAGTTAATAAGAGTTGCAAGTACATGTTTTTCTATGAATACCTGTATATAACTGATTGAGCCTATGATAAATGGGTCCTTTTGGGTTTTTTATGTTTGTGGAGGTGACGCTACAGAATCCACTGGAAACATAGGTATGATGCCATGATCAGTTCATACTGAGAAATTTAACTGAAAGTTGTATAGTGATTCCACAATATGAGCATTTTCAGATTAGGAAGGCATTCAGATTGCAAAAATACATGTACATGTCTGTATAAGAAAGTATGACAAATTTTCATAGGTGCAGTCCTATATGTTTCACTAAATATCATGTAGAGACTTATTCTCATGAAGTAACATTTTGAGAAGTATCCAACATGTGCGGATCCAGGAATTTTTTACAGGCAGTAGGGGGGGATCCTAAAGTCAGAATTTATTGAAGAGCAAAAAAAAAAAAAAAAAAAAAAAAAAAACGCAAGAAATTGAAAAATAATTTTTTTTCTGTTTCTAATTATTTATAAAACAGGTAACTAGAGAGCTATGGCAAGTACTTGATTACATGTATTGATTGTCAGTTATATTATGTAAATACAACCAATGGCGGGCAATAGCGAGTCAGTGAAATAAAAATTTTCCTAGAATTTTCAAATTGAAAGATTTCTAATACAAATTCACGATGTATTTTTCAAATATTATGACAACAAAAGGGGAATTGGGACTTAAATCTTATGAAATACGTATATTATTAAAAAGAAATAGCTATGCTTCAAAAATTTCAGGGGGGTCTGGACCCCCTGATCCCCCCCCCCTCTAGATCCGCACTTGTCCAATGTTCACATAAATGTAAGTATCTACAAACTGAAGTTTATATAATAATCTTTATTCAGAATATGTCCAGTCACCAAAGTTAAATACATGTATTATCTATCAAGGATTAATAAACATACCATCTACTATTTGCTCCCAGAAACTCCTCCTCCCTTTACTGATCAGGGTGTCTTTGAAGGTCTTTATAAAGGTATTATATATCTTGGGTTCTGATTTCTGAAATGAAAAAAAAATTCTGATTATTGGCAAGTCTTTATTTTACTTTTTCCCTTTTTTCTATTCTGGAAGCAATAGATAATAAACATATGCTTTTAAAATCAAAGAAGAAAGTTCAGAAAAATGTGGTCTTAAATATATAATAGGTCAAAGGTCACAAATTCAAAACTTTTGATATGAATGGAAAGGTCTTGTCACAAGGATTAGGCATATGAAATATGAAAAGCTCTACTACCAAATATTTGAAATGTATGCCAAGGTTAATTTTTTGTGACTGACAGATTGTTGACCAGTGCTTCTGACAAACAAATAGACAAACAAACAGAAGGGTCAGTTTTAATTTCCTCTTACTTAAAAAAACATAGGTAATCACAGATTACGAAGCTCACCTCGTGACAGCAAAATTCAATTCAAACATATATCTTAGTACATGTATATTGGCTTTTAAAGGCAAAACCACTCAAGCAGAAAAAGTAGGTCAGGGTCATTTTATGAAAGTTTGATCAAAGATACATCCAATATGCAAGTTTGATACATGTAGCAGTTATACTTTGCTCAATATTGGCTTTATAGAGCAAAATCACTCCAGCGGAAAAAGTAGGTCAAGGTCATTTTATGAAAGATTGATCAAAGGTACATCCAATATGCAAGTTTGGTACATGTATCACTTATACTTTGCTCAATATTGGCTTTTAAAGGCAAAATCACTCAAGCGGAAAAAGTAGGTCGAGGTCATTTTATGAAAGTTTGATCAAAGATACATCCAATATGCAAGTTTGGTACATGTAGCAGTTATACTTTGCTCAATATTGGCTTTATAGAGCAAAATCACTCCAGCGGAAAAAGTAGGTCAAGGTCATTTTATGAAAGATTGATCAAAGATACATCCAATATGCAAGTTTGGTACATGTATCACTTATACTTTGCTCAATATTGGCTTTTAAAGGCAAAATCACTCAAGCGGAAAAAGTAGGTCGAGGTCATTTTATGAAAGTTTGATCAAAGATACATCTAATATGCAAGTTTGGAATATCTAGCACTTATACTTTGCTCAATATTGGCTTTTAAAGGCAAAATCACTCAGCGGAAAAAGTAGGTCAAGGTCATTTTATGAAAGTTTGATCAAAGATACATCCAATATGCAAGTTTGGTACATGTAGCACTTATACTTTGCTCAATATTGGCTTTTAAAAGCGAAATTACTCAAGTGGAAAAAGTAGGTCAGATGCTGCATCCGATGCATAGGTCCATCTCGGCATCCAAAGATGAATCACTTGTGCAAGTTTGGTTACTGTAGCATCAGTACTTTGTCAGATACTGAGCTACCCCAAACTTCTTAACCAAGTCACTCAAGCGGAAAATGTAGGTCAGATGCTGCATCCGATGCATGGGTTCACCTCAGCATCCAAAGATGAATCACTTGTGCAAGTTTGGTTACTGTAGCATCATTACTTTGTTAGATACTGAGCTACCCCAAACTTCTTAACCAAGTCACTCAAGTGGAAAATGTAGGTCAGATGCTGCATACGATGCATGGGTTCACCTCAGCATCCAAAGATGAATCACTTGTGCCAGTTTGGTTACTGTAGCATTAGTACTTTGTCAGATACTGAGCTACCCAAAACTTCTTAACCAAGTCACTCAAGCGGAAAATGTAGGTCAGATGCTGCATCTGATGCATGGGTTCATCTCAGCATCCAAAGAAGAATCACTTGTGCCAGTTTGGTTACTGTAGCATTAGTACTTTGTCAGATACTGAGCTACCCCAAACTTCTTAACCAAGTCACTCAAGCGGAAAATGTAGGTCAGATGCTGCATACGATGCATGGGTTCACCTCAGCATCCAAAGATAAATCACTTGTGCCAGTTTGGTTACTGTAGCATTAGTACTTTGTCAGATACTGAGCTACCCCAAACTTCTTAACCGGACGCGGACGCGGACACGGACGCGGACGCGGACGCGTGGGGTTATAGCATAAGCTCACTCAACTTCGTCGAGGTGAGCTAAAAAAGAGGAACAATGAGTTGAGGTGACAAATGATGAAGTAGATCTGTACATTATAAGATATCTTACTATAAGTCTATATCTTTATAGCTTGTTCCCTAAGTGCCTTACTATAAGTTAATACCTTTATAGCTTGTTCCCTAAGTGCCTTACTATAAGTCCATACCTATATAGCTTGTTCCCTAAGTGCCTTACTATAAGTCCATACCTTTATAGCTTATTCCCTAAGTGCCTTACCATAAGTCCATACCGTTATAGCTTGTTCCCTAAGTGCCTTACTATCAGTCAATACCTTTATAGCTTGTTCCCTAAGTGCCTTACTATAAGTTCATACCTTTATAGCTTGTTCCCTAAGTGCCTTACTATAAGTTCATACCTTTATAGCTTGTTCCCTAAGTGCCTTAAAATAAGTCCATACCTTTATAGCTTGTTCCCTAAGTGCCTTACTATAAGTCCACACCTTTATAGCTTGTTCCCTAAGTGCCTTGCTACATGTACAAGTCCATACCTTTATAGCTTGTTCCCTAAGTGCCTTACTATAAGTTCATACCTTTATAGCTTGTTCCCTTAGCACCTTACTATAAGTCCATACCTTTATAGCTTGTTCCCTAAGAGCCTTGCTATAAGTCTATACCTTTATAGCTTGTTCTCTAAGTGCCTTACTATAAGTTCATACCTTTATAGCTTGTTCCCTGAGTGCCTTACTATAAGTCCATACCTTTATAGCTTGTTCCCTGGGTGCCTTACTATAAGTCTATACCTTTATAGCTTGTTCCCTAAGTGCCTTACTATAAGTCCATACCTTTATAGCTTGTTCCCTGAGTGCCTTACTATAAGTCCATACCTTTATAGCTTGTTCCCTAAGTGCCTTCAGACAATCCATGGCCTTGGCATAGAACTGGGCACCAAAGGAATCTAAAACTAACTGTTCTACTCTCTTCTCCATCTGTTTACAAGCTACAGAAATAAGGCAAAATGTGAATAATGTGTGTATACAATCATGTTACCATAAATAACTTGCCTAATATAATGTAGACAAATTCTTTTTCTATATTTTTTTCGTGTTCAGCAAGTTTGATCCTACAGCATTGCCTTGGTGTAATTACATGTATATGATAATCTTTAAAATTTCAATGTCACAAGCATAATTTGGTGGTTAATGGAGGACATCTAACGGTAAATAGGTGGGTCTTAATCTGAGAAAGTAACACAGTCTCGATTCCAGCAATGTATTTCATTTTGATTTCACAAATAATTACATTTCCTACATGCTATGTTTACATGTCATTGAAACCCATCTATAGAAGATACAAGCTTGTAACCTTTTGCATATTGCAAATAAACCTATTCTGGATTGAGGTACATGTATGTTTCATAAAGTTCAACAAAATGTAGCTAATCACCGAAAGCAAAAGTATGAACATTGAATACATGTAGATACACTGCTCAAAAAAATTAAAGGAGCGATTTTCCCATTGTGATATAATGGTACATAGCTTGTAAAATGTTTTGGGATAAGCAAGGCTACATCATCAAGTTTTATCATGTGTACATGTATATGGTTAAACTGTTCAATAAAGACATCAATAAAAAGAAATGACTATTAAATATGTCCTAATACATTTATGTTCATCATATAGAATAAGCAACTGCAAACGTGTGTGATATGAAAGTAGAAACCTTGCTCCCTTAATTTTTTAGCAGTGTACAATGTAGGACATCTGCAGATTAATTAGAGTATTTATTACCTTCAGAGAAGTTATCAACATCTTTCTGGCTGATCAGAGCTATGAAGTCTTCAACAGGTGTAACTGTGCCAACCTTTTATTGATATAAAGAGAATAAATTTACACAAACTCATTATTATTCAAAATTCTCTCCTACAATATTAATTTTACACACACCTCTTCCACTGTGTTCAAATCTCAAGTACACTTTACTTTAAAATACAGTCATATATTTTGATCCAAATCCAAATTACACATACTGCATCTATGATCATTGTAAAATATCTATATTCTCTATTTACCTCCGTGACCTTGGCCTTTGTGATATCTGCCAAACCTCCCTCAAGGTCATCATCAACCTTCAGTTTCTTTGAGGCAGGTTCTTCTTCACTGAAAATATAAGGAAGGCAGGCTGTATTGGTACATTATGATTTGTACATTATGGTTTCATCATTCTATATCAATTATTCTCAAAATGGAATAAAAATTTCTGTTAGCCTCATGATGCTGAGAATCTTTGGTTAGAAAGAATCAATTCAAATCTATAAAGTAAATGTAAATGTACATGAAGATATAAACTTTCTTTTCTTTAATCCCCAATCTTGCCCTTTTAAATCAATTCAGATACATAAGGTACATGTACATGTAAAACAAATACTTTCTTGTACTTACAGAAATTAATTCAGATCTCCAAGAATAAAGTACATGTATAAAAGACCAATGTAATATTTCTTTATCTTGTAGTTTTAAGTCACAGACATACTTTGATTTGAACATGCTCTCTCCTGTTTTGTCTTCTTTCTTTTTAACAACCTCTAGTTTAAACAGTTTCTTTACTTTCTCACATTGTTGTTCACAGTTGGCAGCGACCTCTTGTGGTGGTTTCAGGGAATTAGCTATTAAGGGAGATAACTCTGGTAATGCATCATCTGGATTAAACGCTCTGTGTTGCAAACACTGAAATACATGTAAGATAGGTCATTCCAAACTTCTTTTTGTGAATTTTCTTCATCTGGTATTTTCTTCATTTGTATAAATTACTTCAGTTAAACACCAGACTTTCGACTATTTCCTAACAGCAGAGTACAATGAAAATCCCTTCATCATGTTTCCTTACTTTTCAAGAAAATATGCTTTCCTGACCTTTGCCTGTCATGCACATGAAATTAACATTATTGAATTAGACAGTTTAAAAGTGAAAAGCAAATATACATGTACCTGATATAACCTTTGGAAATGAGGATTAAATATTAGTTTAGGTTTCAGTGATTCACTTTTTTCACCTTCTTCATCTCTGGAAAGAGAAAATCAAAACTTACTTCAAGAGGGATTACATTGTTCGTATAATAGTAACAGAAACTTGTATCACCGGTAGATAACATTGTTCATATAATAATACCCGTGTCCAGGCAACATGTACGATCACTAGTAAAATCACAATCTACATGTATATCATTTTGTTGTCTGTAGAAGCAAAGAAGCTAAATGAGAACAATTTTAAAATCCATGTATGTCCATTCTGATCTTGGCAGGGAACAGACATGCTCTTGTTTGATATAACTTTATCTAAAACATATCTTCAAATCTTAATAAAGCAGGATATCCAAGTAAGAGTCATACCCATACATGTATATACGCAAGATTGCAAATGCAGCGCATGCAGCTTGTCCGATCTGACTTTTCATTTGGTCACCTACCTAAACCATTGTTCAAAACTTGGGCACCTTTTCTGCCCAAGTAAATTGATGACGTCATAACAATGGAGAACAAACGAAGAGTGCGCGAGAACATTTGTATAGTCTTGGTTAGAAGTACTTGCGATCTTCCGTATTAATGACATGTGACACACTCTTCATGAGACAATACAACTTTAAGACTTACTCTGCCGCTGTGGACAGGTCTGTATTAGATATCAGATCATCTATGGCGTCTAACTGCTCATCTGTAATAGAGAGAAAATAAAGTCATAATAAAACACCGCTAAAGACGGTATGGCCGGATTGCAAAGTAAGTTTTTGTCAGCGACTGGGTCAAGGTCAATAGGTCAAATAATACAGCATAAATTGAAAGGTTTTGTCAGAGGCAACCTACATGTATAAAATAAAGTTTCTACTGCATACAGTTCCATAGATTTTGCTTAAACCAGGAACTTTAACCAAAATCCTTAACTAGGTCAAAGGTCAAGGTCACTAGGTCAAATGTTACGGCATAAATTGAAAGGTCTTGTCATGGGCGAGTTTCATTAATAATATAAAGTTTCTACTGCATACAGTACCATAGATTTTGCTTAAACCAGGAACTTTAATAAAAATCTTTGAGTAGGTCAAAGTCGAAGGTCAAGGTCACTAGGTCAAATGTTACGGCATAAATTGAAAGGTCTTGTCATGGGCAAGCTTCATGTATAATATAAAGTTTCTACTGCATATAGTTACTTAGATTTTGCCTCAACCAGAAACTTTAACCAAAATCTTTAACTAGGTCAAAGTCCAAGGTCAAGGTCACTAGGTCAAATGTTACGGCATAAATTGAAAGGTCTTGTCATGGGCAAGCTTCATGTATAATATAAAGTTTCTACTGCATATAGTTACTTAGATTTTGCCTCAACCAGAAACTTTAACCAAAATCTTTAACTAGGTCAAAGTCCAAGGTCAAGGTCACTAGGTCAAATGTTACGGCATAAATTGAAAGGTCTTGTCATGGGCATGCTTCATGTATAATATAAAGTTTCTACTGCATATAGTTCCTTAGATTTTGCCTCAACCAGAAACCTTAACCAAAATGTTGACGGCAGACGGACGGACGGACAGACAGACGGACGGACGGACATCGTCAATCTATAGACCGGAATTCCTTTGCAATCCGGCCAAAAAAATAATCACACAAATTTCAGCTCATATTTCTAAATGAGCAGATCTACAGAACAATTTACTTTTACCCATTGTTCATAACTACAGTAGATGTAAATTTTACCTGATGGCTTAAACTTTTTGTTTGTCTGATCATCATCTTTTATAGGAAGAGAACCAAACGTAAACTGACGTACATCTTCTCTGAATGGCAGCTCTACATATACCAGACACTATGGGATGAAAAGAAGAAATGATTGAGAGTCTTAAAGAAGGCTGACAGAACGTTATAAATAATTCCTACATGTACATGTACATGTATATGTATATGTAGACAATGCTTCTGGAACATAAAGTAAGCAAACATTATAATTGCATGGCTTCTCCCCATGACATTTATTTTTAAAGTTTTATTTGGTTGTTCTAAAATCTAATGAATTCAAAGGCACACATTATTAAAACTAAGAATCTACGAGGGCTGATTGATATGTTATGAGCCTTGTATTGATGGATTTGAATTTTATCAGGCATTTTGCATTATTTTTCTACATAATCCCCATCAGTATCTATACACTTTTGCCAACGGTGTTTAAGGGCCTCTATACCACTTTTAAAGAACTCCTTTTCTTCTTCAGTTTTGCTCGTACCCTATGAGACAGCCTATGTGAGACGCAGATGCTCAATCAAGTTAAAGCCACAATCAAGAATGGCAGCCATGGCAGTGACAGACTTGTGAACAGGAGCATTGTCTTGATGGAAAAACACACCTTTAACAAGTGAGCTTTCCACGGCGCTTAAGTTTGATATTTTCCTGTAACTGTGTCTGAATTGAAGCATAGTATGTGCAATTGATTGTTTGTCTTTCTTGGAGATAATTTATCAGCAGAATAACTTCTGCATCCCAGAAAACCACGGCTCATAACATATCAATCAGCCCTTGTAAATATTTATTTTTTACAGATGAAGAAGTTTTAGCACATCTAGGTACATGCACATGTACATGTATATACCTCATAATCTGATTTGATATGAGGCATCAGACAGCCCAGCTTTGGTCCTGATGCAGCACTGTAAACTTTCCTGACTATGGCCACCATGTTTGTCTCATACAAAGCATTTATAATGGAGGAAAGAGCCACTGATGCAGACTAAAATGTACAGAATAAATAACACATAAATTCAGAGTAATGTTCTGGTTTGATTGTAGGCTAGCTGGCTGGCTGGCATGAACGTACATGTATTCACATGATATCACACGGTATTCTATTTATTGGGATACTTATCGCTATATACATTTTGGAAAATTTGCAATCAAGATTACCGTGCAACTTATAGAAAATATAGACTATAATTAAGAGACAATTTGATGTCATAATTACATGTATCAAACATGTGACATACATGTACATTTGTTGGAGCATTTTCATTAAATGTTATTTTGATATTATTCTCCACTGCAGAAATGAATGTACATGTATATTTCACGATAAAATAAAACACCGCTAAAGACGGTATGGCCGGATTGCAAAGTAAGTTTTTGTCACTAACTGGGTCAAGGTCAATAGGTCAAATAATACAGCGTAAATTGAAAGGTTTTGTCAGAGGCAACCTACATGTATAAAATGAAGTTTCTACTGCATACAGTTCCATAGACTTTGCTTAAACCAGGAACTTTAACCAAAATCCTTAACTAGGTCAAAGTCCAAGGTCAAGGTCACTAGGTCAAATGTTACGGCATAAATTGAAAGGTCTTGTCATGGGCAAGCTTCATGTATAATATAAAGTTTCTACTGCATATAGTTACTTAGATTTTGCCTCAACCAGAAACTTTAACCAAAATCTTTAACTAGGTCAAAGTCCAAGGTCAAGGTCACTAGGTCCAATGTTACGGCATAAATTGAAAGGTCTCATCATGGCCAACCTACATGTACAATATAAAGTTTCTACTGCAAACAGTTCTTTAGATTTTGCTTAAACCAGAAACTTTAACCAAAATCTTTAACTAGGTCAAAGTCCAAGGTCAAGGTCACTAGGTCCAATGTTACGGCATAAATTGAAAGGTCTGGTCATGGGCAACCTACATGTATAATATAAAGTTTCTACTGCATACAGTTCCATAGATTTTGCTTAAACCAGGAACTTTAACCAAAATCTTTAACAAGGTCCAAGTCCAAGGTCAAGGTCACTAGGTCAAATGTTACGGCATAAATTGAAAGGTTTTGTCATGGGCAACCTTCATGTATAATATAAAGTTTCTACTGCATATAGTTCCTTAGATTTTGCCTCAACCAGAAACTTTAACCAAAATGTTGACGGCAGACGGACAGATGGACAGACGGACATCGTCAATCCATAGACCGGAATTGCTTTGGAATCCGGCCAAAAATCTCTGATATATAAATAATTTAAGGTTTTTATACATATGTATATCACATACAAAAAAAAACATGAAATATACCAACTTATAGCTTTGATCCTATTGTTCATGATGTTTTTCTACTTTTAAGTGTCAAAGTTATCTTGGACAAACAAATAATGTAGTGTATTTACCCATTCTGAGGGACAAACAATAGGATAAGAATATCATTTTATATTTATAAATTGCATTTGCGAATTTATGTTTTGTTTGTTCTGCAGAAAACATCTAGTAATAATAATCAAATGATGTAAATGGTGTTTAAAAATGAGCTTCAAATTCAGTACTGCAGATACTATGACAGGGTCTATCTTTTTCTTTCTCAAAAAATATCACAATCTTACAATCAGACGTTCACAACAACTACATTGTATTGTCTTTTTCAACAATCTACTGAGTTTATACCTCATCTCCTTTATCTGCTACAACAAACGAGGCCCCATCACCGAGTTGATGATGTCGTTTTATCTGAAATAACAGAAATAGCAAACTGTTGAAAAAATGAAAATTCATAGAAAACGCACAAATTAAACTACATTTTTCATATGCATCTTCAATCGATCATTGGCAGTCTTTTGTTGTTCATTTGTCTTTCCATTCTGCAAAGACTGCAGACTGTTCCAAATGAAATACTGGAATATTGTCCATTCCACTTTTAACAAGCAAGGATGCATCAAGATTTAAGAGTTTTATACATGCATTTATTACACCTCGTACTAATTTCAGCCAATGACATTGCAGTATTACGGTCACGTGGTGTCCTACCTTGATTCCGAGGAAGGTCACTAAATTCTCAAACGTCAAAGTTACACAGAAATCGTTACCGAATAGTTCTCAGCATGATAAATTTGTTATAGGGGTCAGCCTCACCCCCCACAACTTTACACACCTACTTTGAGTAGGAAGTATGACAGGAACAACCCTAATATTGTTAATATTGACAATTAATCTTTAGCTTGTACCTTGTATGAAACCTTATAGTCTAGTTGCCAAATGGCTATTTTGGGGTGAACCCAAAAAAATGTTATGCACAAAATGTTTTTGCATGAAAGTGATGTTAATACTCTCTACTTTGATAATCCGGCTGATGCCACTCTGGCATCCTTGGGCATTTCGAAATTTTTGGGAAAAAAGGTAATTTTTCAACGAAAACCGTTGAAAATTGGAAATACACAATTACTTTGTCCACGTTGTAGCTAGAACAACAAAGTTGGTATCGAAAGAACAGCAATGCCATTGCCTTTAAGTCCCAAGCTCATTTTATCAATTAACTTGTTCATAAAATGGGGAAAACTATGGATTTTCGATGAAAAACCGTTGAAAATTGGGAAAATGTCATATCTTTTTTCATACTGTAGATAAAATAACAACTTTGGTACCAAACGCACAATAAATGTATTGCCTTTCATTTTAAATATCAGATTAGCAATTTGCAAGTACGAAAATGGGGGAAAGAATTAATTTTGAATGAAAAATCGCTGAAAAATGGGATATTGCAATGTTTTTTTCCATGCTGTAGTTAGAACAACAGCAAGAAAAATGATTTCATTGTTTTAAATTCCGAATTCCACTCAAGATAATTGAATCTTCTTGTTTTGTTTTGTTTTTGCTGAAAACAGGTTTTAAATTGTAAAAGAAATCGGTTTAAAGAAATTCTAAAACAACAATTTTCGTATCAAAATGATTGCATATTGATAGGTTTAGATTTGCACTCTCTTATTACCCTTTATTCTACTCTAGATATATCATTCCAAATAGTATAAATGTCCTAGCATCATCTTACAACATCACGCATCATTTCACGAAAAGAATGTTCCATTTTAATTGCATAATTCATACATTGCTTATTTGATGTTTGATGTCGTGTTTGCTGTTCCCTGCCCGTTTTGTTTCTCTTGCTGTGTTTGTCTTCTCTGTATTTGTACTTGATGTGTTTTGATGTGTTGATATTGGTGCTGCAACCCGGTTTTGTTGGATATCACCTCCTTTCTTATTGCCTTGTTTTTTCATCAACATGCAATTATAATTTTTGTGTGCAACTACTTCTAACAACAAAGAACCCCTCTTACATGGTTGATCAAAATGCCTCCTTTGCATCGTACTCTGACAATTTTCTACTCCAAAACATTTACAGAATTAAAGAAAATTGAGCACAGAATTTGTCACATCTGTTTGTTACACAGCTCAGATTTCATGTGCGACTACAACAAGTCAACAGGATAACAGATAGAGGTTCAGACGCAATTGGCAAAATATTATCACAATAGGTCTCAAAATTTATTTTAAATTTAGTTCTTTCAGCAGATCCAGGTTTGATCTTAAGAATGTTTCCTTATGCATGGCTAAAAATATTTCGTTTTTCTTGACATTTTATCGAAATTCTTCAATTAATAAAGTTGGTGGTAATGTTCATCCAAGGGTTTTGAACTCTGTGAGGAGGTTTTTTTACACCATAATTGTGCGTTCTTCGAGACCTCTGGGAAATCGTAATATTGGGAGGGTGTGGTTATCCTGGATTACGTGCGCACAAGCGCACGTAATCCAGGATAACCACACCGTCTGCTATTTACGTGGGAGATGGCCGTCCTAAGTCGGCACCCGTTATCCATTGGTCTCGTTGGTTAATGTTTAGTCTTTTATGTTTCATGTTTCTATGATCTTGTCCCTTTTGCGTCTCTTTCTGTGGGTGTCTGTTCTGTGTGTTTTTTTTTTTTGCATGGGTGCTTTGGGATTTTGCTGTGGGTGCTGCAACCTAGTGTTGTTGGAGATCCCCGCCTTTCTCTTATAGCCCATTTCATTCAATCGTACACTGGACCTGACATCAGATATACTGTCTAGATTCTTTTCAATATCTGAATTAACTTCTCTCAAATTTGACACTGAACACCACTTCAAAAGATTTCCCACAGAACAACCTTTGTCTCTCCTATACCATCATATGTTGATGGTATCCATCATCATGATCTGTTCGCAATACCTACATCTTCAGAATGATGTGTAGAATGCGAGTTCTTAATCAATCGGATTGCTTTCTCGATCAAATGATTGCAAGTACATGTCATATCAATGAGTTGCACTTCATTTCATGAGATGTAGCTTTCTTGACTAAATCTTTTATGTCATAGTGATCGTAAGTAGGAGTCAATTGAATACCATTTAAATTTGCTCTCTGCAAAGTAATAGCAATTTCAAGTTCAGAAAATATGACCAGGGGCGCTGCTGGAGAGGATTTTGGCTGTGTCATGAAGTCACTTTAATTGAAAGCATCACTGATGAGGATTTTTCTATCCGAAACACGTGTCTGGTGCAGTAAAATTGGTTTAAAACTGTCTTCAAGAAGGTAGATAGCTGGAACACTTATCATTGAACATCTGAAGTGTTTAGTTATTTTTAGAATTATATGACCAGAAACAATCAAGGTATTAATTCTGCCATTTAATGGTCAGTCGATACACCAGAGCCCTGCATACATCAATCGATCACCAGCGCCTAGGCATTTTTGTCGAATAGATAACCTGGAGCTTATTTTAAGAACATATTTCGAAGTTGAAAAACTGAAGTAATCTTTTTTACATTGAACAATGTCACCACTAAGCAGGTCTTTAAGATCCATTTCAATGATTGAAAACAACTTCACAACCCTGGCAGAAATCATCTATGTTAAACATCTTCAAATTCATTAGCATCATTTAAAAGCAGATTAATTAACAGCGAGGACTAGACATGCACGTTTCGGATATTTAATCCTCGTCATTGATCCTCAATCCAAACAATGAAATATGGCCAATAATGTGTGATAATTATGTCCAAAATATAAGACGTAGCAAGATGACTAGGATATGATGCTACAGGACCCAGGTTTCAGAAATTTGTGACAATTTTGCAAACAGAAAATTTCGAATACGTTTGAGACAAAGGAGGGGATCTCAAACAACAGCAGGTTGCAGCACCCTTAGCAAACCCCCTATGCAAATAACACAAAGCAGACAAGCACAAACAGAGACGCATAAGGGACAAGGAACGTCAACGCACAACACAGAAACATCAAACAGAAAGGACTACAAATAAACCAACGAGCAACCGGTGACGACTTGGAACGGCTATCTGCCACGGAAATAGCTGAAGGTGTGGTTATCCTGGATTACGATTTGAAGAAACGACCAACCGAAATGGATCAAACTTGGCTACATGTGCCCTCGGGGACTCCTGGTCCGCCAGCAGTGACACTCACCAATTGGTACAAATGTTAAACGTCTTCAAATTCATTAGCATCATCTAAAAGCAGATTAATTAACAGCGTGGACAAGACATGCACGTTATGTATCATAGACAGTAGCCGCTTCCTTTTGGACAATGTGTCTAATTTCACCCACATCTTTCAAAAGCTTGCTACAAGACTCCATGTACTAGTAAATTGTTTTTCTTAAAACTGTTGACTTGAATACACATATCTTTGTTCTAGATTTTCTCTAAACGTTTTGCATTTTTCAAAGTCCCAACTTTGTATGGAAAAAACCTTTAAAAATCTAAGTTTTCTCCCTCATTGTTCTTCTCCCATTTTATTTATGAGCAAGTTGCTTAATATGTATTCTGAATAAAAGACAATAACAAAAACCTTTATTTTGGTACCATAATTGCAGAACCTCATACTACAGTTTGAAAAAGTCATTGCATTTTTCAAATTTTCAGCGATTTTTCATCAAAGAGTAGTTGTTTTTCCCAATTTTTCGTACCAGCAAATTGCAAATCTGACTTCTGTATTAATTAAAATGAAAGGCAATAAATTTATCGTACGTTTGGTACCAAAATTGTTTATTTAGCTACAGAATAAAAAAAGATATGGTGTTTTCCCAATTTTCAACGATTTTTCATTGAAAATCCATAGTTTTCCCCATTTTATGGACAAGTAAATTGGTAAATTGAGCTTGAGACTTAAAGACAATAAAATTGTCGTTCTTTTGTTACCAATTTTGTTGATCTAGCTGCAGCATGGAAAAAGTAATTGAATTTTTCCTATTTTCAACGGTTTTTCTTCGAAAAATTCCATTTTACCCCAAAATTTCGAAATGCCCAAGGATGCCAGAGTGGCATCAGCCGGATTATCAAATAAGAGGGTATTGACAACACTTTCATGCAACCAGAAGTCTCTGACGAGACTGTAGCTCTCCTGGTTGTTTTTTCTAAAACATCAATTTCCTTTTTTTTTTTTTTTAAACCAAGACCATAGGGAGCAGGCGCTCTAACAAATTATAAGTAGCATGACAAAACTACATATCCATTATACTGCAACTATAATAGCACTCATATAATTCATAATATCCGAGATAAAGTATTTCTAAAAAGAATGTCACACCCATTTTCCAAGATCCTAGGGGCCAAGGGCTGCTAGCTCAAATGAACTACCAATGACACATCAAGACTTGGATAAAGAATTAACTCCCCATCATAAATAGCTTTAAATGAGAAGAGAGCACAACTATATAGGAAAAATTACCACACCCATTTTCAAAGACCCTAGGGGTATAAGGCTAAAACAAAATATCAGGTGCACATCTATGCCACAGACCAATCATTGCAAAAAGAATTAATTCTGCATCATTTATAGTGTCAGAGGAGTTGCAAGCACAAGATTACATTTACTTATATAGGAAAAATGACCACACCCATTTCTGAGACCCTAAGGGTCAGGGGCTAAAACATAAAAACAGGGGCACAACTAGACCAGAGACCCATAATATTGCAATAAGAATTTAGTCAGAGGAGTTGTGAGCACAAGATTACATAGAGTTATATAGGAGAAAATGACCACACCCATTTCTATGACCCTGGGGGTCAGGGGCTCAAACAAAATATCAGCACAACCAGACCATAGACCCATCACATTGCAGAAAGAATTAAGTCTCCATCATTTATAGTGTCAGAGGAGTTGCGAGCACAAGATTACATAGAGTTGTATAGGAGAAAATGACCACACCCATTTCTAAGACCCTGGGGGTCAGGGGCTCAAACAAAATATCAGGTGAACAACAAGATCACAGACCCATCATACTGCAAAAAGAATTAAGTCTTCATCATTTATATTGTCAGAGGAGTTGTGAGCACAGATTATATAGAGTTATATAGGAGAAAATGACCACACCCATTTCTAAGACCCTGGGGGTCAGGGGCTAAAAAAAATATCAGGTGCACAATGAGACTACAGACCCATCATATTGCAAAAAGAATTAAGTCTCCATCATTTATAAAGTCAGAGGAGTTGCGAACACAAGATTACATAGAGTTATATAGGAGAAAATGACCACACCCATTTCTAAGACCCTGGGGGTCAGGGGGCTCAAACAAAATATCAGGTGCACAACAAGACCACAGACCCATCATATTGCAAAAAGATTTAAGTCTCCATCATTTATAGTGTCAGAGGAGTTGCGAACACAAGGTTACATAGAGTTATATAGGAGAAAATAGTTGCCAGAGTCACCTAATGCTCGACTGCATAGCATAATATCTCTCATGACAGCCAATTTATTTTAACTCCCTTTCTCAGGCAACAACATATATCTCATCATAAATCACTGAAGCAGAAAAAGTAGGTCAAGGTCAGATTTCAATAGTCAAACCCAAGATGCATCCAATATGCAAGTCTGGTGCATGTAGCACTTATAGTTAGCTCAATATTGCCAATTTAAAGCAAAATCACTGAAGCGGAAAAAGTAGGTCAAGGTCATATTTCAATAGTCTAACCCAAGATGCATCCAATATGCAAGTCTGGTGCATGTAGCACTTATACTTTTCTCAATATTGGCTTTTAAAGGTAAAATCATTCAAGCGGAAAAAGTAGGTCAAGGTCATTTTATGAAAGTTTGATCAGAGATACATCCAATATGCAAGTTTGGTACATGTAGCACTTATACTTTGCTCAATATTGGCTTTTAAAGGCAAAATCATTCAAGCGGAAAAAAGTAGGTCAAGGTCATTTTTTGAAAGTTTGATCAAAGATACATCAAATATGTAAGTTTGGTTCATGTAGCACTTATACTTTGCTCAATATTGGCTTTTAAAGGTAAAATCATTCAAGCGGAAAAAAGTAGGTCAAGGTCATTTTATGAAAGTTTGATCAAAGATACATCCAATATGCAAGTTTGGTACATGTAGCACTTATACTTTGCTCAATATTGGCTTTTAAAGGCAAAATCATTCAAGCGGAAAAAAGTAGGTCAAGGTCATTTTTTGAAAGTTTGATCAAAGATACATCAAATATGTAAGTTTGGTTCATGTAGCACTTATACTTTGCTCAATATTGGCTTTTAAAGGCAAAATCATTCAAGCGGAAAAAAGTAGGTCAAGGTCATTTTATGAAAGTTTGATCAAAGATACATCCAATATGCAAGTTTGGTACATGTAGCACTTATACTTTGCTCAATATTGGCTTTTAAAGGTAAAATCATTCAAGCGGAAAAAAGTAGGTCAAGGTCATTTTATGAAAGTTTGATCAAAGATACATCCAATATGCAAGTTTGGTACATGTAGCACTTATACTTTGCTCAATATTGGCTTTTAAAGGCAAAATCATTCAAGCGGAAAAAAGTAGGTCAAGGTCATTTTTTGAAAGTTTGATCAAAGATACATCAAATATGTAAGTTTGGTACATGTAGCACTTATACTTTGCTCAATATTGGCTTTCAAAGACTTTATTGCTATCTTAACATTTACCTTATCATCTCAACATTTGCCTTATCATTTGAAATAATTTTAAAAATCCCAACCCCAGGGGCTATATCCTCATCTGGATATATTAAATGATGTATACTTAAACATTTGCAACAAAAAAACCCAACAGAATATGAATATAGGAAAGGTAAATGTGTAATCTTAACATTTACCTTATCATCTAGTTCGGACGACGCCGACGCGGACGCGGACGCCGACGCCGGGGGTATTGCAATAGCTCTTTTGCACTAAAGTGCAGTCGAGCTAAAAATGACCACACCCATTTCTAAGACCCTGGGTGTCAGGGGCTCAAAAAAAATATCAGGTGCACAACAAGACTACAGACCCATCATATTGCAAAAAGAATAAAGTCTCCATCATTTATAGTGTCAGAGGAGTTGTCCGGACAAGATTACATAGAATTTAATGACCACGCCCATTTTATAAGACCATGGGGGTCAGGGACTGAAACTAAATGTCAGGTGCACAACTAGACCATGGACCAAGTAAAATGCAAAAAGAATTAACTTTCTATCTCTAACAGTTTCAGAGGAGTTGTCCGGACAAGATTACATAGAATTTAATGACCACGCCCATTTTCTAAGACCCTGGGGGTCAGGGAGTGAAACTAAATGTCAGGTGCACAACTAGACCATGGTCCAAGTAAAATGCAAAAAGAATTAACTTTCTATCTCTTACAGTTTCAGAGGAGTTGTCCGGACAAGAATTGTTTACGGACAGACGGACAGACAGACAGACGGACAGACGGACGGACGGACAGACGGACGGACGCCGGACAAAGGGTGATCGCATAAGCTCGACTGGTCTGAGACCAGTAGAGCTAAAAACATTTTGTGCGTAACAAATTTTTGGGTTTCGTGAATGGCACCTAGACTATTATTGAGGTCTGAAAGACTAGATGCCCTATGAAAGAACAGGGTGGGGTTTGAATTTTGACATTGACACTTGGCATTGCTCTGTCCTTGTACATACAGACCTCAAATGGAATTTAATTCTATACAAATTAGTACGGTGACCAAGCCTAAAAAAGTGCTCTATTTTAGGAGTTTAATGTCCACTCCTAGTGCAAGGCTATATTTGGTATCAAATGAAAGGTTATGGTCTAAGGTTTACGATTTGACATGTCGTCAAAACTTTTACGGGTGCCTACTACGTCAAATTTGACGTTGAAATGACGTAATAAAAATGGTGGAAAATTCTCATATTTTGAATGCTAATGTAAGTCTTTTTTTCAAATTTGCTGAAATGTGACAATTTCACCTGCACAATCGAAACATCCTATCGATTCCTAATTTAGAAGTCGTTTAAAGTAATTTTCATCCACACTCGAAGACAATTTCTGAACAATACTACGATTTTAACAAGCATTTTTTGACAGCACTTTACTTCTGAATTTTGATTCCGAATACTTTATGTTCTTAAGTTGTTTTAATATTTCTTTTTAATATTGATCTGTTTCGATGGTACATTAGAGCATTTTTATCAATATACCAACAAATATTTCTTCCAATAATGACAAAATGCTTAATTGGTCCTTTCATTCCACCTGCAATAGCGACTAATAGAGATAAGTAGTGTATGCTTGTCATGCGTTCTTTCGTTGTTAATACCTCTTCATGCATGATGTCGATTTGTGCATACCTCTTGATCCTTCGAAACCTATCTTGTTTTAGCATAAATCGCCTTTCCAGACAAAAAGTCATGTTTCAAAGAAATTTCCATTGCAAAAATAAGGGTTTATTTTGTTGCATTAAACGCCTTTTGGGGTGAAAAACTTGGTTTTAAAGGAACTATCACAGAAAATAGGAAGCAATGAATATAACATTTGTATTCATCGTAAAATAAAAAAAATTGAAAGACGCGATTTCAAAAAAAAAAAATTGAATACTCTACGAATAATATAAATTTTACATTCTAAATCCTAGGTAAAAGAAGGGAGGGGATCTCCAACAAGACCCTGTTGCAGCACCAACAGCAAAACGCCAAAACACCCGATGCAAAAACACAAAAGACGAGCATAGTATGAGACGAAAAAGAGACACACGACAAGTAAACATCAAACACAAAAAGACTACACATAAACCGACGAGACTAATGGGCAACTAGTGCCGACTTTGGACGGCCATTTGCCACGCAAGTAGCAAATGGTGTGGTTATCCTGGATTACGTGCGCAAAACCCTCTTCACTTTTCCAATTACCCAGAGGTCTCGAAGAACGTACAATTGTGGTGTAAAACAACCTCCTCACTGTAAGATGACCCACACAAACAAGACCGCAAAACATAGAGACCCCAGCAACACAGATGTGTATGTAAATGGATATAAAAAGAGAGTTGTAAAGTTGCAATTTGGTCTCAAAAAGTTTGACTTATGTGAAAAATTGGCAACGCATAAATCTGTGAAAAGGACAAGAACCATGAACGGCGAAATTGGCTTATTTTGCCATAATGCTTAATATCTTTTATTTATACTTTGATAATACTAATTTCTTAACCTTAGATGACTTTACGCCGTGATAAAGCAAAATATATTCATGTGAAGTGGAGTATGGTCTATTGTTTGCGACGTCATTTTTGACGTATGACACGGAATTTTGTCGTTGCTTGTGTAAGAACAGTGCATTGATCAGTATCGATTTGCTAAAAAGAAATGAAAATATATATTGCTACATTGAGGAAGTGAGTGAAATATTTATTTGTTTGAAGAATTAAAGCATGTTTTAAAAATCTACATAGATGCAGAACTATATATGCATTCACTTATGCACAGTCAACTTGACGTCTGTTACGTTGACATGGCGGCCGGCCTGTGAACGTTTGTCGTATCAGATTTGATTCAAATCAGGCTGAAAGAGCACTATAAACCACTAGCAGTTGAAAGGATAAACAAATACATAAGGCGGATCCAGGATTTTTTCAAAGGTTGAAGAGGTGTTTAAAGACTTATGATATTTCAAGAAGAGGGAACTTCAAGATTATTTCATATTACAGGCAAAATGTATCAATTTGCCTTATATCGCAATAATATTGCATATTATTTCGGAAGCATTGCGTTATTTTGTAATAATATTCCGTTACTTTGCAACATAATTGCGTTATATCTTAATAATATCGCGTCATTTTGCTATAATGATGTGTCATCTCGCTAGGATTATACGTTATTTCGCAATTCTGTTACGTTATTCCTCGGAGGTATTGCATTTTATCGCTATGTCACAATAGATATGCGTTTTAGTTATTCGTTTTATGAATGATTGTCATCATCAACTACCTGATGTGTACATCAATATGTACATCGAGACAATTACCGAATTTGACAAGTTTCCATGGAGCTGTTGCGACAAGTGTTGCATGCAATCAGGACGCTGACTCCCCCCGGGACCTGGTCGTTATTCATTCCGAATTTGCAACCGTTACTGTGGGAATTCTAATTATTTTGCCTTGCTTTCTCGACTTTGAGAATGAATATATGATAGGTACTTCCTCAATGTTTATTACAATTATATTGCGTGATATTGCAAGAATAACGCGTTATTTCGCAATATTGTTTCGATATTTTTCAGATGTATTGCATAAGATCACAATGTTTCGCAAATCTATAATATCCTTTTGCGATATCACGCAATATCATTGCTATATAACAATACTATTGTGAAATAACGCAATATTATTACTATATTACGCAATTTTATTGCGATATGACGCAATATCATTGCGATATATACAATATTATTGCAACTTTATTGCAATATGATACAATTTTGTTGTGATAAGATTGCGTTATTAGGCAGTAAAATTGCGCTCTTACGCATTTCCATCGCGTTAAATCTCAATATCTTTGCGTTACAACGCAATATTATTGCAATAAACTGCAATTTCATTGCAATAAAATTACGTTATTAAGCAATAAAATTGTGCTATAATGCAATTTAATTGCTGTATAACGCATTACCATTACAATATAACGCAATTCTATTGCGATATAAAGTAATACTTTTATCATGATTACATTTTTGATTCACCTAGGGGCTTAACCAAAATGTAATCATGATAACTAGTTATCATGATTACATTTTTGGTTAAGCCCCTAGGTGAATCAAAAATGTAATCATGATACTTTTGCGAAATAAAGCAACATGTTTGTGATATTACACTATATCATTTCGATTTGACTTAACACAGTTGCAAAATAACGCATAACTATTGCGAAATAGCGCAAATTATTGCAATTTTTTTGCAAAACAACGCAGTAAATAATTGTTATTTTCAATGAAGCAAACGGGCTTCGGTTAATTTAATTTGATTTTCGAAAAAATGTTATTTTTTGCATGAAACGTCAACATTTTGTGCCCCCAAGAAATTTTATTTTGTGCTTTAATGTGCCAATATGAATCAACATATGATGCCCGAATAACATAAGAAATAAGTGTGAAATTTCAACAACATTTCACTTAGATTTGGTACATCTAAGATTTTAGATAAGTAGGTCGATCATATGTAAAGGGACGGGAGGGGAGAAACAGATATGGTGGGAAGGTATTACCCGCCAAAGTAATGGCAGGAAATAACTCAATTTAACGTATAATCTATTTCCGGCTCCTTTCGCTCGCAAAAATATAAGATAAATCTCTGGTTTTCATTTCATTTTTTTTTCATCTCCTAGAGAAGGAATAAATTCTAGACACCATGTACTCCTAAATTCTTGAAAATCATCGGTTGTCTTCGCTCGCCAGCATATATACATGTATATATGTATGAAATGTAAAAAAGAAAACATACTATGATGTGTTAGCTTTTTTAATCCTCTAAATCTCATCCCCACCCATTTAAACATTCTGGATCCGCCTATGTGCACTGAGTTTTGAGCATGTGTTCATTGCTACAGGATGTCTACAGCCAACCTTTGTTTCCGGCGTAAAATTTGAAGAATAATTTCTTGCTCATTCGTTAAATTTTTTCTTATTTCGAAAAAAATATTTCTAAATATTCTAAAAATCTCCAGCCTCGCTTTGCCCGGCGGATCACTAGTATAGCATCAAATTTTGATTACTATTGTTCTACTAGAAATGACTTAATTATACCAAATGTATTGTACAAATGTACACTTCATTTCGTCAAAATTTCCTGCTTGCTGTTCCCATCCCCAGGAAGTATTCATAAAGAAAAAATTCTAAAAGTAAGTTGAAAAATAAAATAATACAATAGCCATTTCGAACCCCCCCCCCCTTTCTTAAAATATTTTTAAAGTCTTAAAATCCCTCCTTTTGAAAACTCTGTATTCGCCTACGACAACAAAATTAGGTCGGTGTTCAGAAAAGTATTGTTTCAAGGAATATTAATATGAAATATGAAAGCTCTTTCACTTAGCAATCAATACTTATGTCTAATCATAGTTTTAAAGACACTGTTTAACACATGTCTATGGCAGATACAGTGGCAAATGGACAAAATAGGTTATCAACAGACCGGTAATTTATTTGCAAAGCTTCCAGATTTGTGCATTTATGTATTTTGCGTATACAGGGGTTTGTTTTAAGTACCTTAGTAACATATATATACAAGAAAATTGTGGAATTTTAATGAAAATTCATTGTAGAAATAGGACGAGTCTAAAAATAGATTTTATGACGTCATCGATACACTGAAAGCCATCAAATATTACAAAAATTAAGATTCTTTTATTTCATGCGAATTTTGTCCAAAAGAAAGTTTGCTTGCTTATTTCATTTGAATTACACAGTTTTTAAACCCTTAAGAGGCATAAAGTAAGATAAACGCAATTTGACCCCTATGACCTTTGACCTCTAAATAAACAATGAAGGCACCCCAAAATATTTTGACGACATCTCAATTTTGAAAGTTGAAACTCTATAGTTTCATTTGGTATACAATTTAGCCTTGCACTAAGAATGGAAATTAAATCTTATTTTTTAGGCTCTTGGTCACCCGACTAAATAGGATGTCCATAAAAAAGTAATTATTAAAAACATTTATACCTACATTTTCTGATTTCGTAAAGCCTAATACTTTGAAGCATTTTTCTGATCTATACTTCATGTTTTCTTTGTCATCAGCTGACATTGGCACCAATGTGTTTCCATACCTGTGACCTGGAATGGCAAAGAAAAATACTACTATTATGAACATACATGTAGATACAAGTGAAACCACATTTTCAAAGACTTCGTAGACAGACAAGCGACCGATTGCTATGACCATTATGTTAAGTTATGATAATGTGCAAAACTTGACAATTAAACCTACTCATCTTTAGACATTCTACATTTCGCTATGTTTTTAAACAATCATAGACGAAATTTGCAGGGAAATAAACATTGTATGGAAGCAATCACCACGTGATGGTGAAATTAAATGCCTTTTCAAAGACCAAATGCTAAACTCCATGACTTTCCGTGACTGTATCCACTTTCCATAACTTTTCAAGACCAAGACCATATTCAATGATTTTCCATGAGCAATATGAACCGCGAATAAGTTACAGCCAAAATATCGTCTCAAATGGGAAATAAATCCAAAAAGCCTCCATACATGTAACCTGTGTTACCTTCTACAACATCTTCTTTGTCTAACTCTGTTTCCTCTTCGTCGTTCATGTGAAATGTCCGAGACGTAACAATCCCCTCCTCTGGATCCTTGGCGTATACTTTCTTCCAACTTTTAGTCTTGAAATCTTTCAGCTTGAAATGAAAAGTAAAAATAACTTTTATTCATACAAGTTGATATTCATTACATGTACATCAAAAATTAAGTCTAAGACGTACCATGATATCTGTTCTATTAACAAATTAAAACTTCTAATTACGTATAAAATAATTTAAAGGTAAATACATGAAATACTAGACCATACTTTTATGTAGGAACATATGGGTATGACCAAGTCAGGTGTGATCTGTAGGTTTGCTTTCCATGCTGTGGGACGGACTTGTCTCATCTGGAAATAGCTCAGAGCCGGCAAAGCCTCACTGTAATAATACAATGTAACTTAGTGTAACATTTCTTATTATCTCTGATGCTTTGGGAAATAGAGAAATCTGAAAATTATACTATGGCTTAGACTGCCTCCTTTATTGGTCTTTTAGGATAATCATCAGGCACAAGTAGTTCTTTTGTACATGTATACTGTCCTTTCATTTTAAAATTCAAATTTGACATTACTGCAGCATGGAATTAGAATTAAACATATTCTAATCGTCTGTGAATAAAATATCACAGTACATGTAAGTTTATTAACATTACATGAATATCATGTTATCAAGAACAAAATAAGATCGTAGGATTTATAATCGTTACCTGAAGCTATAACATTCCCCCTCCACCTCCTGTAGTATGTGTCTAATCATGGCCTCCCCAGCCCGCTGCTGAGACGTCTTTTCTTTACGATGACCGTTAGCTGTGCCGCTCGGCCCAGGCTTCTCACTGTCTTCGTCATCATCCTCTAAGTCAGGTCCACTAAATATAAAGAACAAAACGCATTTGTTAAACATGCCTTTGTCTTGTACCATGACTGTAGCATAGATTGGTTGAGTACCGTAGTTCATGATGTAATCCAAACTGTGATTACTGAAATACTTACTGTGTACTGCGGGGACAACTCTTAAAGACAGATTTTACATGACAAAGTAATTTCTTTTAAAGTCACATGTTCAATGAAATGAATAGATACTCCATAGTTAACCAGCCATTGAAAAAGAGATAAGGTAGATATTTTTTCTAAAGTTGCTTTAAGAGGAGTCTCATCTGAGGATACCGATAATTGTTTCTAAAGTTCTATAAAATTGTCTCATCGACAGCAAATTATAGCATGTGGTAGTGTCTAGGAAGCAAAGAGTAAATTTCACATTGCCTACCATAGTAAATATCATTCCAACATCAATCAATCATAAATCAAAATAACCTTTGACACATGTACTTACATAACATTGAGTTCTGTGCCTGTGTTTTTGATACCAGCTACGATGGTATCTATACCGTCATCTCCGAATTCACCTCCTAAATCTGACAGCAGAATTAGTCTTTTGAAACCAAAACCTTTCTTCCCTCTGTAAAAAACAATTGTTATCATATACCTGTAATAGTATATAACATACAACAATATCAAACTTTTTCACAAACATTATATGTACATGTAAAATGAATTTTTTTTTTATGATTTTAACTTTAAGTTTAAGGCATTAGGGGTATAATACTCTATTTCCGGTTGTTTTGATAACAGTAAAATTAAATACCACAAAGTTAGCCGAAGATGCACGACTTCGGCGATGTTTGGGACCATACATTTCCAAGTTTCCAAGGCAAGTTTAATGAAGCATTACAAAATATCAAATATCTAAACATAAATAAGATATGGATGTACATATTTTCTAACTTTTCGCTTTATGCATTTTCCATTTAACTCCAAAATAAATCCAGAAATGTTATTCCATTTCGATTCAGAACAGGAAAAATTACCATTTTAAGGTTATGTACAAATAAATGAATAACTGAACTATTCTTAAAAGGTCAGAACTCACTGTGTTGCATTGACAAGGTGGTCCATGGCTACAACTAAGGCATCAATAACTTAAAGAGGTAAAGAAATCTAATTATAAACTCATTCACAAGTACCTTA
Source organism: Pinctada imbricata (assembly GCA_033119305.1). NCBI lineage: Eukaryota > Metazoa > Mollusca > Bivalvia > Pterioida > Pteriidae > Pinctada > Pinctada imbricata. The sequence continues at coordinate 24,224,171 of VSWD01000011.1, read as the reverse complement.
ATAATACTGGTATTAAACGTTTTAGTTTTCAGTCAAATATTGAAATAAGGAAATAAGGATACAGTCTGCAGAGACATTGCTGGGAGTGATGTCCGTCTGTACTTGTTGTAAGAACTCAAAATCAGCAGGTGCCATTGGTCGGGCTATTGTGATGTTCTCGTAGCTCTGTCCATCAGCAAGGGGATTGTCTGTACCTGGGGATCCACATAGAACTAAGGCTAGTTCATCCTTAGACTCAGAAAACATCTGTAGGATAATCAGATGATATAGGACATCTAACATTACCGCATTCATGTACATGTAAATGTAAACATATGAATCATAGCAGCCTTCACAAAAACTCTATGGCCTGACTCTCAGGGATACCAGGTACTTTGCCTGGCTGGTACAAATTGTCTAACAAACTATAAATCGGCCTGTAGAACCAGTCTTCGGACTAGTCACTAGCCATTCAAAAGTTTCCGTGGTCAAAGATTGAATACAATGTAAGTTTGTTTTGATACTATAACACTGTAGTTTCATAGAAAATCATTCAAATGCAAAATATTCATTTAAGATGAAAATACGTTAGAAATAGCAATCCAAGGAATGCTTGTGTTGCCTGTGAAGCAGCTTATTTTCTTTTTTTTCTGGAAGTAGGTCAAATATCTAAGGCAAGGTCACTCGGTTAAAAATTATGAAATGTTTCGAAAGTTCTTTTCATAAGAAATACACATGTGAAATATCAAAGCTCTATCACTTAACAATCAAAAGATATAGCCAATCTTAGATTTTTTGAAGTAGGTCAAATATCTAGGTCAAGGTCAATAGGTCAAAGTAGAAAGGTCTTCTCACAAGGTATACACATGTGAAATATCAAAGCCTTATCACTTCCCCGTCAAAAGTTATGGGCCGTGACACCAAAAGTGTGACCGATAGACAGACGACAACAAAGTGATTCCCAAGTGTCGCTATGCTTCACAGGCAACAGAATAAGTACATTAGTATAACAGGTACTTACTTTTCTTTGTACTATCATAGTAATTGCATCTAGAGCTGTTTGTAAAGGCGTGTCCTCCCCAGGCGGGGCATTATTCATGGATGGACCAATGTCCACTACTATGGCTATGGCTTCCTTCAATGAAAATGATGAAAAATGCTTTGTTAATTTATTCCACCAAAAACTAGAAAGTACATTTCTTAAAAAAGAACAAGAAAAATATCTGGACAACTTCTATGATCATAATAATAATTGAGAATTCTTTTATTTTTTATGAAATTTATGGCTATAAATTCATTAAATAGTTCTTCAAGAATCATTCATTCGTTTACATTACCTCATGTAGCAGAAAAGTGCAACCCTTATAATTGGGCATGTGACAAACAACATCTGATTCTGAACATATTATATGTACACTCACAAAATGACAATTTGAATTGTTTGAATTACACAACCTGAATGGTACTGATAAGTAGATTATAGCTAGTTGATCACATACAGTAGGGCTCTCAATTTGCCTGATTTGAGGCCAATATTTGGCCCAATTGTCAAAGCGAAAAATAGTATCTTTTTTCCCAATTATTTGGAGTACTCGACCTCTGCCTATGCATGTATTAAAAAAACAAGAAGTTAAACATTCTCATTCAAGCACTAAAATGATTGACTTTATAAATATATCGGCAGAGAGCCATTACTCCAAGTATTGGAAGGAAAAGCTTACATTTTATACTGTGCACGGGGGTCACTATCATTTACTAATTGATGGTTGTTGAAGAGTAATTTTTCACAACTTTGCGCCTCTGTGGTGAAAACAATCAGGTGTGGAGTTAGCTCTATAGAGCTTTAGACAAACAAACATTCAAAGAACAGATGAAGAACATATCTACACTATTTACAAGGCTATATAAGGAGAAAATGTTCAGCCCACAAGCATCATTCCATGCATATGGTCAATGAGAATCGAGCCTGCAACCCTCCAGTCACCAGTTTGCTCTAGGGAGCCCGTAAAAGGATATTAGGCAGCATAGCTCCCGACCGATTCGTGAAGCCAACTGGTCGTGAAGCAACCCGATAGATAGAATAGTTCATACACATTTGTAAGTTCCTACTTTACATCGACTTTTGAAAGATACTAAACTTTCAGAAACTGCCTATACTGAAAGCCAATTTTTTTCTGTATTCTTTCCATCACATCTGCCGGACACCACAGTAGCCCAGCAGAAATTCATACCATGATAAATTAATAAATGTTTGTTTGAAATCAGTAAATCGATCAGTACTTATCCTAAAGTTGTGCTGATTATTGCCCATGTCAGCGGCATCGTTACCAGACCCTTCCAGTTACGTATATGATAATCGATTAAGATTTTGATAATCAATTATAATCAATAAATTTTACGAATGATATATTTGCTTAGAAAAAAACGTATTTTTGCTAGAGATACAGTTTAGAAGGCGTACTTATAGCTTTAGACGTGTTTTATCACTAATTTGGGTCAGTATGCATACTCAAATGAAACATTTTGCCGAGTTTCTTTGTAATTTTGCAGTCAATGTAAAGTAACTTATGGACAAATCATGTAATATTTTGCATTTTATAATATAATATAAAAATCCAATTATAATCAATAATCAATCAAAAGGCTTGTCCGATTAATCGTTTTTTTTTTTTTTGATTTTTCTATCCGATGCCCAGCACTAACTTATCAAATTTTAAATTCCTTTAGACTTTCTTTGTCATACATACACAGCTGAATAAAATTTACTAAACCGACGTTACTCCAGCCTTTTTGCAAAAAGTAAATAATGACATAAATATGTCAGTGCTCAAAAGGTTATGACATCAAGTATGACGATACAGTATGCATGACTTTGCACGTAAAGCCTGATGATGTCCGTGATCCAAAGGAAATTTAGGATGATTATTTTACGCATACTAACGAATTCAAAATCAATAGTAATTTGAATAAATTTGTAGATAAATAAGTTGGCAGATGATCAGACAAACAGGTGCTTCGATTTAAAGTAAGGCAATAACTTTGAAGCATGCTACATGTATGCTCCCTCTTAGGCAATGCCTGGTTTAATAGGGAGCGTAGCTCCCGACCAGTTCGCAAAGCAAAGCGAAGATAATTAGGAAAGTCCTATACACATATGTAAGTTTCTACTTAACATCGACTTTTGAAAGATTCTAAACTTTAGGAACCTTGCCTATACTGAAGGCCAATTTCTTTCTGTATTAATCTTTCTGCCACTTCCGCCGGAAACCACAGTACATTGTACTGGTAGCACAGCAGAAATTCATACCAGGATGAATAAATTTTTGTTTCAAATCAGTAAATCAATCAGTACTAATCAAATTTTAATTGCCTTTGAGGTTCTTACCTCTATAATTTATGATCATTATTTTACGTATACACGTGAACGAAAGAATACTTTAAAATCAACATAATTTGAATATTGGTGGATATATGAATTGGTAGATGATCGGACAAACAGGTGCTTCAAAAGTAAGACAATAATTCCTGAAAAAATGCTATGCTCCCTCGTAGGCAATGCCTTGATTCACATTACAAACAGGTGCTTCAAAAGCAAGGACTTATAAACAGAAGGATTGGAATCTCGTTTTTTCCCGTTAACATCTCGCGTGCCCTTTTGATATGCAAATTAGGCAACGAGATGTTAGGGTTGTGATATTCAAAACCATAAATGCCCTGAATTTGTTAATTATGACAACGTAAAGACAACTTGAATAAGTAGAATAGATTATCCTGGTCATTTTGGTACCAATATTTTGATATTACGTCTTGAAATAGTCGAGAAAATGGTAAATTAAATCGGGCCTATTTATATAGGTCATGTTGTACTCGTAGTCGTAATGGCGAGGGCGAACTTGCGTCGAGATCCCTTATATCTGAGGCAGTTATATTATGGTCAATTATCGACATCTATACCTGAAAAATAATTCTAGCAGATACAAAACATAGGTAATCACAGATTACGAAGCTCACCTCGTGACAGCAAAATTCAATTCAAACATATTTCTTAGTACATGTATATTGGCTTTTAAAGGCAAAACCACTCAAGCAGAAAAAGTAGGTCGAGGTCATTTTATGAAAGTTTGATCAAAGATACATCTAATATGCAAGTTTGGAACATCTAGCAGTTATACTTTGCTCAATATTGGCTTTATAGAGCAAAATCACCCAAGCGGAAAAAGTAGGTCAAGGTCATTTTATGAAAGATTGATCAAAGATATATCCAATATGCAAGTTTGGTACATGTATCACTTATACTTTGCTCAATATTGGCTTTTAAAGGCAAAATCACTCAAGTGGAAAAAGTAGGTCGAGGTCATTTTATGAAAGTTTTATCAAAGATACATCTAATATGCATGTTTGGAACATCTAGCACTTATAATTCGCTCAATATTGGCTTTTAAAGGCAAAATCACTAAAGCTATGAAAGTTTGATCAAACATACATCCAATATGCAAGTTTGGTACATGTAGCACTTATACTTTGCTCAATATTGGCTTTTAAAAGCGAAATCACTCAAGTGGAAAAAGTAGGTCAGATGCTGCATCCGATGCATGGGTCCATTTCGGCATCCAAAGATGAATCACTTCTGCAAGTTTGGTTACTGTAGCATTAGTACTTTGTCAGATACTGAGCTACCCCAAACTTCTTATCCAAATCACTCAAGCGGAAAATGTAGGTCAGATGCTGCATCTGATGCATGGGTTCACCTCAGCATCCAAAGATGAATCACTTGTGCCAGTTTGGTTACTGTAGCATCAGTACTTTGTCAGATATTGAGCTACCCCAAGCTTCTTAACCAAGTCACTCAAGCAGAAAATGTAGGTCAGATGCTGCATCCGATGCATGGGTTCACCTCAGCATCCAAAGATGAATCACTTGTGCAAGTTTGGTTACTGTAGCATCAGTACTTTGTCAGATATTGAGCTACCCCAAACTTCTTAACCAAGTCACTCAAGCGGAAAATGTGGGTCAGATGCTGCATACGATGCATGGGTTCACCTCAGCATCCAAAGATGAATCACTTGTGCCAGTTTGGTTACTGTAGCATTAGTACTTTGTCAGATACTGAGCTACCCCAAACTTCTTAACCAAGTCACTCAAGCGGAAAATGTAGGTCAGATGCTGCATCCGATGCATGGGTTCACCTCAGCATCCAAAGATGAATCACTTGTGCCAGTTTGGTTACTGTAGCATTAGTACTTTGTCAGATACTGAGCTACCCCAAACTTCTTAACCAAGTCACTCAAGCGGAAAATGTAGGTCAGATGCTGCATCCGATGCATGGGTTCACCTCAGCATCCAAAGATGAATCACTTGTGCAAGTTTGGTTACTGTAGCATTAGTACTTTGTCAGATACTGAGCTACCCCAAACTTCTTAACCGGACGCGGACGGGGACACGGACGCGGACACGGACGCGGACGCGGACGCGGACGCATGGGGTTATAGCATAAGCTCACTCAACTTCGTCGAGGTGAGCTAAAAAAGTCCAGCTTTATTTTAAAAACAACTTTTCTTAGATACTTTATAAAATAAAACAGAAAAAAAAATGGTTTTTAGATGGCTTGTTTACCTTCTTCGTTACAGGCCGTGGGAAACAGGTGATCGTAAACACCCCCATTTTCGAAGTCTTGTATTCTTATTAATATTAGGTATCATGAAATCAAAATGGTACTAATGCACGCATTAGGATTTATTAATTATTTTGATAACAATATTCCTTGTGTTTATCGTGTTTTGTTTGAGGAAACGGGTCAGAGCGTTGACCTGCCTACGCCTTTTGGGAAAATGGCCGCGCGTACCGACGAGTGAAAACACCCATTTTTGAAGCCCCGTAAAACAATGAAATTGTCAAATTAATTAAATAAAATTGGTCCTAATGCACACTTAAGGTTTTAGTCTTTATTTTGATAACAATATTTCATATGTAAATCTTGTCTAGATTGAGAAAATGGGTCAGAGCGTTGGGCTGTCTGCCTCTTTCAGAAAATGGCCGCGCGTACCGACGAGTGAAAACACCCATTTTCGAAGCCCCGTAAAACAATAAAATTGTGGAATTAATCAAATAAAATTGGTCCTAATGCACACTTTAGGTTTTAGTCTTTATTTTGATAACAATATTTCATATGTAAATCTTGTCTAGTTTGAGAAAATGGGTCAGAGCGTTGGGCTGTCTACCTCTTTCAGAAAATGGCCGCGCGTACCAACGAGTGAAAACACCCATTTTCGAAGCCCCGTAAAACAATAAAATTGTCGAATTAATTAAATAAAATAGCAATCCAAGGAATGCTTGTGTCGCCTGCGAAGCGGTTTGATTCTAGAAAGTGGATCAAAATTCTTGAAAAGTAGGTCTAGGTCAAATATCTAGATCAAGGTCAAAAGGTCAAATTTTATGGTCTGTGTAGAAAGGTCTTGTCACAAGGAATACACACGTGAAAAACCAAAGCCCTATCACTTACCAATCAAAAGATATATCCATTCTTAATTTTTTCTGAAAAGTAGGTCAAATATGTAGGTCAAGGTCAAAAGGTAAAAAAAATAATGGTATGTGTAGAATGGCATTGTTACACGGAAAATACATGTGAAATATCAAAGCCCTATCACCTACCAATCAAAAGATATAGCCAATATTACTTTTCTTGAAAAGTAGGTCAAATATCTAGATCAAGGTCAAAAGGTCAAATTTAATAGTCTGTGTAGAAAGGTCTTGTAAGAAGGAATACACATGTGAAATATCGAAGCCCTATCTCTTACCAATCAAAAGATAATAACGAATCTTATCTTTTTTCAAAAGAAGGTCAAATATCTAGGTCAAGGTCACCAGGTCAAAAATTATGGTATGTGAAGAAAGTTCTTGCCACAAGGATTGCACATGTGAAATATCAAAGTCCTAACTCTTACCAATAAAAAGATATATAAATTCTTAATTTTTTTAAAAGTAGGTCAAATATGTAGGTCAAGGTCACTAGGTCAAAAATTATTGTATTTGTAGGAAGGTCTTGTCACAAGGAATACACATGTGAAATATCAAAGCCCTATCACTTACCAATCAAAAGTTATGGGCTGTGACACCCAAAGTGTGACAGACAGACAGACAGACAGACGGACGGACAGACGGACGGACGGACGGACGGACAGACGGACAACGGACAAAGTGATCCCTAAGTGTCGCTATGCTTCGCAGGCGACACAAAAATTGGTCCTAATGCACCCTTTAGGTTTTAGTCTTTATTTTGATAACAATATTTCATATGTAAATCTTGTCTAGTTTGAGAAAATGGGTCAGAGCGTTGGGCTGTCTACCTCTTTCAGAAAATGGCCGCGCGTACCGACGAGTGAAAACACCCATTTTCGAAGCCCCGTAAAACAATAAAATTGTCGAATTAATTGAATAAAATTGGTCCTAATGCACATTTTAGGTTTTAGTCTTTATTTTGATAACAATATTTCATATGTAAATCTTGTCTAGTTTGAGAAAATGGGTCAGAGCGTTGGGCTGTTTACCTCTTTCAGAAAATGTCCGGGCATACCGAAGAGTGAAAACCTCTATTTTTGAACCTCCGATATACAATGAAATCGTCGAATAAATTAATCAAAATTGGTTCTAATGCATGCACTAGGTTTTCATTTTCGATTTGCCACCAATATTTTATGTGTAAGTCTAGTAATGACTGAGAAAATGGGACAGAGCATATGCCTATTTAACTCTCTTTGACGATATCTGGGTCATAACGGCGAATGTCAAGGCTCCGCTTTGAAGATAGATATTATAACAATATATCAATATATTTTGATAAAATCGGTATTTATTGAAGCAGTAAGGTTTCATCTACATGTACATATCAATATTTCATATGGTTATTGTGTGATGCTTGAGAAAATCATGTTATTTGATCACCTTTCTCGGATGGGACTGGGCAATGTTTTGATCTCGTTCAGATCTCGTTACACGCGAGTTTTCGTTACTATTCTAGAGGCGGTGTAGAGAGTTGCGAATCCTTCTGTTTATAGAGGACGCAGTCCGCGCCGCAGTCCTCATCAAGGTAACACGTGTATATATATAGGAAAAATTGTGTTTTTCAATTGAATTCTATGCTATACCTATAGGTTCCAAAACCGTGGTCAATGACGTCATTCTCCCCATTGCCCTTTTGATCGGCGTGAAGCGCAAGCTTATTTTTTTGACAATGTCACTTGACGACAGAATGAAACCCATCGATGACCAAGATTTCTCGATCTCCTTTGAATATTCTTCGTTTGGCTTACTCCTCCAGTGTCCCAATGTATGATTTGTACTTTGCTTCACGTAATACTGACATTGCACCATCATTTCCAACATATATCATGTTTAGTCCGAATATCCTCTTTGAAAATTACAACGTGACGTCAGCATGCGACGCGACGTCAGCATACAACTTTGTTTCGCGGACTTTCTTTCATCGACAGCTCCCTCAGAAAAATCCATGGATAAACTACAGTGGAATCCGCTTATTTGGGTTGACCATTTGTCAAGTCAATTCCAGTCGATTAGCCGAATATTCGAATAAGCAACTCGGCAATTTCCGTGACTACTCGGGTCGTCAAAGTTAGATAGGGAATTTCAAGGGCTGAATTTCAGTAAGAGTTATCTTTCTTTTCACGTGTTTTAAAACATGTATACGTCTCGATGCCGCATTAGATCATAAAAAAATCATGCAAAAAAAAAAACGAAAAAAATGAAGTAAAAGTCTGCTACATTAAAATAATAATAATGAAATTGTAGGAAAGACGTTTGTAATCCATGCACCGCCCTTTATGTACTCTATAAGCGTGTATAACCTGAGGCAGGTACTGGCCGTCACGTCTATTATTCTCCGAACAATGGGATTTAAATCCCTGGTCAGTTTAACGTTATTGATTTTCTGTCCAGGTGAACTAAAGAAAAGGACATCAACGGACGTCATTTTGACAATTTAAACCTTTGTGAAGAGTTATTGATTTTCTGTACAGGTGTATACAAGTAGCAGAACCAAAGTAAAGGACATCAACGGACGTCATTTCGACAATGTGAAAGTTACATCAACTCACGGAACTCTGATTTTTTTTTTTTTTTTTTTTTTTTTTTTTTTTTTGAGAGCGGAATATTTCTGTTTCTTTGTTGAACATCCAGTAGAGAAAATTCTCCCGTATAAAAAGAGGGGAGGACCCTTTCTCTGTTTCCCTCTTTTACGTCTCAAAAAATTAAGACCGTCATAATTCCCCTTGGACCAGCTATTATTCCACAGTTATAATTCACCGCATCCGGTCTTTACGAAAACTTTTTTTCCACCACTGGCCCGAAGAAATGTTTACCTGATAATTGTTTAGTTTATTAGTGAAATTCTACTGGCCCCGCAAAGTGTCTACTAGCCTCGGGCATCGGGCCAGTGGGTTGAAGACTGCGCAACCTCGTTTTAGAACTTTACTGAATTTCAAGGCATGTACAACTGAGCTAACTTCGATTATTAAGACCGAATAACGCGTGGTTCTTATTGATTACGAAAGAATAAAAAAATAAATGTATATCAGAGTTCGTGTCCGTTTGCGTCTGTATCCTATAAACACATTCCGGCACATCAAGTCCTTTTCCCCGCCCTGGAGGGTGGGGCGTGTGGCAAGATTATTCCGTAAAATCGCGTCTTTCGTTCTCAAGTCCTCATATGTAAAAAAAAAAAAAAGTACGTTCTGGAGCCGCTTAGTGACCTGTTCACGCTTCGTTTCGACTTTTGTAACTTCGATTTTTTTTTCACAAAGGCCTGAAACAATGTCACATGCATGACGGATATCTTGATTTTTCTTTTTCTGTAATTTTCATCGCAATGACATTCACTTGCTCTTTGATAACTCGCACGAATTTCGTCGAAATTAACACGCTTTTAATTTGCCGACAGAGCTAACATGTCCAATGTTGGTGTGACATACGCAAATATTCTTTTCTCTTCGTCCTTCCTTGATACACTCAGCTGTTTGATCAATTAGTCCAGGTAAATTGTCTAATTGACACGTGCTGCTAATTAAGATCGCACACCGCCAGCGGCAATTAAGTTGTACGGAAGCCAATTACGGGTAATTAACGCCGAGGAAACAACTTTACCTGACTTCGTATGGTCAGAAACGGCAAATTTGTGAAATCTATCTTGGAAATTTTGAAGTTTAAGAAATTTTTCGAGTCAAATAAACGGGATATTGGTTTTAGTCCAGTCGATTACGGCAAAATTTTAACATAGAATAGATAGGAAATGGTTTGGTGCAGAGATAGTCAAGTCAATAAAACGAATGACCCGATTATGCGATAGTCAAATAAGTGGAGTCCACTGTATAATGCTGGGAGAAAAAAACAAACAAAAAATATCTGCGCGATCAGCGACTTACCGAACTTCTTTCTGCTTTCGAGGATGATTTGCAGTTGATATTTTGATACCTGTAGATCGAATAATGTGGTTTCTCTCCACATATATAAGATCTACATGTAGAATATACAGGAAATCTATGCAGTGTAAATCCCAACACAAACTTCTAAATGTCTGCTGTCTTTGGTTCTGTTTACAACGCGTCACAACTTACGTCATCATTTACAGTATTTAGTACAAATAGGTCAACACAGCTGGGGCTCTGTTAAAAGCATGAAGTATATTTTTTTCTGTCAGAAATAACTTATAAGGCTGGGTATTTTTTTCCCTTGGAGGTAGTAAATCATAAGCGGATCCAAGGTAGAGGGGTGAAGGCTTCAGATTTTTTTTAGAAAGGGGGGGGGGGAGGGTTGATTGTATTCAGGGGAGGGGGCGGACAGGGGGTAGATTTCTACTAACTTCTCTCCTTCTCTCCCCTGTCCCGCTCCCTTCTCCCACCTCCTAACCTCTCCCTCCCTCCCTTCTGCCTCCCTCCTGCTGCCTCCTTCCTCCCCCTCCCATTCATATCTCCCCTCCCACACCCTTCCTTCTTCCCCCTCGCTCCCTCCCTTGCTCCCTCCCTGCCCTCCCTCTCCCCCTCTCACCTTCCTCCCACCCCTCCCCCTCCCTTTCACCCTCTTTTAAAGTAAAGGAATGAGCAAGAATTTTTTCTTCAGATATTACATTGGAAAATCATTTACATTATTTAGAAGGGAAAATCCTGTAATACTAATGTTATACTGTACTTAATTTGTAAGTTTTAACCCCCTTTTCCAGATCATCCCATAAAACGATATATTGCTGATAACACTATAGACGGCGCCGAAAAGGAAGTTTTCTCTCTCTTCTACATTTTGAATGCTAATTTTTCCGGTGAAAGTAAAAGGGGAGAGGGGTGGGTGGGTGCAAGGGGGGATACATATTCCTGATACGACAACTGATATTTCATCACCCAATGAAATTTAAAAAGTAAACATTTAAAAGTTTAATTGAATTCATTGAATAATAAAGATACATGTTAATCTTATATAATATATAAATACTTCAGAAAACAGTAAAAAAAAAATTCTTTTTTTAATTTTAATGGTTTGTGCCCACAGTTTTCTTGCCCGAGTTCTCTTTTCCTTGGTTTTCGTCAAGGTCCAAGGAATTAAAATGTATAGATTAAAATGACATCACTTAATTGATCTTTTCTTATCTGTCATTTATGTTTCAAAATTAAGCATTGCGATTTCATGTTTTAACTGTTTTAACCTCCTAACCTCTCCCTCCCTCCCTTCTGCCTCCCTCCTGCTGCCTTCTTCCTCCCCCTCCCATTCATATCTCCCCTCCCACACCCTTCCTTCTTCCCCCTCGCTCCCTCCCTCGCTCCCTTGCTCCCTCCCTGCCCTCCCTCTCCCCCTCTCACCTTCCTCCCACCCCTCCCCCTCCCTTTCACCCTCTTTTAAAGTAAAGGAATGAGCAAGAATTTTTTCTTCAGATATTACATTGGAAAATCATTTACATTATTTAGAAGGGAAAATCCTGTAATACTAATGTTATACTGTACTTAACTTGTAAGTTTTAACCCCCTTTTCCAGATCATCCCATAAAACGATATATTGCTGATAACACTATAGACGGCGCCGAAAAGGAAGTTTTCTCTCTCTTCTACATTTTGAATGCTAATTTTTCCGGTGAAAGTAAAAGGGGAGAGGGGTGGGTGGGTGCAAGGGGGGATACATATTCCTGATACGACAACTGACATTTCATCACCCAATGAAATTTAAAAAGTAAACATTTAAAAGTTTAATTGAATTCATTGAATAATAAAGATACATGTTAATCTTATATAATATATAAATACTTCAGAAAACAGTAAAAAAAAAATTCTTTTTTTAATTTTAATGGTTTGTGCCCACAGTTTTCTTGCCCGAGTTCTCTTTTCCTTGGTTTTCGTCAAGGTCCAAGGAATTAAAATGTATAGATTAAAATGACATCACTTAATTGATCTTTTCTTATCTGTCATTTATGTTTCAAAATTAAGCATTGCGATTTCATGTTTTAACTGTTTTAACCTCCTAACCTCTCCCTCCCTCCCTTCTGCCTCCCTCCTGCTGCCTTCTTCCTCCCCCTCCCATTCATATCTCCCCTCCCACACCCTTCCTTCTTCCCCCTCGCTCCCTCCCTCGCTCCCTTGCTCCCTCCCTGCCCTCCCTCTCCCCCTCTCACCTTCCTCCCACCCCTCCCCCTCCCTTTCACCCTCTTTTAAAGTAAAGGAATGAGCAAGAATTTTTTCTTCAGATATTACATTGGAAAATCATTTACATTATTTAGAAGGGAAAATCCTGTAATACTAATGTTATACTGTACTTAATTTGTAAGTTTTAACCCCCTTTTCCAGATCATCCCATAAAACGATATATTGCTGATAACACTATAGACGGCGCCGAAAAGGAAGTTTTCTCTCTCTTCTACATTTTGAATGCTAATTTTTCCGGTGAAAGTAAAAGGGGAGAGGGGTGGGTGGGTGCAAGGGGGGATACATATTCCTGATACGACAACTGACATTTCATCACCCAATGAAATTTAAAAAGTAAACATTTAAAAGTTTAATTGAATTCATTGAATAATAAAGATACATGTTAATCTTATATAATATATAAATACTTCAGAAAACAGTAAAAAAAAAAATTCTTTTTTTAATTTTAATGGTTTGTGCCCACAGTTTTCTTGCCCGAGTTCTCTTTTCCTTGGTTTTCGTCAAGGTCCAAGGAATTAAAATGTATAGATTAAAATGACATCACTTAATTGATCTTTTCTTATCTGTCATTTATGTTTCAAAATTAAGCATTAAGATTTCATGTTTTAACTGATTGTTTTGTGACATTGAGAATTGTTTCCCCGCATTTACGAGTTATGTGCATGCTGTCGATCTAGAAATTGTCTATAATATCCCCTCTCCTTTAGATGATTCTGGATTTCAAGAAAAAAACTAATGTAAGGCTGATAAAGACGGTAAAAATGATGCTGGAAAAAATAACAAGAACACATATTGTATGCATACCTGTCAACTTTTTTCAGACCAAAGAGGGTCAATGACCCTCTTTGGGAAATGAAAAAGAGGGTCATAGCGCGCGAACCAAAATCGCGACCTTTTGCTTGTGTCATTATGAATAAAATTTACACCCCCCCAAAAAAATACATGTCAGGTCAATAAAGTTCATTTTACTGAAAGACATGTAAAGCATTTATTTAAAGTAATACATGTACTGCATAATCATGATATTGTAGTACATGTGTAAAATTTTAGGACTTCATTATAATTTATCAAGGCCTGAAGGTTCATAGTTGAATTTGTTTGGCTAGATAATATATTTTTATTCAGTTATTGCTATACCATGATGAAGATTTTATGTGGAATGAACTCTGCATTTCACTGCTTCAATTGTTTTAAACACTATAAAAACATTTGTTTCTTTTCATCTGCATAAATCTCCGTGTTTACGATCGTCTTCCCATTGACATTTCCATAATAATCCAAGCCCAGATTGTTAAAACGGTCCGTGTACTAAACCACAATTCAATTTTCCATTTCGGAAACATTAATGAAAAATTGAAAATTGAATCAATTTTTCATTTTTCATTATCAATTTAGTAAATGAAAAATGGAAAATTGAACCAATTTTCCATTTTTCATTCAAAAATTTCAAATTGAAAAACGAAAATGGAAAATGAACTCAAATACGCTGTATTAAACCACAATTCAATTTTCCATTGCAAAAGTAAAAAACGAAAATGGAAAATTGAACCCATTTTCAATTTTCAATTTTCATTTTGAAAATGAAAAATGAAAAATTGATTCAATTTTTCATTTTACATTATAAAAATGAAAATTGAAAATTGAAAATGGGTTCAATTTTCAATTTTCCTTTTTAAAAATTTATTTTCTTAATGAAAAATAGAAAATGGACTGTAAAAGGCTGTACTAAACCACAATTCAATTTCCTTTCCAAAATCCGTAATGGAAAATGAAAAATTGAGTCAATTTTCCATTTTTACACTCCGCGCGCTAATGCAAAAATGAAAAACGAAAAATTGAATCCATTTTCAATTTTTCATTTTTCATTTTCGTTTTAACGACACACGACCTGCACACCCCTATCTCTATAATCCAGAGGTCCAGCGATTAGCCAATCAGAGCGCTCGGTTAAACGTAAACAAATGACTCTATCGACAGTTTGCCCTTTCTCTCGTTTCGCAAATAAACAGTCGTAAGAATTTTGTGGAAATAACATTTTATATGTTTTGTTTTTAAAATGATATTATGAAATATGTTATCTTAGACACATTTATGCAGCTCTCTCGTATTTTTTATAACATAGCTATTTGACAAGGCAATGCAATAAGCTTATTAAAGGATCATGGACTTTGAAAAAAAGTTTCCTTGTGTTATCGCCTATATTTCGAGTGAATCTACCAGAATTGTGCTCTTTTTTTGCATAAAAAGAACTATGGACACTTAATTAGTATGAATTTGAACGGCATGAGGGGTCTATGTGGGGAGGGTATAATGGAAGTTGATATCCCTACATCTGGAAAGGGGTTCGGGGGCCTCCCCGAGAATATTTTGAAAAAGAGTCAAGCAAATCTGTACTCTCTGTCCCATGAATGCGTCGTGTCATGGTTTGGCAAACCTACAAACGGATAACTTTTACGCAAAAAAAAAAAAAACTGCAAGTAACATTCTTCATGGAAAAAAAATATTTAAATCACAAACCCTTCGCGCTTTTATACAAGTGAAAAATCTGTGAAGTCCGATTAAATTTAAAAATCAAAATATGGAGAATGTAAAACGATTTTTAAAAATGCCTCGCATTACACCATTTTGTCATAAAAATCCGAAAATTTCGCGTACGATTTTAGATTTTTTTGGGTCTCTTTGTTCATTTTTTTCCAAGATATACAAGGATCATTGAATCGATTTATTTTGATTTTGACCATGCATAGCGCCATTACCTTTAAAATCGGCTTGAGCAACGATCATACCGGCTGGCTTGATGTCAGTGACGCTGCGCGTGCAAACAACGTCTACCCCTGCGTTAATCCAATTATCTAATTAGCAGTTACTCCGTTTATTGAATCGCCAATTTAACTTTTGACTGTCAGAGTGAAACAAGTATTAATATTCAATGTCTTTTAAAACGACATTATTCAAAGCGTGTTCACGTTACAGAACCGTTGGACTTCATGTGCAAGATGTGCCGTCTATGTTGATACAATAAAATCAACAGAAAGTCTGAAACATGGGCTACTTTTATTTTACTTTCACGGTGGTTTCAGTAACACATTTAAAAAATTTTGTTTTAAAAACAAAACATATAAAATGTTATTTCCACAATAACAACTGTTTATTTGCGAAGCGAGAGAAAGGGCAAGCTGCCGATAGAGACTTTTGTTTACGTTTGAAACGAGCGCTCTGATTGGCTATTCGCTGGACCTCTGGATTATAGAGATAGGGGTGTGCGGGTCGTGTGTCGTTAAAACGAAAATGAAAAATGAAAAATTGAAAATGGATTCAATTTTTCATTTTTCATTTTTGCATTAGCGCGCGGAGTGTAAAAATGGAAAATTGACTCAATTTTTCATTTTCCATTACGGATTTTGAAAGGAAAATTGAATTGTGGTTTAGTACAGCCTATTACAGTCCATTTTCTATTTTTCATTAAGAAAATAAAATTCTAAAAAGGAAAAATGAAAATTGAACCCATTTTCAATTTTCATTTTTCACTTTTAAAATGAAAAATGAAAAATTGAATCAATTTTTCATTTTTCATTTCAAAATGAAAATTGAAAATTGAAAATGGGTTCAATTTTCCATTTTCGTTTTTTACTTTTGCAATGGAAAATTGAATTGTGGTTTAATACAGCGTATTTGAGTCCATTTTCCATTTTCGTTTTTCAATTTGAAATTTTAAAATGAAAAATGGAAAATTGATTCAATTTTCCATTTTTCATTTACTAAATTGAAAATGAAAAATGAAAAATTGGTTCAATTTTCCATTTTTCATTAACATTTCCAAAATGGAAAATTGAATTGTGGTTTAGTACACGGACCAAAACAACATGAAAGTGGCTAATTACTTCCCATATCACTAAACAAATAACCAAATTTACCTGTAACTGCAGGTGTTTTATTGAAAAAGTCACAGCTAGAAATTTAAAGACCCAAGTAATAGACGGAACCAAATCGGAATCGGGTGATTCCCGGGTCAGCAACGAAAAATCGGGTGAAAGGCATGACCCGCGCGGGTGATAAAAAATAATCGGGTCAAAGGGTAAAAAAGCGGGACTGACCCGCCGAAATCGGGTCAGTTGACAGGTATGATTGTATGACATATTTTATTCTTATTAACTTAGTAAAAAAAAATATTCTGTGATGAATGGTGAAAATTGGGTATTAATTCATTGAAATTATATTTCATCTGCGTCCTCACAATGGCTTTGCCATAATTCATATTAAGTCCTTGTTCAAAAGTAAGGCAATAACTTTGAAACATGCTATACACCCCCTCAGGCAATGCCTAGATTCCTATAATTAGTTATGGTAGATACAATCAGTGAACAATGCTTTGGGGAGGGGAAGCGAAAGTGATGAGAATAGGTCATTAGCTACGACAATGCCAAAGGTGATACAGTGTATTGGAAGACGTATTTTGGTAAGACAGAGGAAATTCGAGCTATAGTATTGTGACATTTCAATCTTTTTTATTTCACGGTATTAAATCATCAAAATAAATTCAAGAGATGTGTAAAGATTCAAAATAACCGATTGTCCAACTAATTATTTAACAAAAACTTTGTTGTTGATCTCGCACCTTGTTTGCCGCCATCTTTTAAAATATACACATCGAACCCGAATTATTGGGAGCTTCAACTTATCCTTCAATTTCAGTTTTTGCGTCCTCGTGCTGGAAGGTTTTACAGCGGAACTTTAACATCAAATGTCCCTCTTTCATACTTGAATTACTAAGATTTTCATATTTTAGGTTGTCAATGCAAATACAAAGCTCAAAGTTTAATAAATTTCAATTTATTTATCTATCAAAATTTTTTATTAAAATCAACATGAAAAGCAAGTTTGTTTTTTTATGCCTGTTTGTTTGTTTTGATTTTGTTTTTTCTGTCTATTTTCCTGCACTGCAGACTCCGCAACTGTTGAGTATTATGGCTGGCTGTAGGTTTTTTAGATATTAAGGATGCATATGAGGGTATATAAAGACAGTGAAGTAGCCTACTTTTTGATACTTCGTTGCCATGGATACCATTGTAGCAGATATTTCATTTTCGTACCTTTTAGGCATCGTTACCTCCTTTCTTGCAAAATGCACTCAGTTTTATGATAGATATTACAGGACGCTTACTGTGCCCAGCCAAAATAAGTAAAATTCAAGTCAAAAATGAAGGTAAACTTAGGGGTCATTTCTATGTGATTTTGACCGTTTTCAGTGTCACTAAAAGCAGACCTCTTCGAGACCTATGATTGGTTATTATGAAAAGTAATGTCCCTCAAAAATATATTGTCATTTTGAAAGAAATCAAATTTGGGATCTTTGAGCTCTTTATCTTAATTTTGACGTCAAAAACTGTTGCTATGGCAGCTTTAAGCATTTAAGACTTGAATATAGTACCTTTTAAAATTGATTTAACTCCTAATAAATACTACTTATGACTGTGAAAATATAAAAATGAAATGATAAGACTCTTTCATTTAATTTTATGTCATTGAAAATTTCCAAGGTCATTGACTTGAAATTCAAGGTCATTTCATAACTTAGACTAAAAAAATTCGATATCTTTATGATTTTTCAAATTTTTGTCATAAATTTGTAGTATTTTCTTTTTGAGTTTTCCAGTAACTCATATATATTTTGAAAAATGATTGAATTAAAAAGAAATTCCCTGATTTTGTTGACTTTTTGTATTAAAGTATAATATTTTTGTTAAGGCGAAAAAACTAAGAATTTTAAATTTCATGCTCTCTATTTTTGATATCCACACCTCAATTTCAGAAGGTCAAAGAGTTGATTGAACTCTCAAAGTTATCTCAAGAAATAATCATAATACCCATTATTTTGTTGCATATAGCCGTTTAATTTGTCTCAAAAGGCTTATTCTAATTTTGACCCTTTTTTCTACGAAAAATCACAATTTTGGTAAAATCTGCTCAATTACAATTCAGTGACCTTGAAAACACAACGCATGACCTTGAACAAGTATCGATGTAATCTCTACATTGATTTGTCTCCAGTAGATATATGTACGAGATTTTGTTTTCATATCATAAATGGACAGTTCAAAATAGACTCATAACATACCCATCATAGTAAAACGTTGTCCTAAATGTTGCCATGGTTACCATATTAAATGCAGTTTCCAGCAAAAAAGATAGTAGATCCCAGCCAACTTTTTACATTTTCTTGTAGTTAAGGTACTATGCGTATTGAAAATATAAAAGACAATATCCAAAAACTTCTGCTTTTACGAAATTTTACACGTAAAAGTACACAAAAACAAGCAAAATAGGGGCTCGAGAAAGATCTCGTTATTACGAAATTCCTATAAATAAAATGGGTTTTTTTTCTGCATAAAATTGTTGGAATTTTTATTACACAATTGTAAAATAAAATATAGGACTAGTGCAATCGCAGCAATGTTTCTAGTTAATACAACTGTATATTTGAATTCATCTATTAATTTTTAATCTTGTTTATAAGCAAAAGAGAATAAAACAAAATACCGGCCTGACAAAAATACCTCCTCCGACCAAAAAAAAAAAAAAAGAAAGGAAAAACAAGAAAAAAGAAAAGAAAAAAAAATTCTTATATACACTTAAGCTGCTCCCTTAAATTCCTTGGCTTATTTCCTACAAACATATATATTAGACATTACGATCATAAAATCGTGAAAATGAAAGGAGATCAATTATTGAATTCTTTTCATTGATTCACCATTAAACTGTGAAGTTTGATATCAATAGGCATATTAATGTATTCTGATGTAAAGGTAATTGAAATTCGAATGATTGGTTGGTAATGTATGAAAACATCGCCAATAGACATTGAATAGGGAGATAATAACCGTATGGTTCTTTTTGTCAACCTCTCTTTCTAATCATGGACCGTAAATTTCAAATGTTCAAATTCTCCAATGTTTGCTTGGTTTACAACTCTAAAAACCGTACCTTTAACGAATGACGATGGGGACATGGTACACCATAAAATTACATCTAATTAACATTCAAACAGCATGGCTCATTAAAATTAGCTAATAGATTTAATGAAGTTCGAGAAAGTGGGGCTATGGATTTCTTATCTTTTTTTACGATTTCCAGTTAGTTTAGCATCATCTGTGAAATAACAGAATATTTTTTTATAAAAGATACTCGAAACTTAAAATATTGATTTAAAGTTTTGGAAATTGTTGTCCATTACACGACGAACAATATGCATTACTAAAAATGACAATACGAGGACTTTTCTAATATTTGGTCTATAGGAAGAATGATATTACTCCTTCTCGGATTCTTCTTTGGATTCGTTTCTGCAGCTGTAAGTACCAATTAGCTTATTTCTCTCGTTCAGTGAACATTCAGTTTACTTTTTTTCTAGCTTTGATTTTTCTTGTTTATTTTCTATTTCAACGGAAATAAATTAGAGAAAACGTCTTTATTTATTTATTTATTATTTATTTATTTATTTATTTATTTATTTATCTATTTATTTATTTATTTATTTATTCATCATTCATTTATTTCTTAATTAACTAGTTTATTATTTCATTCATTTATTCAGTATTCTAAAACAAAAAATTAGGTTTTTTTTATCATTGACATGTATGTATTTCATTTTTCAAATATTCGTACGAAATATACTAGTAGTATCGCACGTTATATAAATAAACATAGAAATTATTTTCATTTGAAGTAGTACCACAGAAAAGGAAAGGTGAATTTTACCAGAACTCTTTTATTTTGTGGTGTTCTTTCTTATTTTGTTATTCATCTTTTTTTTTTACTATGGCTGTATATGAAGAAGAAATCATTCTATTTTGAAGAAGACTCGATACAATTTTGCTTACTTGCTTATAGTATAGTAAGTGCAATAAATGCTCTCTCATATAAATATTCGACAAATTCATTCAAAATACAGATATGCAGATAAGTAATGACCGAAGAAGTACACCCCTGTAAA
The DNA here is from genome assembly GCA_033119305.1 of Pinctada imbricata. Lineage (NCBI taxonomy): Eukaryota > Metazoa > Mollusca > Bivalvia > Pterioida > Pteriidae > Pinctada > Pinctada imbricata. The sequence goes on along the minus strand of VSWD01000011.1, from coordinate 24,203,513 downwards.
TATTTGAACAATTCCTAATACTATACCTCACATATTGGAGTCAACAAGTTAGTGTTGTGCTTTTAAACGCATATTTTTTTCTAATTTTGTGTAAAAACGAGAAAAATCTTCGATCAACTTTTTTCAAAAGGAGAGAAATTCCAATTGAGAACTGTATATTAATAATCTGAGTGCCATCTCTGATCTTTATTCATTGGAACGAAAATACCCCATAATCATACAAAAAAAAATCAAGTAAACGGAAAGATTTGGAAAATGAACATCAACAACTCTGCCAGACCAATTCCCTACTCTTTATTGATGGAGGGCGTTTCTGGAAAAAGAAAAAAAAGTACGAAACGTATTCATTGAGTAATTGTAATTGTATCAGTTTGAAACTACTGGTATTGACAAACTTTATTTACCCAACTTAAAAGTCCCATCTGTCTTTGCAGACTTTACCCAGAAGAAAAATCGTAAACTCATGTTATCTAAGGGCACAAAAAGGGGAACTGCTACGGTCATATTTGATAGGATATTGAATAATAAACTTGACAAGTGATTCCGATGACCAACGAGAAGCAATTAACTATAAAAACGACAAATATGGTCACCGGGGAAATATGGTTCCTCACTCTATGTATAATCCATGGTGCATTGATCACCATTTCCTCATAAACAAGGGATCACAGGGTTTAGATACTCCACATTTCTTTCTTGTTGTTCAAAGTCAAATTACAACGAGGTATTATCATGCACATGACCAGAAACCATACAGAACAGCCTTCATGCAGTCATTTCACAAAGATGTGATGTACATAATATGAAATTACACTTGTCACGCTTATCTTTTCCTACAGCCTCCCGATCTGAGTGCCAGCTTACCAGACTCCATAAATGTACTTGAGAGTGCAGCTCCTAGTGTAGTGACATCGCTCCTGGACATAACAGTGACGGATCCGGAGGGCGATACTTACTCATGTAATGTTGCCGGGGCCAGCTCAGCTTTCAATATTCAAAACACCGCAGCTAACACAGGTTTCTACAATTGTTAATTATACCAACACTACAGAATTGTAAGGGTCTCCTCATTCTGTATTTTTCAAGGTTTTGTATTCTTATCGATTGCGATTTTGGATTCTGATTTTGGCTTCATATTACCGATAGACTTGCATTTTAGACACTCCAAGACCCGACATCACTACTTTTGACGTTATTTCTAATTATGACGTCATAATTCAGATACGACGTCACAATTAAAAGTTACGTGAAATGTTGTCATGTCGGGTCTTAGGATGTGTAAATTACAAATCAGCTGCGGTAATGTGAAAATCCTCTAAAAGATTGAGTAATTATGCTTCTTCATCTACCATGTCCACTAGTATTTAAAACTGACTGCATAAAAATAAATGCATGTTCTTTGCTTCCATCTGAAATGGAGAGGAAAATACTTACGGTCACACTTTGCTCTTTTATCTGAATGAAAATTAGTATGAATCAATTCTTCTTTTCAGAGAGCTTATACCTTATCAATAACCCTGGGTTTGAGCACGACACGACATCTTCGTATACCCTAACTGTAACATGTATAGACACAAACTCTGAATCAGCAAGTGGTACTATAACTGCGAATATATTACAAAACACTCCCCCAACAATAACAGGCCTAACGGGTACAGTTACTATCGGAGAGAGAGAAACGACCGTTCAAAAAATAGCTGATTTCACAGTGACAGACTCGGATGCCTTTTCTTGCAATATTTACTCCACGACACCGGCATCAGCGCCCTTCAATTACCAAGCCACACCATGTAAGATCGTTTCCCATTTTCAATTAATAGATATTTCATAGAACTTTAACGCTTATGTAATATACGTATGAACGGAATTTGAGCTGATATTATCATCTATTTATATTTGTCCCTCGTGTTAGGCATGATGTATTTTCGTTGTTCCTATGTTCTTTTAGCTAGAGCCATCTGGCTGAATGCTAACCCAGGTTTGGATGCCTCTGTGACCTCCACATACACAATAACCGTAAGATGTCTAGATAGTTATGGGTTTTCCTCGGGTACAGTAACAGTAAACGTAGTGCCAAACTCTGCTCCTGTTATAACTGGACTTCCCACTACAGTACCCGTGAAGGAAAGCGTGGCTGGTGGATCAAACATCTACAGCCTTACAGTCAGCGATCCAGAGGGGGATTCTTTCACATGCAGCGATGGCATATCACCGTCTACAAGTGATATCTATCTGGATAGCGCTACAAGTTAGTTCCCTTCTAATTCGTTTATAACTAAGTTTTCAACCATTATTAAATTTTTTAAAGTAAGAAGTCAGATTTCAATCAAAGAAATGTTGTCTAAGATGTTTAAAAATTGCTATCTAATTTAAAAGCAAAACAAAGCTTGTATCTTGTCATTTATGACAACCTTAGACCAGGTGATGCTTGCTGCTGGTCACAGCCTTGAGTATGATGTCCAAAGTTCCTATGTAATGACCATTATTTGTAACGACGGGAGTAAATCCACCTCGGGTACAGTGACCATAGAAGTTCAACCAAACAACCCGCCGTCCATTTCAAACTTACCAGCGACCTCTACCGTCACAGAAGGGGAAGCAGGGGGACGTAACCTTATAACACTTACTGTAACAGATGCGGAGACAGACCCAGTTACTTGTTCGATTACAACTACAGGTCCTTTCAGCATTTCAGGTATTTATTTAAGTCACGACATTCAAATATCTTGCAGAGCTCATTATTTAGAAATTAATTTTTCTATAAGGCAGATCTAAGTGATACTTTGCCTTAATTTGTAAACTGAAGAGTACAGAAAAGTTGATTCTATAGATACTTGTACATGTATACATAAGGACATGTAGAAAAGCCGTATTTGACACACTGAGGCTCTTTTTCTTGTTACCTTAGTGTACCTGGGTGTTTTTGTTCGGAGTTTTGCTGTAATTTTGATTACACGTCTTCAAATTCAATAGCATCATTTAAGACAAATTTCCAGCATGGACCAGACATGCACACTACAGGTACTTTAAACCATCGTCAGTGATCCTCAATCAAAACAATGAAATAGCGGTATGGCCAAAGACTGTGAAAGCTATGTCCAAAAAATACAGAAACTCGATGCTCAAGATCCAACTTTTCAGTTTCGAGAACATTTTGTTAACAGAAATTTTCGAATGCGTTTGATGAAACGATCACTTGATTTCTATCGCTTGTTATACCCAAATAAAAATAACTAGACCTACTAGTATTTTGCATAATAGGATATTAAACCTTTTCATTTTTTTCCCTGTGAGAATATCCAAGGCATAATTTACTTAACTTATTGTCAGAACAATTTTAATTGTGTGAAAGGTAACATATTATGCAAAATTTTGCAGAAGTTGATCTTTTTATGCTAATTACCCAGGAATGATCTTAATCTAAAACGATTGAACATCATTTTATAATTTCAAAGTACCTTATATTCTTGTTTATCTAAATAGGCTTAGTAATAAGTGTGAATGCAGCACCTTCTCTGAATTTTGCCAGCACACCATCTTACTCCATCCCTGTGACGTGTAGAGATGATTATGGTTCAACCACAGAGACATTCACTGTCAATGTTGTTGCGGTATATCTTTATCTGTTTATTCTTGATAAAATGTAGAAAAATTATCATGCATTACGTACTTTATAATCATTTTCTTATTATTTACAAATGTAAAAAGAAAAAAAGACTTGAATCAGCGAGAAGTTAGGACTGACATCTGAAAATATGCTCAAATTCACCATTAGGACATTTGATACGTTTTCCCTTTTTCCACCAGAATACAGCCCCTGTCATCAGTGGTTTACCCACATCGGTATCAGTGCAGGAGAGCGACGCCGGCGGCAGTAGTATTTATACACTGACTGTTTCTGACTCAAACTCCTTCTCATGTGTGATTCAGAGCACCAGTCCTGCAGTCGCACCATTCACAATCGTTTTTACAACGCGTAGGTGTTGATTTATTCCAAAGACTATGCTTAATCTACGGAAGCCCGTTAGTGCCAAATGTGAATAAATAAAAATGGAGGAAATGCGAAATATATTTAGGAAAATGCGAAATAAATTAAGGAAAACGAGAAATAAATTTAGAAAAACGAGAAATAAATTAGGAAAATGAGAAATATATTTAGAAAAACGAGAAATAAATTAAGGAAAATGAGAAATATATTTAGAAAAACGAGAAAAATATTTAGGAAAATGAGAAAAATATTTAGGAAAATGAGAATTCTAATTCATTCTGTTTGTTTCACGCATTCTGATTGGTTCACAGGATTTCTACAAGCATGTATAACGACGATATACATGCCGCAAACCGACTCACTTGACATACTTCAAAATGTATTCCTACCTAAATTTGCAAGATACAAGCTTTAGCGCACTTTTTGCGTATGACGTCATGCTTCCCTTTGTTCTGCGCTCCTGTGACGTCATACTGTGACGTAAAACTACAAGGTATGAGCTTGTAAATGGCGTTCTCCACATGTAAACAACAGAACAAGTAAGTTTATTATTGATAACACGTTGATTTTTCGCCATTGTAATATTTACGAAGCAGTTGTATTTCATATTTTGCAGCGCAATCATTTCAGTTGGTTGTTATTAGTCCTCCGTAGCAACGTCGCCTCTAAAGCAATAAATGGGACCTTCTGAGGGGTATAAAGAGTTAAAATATGTCACATAAATTAGAATAGGGATAAACGTACTGTGTTTTGTGGTTCCGACAGGTATATGTTGGATATACTGTTGGAAACATACGTTATACCGTCGGGGGCAAGCCCCGACGGTATAACTGCGTTTCCAACAGTATATCCAACATATACCTGTCGGAACCACAAAACACAGTACGTTTATCCCCTAAATATATTTAGAAAAACGAGAAAAATATTTAGGAAAATGATGAATATATTTAGGAAAAAACGAGAAAAATATTAAGGAAAATGAAAAATATATTTAGCAAAAACGAGAAATATATTTACAGAAGGTGGAAATATAAAAACAGGGAAACCACAACCAATAAGTAAAGCTTGACCTTGCCACTCCCGAAACATTAATGAGTAATGAATTACAGTATCTATTTATCAAGATATAAAGACTTCCTTGTATTTATTCCACTTCCCCGCAACCCCCGCTGCTTTTACACGAGAAATGAATCCTATGTATACGGGCAAAGATGCATGTGTAATATTATCTGTCTGGTATTTGGCATTGCAGCTCTTGCAAACATCCATTTCGAAGACTGTTTAGTTTATGATGCGCCTTGACCAGTACCAATCGTTTATTTCTCTCGTAAAAGCAGCGGGGGTCGGGGAAGAAGTGGAAGAAATACAAGAAGGTCTTTATCTCCTGATAATCTCATTAATATTCTGGGATTGGTAAACGGAGAGTGTAGTGGGGGAATTTAATGTTTATATACATATCGTACTTCTTTTGTGGTTTCCATTTATATCTATGGGGAGTGAACAGTACCCCTTCCGCCCCTTCCTCTCCATCCCGCCCTTTAGCTTCCTGCTCCCATCCCCTGAATTCCTCCTCCCTCCCCTTGACCCTCCCTCCCGCCACTCCCTTCTTCCAACCCCTGCCCTCCCTCCAACCTTCCGCCCCTGTCCCTCCCCTTCGCCCCCCCCCCATTTCACCCTGTCCACTCCCTCATTTATATTTCCACTTTCTGTAAATCTATTTCTCATTTTCCTTAATATATTTTTCATTTTTTCCTAAATATATTTCTCATTTTCCTAAATATTTTTCTCGTTTTTCTAAACATATTTCTCATTTTCCTAAATATTTTTCTCATTTTCCTAAATATTTTTCTCGTTTTTCTAAATATATTTCTCATTTTCCTTAATTTATTTCTCGTTTTTCTAAATATATTTCTCATTTTCCTTAATTTATTTCTCGTTTTTCTAAATATATTTCTCGTTTTCCTTAATTTATTTCTCGTTTTTCTAAATTTATTTCTCATTTTCCTTAATTTATTTCGCATTTTCCTAAATATATTTCGCATTTCCTCTTTTTTTATTTATTCATATTTGGCACTAACGGGCTTCCGTATTAATCCAAAGAGTCAAAGAAGTATTTCTCAAAGATTCAAAATATGCTCCTATTGTAGTATATTTTCGTTGTTTTCTTTTATTTTGCATTTCCGAGAAATTATTCGCCCATTGAATGTGGTTTCTTTAAAAAAAATTTTTTGGGTTTTGTTTTTGACTGTCGCTCATGACTCATTTATAACTTGAACCTCGTTAATCAATATTCTACTTATACAGAATACGACATCAACCTTAACAATGGACATGGTCTGGACTACGACACAACCTCTTCCTATTCTATCACAATAGCCTGTAATGATGGTAGTCTGACCTCCACTGGTCAGTTAAACGTTGCAGTTATACAAAACGCACCGCCTGCCATCACAAGCTTGCCGGATCTCGTTAGCATCACTACATCGGAGTCAGCCAAAAGGAAGCTACACGACCTAGCGGTCACTGAAACGGACCCTTACACGTGCTCCATGACAGGAGGAGGACCGTTTTCTCTAGAAAAAGAAGTATCAGGTCATCATCTTAAATATCATTACAAAAACTTACATTAATGTTTAAGTCCTAAATGAAAATGTGATATCCGAGTCCAAGTGTGTTGTTTTTATCGCTTCAATGACAGAGTAATGATATTGTAAATATCCTCTCTTTCTTAATTTTCAGGGTACAAGATATACTTAGATGCAGGTGCTTCTTCCTCATTGAATTATCCTACTATCTCTTCGTATTCCCTAAATGTGACATGTGCAGATGCTTATGGATCTAGTTCGGCGGTTCTCAATGTTGCAGTATCTCCTAACGCTGCTCCAAGCTTTTCTAACCTACCAGCAGCTGTCTCTGTAGTTGAGAGCGATGCTGGAGGAAGTAGTATTTTCACCGTAACGGTGACAGATGCCGAAGGAGATTCTTTCTCTTGTTCCATCACCAGTGTAACACCAGCAGTAACTGCATTTCAGATATCACCGAATGCTGGAAGTAAGCTTATTTTCATATGAAACCTTTGTAATTTTCAAATATTCCGTCTCAGCATTTTGACAAAAAAAAAGTGTCGACAGTGGAATAGTGATGAATATAAATATTCATTGTAGATTACGACATTAATCTTGTAAGCGGCCATGCACTTGAGTATGATACTGCAACTTCCCATAGCGTGGTGGTGGAATGCACTGATGGCACAGCGTCAACGGGGACGCTGACTGTGAATGTCTCTCCAAATTCTCCACCAGCTATAACTAGTCTTCCTGCTGTAGTTACCGTTACCATTGGTGAGACAGCAGCGAGGACACTCCATTCACTTGTTGTGGCTGATGCTGAAACCGACCCTTTCGTCTGCACCATGACATCAAATCCGACTGGTGGACCATTTTCACTTAGCCACAGTACTGGTATGGCACAGATAAGAAAGATGCATTTTCGCAAAATATCTTTTCCAAAAAACGCAGAAGTCTCCATGTATCTACATGTGTTTGTTTTATTTTCTTACTGTCGTACAAGCTCTATGAATAGCTTTCCTAGTCTATTTTTATTATGAACATGACGTATGTATCTATTGTGACTACAAAATATCGATAGACTCATTCGTTCTAAATTTTTTTTTTTTTTTTTTGATTTTCTGTATATTTCGGTCCTGATCATCAATGATGGTACTTTTTTTATTGAAATACACACATGGTACATTAAAATTATTTCCATAGAATATATTTTCCATGATTCCAAAATTTTACACAATATGAAAATGTCTATATAATGATGTGTTACACAATCTATGTATTCTTTTAGCATACACAGTAGATCTAAACAGTAACCCGACATTTGGTGGGGCAACATCGTACACTCTGTCCATTAAATGTGAAGACAGTTATGGGTCTTCCTCTAAAGATTTGACGGTTAAAGTCGATCCCAATACAGACCCTGTGATCAATGCTATAACTGGTACCAATACTGTGATTGAAACAGAGACAGCCGCTAGGTGTTTCCTTACTGTTGATGTTACTGACGTAGAAAACCACGTCATCTCATGCTCAGTAGTGACCAATCCATCTGGACCGTTCGAGATGCAACAAGATGCTTCAGTTCCAGGTATCATGGATTTTGAAATTAGAAAAATGACTTGCTGGTTTTCAATTAAGTTTGGAAGGTACATTTTCACTGAATTTTATCAGGATCTGTAAACTTTTGTGGGACAGGCGACCAAGACTCTATATCGAGGTTCATCTGATATAATCGTATTTCTTAAATAAAATAATCTGGAAGAGTTTTTTTTTATAAAAACGGCCTTTATATTCAATATTTGCAAAGAAAAGTCTACTAGATAAGTTAGTTATTGTTTGATATATTTTCTCTTCGCTTGGTAGAGTACAAGATTTGTTTGATGGCTAATGCAATAGCAACACTTGACGCGACCGTCGCTACTAGCCACATAATAACGGTGACGTGTACTGATACTGCTGGCGGATCTACTTCCTCTGACGTCACGGTCTTCGTCACTGCTAACAACCCACCAGCTATAACTGGACTTCCTGACACAGTTGAAATCAGTGAAAACCTGCAGGTTGAGACTAAAATTTGGGACCTGGCTGTTACAGATCCAGATGGAGATGTGTTTACATGTGAGCTGATTACTTCGCCCACTGGACCTTTCGACCTGCGTAAAGATGCAGGGACAGGAGGTATGTGTCTTGAACTTATTATTCACCACCTCCGTTTGATTCCACAATTTTGATATACTTTGACATGTCGTTTGCATTCATCTAACTTTGTTCATGCTTCTTCTTTGGTATATGCAGAAAATGAATTAAAGTTGCAGTCATAATAAAAGTTTGATAACAGTCAATTCAAATATGACATTTTTGTTTCCAACAGTGTACTCTGCCTATGTGCTGTCGACACCGAATTTGAACTACACTGTAGCACCATCCTACGACCTAACCTTCAACTGTACAGATTATCCAAAAGGCAGATCTACTACCAACGTCCTTACTGTGGATGTGGTAGAGAACAGACCACCTCAGTTCGATAACACTCCATGTAAGTTACATGAAAATGGCGGTAAATTCTGAAACATCAAAGAATTCAGAGAAGAGTATGTATTTCATTGATTTTCTGGTATATAAACCCGATACATTCACATAATTTCTTCCTTACAGATACTGCAACACCAAATGCTATGAGCACCGTGCAAAATGATGTTATCTTTACCGTGACGGCATCTGACCTTGACCTTGACTCGGTGCTTTACAGTATGACGGTTAGTCCTTCATTGACCTCCACATTCGCTATCAATACTGTGACTGGGGAAATATCAGCTACATCAGACTTAAAGTATCAACTTACAAAGACTTTCATTGCCAATGTTACCGCAACTGATGGGAAGAAATCTGTTTGGGAACTCGTTACCATTGATCTACAAAGTAATTTGTTTTCTTTTTTATCTTCGGGATAAATTTCATTCTTTTCAAATTCAGTTTCTTTATTCCCAATAAGCTGCACAAGAACACCATAGAGAAGAAAAAACAAAGGCATTGATATAATCAATCTATAGAATTCGAGTACTGTCAAAATAACAAAAGTTTTTTTACATTAACTTCTCACCTCTCTATTTATGGGACTTCAGAGATTCGAGAACACCTATTCTATACTCTCTCTGACATCAGACACCTAATAATCTTTCAGATCTTAACACTGCGCCAATCATAAGTAACATGGTATTAAATGGTATAACGTCAGTATATATACCTGAGACTACCGCCTCTGGATCCACCCTCTTCACAGCCACAGTATATGATCCAGACGGTGGACAAACACAGACAATATCTGTTGATGTCAGTCCGTCCGGAATGACCGGAACGTTTTCAGAAAATAATTGTACGTATTGATATAGCCCTCGATGTAAAAAAGAATGTAACATGCTGAAAAAACGTCAAAATTCAGTCATAAGTTCGAATGATATAATATCTCAGTCTAACGTCCAATGAACATTTTGCAATTCATAAGTCAATTTAATTTCAATAAGTTCCAAATCCCCAGATGATAAAAACAGTTACATTTCAGGCTTGAAACGTGAAAACAAGAAACCACCATCATGTAATGTTTACTTTTATTCCTAATATAGATGTGATATCGCTAGCCAATGGTAAGACGTTTGACTATGAAACCTTGAGGTATTACAGACTGGCACTGTATGTGTCAGATACATTCACTCAAACAGGTCCATACTACCTGGCTGTGAATATCCTGGACGAACCGGAGGACTGTGTCTTCCCAAAAACTAACTACAGAGCCGATACATACGAGGGAGGGGTATGTCCATTAAAATCTTATAACAAGAACTTCAAATTTTCACATTCCAAAACAGTTTTATCCTCTCTCTATTTTAATTGATCTATTTTATTTTTCCTTTTACATGCATTGTTTTATTCTTTTTATCACTGGGGAATAGAAAGGATCTGTGTCAATTGACATAGGCCTTGAAGGTGGAGTAACAGACGAGGACCATCCCGACCCACGGACCTTTTCTCTGGTCACTACAGCTCACAGCAACCTATTCAATATCAGTTCTACAACAGGTGTCATATATTATGCTGTTGATTATGATATAGATGTATCTCATCCTCAAAATCTGTCTCTCATCGTTAAATGTACAGATAAATATGGTCTTACTGGTAAGCAATCGTTATACATGTATTTCTGTGTGTGTTATTATTAATCATGGTTTCATATTCTAACATTGCACATTTAGTCTCGTGTTAATATTGGAATTTGTTTGAAAATATCAGTGCGCATTTCTATAAATGATATCTTATCGAGACTGACATAAAGGAAACCAAAACAAAATAAATATATGAAACGCGAATTTCTACACATTGTAGAAGAACTCTGGTATTAAAAGATTTCAAATCAATATTCATAATTTTCTAACTTTTTCAGCAACAGCAACAGTGTCACTCTACATAGCTGATATCAACGATAATGCCCCACAATGTAACAATGCGGCTTATGCTTTTGCAATAAGTCAATATTCAGAGCCCGGAAATGAAGTAGGCACGGTAACCGCAACAGACCTAGACCAAAACCTGAATGCACGGTTTGATTTTTCCGGCTCATCAGCCACAGGGTCTGGGTACTTCAGTGTAGCTAAAACTGGACAAGTGTTCCTAACAAGAAGTGTCAATTATGACTATGGTATAACTCACAGATTCAGGGTACTCGTGAAGGATCATGGGGCACCACAGCTGACGGGCACCTGTTGGGTGGACATCACCTACAGGGAGGTGACCACAACAACACCGACCACTACCACTGTAGACAACACAGACTGGTGGGATAAACCGGAAAACGTGGCTATGGTGGCCATCTTGTCAGCTCTAGCTTTGCTGCTTCTTGCCCTGCTACTGTACTTCTGCCTTAGAGCATGTGGAAAACCAACATGTCCTCACTTGTGAGTTTTAATTATCATTTTACTTTTGTTTATAATCTGTGAGCTTTACTAAAACAAATCTTGAGTGATTATTCAGTCACATACAATGAGATATTTCTATATCATTTAGGTCACTGAATTGCTGCAAGAACTGCTGTAAAAAGGATCCATCACGGACAGTTAAGGAGTAAGTCATTTACAGGTGTTCTTTGTCCAACATAACTAGAATTCAAATGGATGTAGGAACATCTGTCAGTCATCAGTCACTAGTCAGTCATCTGCTTTTGTCTTAAATCGAAATTGCCATTAATGATGATAGTACTCAAACTTTTGTCCTTTAAATAGAGATTCTTGGGATTATTTGTCAAAGGAAGTTCTCTTTACCCATGGAAGATGGTTCATAATCAAATTATTACAAAGTCTCTATACTGAATGTATTTATGCCCCCGGAATCAAAGATTCGGGGGCATATAGTTTTTGGCCTGTCCGTCTGTTTGTCTGTTTATCTGTTTGTCTGTTTGTCTGTTTGTCTGTTTGTCCGAAAAACTTTAACATTGGACATAACTTTTGAATGGGAAGTGATAGGGCTTTCATATTTCACATGTGTATTCCTTGTGACAAGACCTTTCCATTGATACCAAAATTTTTGACCTCGTGACCTTGACCTTGACCTTTGACCTACTTTTCAAAAAACTTTAACATTGGGCATAACTTTTGAATGGGAAGTGATAGGGCTTTCATATTTCACATGTGTATTCCTTGTGACAAGACCTTTCCATTGATACCAAAATTTTTGACCTCGTGACCTTGACCTTGACCTTTGACCTACTTTTCAAAAACTTTAACATTGGGCATAACTTTTGAATGGTAAATGATAGGGCTTTCATATTTCACATGTGTATTCCTTGTGACAAAACCTTTCCATTGATACCAAAATTTTTGACCTCGTGACCTTGACCTTGACCTTTGACTTACTTTTCAAAAAACTTTAACATTGGGCATAACTTTTGAATGGTAAGTGATAGGGCTTTCATATTTCACATGTGTATTCCTTGTGACAAGACCTTTCCATTGATACCAAAATTTTTGACCTCGTGACCTTGACCTTGACCTTTGACTTACTTTTCAAAAAACTTTAACATTGGGCATAACTTTTGAATGGTAAGTGATAGGGCTTTCATATTTCACATGTGTATTCCTTGTGACAAGACCTTTCCATTGATACCAAAATTTTTGACCTCGTGACCTTGACCTTGACCTTTGACCTACTTTTCAAAAACTTTAACATTGGGCATAACTTTTGAATGGTAAATGATAGGGCTTTCATATTTCACATGTGTATTCCTTGTGACAAGACCTTTCCATTGATACCAAAAATTTTGACCTCGTGACCTTGACCTTGACCTTTGACCTACTTTTCAAAAAACTTTAACATTGGGCATAACTTTTGAATGGGAAGTGATAGGGCTTTCATATTTCACATGTGTATTCCTTGTGACAAGACCTTTCCATTGATACCAAAATTTTTGACCTCGTGACCTTGACCTTGACCTTTGACTTACTTTTCAAAAAACTTTAACATTGGGCATAACTTTTGAATGGTAAGTGATAGGGCTTTCATATTTCACATGTGTATTCCTTGTGACAAGACCTTTCCATTGATACCAAAATTTTTGACCTTGTGACCTTGACCTTTGACCTACTTTTCAAAAAACTTTAACATTGGGCATAACTTTTGAATGGTAAGTGATAGGGCTTTCATATTTCACATGTGTATTCCTTGTGACAAGACCTTTCCATTGATACCAAAATTTTTGACCTCGTGACCTTGACCTTGACCTTTGACCTACTTTTCAAAAACTTTAACATTGGACATAACTTTTGAATGGTAAGTGATAGGGCTTTCATATTTCACATGTGTATTCCTTGTGACAAGACCTTTCCATTGATACCAAAATTTTTGACCTCGTGACCTTGACCTTGACCTTTGACTTACTTTTCAAAAAACTTTAACATTGGGCATAACTTTTGAATGGTAAGTGATAGGGCTTTCATATTTCACATGTGTATTCCTTGTGACAAGACCTTTCCATTGATACCAAAATTTTTGACCTTGTGACCTTGACCTTTGACCTACTTTTCAAAAACTTTAACATTGGGCATAACTTTTGAATGGGAAGTGATAGGGCTTTCATATTTCACATGTGTATTCCTTGTGACAAGACCTTTCCATTGATACCAAAATTTTTGACCTCGTGACCTTGACCTTGACCTTTGACCTACTTTTCAAAAACTTTAACATTGGGCATACCTTTTGAATGGGAAGTGATAGGGCTTTCATATTTCACATGTGTATTCCTTGTGACAAGACCTTTCCATTGATACCAAAATTTTTGACCTCGTGACCTTGACCTTGACCTTTGACTTACTTTTCAAAAAACTTTAACATTGGGCATAACTTTTGAATGGTAAGTGATAGGGCTTTCATATTTCACATGTGTATTCCTTGTGACAAGACCTTTCCATTGATACCAAAAAATTTGACCTCGTGACCTTGACCTTTGACCTACTTTTCAAAAACTTTAACATTGGGCATAACTTTTGAATGGTAAGTGATAGGGCTTTCATATTTCGCATGCGTATTCCTTGTGACAAGACCTTTCCATTGATACCAAAATTTTTGACCTCGTGACCTTGACCTTTGAACTTTTAACCCAGCGACCTCCCATACATGTACTTAACAGAAAATAGTGTTCATACTAACAAAGATGCCACCGGGGGCATTCGTGTTTCACAAACACAGGCTTTATTTATTATGTTTCTTGTTCCCTTTTAGCCCAAAGAAAACAAAACCTGAGAAATTCAAGTTATGGGATGCTAGTGAGTTGACATAACATTCATAATATAAGCCTAAGAACTTCTTTGATTTTCTGATTTTCAATGAAGCAGTATTTTCACTAGAAACTAAGTCGCATCATTAATTGTTACCAGAAAATTGTATTCGAAATTTTACTAGTATTGGGTATTTTTATACTATTTTCGATATTTCAAGTAGAATTCGTGTATGTCAAGGTAATAAATATTTCAATATTTTTCAGACGATTTAAACAAAAAACGTGATCCCTATTCAACAGCGGCACAGAAAGAAATGGACGCTATGCCAGAACCCATGGTGCTATAGATCTCACGATTTTCTTAGATACTCTGATTTTTTGACGAATTCTGTAGATATGAAAGATTTGAATCGATATTTATTTTCATAATGAAATGTGTTCTGAATGATTTTGAATAAATATTTATTTTCTGTTAATAAATGTGTTCGTCAATTCACGTATGCTCTAAATACTGTATTATTCGTAATGTTCAGACATAATTTCTGAAGAAGTTTATCTTTCACTTCTTTTCATTGACATGATTTGATGTATACTATCATCAAAAGCATTATATGAATGGTCATGTTAAGTGGTTAAAGATCCATACATAAAGGGTAATACTTCATATAATATTATAGTGCTTATGTGTACATCACTTATTTGTCGAGTCACTGTATTGCAAAACGCTATTTACCCATAGTCGAATGAATTCTTTGGAAAAACCTTAAACCTTTTCAATAACTCAATTAATGTTTATCTATATTAAATGAAGTCAATTCAAGACAGATAATACAGAGGGAACATAAAGGACAGTAAGATTCTTCTATAAATTAAGTAAAAAAAATAGTCCATTTAAGCTCTTTCAGAAATGAAACTACGTACATTAAAATAGAGATGAATTTCTTAAATGAAATTAAGAATTAGAAATGTGTGACTTTGACTTTAGGCGATGGGGTATGTGGGATGATAATCACATCACGGATTGTGTCACTGGATGTCGCAGTACAACATACACGCGTAATATTTTTGTTGATTTATTTACCGATGACGTCACAAACTGGCATTGTTACAAGATTAATAAACACGCAATAGCTCTAATGTGATAACATCTTTTACTGATGATGACACATTATTGATTGACTTGATATCATGAAATCAAGAGGTAGATTTGGTGAGGTCGAGTTTGTTACTAGTGGTGTCAACATAATATGTCACACTGCAAATAAATTTCTCGGAATCTCATTGGTTGTTTAGCTGTAATTATGAGACTATGTTACCCGTGTGCAGCCGTAAAAATAGAGCTTTGTTACATCATGGGCACCTTATTGTTTCTTGACGTCATAGCGCGCATTTCCCGTAAAAACGTTCAGACGTTTTGAATTTTTCTCTCGCTTCAGGTCCTTTAATTATATTTTTTTCTGCTAGAATGAATTTCATTCGTGGTTTATTCATTTTGAATACTAGTAAACCATTTACGAGTACGATCTTTTTTATGGTGAAGAAAAATTTTACAATATATCAACAAATAAAAAATATAGAAATTTTAATGTTGACGCCATTTTAAATTGACTATTTTTAAGTGATTTGCAGTATGACAAAAATGTTAAAACGGTTCGAGAAATTTAAATTCCAGACAAGGTATATCAGACATATTACCTGTTTGGAACCGTAATAACGTATAATATATACGGGTGTATTCGTCAAGACATACATGCCTCTAACGATAAATCCTAATGTTCAAACATAATTTCCTTAGTCATTAACACCGCGGGTACAACACAGCAATACGGGGGCTTGTTAAGCTGCGACCCGGGGGCTTGTGCTGAAGCGATAAAAAACAGACCGAGCTGTGCATCAGCTTCTGAGGAAGTTCTACGGTCGATATGAGAACTCGCCATACACTATGATGTCACACTCTCCAAAATGATGGATGATATTCTGTCATAGATCATTTGAACCATCCAACCAAAGATTGTACTATATATCTTCCGAAATGGAATTAACCGGATGTGACACTTCCACCGAATTGAAGCGGCGGGTGTTGCATACAAGCAGGATATGCTTACTCTTCCTGGGCACCTGGTCTCACTCCCATATTGGAAGTTCGCTTCTTTTCATATGGCGAAGGTTTTTGTTTGTTTGCTTTGGTTCCTGTTTTATCCTGATTGTGTATGCCTTCGGTTTCTTATTTTCTGAATTATCGATTTTGAGCTGTGTATAGGGATATGGTTATTATCCATATTTGTCTTCTTTAACTCCAGAAGTGGGATACCTAGGCTCCAAAAACTGATCCGTCGGAACTCAACAAATATTAAGAAACTTAATTTCGTTTCACTATAGCTTGTACTCTCAAACACTTCAACACTATTTTACGAGTTTTACGATCCAAATAGTGAAATAATTTCAATAGGACATAAATGTCTTAAAATAGTATTTTACGTATATGTTCATAACTGGAGACATGGATTTCTATTTTGAATGCTTTCAGGTGGTGATACAGCGAAATAAATGAAATATTCAATCATATCTGATGTTGTGTATGGTGACTTGTTTCCATGTTGAGTATATATGGGTGTACGTTCATTGGTATATGTGCAATTGTTTCAAACGTTCAAGTGTAATTTGAGACTTTTCGGAACCATTGACACGAAGTAAGATATTGAATGATGTCATTCCAAACGAACCTTATATATCCACTGGCGAATCTAGAGTCCCTCCCGATTTTCGCTATCAATTTAGATAAAATACTTTGGATAATATTAATTGTTTTCTTTGTGTCAATATTAGCTCTGTTTTCTAATTTAATAACACAACTTCAAAGTCCACGTCATTTCTCTTTTTTTTTTTACTTTCACTCTCTGATACCATAAAGGTTGTAACGAAGTATTAAATTTGGAATTATTTTGATTTCAAGGGATTGGGATGGTAGTTTTGATTCATGCGTTACATGTACAACATTTCCCCTGTCTGTGAAACTCTCACGATTAAAATGTTGGGGGTTTTTGGAAAGAGAAAAAAAAACGTTTGAAGTAATAGGTGCATAAAGATGCTAATTGTTGGAATACAACAATATTTATTTTAATGCCGGATCATGGTCCGATTTTCAGGTCGAATTGTCAATAAACCACTGGTGACAGCTATGATTTATGGGCATAAATAATTGTTATTTGGCAAATGACATCATATTAACCTCAAATATACATCAGTTATCTGATTTTGTATGGGTAAAGAAATTGAAAAGTTATGCAATTGAGAAGATACCATACCTTTTGAAATTCGAACATAAATCATTCGTATCTGTAAATGCCAAAAGGAAATAAAAGACATATTTTGTCAATTTTAACTCCTATAACCCTAACATAACAAGGGGCACATATGCAGTTCGCATGAGCGTGTGACATCAACTTAACCCAGATTACGGGGCATTCATCCTCCAAGCAAAGGTGTGAAGGCAATAACAATCACCTCTATAAACGATTCACGAAATGTAGAGATGTCTCGTAACGAGGAAATTAAAAACACGTAAAATAATCTCGAATTTATAAAACAAAATTTAAGACATGATCAAAACAGAATGCATGTCATTACGAAAGTAAATATTTGGATTCAGTCCGCTAGGTCGCTTGGTGTCACCCGTTAACATATTTTTAAAGTCAAAATATACGCCCAGTCTTGTATTTCGCTTTTAAGTATTTACACGTATTGTATTCCTGTGCATTCAATTCTTATGATTTAAGATGGAATGGAAATCGTATTATTACTTATAAGTAAAAAGTAGGTTAGTATATCAGTTTGTCGGAAGAAAACATGAAAAGACCTTGCGCAAAATACGTGCATCTCCTCCCATTTTTGCTCACCGAAATTTACATAAGACACATTAGAAGAAAAGGTCTCCTAACTCTGTTGACGGAGAAATTATTCTACGAATCTGAACATTTGTTGGTGTAATTTACGAAAGCCAACTATAGAAAAAAGACTTGAAATATCTCATTGTCGCATCAAAAGATCTCGTTATAATTCGCAATAATTATCTTGAAATATAGCAAAAAAATATTTCTCTTAATTTCGATAAAATAATTCGTGATTTTCCTGTAATACAGATGCGGCTTTCGTGCTTACAATGAAGCAAGAAAAAAATACTTTCGGAACTTTTAAAATATTTAATTTGTAAACCCTGTTCAATTTTGAAAAAAAATGGAAATGCTCATTGATCATAATGATTTGACAAATTCTTTTTAAATGAATATCTTTAAATGAAAAAAGTGGTTAGTTTGATAAAACTGTCTTTTGTTTAAATAATGTAAAGCGTAAAATTATTAAGTTTATTTTTTCTTGGTACATTGAGAATACAATGCCATACAAATATCAAAGTACATAAAATATATGTATATTCAAATAAACATACATTGTATTTTCTAAATGCTGCCGAACTATGGTAATCGTCTCGAAACCTTGATCAGAAAACTTCCAAATATATTATGACTGCCAAATATAATAATCAATTTCCCTACATCCCTCTTGAAAAAAAAAACAATTATTTGTTAGAAGTAATTAAATGAATTTGTGCGTGTCACCATTTAACATTAAAACAGTGATACATACCCTTCGATCTATTTGAGGTTTTAGATTTTAAATATAATTTGGCCAATAAAGTTGTAAACTCTAATTCAAAAATGGGATTCCAAAGCCTGCCTGAAAAATTAATTTCTGGTAAGACACCACTGTTGTGCGTTCTTCGAGACCTCGGGGTAACGGAAAAGGCGGGAGGGTTGTGCGCATGTAATTCAAATAAGCTCACGAATTGCTACTGACGTGGCAGATGGCCGTCATAGTCGGTACCGATTGCCAATTGGATTCGTTAGTTTAATTGTAGTCTTTTGTGTTTGATGTTTCTACCTTGTACTTTGGTCTTCCTTGTCCCTTTTGCGTCTCTTGCTGCACATGTCTGCTCTGTGTTTTTACGGACGGACTGTATTACGCATGCCCTCTTTACGCATGCCCTCTTATTACGCAGAGCACGGACTGTATTACGCATGCCCTCTTTTTATATCCATTTACATATTCATCTGTGTCTCTGGGGCCTCTGCGTTTCGCGGTCTTGTTTGTGTGATGTCATCTTACAGTGAGGAGGTTGTTTTACACCACATTTGTACGTTCTTCGAGACCTCTAGGTAACTGGAGAAGTGAGAGGGTTGTGCGCACGTAATCCAGGATAACCACACCGTCTGCTATTTACTTGGCAGATGGCCGTCCTAAGTCGGCACCGGTTGCCCATTGGTCTCGTTGGTTTATGTGTAGTCTTTTATGTTTCTATGTTGTGAGTTGGTGTTCCTTGTCCCTTTTGCGTCTCTTTCTGTGGGTATCTGTTCTGTGTTTTTGCATGGGTGTTTTGGGATTTTGCTGTGGGTGCTGCAACCTAGTGTTGTTGGAGATCCCCTCCTTTCTTTTACATTGGGTGTTTTGCTGTGGGTGCTGCAACTGACTGTTGTTGGAGATCCCATCCTTTCTATTACATGTATTTCTACTAACTTGTTAGGGTACAGTGGCCACAGATGAGTTGTGAATTCGTCATCAAAGCAACAGTGAACATACATGTACAATAATACGGAAGTGTTCCAACTTTATACCTTCTTAAAGGAAATTTCAAACCACTTTTCATGCACCAGGCACGTACGTGTTTCGAATATGAAATTCTCATCAGTGATGCTTCCAGCCCAAGTGCTTTTCATAAGCCGCCCAAATTCATTTCACTAGCGCCCTCTAGTTTTATTTTTAGAATTAAAATTTGTGCAATTACTTTACAGAGAGTGTGCGGCTCCAAACCTGTAAGGTCGATTCAGTAGCATATCCAAATAAAATCTATGTTCAAAGTAGTAAAGTACCTCACCAGTATACAGTTTAGAAACAGCAAAAATGCTCCCGCATAAGAAATTAAAACTAGAAAGGTTTCTTGTTGCGGTTGCAACAAGAGTGTCTTCCTCCTATACAATTTTTGGTTTGGAAATATGAAGGACGTCACATTACATGTATTTATATTATATATTTAAGTTTTCAAATAGCAGTAACATTAAATTTTCAAACCGATAATTGTTGGTGAGCAACCATTTGATTTGGGGGGGGGGGGGAGGGGCAGGAATTCTATTGCCAGCCGGTAAAATTTTTTCAGCAATTTTCTGAGCAGGCCATTTTTTTTTTCAGCCATTACCAGAGTCGGAGAAAAATTTTCGCCGGTTCTTCGGGCCGGATTTAAACAAATTGTCAAATGTTGTGAATGTCTGTGTAAGTTAAACTCCCCGCTGTTACAGAGTATGAGTTAATAACCGTTCCTTCAGATGTCTCTTTGCAATTAGCGAATTTCAGACAGATTGTATGATGTTTAAATAGAACCTTTTCTAGATTTTTGTGCCTATGCGTATTAGGTCTCTGGTAGATACAGCTATGTGAACAGTTTGTATTTATATTAATTAATTTTTTGAATTTAAATTGTCTGGCACAAAGGGCCAGCAAAAATTTCCATATCATGCAATGTATCCTTACTTTTGCATGGTCCGGGAAAAAAAATTGCCGGCCCTTTGGGCCGGAATATTTTTTTCAGCATTTTTCAGAGCCGGGATTTTTTTTGCAAATTCTTCCTGCCCCCTTCCCCCATAAAAAAGGCGAGCTCGTAGCTGTAGAACCAATTTTCTTGAGAAGAGAAATGGTAATAACAAGTTACGTTCAATATATATATATATAAATACCATGAGGTTCTCGCTGTGCAGGTTCAAATTTGGAACCCCCCCCCTTCCCTTTATTCAAAGTTTATTTTGAATTTCCATCATGGCGACATCGTTCAATATAAACAGAACTGTTTTCGAAAAACGAGGGGAGGGAAGAATGTTGGAGAAATTGTTCATCAATTTGTAAATAAACCAACCGAAAATTATGTTCGAACGTTTGCTAGAATTAGAAATTAAACTTGATGTTCAAAATATAGTTATTGAAGTTTAGAAACAGGTTTGTAGGTTAGAAATCGGAATCAAACTACCACTTTTTGTGTGTAAATTCTGGTTTGTAGCTGATCTCTTCTAAATTAATCAACTGTTTTAAAATCAAATTGTGTATATCGAAATGTATTTATGAAATGCATATTCATCATTGCCGTGAAATCGGAATTTGAAAATCTCAACACTGCTTTTCTCGAGTCGGACTCGGACTACCAATTTTAGTGTGCGCCCGATCTGTTGGCGTGAAGGTGTATCGAAATACCCAACTCAAAATTTCGATGCTCATATCTTTTCAACAGTAAGAGATAGGAAAAATCAGATAGACTAAATAAGACAGATATATGGATAAAAAATAATAATATTGAAATTTTTAGGAAACTTCATAAGCTTAATTTTTGTTCACTATTATAAGCAAAAAAGTGTCTTCCTCCTATGAACTTCTGAATTTGGAAATATGAAGGACGGTGAAGGACGTCATCGTAATAAATCGTTACAGTGTGCATCTAGCATTTCATATCTTGCATGGCTGTCGACTTTCAAAAAGAATGGAAATTGTAGATAGCAAAATACGAGATATTTAAGCTTACAAATAGCAAAACATGAAATTTTCGGTCCTTTTGAGTAATTCGACGCTCCCGTCAAATATTTGAATCTACTAAAAAACATGATAAAAAAAATAACAGAGACCAAAAATAAAAAAGACCAATCTAGCTTTTACTCCAAACGTAACGTTGGAGAACTTTCATTGTCCTAGCTTACAGGGTTCTCGAGAAATCGCTGATCCAATTTTCCACGGTTACGAAAACAATAGGTCTTCCGACGGAAGTCGGAAGACCTAATAAACTACTTTTTTGTAAAACATTCTGCAAAGACGCAGTGTTATGATTAGATCAAGGTGCCCGGGGAAAGCGAGTATCTCCTGTCTGCTAACAACATCCGTCAATTTGGTTGTGCAGGAAAATGTCAAAACTGCTTAAATTGTCAAATTCGACGTTACTGGATGATTCTTATCTGAAACCTTATTCAACATTGAGGACAAAGAGATGTAGTAATAATTTTAAAATATTTTCATTGTATCGTGCAAAATAATTTTCCATAGACAAAGACAGTCGCTCACAGATATAGTACCCTTTGCTGAGTAGCTTTTCTGTTGGTCGCGTTGCAGCTGCCCTCAAAGCGTATTGTTTAGATTTGACTTGTTCTGGCAAAGCGTATCAACTGCGACTTTAATACACCATCGACAAGGGACGAAAGAAAGTATACTTTTGAATCAAAGTTTATTGTTGTTTCTTGAAGAAGGTTTTTTCTCTATTTTGATGTTGATATTCTTCCTCCATTAGTTTATAAAGTAGCACGAGCAACCTGTTGAAAGGATAGTCAATATAGTGAGATGACAAAAAGTTAATGAGGAAAATTAAAATCATCAAACCATGTTACCATGTATTTCGTGCAGTATAGTGCGAGAAGGTTTCGTCACGTAACTTTCGAGAGTTAAAATGTTGATTAACTTCATCTGAAACATTCATGTATATATATACATAAGCTATATAGCGAAAATTTCTATTGTTAAAGAAAGTATGGTATAATAATACGGAAGTGTTCCAACCCTTTACCTTCATGAAGAAAATTTCAAACCAATTTAAATGCACCAGATTTGTGTTTCGGTTAGCAAATCCTCATGAGGTTATGCTTCTGGCCAAAGTGATTATCAGGCACAGCCAAAATTCATTTCAGTAGCCGCTTCTGGTTTATTTTTTTAATTTAAATTTGTGCAATTACTTTGTATTATAGACTAAGTAAATGAGACAACTATCTGTGTGATAAACTGTTATATGATATTTAAGTACATTCACTATTTGATACAAAAATATGATGTTATTCATCTTTGAAGTAATACACATATTTCTGTATCTTTTGACTGCTTTCAGAGAAGTAAATGATCGTCAAAATTTGGCGACGGGTAAGACTTAATCTTTGACTGATGTAATTGTCCAATGTTGTCTCTTCATTGAAAACCAGCGACCCAATCGTCATATAGTAAACACTGGCGTGTAATAGGGATGATTCGTATATACCACGTAATTTGCCCATACTTTGACCTATTATGATAATGGCTAAGTGAATGAATGTGCAGAAAATAAATTACATATAAATGAAAGCATCTTTTTTCATACCGCGATTAAAGCGGGTTTTTTTTTAAATAAAAATTCACATCTCCCTCGTATTACAGAATATTAGAGTTGATAGTAAATAGTTCTAGTAGCATAACTTGCATAATCACTCCATGATTTTTAAAACGGATCCCGGACCTTCAGGATAGGGTGTTCAGGATATTCAAAATAGTTGTAATTACCTTATACATGTAAAAACTTTTATGTTCATAGCTCGATTTATTAGCATGTACTGATTTTTACCCGAGTGGCCGTGTTCACTCATATTCACATAACTTGGAATCATGTGACAATTTAACCGACCTCTCTCATGCATATGTATTGAGAAAACAATATTTAAAGCCAGAATCAATGGTGGTTTATCCGGATATGCTGAATACCGCTTTCACAAAACAGCCATTATAGAGTTATAAGTATGAATACTTCAATACTTAATGAAACGACGTCATCATAAGAGCACTATACACATCAAGCGCGGATCTAGAGGGGGGGGTCGGGGGGTCCGGACCCCCCCCCCCCTGGAATTTTCGAAGCATAGTTTGATAACGCTTATAAATATACATATTTCATAAGATTAAGTCCCGATTCCCCTTTTTTGTTATAACATTTGAAAAATGACAAGAATTTGTATTTAAAATCTTTCATTTTTATTCATTTTTTGGTCCTCATTATAAAATTTTCCCGGGCTCGCCTACGCTCGCCAGATTTTATTGCATATACATATCAATTTCAAATGATGCTTACCTTTGCAACCCTTATACATTATACATCTTTGTCAATAAACAAGTACAATTAACTGAATAAATACAGTGACAAATATGGATAATGACCATAATAGAGGATGCAAATAGTATTATTGTCTGTCCTTTTTATTCCAACTCTGACAAATTTTCGCTGGCTCGCTACCGCTCGCCAGAAGACTATTTTACATATAATTTGATTAATAATCAAGAACAGCGCGGTGGAAATTTTAGATTTTCTCTTTTTTTTTTTTTTTTTTTTTTTTTTTTTTTTTTGCTTTTCAAAAAATTTAGGACCAATGAACTTTAGGACCCCTCCTGGAAAAAAATCCTGGATCCGCCCATGCACATGGTACTGAAATCATTTACAATTTTAAACAAGAATCTTTTCCGGCATTGCAAATTGACATAACCTGACGAAGGTAATCCTTGACTAAAATCATTATTAATTTAGATTTCGAAAAAGATGAAGTAGCCCCTATTTTCTGTGCTATCTGAAAATTGATCAAAAGTGTAGGGTGAGTGATGATGAAAAATGTAAAAACAAACAAAGCAACAAAAGCATTCTGAAAAGGCACAAAGGTAAATCTTTATCAGATGCCCGGGAAAAGTAAGTTTCTCCTGCTTGTTTACAACATACTCACTTTCGGTAAATTTGAATGTAATGAACTCTGGGTGTGAAAAATAGAACCAAAGGGTTCTATTCAACAACGGTGCATCTTGGGAAGGATTATGAATAAAGCTTTTGGACTGTCCAAAGTCGGCTGCGGGTTGGTCTCCCTCATTTTATGTTTTGTAATTTATCTTTCTATGCTCAGTTTGATTGCTTTTTGGCCTTCGTTTGATTGTCTCGGACAGTTTCTTGGTGTTACAGTAAATGTTTGGCGTCATAACATTAACTGTCATTTGTTGAAATCTTGAGACAGTGTGTCTCGCTGTGGTCGCTGTCACATGGTCTTGTTGGGGATCTCTTCCTTATATTTCATATAAACGACATAAAACAGAATGAGGGAGACCAACCCACAGTCGATTCGGGATGTTCATAGATAAAATGTAATCAATTTATACTTTTTCAACGAAAATTTCATGACTATACACTAAAATAATTCTATATCGACTTCTTAATTTTTTTTTTTTTTTTTTTTTTTTGGCTTGCTGTTCTTCCTTTTTCCTGAATTCCCTTTTCTCTGTTGGTTTACGACAGTGTAAAACTTTCATACAAAACTTCAAATTGATTTGGAACGTCCAATTCTACAAAATAACATTTTTGAATTTATTCAATTACATCTCAAAACAAGATATGCTGCATAAACTTGAGGTGAGTCAAGTGAGAAAACGTTCAGACGGATCAAAATTGAATATATTGAAATAATTACACGGGAAAGTTAGGAAAAGAAATCAAAAGATCAATCGATGCGTCGTGGTTTAATTTATTACTGAGATCACATGATAGTGAAAGTGTTTGTACACAATCAATTTTTCACGGTTACGTTAAAGAAAACTGAGAACGAAAATATCTATTGAATTAAAATTGAAATTATTCGATTCTCGGTCTTTTTGAAAACAAAATTTTATGATGTCAAAACCATGAAAAGGGTGATCGGCCAAGGATATTATATCTATTATATAGCTTTAATTCACCATGTTTAAACAAATCCAAAATCTAATTTCTTTCCCCTTCTCTGTATGTATGCGCATATATTATGATTTTATAATTCGGCTCTTTGCATCAAGATAGGGTATTGAAAAGAATTAAAGTTTTCCACCCAATTGAGAACTTTTTTCGTGAGTTCTAAATGAAACTCATTACATACTTGGAAGGGGTCTGAATTGGTTAAAGGGGTTCTTTTACATACCATTAATATATTGGCCCTAACTGAAATATTTCAATAAAGAAGATTTAATATATAATACTGATAATACAGGGTCTTATCAGAAACGATGCAATGTGAGATCCCTTTGTTTCTGACCATTGTATGGCTTCTTACAAAGTACCATGCCAATGCCGCGGTAAGTATTTAAATTATACTACTTTTTACTTTTTTTCAAATTTACTTTTTTTTTTCATTTTCTCGATTTTTCTTCCTTTTTTCACCGCTTTAATTTCAATGTTTGTATAAACGCGTCTTGGAGAATCTTTGAGGAAATTAGGGGGAAGACTTAAATTATTTCATTATTGAAATTATTTCAATTTATGAAATATAAGCATCTCTTTTACAAATCGTTTTGTTTTGTTTATTTCTTTTATTTTCTGATTTTTGTTTTCTTTTTGGGTTTTACTTTTAATCGGCGAGTTGGATTAATTCATTCATTTTAATTTCACTTTTATACCATTTTCTTCCATAAACATGATAAAAATGTAATATTTCGGCTTATTTGCAGTGTATATCTGTAGAAAATAATCCATTTTCTATCTCTTTTTTTGTCATGTTTATATAACGATACTCTATTTTATCGAAAATCTCTCTCGCTCGCTCGCTCGCTCGCTCGCTCATCATTAAAACAATGATTCCGAAGGTTTCATAACAGTAGACTGGGGTTATGATATAGTAAATAGAGAATCTGAATCTGAACCAGACTGGGGTTGTGATTGGTAAAAATGACCTATTCTGATGCACGATTCTTACGTTTAGTTTGATTTGTAAGGTGCTAACTATATTAGAGCGTCCATGCGCGAATCAAACAGTGGACAGCGGGGATCCAAAAGGTGCCTATCTCAATGAAAAATGGGGTATTTAACTTTTTTTTTTCACTCTTCCTAAAATTCGTGCATATTTAGATCTATTCTTTCAATATGATTAGATCATTCAGCATTCGGATTTAATACAATAGTATAACGCATCTTTCAAATGTAGCAATGGATCATCGGAGAACACATGAAAATATTCATTTGTATTGCCTTATTAATTGATAATAGAAATCAATTGTTTTTCGATCAAAACAGTCAAAATTTCATAATGCACCAAAATAAAATCCCTTATAAAGTAAAGAATCTTTGTGCAGAAACATCTGTGAAGTAAAAAAGTTCAAAAGCGACCCTCAATCGATTATCTCCTTTTCATACCCCAATGGTTAGTTCGATATCAGCAAGTAACGATATGTATAAATATTTACATTACTAGTATATTCCCCATGTTGAACGCCCATTAGGCAACTAGAATTATATTCCAATAACTTGGGTTAATTGCTATTGTGACGTCACGTTCAAGTTTTGCATGTAGGGAGAATCTACCGACGTTCAAACTCATTCAACGCTATAACAGGCAAAATGTGCGAAATGCATGCAAATAAAAATGACCGATATTTAGAATAAATGTAAATATAAGTAATGACTGTCTTACTTTTGGTGTTCATGGTAGTATAATTCTGGTTGGACTAGTGCAAATTTTTCGAGAATCGCTTCGCGATTCACGGAATTTGCACGTGACCAACCAGAATTATACACTCATGAACACCAAAAGTAAGACAGTCATTTCTTAATTATTCTGATGGTGTTAGAATAGGAAAGTATATGATTAGGAACAATACTGTTAGAAAAATGCAGTTTCAATCACCCTCCCTAAAATGATATGTACATGTATCTTCAATATTAGCTTTCCTTTTTTATGTAACATTCTGCAATATTACATGTAACGAATCGTCACATTTTTGGTGACGTTAAAGGAATCAAAACTTGTGCCCCTCGATGCCTACCTGGAACTAACCTAACGAACAAATCAATAACTTGTAACTATTCATATAATAAGGGGCAGAAGAAATATTCACTCCCTGTAAATCATGGATATGGATGTAGTGAAAGGGAGGGAAGGGGTCACTGAGGCATAACCTACATGTACGCCAACTTGATTTTTTTTCAAATAAAAAGTATGTTTCATGACTATAGTTAGGACCTCCTCTGAAGCAAAATGCTAGGTCCGCACCTAGCATCACTTTATAGACACTGTTCTTTGTGTTTAGGTTTTATAAAGTGTCTGATACTAGTATATTAAACTCTATATATGCCAAAAGTGTACTAGGGCTACCTATCTCTATCCGATGTAATCTAGATTGTCTGAAAGTTTACAAGGAAATTATCAAAGGTTTGAACTCTTTTTCTCCTTATTTGATATGAATAAAATTCTTAATTCAATTTTAGGCTTGAATAAGCCATAATCGTTTTGCTAATTGATGTTGACATGTTATTTCATTTTCCTATATCAACAAGCATATCAACAATTATAATTTGAAATGATATGCCAAAACATGCTTTTTTATCGCTAAAAGTCGTCAAATATTGTCATGATATTGCGCACTCATGGTTTTCCAACATTTTAAATGCACGTGGGGTTCTATAAATCATTGAATCTGTCATATAATTATCTATTGTTGTAAGATAAAATAAAGTATGAATAAAAGATGAACGTCTTTGTCCTTCAAAACCATTTATGTGAGTAAAAGATTATTTCAAAAGAGATAAATTTCACTAAGATATACCTTTATTATATGTACAACATAATTATATTTACAAGTCTAGTATGACGTGCGCTAGCATCGATTTCTTTTTTCAGATGGACAAGGTCATTTATAACAACTATTTCATTACAATGTAATTTGATAAAACCTCACAGAAATTACGTATTATCCACTGAAGTTGTCCACCATGCCTCATCTATGCACAACAAAACAACAAAACAAAACTGTGCACAAAAACTAAATAAAACAAACCAAATACAACATGCATGCAGTCAACAACACTGAGTATGTAGTAGACCCCATACTTTTTCCATATACAGTATGTAGAGTTTTTGTTGGTGATACATGGGTACCCTGTGTCACACGTCAACTGACAATTTGAAGGCTATTTGATTAAAGATTTGTGTTCGTTTGGGCATGGGAGATCTCTAAATCCGGATAAATGGAAGGGTTGTGTAAACGTTATTCGAGTAACCAGACCATCAACTGTGAGGAAAGCCTATATTCCGTCCGAAGCCAGTACATTGCCCCATACTCTTTTTATGTCTTGTCGTTCGTGTTGTCTTGATATCTTTGCCTATTTTGTAGAAGAATAAAATGTGTGTCATGTCCAGTTGTTTGTTGATGTGACTGTTCATTGTTTAATGTGATTTATGTGATGCTCAATTTGGTGCTTTATTGTGAGTGCTGTTGGGATTATCGTCAGGATCTTCTTTAACTAATTTTCAATGTTCACTGTTGCAAGTATTAATTGGCAAGCTAAGAGATCATTATCTAGTAGCATTATATGTTCGGAGTTTTTTTTTAATCTTGTTATTTTGTTTTTATATATCGGTGGCGCCATCTACAATTATTCCGGGTTTTTTAGCGCGGTCAGTCCGTAAAATGTGTGTCATTGATCTTCCCCGTTTAAAAATGTACTTGTCATCAATCACGTTTCAGAGGCGTTGATGTGCTTTTCTTGCTTATACATGTATCTTTTTTGTGAACGTTTATTTTGGCTGGTTTTAAAACTTTTCGGTGGCGCCATCTGCTTTCGCAAAATGTTAAACTAAGTTATTTGTCTCATTCCCTTCATCTACGCCACCACGATCAGTGAGTGTGGACAACATGATGACGGCATTGTGTAACATTCACGCTAATTTCTGAAATGACCAGTGTAGAACCACTATTTGTTAAAATTGTTCTCAGTAGCTAATCTGTTCTCTTTGTTTGATTGATTTCCCATTTTTGCTTGTTTGTTTAAATGCTTCGATTTGGGCTATGATTCCTGACAAGTTTTTTTTTATCATTTTTATCAAGAGTTTACAATATAATACTGTTTTTATTTATTTGTTTGTTTCAGTCGCCGGTGTTTTCTGGACTGCCCACTTCGGTCAGCGTGGGCGAGCTGGAGGTAATTGACCGTCTTATTTACACGTTAACTGTTGCTGACGCCGACGGTGACCCATACAACTGCGATGTGTCACTTACAGTACCAACAAATGCTCCGTTCAGGGTGCAAAAGGCGACGGACACCGACCGTAAGAAGTCAATTCAATCCCTACCATATTTGCTTTACGATGCTTTGGTAATTTTTATATTATTTGAGCAAAATGTTTATTCGACTTCATTTTTATATATTTGGCATATGAAAAATTAGAATTATGCCCTTTTAATGTTAATTCCATTTATACACGGAAAAAGAAAACTTCGTATATAGAATTACATTTCACATTCAAGGATAAAGAATTCTCACTTCCCTTCCTAAATCCAAAGTTCATTGAACATTACATCCATCGCTACGGAAGCGTATTAGTGCCAGATTGACACTCTTTTTTATTCATTTCTACACTTTTTTCTGTAAATTTTACACTTTTTTCTGTAAATTTTACACTTTTTTTTCTGTAAATTTTACAATTTTTTCTTTAAATTTTACACTTTTTTCTGTAAAATTTAAAATTAACAGAAAAAAGTGTAAAATTTACAGAAAAAAGTGTAGAAAATAAATAAAAAAAGAGTGTCAATCTGGCACTAATACGTTTCCGTACATCGCAGTGTTTGGAGTATATACATTCAACCCCAGCCCGGGAAACACTATGTTTGACTACGCCACCACGACCCTATACACAGTAGAGGTGCGATGTATAGATTCTAACTCTAATGCTAGATCCGCCAACCTATCCATAGACGTACAAGACAACAATCTGCTAGAATTCACCAATCTAGCTGGTATGTCTGTTTTCGTCTATTCTGGTGACCCCATGCAAAATATGAATTTTAAAAGTTTCTGTCTTCAATTTAAATTTCTCTACCATTTAAGTATTTTGATTTGAATTTCTTCACCATTAATTTTTTTAATTTCTATATCTTCGAAATTAAACATTTTAATTTCTGTAAAATCAAAAAAATTAAAGTTCTATAAAATCAAAAATTTATAAATTTCTTTAAAATAAGGTATTAAAATTTCTTTAGATTTACCTATCGCACTTTTTTTTTATTCCAATTTACTATATTCATACTTACTTTGAACATATATGACAATTTAGCCACAGTGTCTCAAAATGCTGCCACCACGGGCGACAACACAGAAATCTTCGATGTTTCGTACAGTGATGCCCTTGGCCTTACTGTTACATTTGCAATGACGTCACTTCCTGCTACAACAAGCTTCACAATCGATGCATGTAAGTATGCTTCTTATGTACCATCTAAATTTTTTTTCAGGTTTGAAAATCTATAAGAGTGTTTGTATCTATGATGGCAGTACTTCCGAAACATGCCGAAATTTAATTAATTCGTTTATTTATTTTTATTATCTAGAAAAGAATCTTTATTAGAAAGAAGAATACCAGAATCATAATTGTAGAATCAAGAAGTCGATTCAAAGATTGTTAACCACTTCTTTTTAAATTTCAGCTACTGGCAAAATAAAAACTGCCCGGGAACTGAGGTTTGAAACCTACACTACTATTGTTCTATACGTTACAGTAAAAGATGGTAAAATTTCTGTAACAGACAAGCTTACTGTGCAATTAACAAGTAAGTAATTGATCATCATTCACTACGAATACAGTGCTTAAATATGAAATTATAGATTTGAAATCCCTCTCTTTTTGAGTAAATAATCCAAAAAAATTATGTGATTGTAATGATGGAGAAGATAAAGATATACTACATGAATATATAAAATCGATCATCCATTTCAGTTACCGATGGACGAAAAAAAAAAAAGAACACTTTATTTCATATAAATGATTGCAGAATAATTCTCTTAAAAACCTATATTTTACTATTAATTTCGAAAGGCTTACTTATTTTCTAGATGTGAACAATGTTCCATATTACACAAACTTGCCAGCAAGTATTTCTATCAACGAGGACACTGCAGCCGGTACGCTGCTGTATACCCTTACGGCGTACGACGGTGACGCAGGAGCTACGCTAACGTACGCTATGAATGTTGATCCAGCGGCGGATAGCGGCAAATTCACCTTCAACACAAACAGTACGTTTTGTTATTATCATTTTCACCAGATTTTCTTCTTTTTTTTTTGTGGACATATGAAAAACAAATCCTTCCAAGTACAAGTGTTGCAAATAAAGCGTATGCACCGTTTCATTTGAATGATTTTACTTCCTTTTCAGCACTACAATTAAGTTTAACAAATGGACAAACCTTTGATTATGAAACAAGAACTTACTACAATGTGACCTTCACCGTTTACGATACCATGGCAACCGGAGGACCTTTCGTCCTTGACGTCAACATTAATAACATAAACGAACCGTGTTACTTCGACAGAAGCTACTATTATGCCTCGTTTTCAGAAGCCACAGTAAGTATAATAGAAATGAATTCAATGTATCAAATCAATGTTAAATTCTATGATGTGTCATGTACTTGTTTGATATTTTTAAAGAAGTAAAATACAGGGTATTTTCCACCAGGACAGGGGTGTGGGTAATCCTTGTGGGGAATGGTACATTATCCAAGGAATGTTTAGCCTAAGTTACAAAATTAATGCATATGACGGTTGGCTTCTTATAGCAAAATCATGTGCTTTTGTAGTGTTGCATCCGTCCTTTAAAACTCAATAACCGATACCAGACACCTCTCTTCAGATCATCGAATGATCGTTCAAATATTTTGAACACTAATGAATGCATTTATCATATCAAAGCAATTTTGTGAAGTAGATATGAACCTTAAGATGGTATCACGTCATCAAATGCCACGAGGTCTTGATTAAGATTAATGAGTTTTCTACTCGACATCAAAATCTTTGAAAAATTTACCTTATATAAAATTGACCGATTTTGAAGTTTTTAAAAATCTTTTTGAGCACTCATGTTCATAATTCACACACAAAAGAAATTACATGTTTGAATATATTACATGTAATCTATCGTCAATAGATAAAAGGGGTGTTTTCAATTAATAAAATATATTATATTCGTCTGTTACTTTCATCCTGTGAAATTTTTAAATAGATAGTACTCGTAGAATGCATGCCTTAAACATTATTATTGGTATGTTATACATCAAGTTATAGCTATAGAATGATGAAGTTGGCACTACTTTGATTTGACCATGGACCTCTTTTCTGTCAATCGAGCCCAATCACTTTCCAATCTTGCTTCAATACTAGTACTTAAAATTCAGACAGGTGATGTGACGTTCGATACATTCACAGTGAATTTGTAATATTAGTAGAGAGTGTGACCTTTGATATATTCAAAGTTAAATATACTTGTTTTATAAACAGACAGCACTTGGAAAAGAGAAGTAAATCATTGAACGTTGACAGTGTGACGTATGATAGATTCACAGTTCATGTATTTATTATATTAGCCGACAGTATGACGTATGACATACTCACAGTCCATGTACTTGTTTGATAAACTTAGTGTAACATTTGATATATTCGCTGTTAATGTATTTGTTTAATAAGCAGACAGTGTGACATGATATATTAACAGTTCATGTACTTGTTTTATAAGCAGACAGTGTGACGTTTGATATATCCACAGTTTATCTACTTGTTTAATAAACAATGTTACGATTGATATATTCAAAGTTTATGTACTTGTTATTTTAAAAACAGACAGTGTAACGTATGGTATATTCATAATTTATGTTCTTGTGTTGTACGCAGACAGTGTGTTGATATATTCACTGTTCATGAACTCACTGGCACCTGATCCCACCTCTGGCTTGCTAGGTGTTCGTCGATGCACAATTTTGTACTCTATTGTGAGTGCCTTTGAGATTATTGTCATGATCTTCTTTAACTGTGAAAGTATCATACACTCATTTGTGTCACACTTATGTCCTTTGCCGTGTGGAACTCGTAATAAAGTTCCCGCGAGGGGTTTAACAGTAAGTGTTTGGAATATTTTTTTGACATGGTCGCCTTAGCACTTTTTATAGAGACATAACCTCAGACAGTGCATGTATTTTAGATAATGTCTTCCTTTTCGTGCGTGAACATCGACGGCGGGTGCGACTAACCAAACAGGAGATGCTTACTCCCCACGGGCACCTGGTCCCTTCTCTGGCTTGCTAGGGGTCCGTCGATGTTTAATTTTGTGCTCTATTGTGAGTGCTGTTTAGATTATCGTCAATGTCTTCTTAAACTTATTGTTGTAATATCAGACAATAAGTATCATAGTTCATGTACTTGTCAATAAGAAGACAATATGACGTATGATACTTTCACAGTTCATGTACATGTTTAATAAACAGACATTGTGAGATATCATATATTCACAGTTCTTGAATTTTTTAAAACGTAGGCCCTGGTCCTGTAGCATCATATCCCACCCATCCTGATACGTCTTTCGGTACATTTTTCGACATAATAATTTTTACACTCTTTGGCCATATTACATTGTATAGATTGAGGAATCACTGACGAGGGTTAAGTACGAGCAACGCGCATATCTGGTCCATGCTGCAAATTTATCTTTTCATATATGATGTTATTGAATTCGAAGATGTTTAATACATGTATTTGTTCACTAAGCAGACAGCGTGACGTATGATATATTCACTTATGTAATTGTAATATTAGCAGAATATTTGACGTATATTCACAATTCATCTGTTTAGACAAGTGTCGAACGAAATATTCACAACTCGCATCATATCTTTATATAGAGAATCAGATAAATTGTGATATATTAACGAGTTCTGAACAAAATAAATTTTGTTTGTATTATTTTTCACAGGCAGGCAGTGTGACTTACAATCCAGGATTTGTTATATCAGATTATGATGGGGCATCTACTTACACTCTCTCATTCAGAACTGGAAACAATAGTCAAAGGTCGAACATTTTATCATTTTTGTCAAAATAATAGGTTAATGAATTTTGTTGCTAGTCGGAAAAAGGTCTTGCTGGAAAAAACAATAAAACCAAGGGTATTTTCCTTTATTTTATGCAATATAATTACAAACACTAAAGTCCAAAAATTTTCGGCGTTTTGACAATAATCAAGTGCAAAATTTTGCAATTTACGTTCAAAATGCTAAGGACACAATGTCATTTTACTTTTATAGTTAACACACATTGTCGTTTTGCACTTGATAAAAGGCCAAGGCACTAAAATGTGTACATTAGAGTGTTTGTGCTTTTATTTGTATCATCACTTTTCTCTGGGAGAAACGATTGATTTGCCTGCAACTGTACATGCATGCAATATTTGCGAAGTTTTTTTTTTTTTGTCCTTTCGCAGATGCAAACCTCAATTCATTCTCAGTATATCAGATATAGACTGACTCTGTCTAGATTAAAATTTGCAGAAACTGCTCAAATCATGAATGTAAATTGATGAGAATTTAATATTGGAAACACGCGTCAGGTGCATGAAATTGGTTTGAAATTTTCTTCAAGAAGGTATAGAGTTGGAACCCTTCCGCGTTATTGCTTCCATGGAATCTTTAACCACACTTTGTTAAATAACCATAACATCGTACCTTAACTTTTGTATAATGTCATTTTACAGATTTAGTATTGACTCGTCATCGGGAATCGTTACCTTTGCAGTTAATTACGATATAGACGGAAATGCTATGCCCAGCAATGTAATACTCACAGTGGAATGCTCTGATCCAAGCAGTAACACAGGAACGGCTATACTGGACATTACTATCACAGTAAGTATCAAACCAAGCAGTAACTAAATAACGGCTTTTTTGGGCATTACTGTATTAGTAAGTATCAAAATAAAAAGAAATAACGATTAAAGGTGGTAAAATAAAAAGGAGTCTTAGCCAGTGTTGTTTTGCCCCTTAAAGTTTTCCTTTTATGTCATACAACTTTTCCGACATGTTATACCTTCACTCGTGGCAAAATAAAAGCTCCACTTATGAATTCAATCGATATAAACTGAACTATACAATCATTATGATTTGTCCACCATTAATCCTACTTCGATGACAATCTCAACATTCCAGATGTCAGATTTGTTTTTGTATACTCGTATGAAAATAATTGTATAAAAACTAAATTATATAGGCTGATGACCAGAAAGGATTAAAATCATTGATGATGTTTTCCGTAGGATCTCAAAATCTTGTGAACTAGCTGACGGAGCTTATATCAAACATAACTGTACTAAAAATTATATCCATGTAGAAAGCGATTTTTGTTTATACAAGAACTGTATCTTGGGAGACATCTTCTTAGATTATACAATTAGGAGGGTCGTGTGCATGTACTCTGAATAACTACATCATTTACTGAATAAAGGTGAATCAGTGAATGAAAGTCAAAGGTTATCGAGAGTCCTTTCCGATGTTTCTTTTATGTGTGTCATTCATAACAATAGTGTTTCCGCATAGTTTGTTTGTCCTCCGTAAGCGATTATTTTCTTTTCACTCATTGTTTCAGGATGTTTTTATAGGGTTTTTTTTTGTTGTTGTTTTTTTAAGCGTGGAGTCCGTTGTTTGTTACAATCATGTGCGCGTGTTTCTCTATGATCACTGTAACCCTTTACATATTATCTTTTTTCTAAATCAATAATTTAGGATGTGAATGATAATGCACCGACGTTTGCCCAGAGCAGCTACACCCTGACTGTGGATCAGTACACCAGCGCGGGTACACTGATCGGCACTATAACACCAACGGATGCTGATTTCGGTACCAATGCTGACTTTGCATGTTCGGGATCCACATCATCGGGAACGGCTGGTACATACTATTCCATCGGTTCAGATTGCGGAGTTTACCTCCTCAGTTCACCATCAGGTATTTAGATATATTCGAAAATATTTTCCATACTTATTCGTTTAAAACGTTTCCTTAACGTAGCCACATTAACATTTCCAAACTGGTCGTAAGGTACTTTTTGTGTCGCCTGCACAGCATAGCGACACTTAGAGATAACTTTTTTTCTTAAATTTGTAATTTCTGGACATAATTCAGGTCAGTTGTCGTATGGAACCATTTCCCGCTTCACAATCACTGCCGTTGACAATGGTAGTCCTGCCATGACGGGCACCACCTATGTGGATATCATCTACCGTGAGACCACCACCACCACCGTCACCACTACAACCACAACCCAAGCGTATAACTTCTGGGATGACGCCGGGGCAGTAGCTGCTTTTGCTATTGCAATGATATTGGGTATGTGTCAATTCCAGTATTCATCATGAGGTGTTTGGCGTTTGTTGGTTGATATTGTGTTTTCATCGAATTAATATTTCTATTCTATTTCTAAATATGGAGACCATTGTAATCTCATTATTTCTTTTCAGTTTAGTTTAAAATGTGTCATCTATTTTCAATCGTAATGCATCATCATAAATGTTTTTTTAAACTATTATGAGTAATATTCTGTTCAAACTTTGAAAACACCAGTTGCCTCAATTTGTGATATCATTTGCCTTTTTAAAAGCAAGTGTTAGACTTACTAAATTTTGATAAGGATGAATAAACTTTTCAATTATTGTCTTTTACAGCGTGTGTTGTGTTAGCTGTGCTTTTATACATGCTTATCCGTTGCTGTTATACCGGAGCCTGCTGCGGACCTGAATCGTTTGACTTTTGTAATTGCTGCAAAAGAAGACCGTAAGCCATATCTTTATTACCAAATCACGTTTATTGATGCCAATTTTATCCTATAGGGTACTTTTTTATCGATTGAGAGAAACTATGGAATTGTTCCTTGCCTTGTGTGAAAGCTATCACCTATTATGAGTTTCAGAAGCTGCTTTGCATGAAGTTTGTGTGGTCATCTTACAGTGGGGAGGTCATTCTACACCTTAACTGTGCGTTCTTCGAGATTCTCTTGGTAACAGGAAGAGTGGAAGTGTTGTTTGCACATAATCCCGACAATCACATTAATTGCTACTAATGTGGAAAATGGCCGTTCTAAGTCGGCACTGGTTCCCCATGTATCGTTAGTTTATGTGTAGTCTTTTGTGTATGATGGTTCCATGTTGTGTTTCGGTGTTCTTTGTCCCTTTTGTGTCTCTTGATGTGCATGTGTATTTGCATTAGGTGTATTGGAGTTTTGCTGTGGGTACTGCAACCAAATATTGTTGGAGATCCCCTCCTTTCTTGTTACTTGTATATTTCGTATGGTCATTGCAACGAAGTCATAATGTGTTAAGTGGTTCTTGCTTTATATTCATTTACATATCCGTGTGTGTGTTGCTTTGGTCCCTAAATTTTGCTGACTTAGTATGTGGTCATCTTACAATGAGGATGGTTATTATACTCAATAAATGTGCGTTCGTCGATACTTCTGGGCAACTGGATAAGTGGGAAGGTTGTGCGCAAGTAATCCGGATAACCACACCATTGCTACTCACTTGGCAGATGGACCGTCCTAAGTTGACACCGATTACTAGTATCCATTGGTCTCGATCGTTTATTTGTAGTCTTTGGTGTTCCTTGTCTCTGTCTGTTGCGTCTCTTACTGTGTATGTGTACTCTGTGTTTTCCCTTTATGTGTTTTTGTGTGGGTGCTGCAACCGAGGTTTGTTGGAGATCTCCTCCTTTCTGTTATACTTATATACTTTGTTGTCGTGAATGCAACGTAGTAAAATTGTAATCTTTTTGTTAAAGAGGCTATCCATTCTTCTTTTAAAAGTTGAAAAGTCACTCCGTTAAGAATTCTCCCAGTTATTTGGGATTGTTAATGTTGAACTGATTGTGTATTCGTTCTTTATCAGTAGGTATAACCGGCCGCGAGTTGTGACACCTGAAAAGTAAGTAAAAATTAATTATATAGTCTCTTTAAATTAAACAAGAGTTTGCATTTCAAGCATAGCGTGCTAACCGTGCAATATTGAAAACGATGAAATTGTATTAACTTTTCTAGGCCTAGAGGCAGAGAAAGAGACGACTATGACTTTTGGAAAGACGGTAAGAAACATTGAAAGTAATCCTATCATAACCGTCTTATTTTGAAAATAATATGAGAAGAGAATAGAAAATTAGATAAACATCTTTTATAAATTCTGAAAAAGAATATGGTCAGTCAATTTGAATGTGAAATAGAGTTTACCTATGAAGAACAAATATGAAAGCATAATAAAGTACACACTTGTAATACGTGAATCGCCAAAACCATATATACCCTATAAAACTCAAAAACTGACCATTTTCTTTTTCAGAAAACGACTTCAGAGAATCAAGAGTAACGAAATATTGAAGGAAATGCGAGAGAGGAAATATATATATAAGTCAAAGAAAAACCATTTTTGAAAAAATGAAGGTTGATCACGAATCTGTTGGTTTCAAGGTGGACGTACACGGAGATGCTGTTATATTGCAAAATATAATGAACTATCGTTGTTTTTTAAAGCCGTAAAGATAAGAAGGACATGTTTCGTTGAAAACTAAGTCAAATATATCAACTTGATATTTATGTCAGAATATGTACAATTTATTTATGATATTTGTTTTCTACAGTTAGCGTAAAAATATTTATCGCCTTAGTAATCATTGCCGATTGTCATATTTAAATGTCGTATTTACTTATTTATTTATTAATTTTTGTTTCTTATAAAATTTATTTATTATCTATGTATAATGCATTATTCATTTGCTAATTTATTTATTCATTCATTCCGTTTTAGAAATTTATTCAATTATTCATTCAATTATCTATTCATTGCTTCAGTTAGCCTATCTATGTTTTATACTCTGAATTGTTGTTACTTACATTACACTAGTCATTTCCTCATCAATTTGAATAAATTTAAGATCTTGCATCTTGGAGGTTTGAATAAACTCGCATCAGAATCCATCCCATTCATTCAGGAAACCTAAAGTCTATTCAGTCAATACACTTGACATATTATCTTTGTTTCTACATATACAACAAAACGATAAAAGAGACACCACATTCATATGGCAAACTTATTCAATGTAAAGAAGAAAAGGACCTGATATTTTTGTTCCAGGAGACAACAGAGATAATTCGAGCTTGAAAGAGCCAGCAAGAAAACCCCCCTCATCGTAAGTTGGTTACTTTTTTTTTCGATAATTCCTTTAAAATACAAAACACGTTCTTCTATCTGAGCAAACCATCATGACAATTAATTATCAAATTAAATCTAAGATATATATTTCAAAAAAGTAAAATTTGAAACATATCGTATTACTTAGGAGAGGCCTTGGTCATCGTGAGTACAAAGACTTCCCCCAGTCGTCCAGTCCCAGACTGACTCCTACAGACATAGAAGTGGGTTATCGCCCTGTAACCCGGCTTATTCCAACACGAGGTCCGTTGGCAGTCACGTATTACTAGTTATGATAGTGACGATATCAAGCTCTTAGGAAACATACTGACCTACTTTTTCTTCTTTTGCATTTTGTTATTTATTAATTCATTATTTATTTAAACAATGTTATGTCCTCATCAGCAAAATGAAGTTTGTTTGCTTGCCGAGTATTTGCACATGGCTATTAATGCCCTGTGTCATGATTTCAACATGAATATCTAATGAAATGATATTTACAGTTGACAGTAAGTGTTTTGAATATATTTCCCTGACATTGTCGCCATAGCACTAACTTCAGACAGTGCATGAATTTTATATATTGTTTTCATTTTCGTGCTTAAACATCGACGGCGGGTGCGGCTAGCCAACAGGGGATGCTTACTCCTCCCGGGCACCTGGTCCCACTTCTAGCTTGCTAGGGGTCCGTCGTTACTCAATTTTGTGCTCTTTTGTGAGTGCTGTTGAGATTATCGTCAAGATACTCTTTAACTCATTACGATTTGCATGCCTTTATTTTTTAAACGCGAAGGCCTAATATAAAGGTATTTAATGACGTCATTAGAATTCCAGGTCCACTTAAATGTCAATAGGAATCTGTTCTCATGGTCTTTTAATGTTCTTTTATCAAACGATTACACAAGGAAGATGCCATTGAACTTGAATTATAATTTAAAGTAAACATATTAGCAATTCATTATGCTGAAAGTTCAAGTCATTTGCGTTTTTGCCTCACTTTTTGCAAGTAGATAGTGATTTCATCGTCTTTTGTATAATTTGTTTATGTCATTACATAACGTATTATGAAAATGTTATTACACACTGAGAAAACAGCGTGTACAGACATTAATTGAAATTGTGAAGAGTAAGATTTACTTTCTGCAGCGGGACACAATCGTGTGTTTTGTTTCTATAATGATAGGACGGATGGCAAAATAAACAATTCAAATATTCCTCTGATGGTGGCAGCACAGTATAAGAATTAATCCGATTTCATTTTGTTTCTACGTCTCCATTTTCTCCTCGTCGTCCTCATTGCATGCATTCTTTCTTATATATAAAAAATATTATTCAGTTAACAATTCAACGGGTGTACTC
Source organism: Pinctada imbricata (assembly GCA_033119305.1). NCBI lineage: Eukaryota > Metazoa > Mollusca > Bivalvia > Pterioida > Pteriidae > Pinctada > Pinctada imbricata. Next base: position 24,161,988 of record VSWD01000011.1, on the reverse strand, counting down.
ACGGACTTTGATATGATGTAAACATTTATTATGCTCTACATTCTTTATTCCTATTACAACCATTATCAAAGAATTCATTGACTGATGATATCTACAGTCGAAGGAAATTTAAACCTGATTATTTCTATGCGATTTTGAAGAAAAATATGCCACAGATCTAAGAGAATAGCTAAGGACAAAATTAGTTTTCCTCATGGATCAGAATTACAAGATATCAATCTATATATATGGACTACGTTGTTCAATTTTCAGATTTATCGGCAGACATTTTTTTTTTTTAGATCTGGACATACAGACCAGCATCACTCAATATTTTTACCAAAAATGTGCCGAAATGGGTCAATCCACAAATTTCAGCAAAATCTGCGGCCTTGCTACAGGAGATTAATCCATTAATTAATTGCCCATTGGTCTCGTTGGTTTATGTGTAGTCTTTTGTGTTTGATGTTTACATGTCGTAGGTCTCTTTTTCGTCTCATAATATGCTCGTCTTTTGTGTTTTTGCTTCGGGTGTATTGGTGTTTCGCTGTTGATGCTGCAACAGGGTCTTGTTGGAGATCCCCTACCTTCTTCAGCATTCTAATTTTTTATATTTTATGACAAAATGATCGAATGGTGTTTTATCCTAGGTGATACGAGAAATGGAAACAGAAACTTAATGTCAAACGTCCAAAAACAATTATGATCAACTGAAATAAATCACTATATGATATGATGTGCATTTCGTTTTCGGTAGATCAGTAAAGGATTAAGGAGGTCCCTATTATATAACGTATAATTATCATGCTATAGTACATACCATTTAAACCTTTCACAGACATTGTATTCAATTGTAGAGTAGTTTTATTTTCTTCGGCGAAACATAATGTCTTGTTTATCTAAGGGGCCAGACGAATTGTAATTTAAACACCTTCTATTTTTTATGATTATGATAATGATGACAGCATAATTTAAATTCTAATCGATATTTATTCGATTTCGTCGTCTCAATTTGAAAATCAGTCATCCATAATCCGACAGGTCAAGGCCGTACAGAACCAGAAAATTCAGACGCACATAATTCCAACGAAGCGAAAACATCAATAGCCTATAATGGATAAATTACATGAAAAAAAACATGAATTTTTCTCTTTATCATGTAAAATAATAATTATATTTTCAATTTGTAGATAAATTAAAACAATTTTATTTTCATGTCGTACGAATAAAAAAATATAGCTTTCTGAGAATGCGCACATAACAGAGAATTGTTGGATTGTTTTAAACGTCACCGAGGATAAAGTTCGTCTAGTTTTACAGTCTATTGCTCTTGACATGAAATATATTTGTAAATTCTCCATAAAAAATTCAGTGAACATTTCCAAAAATTAAGGGGTATCTCTCTGATTGCATAGCTCTGTACCCTGTAGATTTCTAGGTAAGTTTAGACGTTTGCTCTTCATTATTTCATATCATTATGACCATGTCACACCTAGAGCATCACTGATGAGACATACCTTGATGAAATGCGCAAATGGTGCACTGGAATTTTATAATTAAAATGGGTAGGCGTGGCTTATCGCTATAAGGCCTATATTGGAGAATAGAGCCCTGCTGGCGTCTGTTGTCTTAATAGGGAAAAAGAATCAAGTCATATTAGAATAGGACATATACATATCAATATTGACAATTCCAACGGCTAGGTTGGTATCTCTGCTGGTGGATCTTTAAGTTTCCGAGGATATCATTCGCCTACTGTAGTTTACAATGTTTCCGCACTTGATTTGAAATATATGTAGGGGTGTCAGTTTTTGTAAAACATCAGTATGGTAACCCTATTCTAATGCAAATGATCAGTTTTGTGCTAGAAAACGTCTGCTTTTAACGACATCGCCATAGGAACGCATGGCGTCATATGAATAACTGCAGTGAAACGTGAATCCCCTTGCAGTTTTGTCATCGCTCAACCAATCAAAATGCCATTACCAACGGAGCGCAATAGAATTACAAATTCTCTATCACAAAATTTAATAAATATTTTCTACAACTAAGGGCATCTCCCTGATGACATAACTCTGTCCTACTTAGGTTCTTTGGCGGAAATTTTAGGTCAAGTTAGATTTTTGCCTTCATAATTTCATATAATCAGGATTTCCTCTTATTTTAGGCCTCGAGCATCACTGATGATACAAACTTACTGATACTGAAATTTCATAATAGTACACACATGTATGTTTCATTATTGACAATGAAGATTGTATGTCTTTTTTTTAAATTAGATGCTAACATGTACCGTCTTTTAAATTGTCTATAGAAATCCTGTTCCACTTAATACTCAGTGCATATTTGATCGCAATGATCTCTTGGTTTCTCGCCATAGATAATGCAATAAAAATGGCAATGAAATTGAATTATGAATTTAAGAACAGCAAATCATTATACAAACAACTCAATGATGATTTGGTGTTAGCCTCATTTTCAAAAGTAAATTGGCATTCCATCACTTTATTGTATAATATTCATAAGGTAGGTTAGTAATGAAGAAAATTATATTATATGCTATATTATAATGTATCATTATGATTTCAATACACATTGAAAAGAATCGTCGGATACCCCCGGTCTTGATTTAAAAGTAGAGTACAAGACCGGGGGTATCCGACGATGATTGAAAAGTATCGTTTAAAGAACTGCATTCATTAACAATTGTAAAGAGTAGTTTTACTTTCTGCAGCGAAGTACAATGTCTTGTACATCTAAGGGGCAAGACAAATTGTAATTTAAACACATTCAAAACATGTACTTTTTATGATGACAGCCATAATCATAGAATTCAAGGCCATACTGAACCAGCAAATCCAGACGAACATAAATCCAAGAAAAACAAAAACATTAATAGCCCATCCTGCAACGTCTTTCGGTATACTTTTTCGACATAGTAACTTTCATACTTTTTGGCATATTCTATTGTTTAGATTTAGGATCACTGATGAGGGTTAAGTATCCGAAACGTGCATGTCTGGTCCACGTTGCCAATTTATCTGTTCTTAAATGATGCTATTCAATTTGAAGACGTTTACAACTATAATCAATACAATGTCATGAACAGTTTCTAATTCCTAATTTCCGTCCTAGTGATGTATCCTTGTCTCCGTCTGTTTGTCCTATTTTTCATTTTTCGCGTGAGAAAGTTCTGTGTGTTTTGTATTTCTCTAAGATTCGTAAGCATTTCGATTGTTGTTTTGGAAAATGGTTTCCACTTCTGTGTTTGACTTTCACTCACTGATTACTGGGCATGCATACATGAAATAATGTCTATATATGTTGTTTACATGCATTCATTTATTTCTTTACCATAAAAGGCTATAATGGGGTCTTCCAAAACAGCAATAGGAATGACAAATATGGATAATGACCAAATCCCTGTATACAGAATAAAATCGATAATTCAGAAAATCAGAAACCGAAGGCATACAAAATTAGGATAAAACAGGAACCAAAGCAAACAAACAAAAATCTCCACAATATGAAAAGAAGCGAACTCCGGATATGAGAGTGAGACCAGGTGCCCAGGAAGAGCATCTCCTGATTGCATGCAACACCCGCCACGTCATTTCGGTAGAACTGTCACATCCGGTTACTTCCATTTGGAAGACATAGAGTACAATATTTGGTTGGATGGTTCAAATGGTCTATGACAGAATATCATCCACCATTCTGGAGAGTGGTCGCCATAGCACTTTCTATATAGATATATCCTCAGACAGTGCAATGCATGTATTTTATATATTGTTTTTATTTTCGTGCATGAACATCGACGGCGGGTGCAGCAAGCCAACAGGGGATGCTTACTCCTCCCGGGCACCTGGTCCCACCTCTAGCTTGCTAGGGATCGTCGATGCTCAATTTGGTGCTCTATTGCGAGTGCTATTGAGATTATCGTCAGGATCTTCTTTACCTTATAGTGTATGACGAGTTCCCCATATCGACCGTAGAATTTCCTCAGTGACGATGTTAGTCGGTCACAAACATATCCCTGACTGAGAAGCTTACCTGAAAGACGCCTAATTCTCAGAACAAAATCCGTTTATTTGGTACTTGCTCTGGCATAGCGTATCAACTGAGATATGAACACGCCATAAGCAGGCGATGCAGGGATGTTGCTACTCAGAAAAGGAAAGTTTGTAATGGTGAAATTGAAGTCGTCACTTTTGTCGGAGAGTGAGGTGTTCATGTGACCATCAGTGTCGTAGGACAACATTATGTCCAAATAGTATGCTGAATTATTTGTCTCTGTTGTTTCTTTGACTTCAAGCTCCGAGGGATAGATACGCTGAGGTAATCCGCGAATTTTGGATTTTTGATGGACAACATATCGTCTATGTATCTGTAAGTGAAGTTAACGTCAGACAGTGCATGAATTTTATATATTTTCATTTCCATGCTTCGTAAACATCGACGGCGGGTGCGGCTAGCCAACAGGGGATGCTCACTCCTCCCGGGCACCTGGTCCCACCTCTAGCTTGCTAGAGGTTCGTCGATGTTTAATTTTTTGCTCTATTGTGAGTGCTGTTGAGATTATCGTCAGGATCTTCTTTAACTCATTTGAAGTCAGAAGCTAAGTATCTTTTCCCTTCAGATACCAAAGATTGAATTCAGCTTCGTACGAGTAAAGAAAAATGTCGGCAAGGAGTGGGGCACAAATGGTCCCCGAATTCTGGTCAATATGAATGTCACTAAAATATATGCTCGCAATGCTCTTATGATCTTTTTTTCAAAATATGAATTTTAATAAAATATGTTAGCAAATCATTGTGCCGAAACTCGTTCATTATTTGAGTATTTACCTTATTTTCAAAAATAAATTTATCGTCTTAATGTATAATATGAATATTGCATACAGGAGCTTTCAAATTGCATAATGTGTAATCTTAATTTTATTGCACATTGAAAAAGATCGTTCAATGTAAATACAGATATTGAATTCAATTGTAAAGAGTAGTTTTACTTTCTGCAGTGGAACACAATGGCATGTAGGACAAATCGTAAATTAAAACATGTTCAAATATTTATTTGATGATGAAAGCACAATATCAAAATTAAATCGATGTTTATTTTATTTCATATCTCTCTATGAAGCCTCCATTTAATTATATGTTCTTTCTTCCTTTTAATTTTTTTAAGAAATTCAAAAGTGGTTCATTCATAATGAACTGTTGAACTAACGTGCTCACCGACTTTGATTCGGTGTAAATATCCATTTCAAAGACCGTTCTCCACGCATATTAATAGACGTAAAGAAAAATTCGCGAAGAATTCGTATACTTATGAAGCAAAAATAGAAGTCCATAAGTCAAACATACAGTCAAAGTTCATTAATGTCATAGAAACAGCAGTCTATAAATCATAAAAGCAAAAGTAATGCAAAATCAGAAAAAGATGTTAAAGATCTCCACAAATACCATCTTGCGCTATATACAGCGGAACACACACGCGTGATTGCAACAACTTACAGACATCAGACAATGGAACTTCAACAAAAAGAGTGCAACGAAACGCACAAAGCTCACACCCTAGTCCAAAACACCAAAAGAGACAGATCTAGCGTTTCTTGTGAGTTGGGAAATGTAAAGTGGAAATGTAAATGTACAGTGCATGTATTCTTTATAAATTGTTTTCATTTCAATGCATGAACATCGACGGCGGGTGCGGCTAGCCAACAGGGGATGCTTACTCCTCCCGGGCACCTGGTCCCACCTCTAGCTTGCTAGGGATCCGTCAATGCTCAATTTGGTGCTCTATTGTGAGTGTTGAACATTGAGATTATCGTCAGGATCTTCTTTAACTCATGTAAATACCGCAAGAATGCAATGGCCTTTAAGCCAAGACAATTTAATTTGTTGAAACCAAAATAATCTTATACATTTCTTGTATATACCTTAATCACTGTGTATAGCCGACACCGGATATTGGTACTATTTGTCGGCGTATTGGTACTACTGAGGCGAGAGATTTTAACAAATGAGGTGTGAGTGTCCCTTTCTAACATCGTTTTTTATTTGAATCTGGCAGCTCCTTTCAAAAGCAACTGTATAATGCATTACTACAGAAAGTCATCCTTGAAGTTATATCAGTAAGATATGTCTAAGTAGAAGACTTTTTAACTTTTAAAAGCAAAATGCATCACCTAGTACCGTAAAATTGTCCATACTGAGAACTTTATTTGGGTTTAAATTCGCATATTGCACTTTTTTCTAGACTTGCAATATATCTATGTTTTACGATTTGATCACTGTATCATGATTTCATGGATTTGTAAAGATCTTACTAAGAACAACGTGTATATTTCCCAAAAAGATACACGCCAGGTGTACGGCATATTGCTTGACGAAAAAGAATTTACTGTACGGCATGTTGAAATAGGTAGTGTACGGCGACTCGCTTTTGAGGTCGGAGTTGCAAAGCAATTTCGGGGCTTATTGAACGAAGATGGCAATCCACCTACTATGTGTACCTGTCCGTCACTTGATCCATCATCTGTTTTTACACATTTTTGTTACGAAATTTAAGAGTTCAAGGGTATGAATGTATTCATAAAACATTGGTACTCACAGCAGGACAATAACCCCAATATGCCAATTTTTATTGTTTCTACCATGCGCGGATCCAGAAGGGGAGGGGAACCGGAGGTCCGCCCCCCCCCCCTCCCCCACCCCCCCACCCCCATGAGATTTGCCAGAGGTGGGGTCCACGGACCATATGGTCCCCACCTCTGACAGATCTCGGGGGGTGTCCAAATACGACATAAATCTTATCTTTTCATATGGATTTTTTCCGGCTCGCTTTCGCTCGCCAAATACATAAAACTCTTGTATGAAAGGATACATCAACTAAGACATACTTATATTGAATTGATATTAAAATTACTTTTATCAGTTGTGTAAATTACCATACTTTCCATATGCTTGCATATTCAGTTTTAGGTATTCAGTTCGCATTGTTTACAGGCGATTAAAATGTGGAAATCCATGAGCTTCAGGGGGCTTCGCCCATGGTCCCTCACGAGGGCTTCGTCCTGGACCCACTGGGGGCCTAAAGGTGGCCCCCAGACCCCCGGCCTTTTAGACCCCCCCCCCGGTGAAAAAAAGCTGGATGCGCGCATGGCTTCTACTCTCTAGAAATTAAGACAAATTTCCTTTGTTTCTTCTCCACTCACTTCTCTTGTGTATTGAATAACACTCAGGTCATAAGGCGTAATTTTCGTGTTATGCATGTATTTTTTAAAAATATTTATAATAAAAGAGAAGGACAGCCCTGTGGTGCACATACATAAATGTATGATAGCGGCGTTATGACACATGTCTTTGACGGATCTAGCTTTGAGTTAGAGGGGGCGTAAAACGGCGAGGGTTCTGGTAGGATGACCAGGGAGGCGAAGCCTCCCGGAAGCTAACGCATTTCAGCCTTTTCGAACCCATTCTCGTGACTGAAATTGATTAAAGAGTTGAAATTGATGATGACAATTATATTATCTGACAGGTAGTAAATATTTACTAATATTTACTCTTTTTTATATGGAAAATGATCGTTTTACCTATGATTTGCAAATTTTAGTGGGGGGGGGGGGGGGCTTGCGCCCCCTACGTCATCCCCTTGAATCCGCCACTGCATGTGGAAAGCAGCACCTGTATGTCAATAAGTGGTTTTAGCTCACCTGAGCGAAGCTCAAGTGAGCTATTGACATAGTGTGGCGTCGTCCGTCCGTCCGTCGTAAACTTTTCACATTTTCGACTTCTCAAGACCAACTGAAGGGATTTTGATGAAACTTGGTAGGAATGAAGTACTCATGGTTCCCTACAGGTGGTGTTGTTTTTCGTCCGGTTCCGTCAACAGATGGCGCCACCACAAGCAAAAGCAGGTCAGGGGGTAGCCTCCTTTGACACACCAAAGCACATATCGACAAACCGAAAGCATCAGGATGATCTAGAGAGAACTGTTTCTTTGAATAAAACCAAAAACATGTGGTTTTATGCCCTCAATAACTGTATGTTTGCCATATTTAAGGCAATCAGTGGTTTAATATTGATTTTGGTTGAAATTTTATTTTCATGATTTTTCATGATTTTTTTTCTTATGGGAAGAAAGAGAGGGAGGGGGGGGGGTATTTTCATACAAACTGGACATCTTATCCAGAACCACGGAAGGGATTTTAATGAAGCTTGGTAGAAATGAAGTACTCATGGTCCCCTACAAGCTTTGTTTTGTTTTGTTTTTCTTTCGTCCGGTTCCGTCATTAGGTGGCGCCACCACGGGCAAAAGTAGGTCACGGGGGTACCCTCCTTTGACAAACAGTACATATCGACAAATCGATAGCATCTGGACGATCTAGAAGGATGTCTTAACAAGTGTTGTTGTTTTGGTTTCAGCCCGAAGTTAAATTTTTGACGTGTTTATGACATCTTTTCGAACTTTGTCAGAAATGCTCATTTTTTTTATGGAGGTGGATTAGGGTCAAGAGCTTACATGCTTCATGATATGTTGCTTCATTCAATGTTTGATTATTCCATGTTCATTTGTCTTGCTTTCATTTCAAATTGACTTTATCTTTCTTCTTTGTGTGATTTTGCTTCCATGCATTTTACATTTGTCATTCGTCAATGCATAACTGTCATTATACCATGCGTTATGACATCCTTCTTTCTGCCATTATCCTTTCGTCTTAATGCTATTATTGCTTCGTCAATGCTAACTTCAATTTTGATACCAGATGGCGCTTCGCGCGACCGCGTGAATGAACTTTGAAACATCCCCTGTCGTTAGAAATTTCTTTTAAATTCTACGACAGTATCGTTCGAAAAGTAATTATATTATCGCACGAGAGGACAGAAGTAGATTGGCTGTATAAATATTTGAAAAATATATATATTGTATAGTGGGTTCGAATCCCGGACGAGGATACTTTTATACCTTTTGTCAGTTTTAAGTATAATGTAACCTGTCCATGTTGTCCATCTGCCCAGTAGAGGATGTCGAAAAAATTTGGGGTACTTATAAAAATTAAATGTTTCAATGCATTTTTTTTTCAGTTCATCTTTGGGGGGGGGGTCATTGCTTTGGAAAAAAATATATCAAATGATGGCTGTTTGTTAAAACTTGTCGAGTCTGCTTCGAATCAGTAAAAGAAAGTCAAGTTCAAAACTAACAAGGCATCACGCTTCGTCGATAAATCACCTCGTCGACGCGAAATATAGGCAATGATGGCTTTTTTGTTGAGTCTGCTTCGAATCAGGAAATGAAAGTCAATTTGACAATCACAAAAGCCGAAACTATGTTCGATTCCCCCCCCCCCCCCGCCAAATGAAAAATTGGTCGATGAAATATCTTCCGACAAAATATTGGGTCAACATGATGATGACCATGCAAATTATTCAGATGGCAATTTCTCGAGACAAGTTTACGTAATATCTTACGAGTACTCGAGGCTCACGTGGTTTTGGGGCTTTGTATATAGCATTCATACGCATATGTATATACATCTTTAAAGAAAGAAAGAAATTTAAAACTATAAGTTTATCTGCATGAGTCTTTAGCTTGAGGATTTTATCTGTAAGGAATCCTAGTACCTGTTTTTCAACACGCCGTACAGTTAGCTAATAACATGCCGTACACAAACAATTTCTTTGTTGAGCTCGTATGTAAAATATAGATGCAATTTCTACATTACCCTTGATTAATATTTAATAGTTATGAACTTCTACATAGACTGTGCACAGAATCATGATCTGCAATAGTACTTTCTTTCGTTAAAAAGAATATAAACTTCATACATGTGCAATTTTATGTGTACTAGGTACCCATTTTTGTGTTATTTTACTATTATCGTCCGATCAAATCCTTTGTTTTTAGGGTTTCGATGTTGAGTTTACTATCACAGAATCATTTGCTTGAAGTTCACTCCATATAAGATCATATTTTCTTCACAAATTATTGTCAAATGCTAAAGGTAATACCTATGTCATACTTGTTTACCGCCTCGGTAGTACCAATACGCCGACAAATAGTACCAATATCCGGTGTACGGCTATACACAGTGTTAATGTGAATGTTTCTGTTTTTCACGTCGAGGTCCCAAAATGTGGAAGCAAAGTAATCGCTTTAAGCTTCAGTTAATGTTTATTCAAGCGAGTAAATTAGATTCTTATTACACCTTTTTTTCGAGCGTTTAACATGCTATTTATTGAAATAACATCAAGATACATTGAGGCTTGATTGAAACATTTCAAGTCGACAAAGCTCTCCTTTTATTATTTGTGCAATTTTTTTTCGTAAGTGTATAAAATAAATCCACAACTACACAAAGCACAATACTAATGCAAATAGGATTTTTACTACCATACGTATGCTATCAACGCTCAAAGCTCAGGAGTCGATAATAATGAATTAAACGGGAACATGCCGCTGCGTTAACTATCTTGTTTGTGTTATTACCTTACAGTGAGAAGTTTTATGTTTATACAACAATTGTGTGTCTATGGAGACCTCTGTGTATCCGGATAAGTGGGAGGGTTGTGCGCACGTAATCCGGATAACTACACCATTTGCTAAAAGCAGATGGCCGTCCAAAGACGGCGCCGGGTGCACATTGGTCTCCTTCCCTTTATGTCTTGACATCAACGTTTAATGTTTCTTTACGTCTGTTACGATTGTTTTGTATGATGTTCTAGTGAATATTGTTGCGTCTTTTTGCGATTAGGAGTTTGTATGATGTTATCTATGTGTCACTTTCTTGTGGGTTTATTTCGCTGGGTGAATGCAGGATGGTCATGCTGGAGATCATTCCCTTTTCTTAAACTACGACTGGTACTTCTCTCCTATACACTAAACACAATGATTTAAGTTGTCAGTATCAATCAAGCTCTGAACAATATGCAACCTTCTGTAGAACGAGATGTATAGACTGGAATAAACTGTATTTGAGAATTGGACACCATAACAATAAATATGCTACCTTTTCAAAATCTTTCATTAAGAAAATTAAAGCATAGGTTTATTCATATAATTTTTTTTCTCTCTGTGTAAAATGATGATACCAAGAGATACTTATTGGCTTATATTTACATACATTAATGTAATTTTTCAACTAAATGCTCAATTAAATCTCACGCAAATCTGTTTTCATTTGATCCATGCATGATGGTTTTGCATCCAATGATCACTTCCACATTATTTTTATTCAAAAAAATGTCTGGCGTTATACTCCTAGATATATCAGATATTTACTCGAGAGATCTATGCCAGATATTATATTCTTTGTATTCGTCCTCACGACAGATCCAGTGTACACATTTCAATCCCTCACAACAAGCTGATGTATCTGGGCATTGTTTTCGCGCAGACGTGCAAGTGTTGTCAACGTTTGTAGATGGCGGCTCGGCTTTGCGGCAGTACTTTCCAAACAGAGAATTCACTGTTCTGCGCAGAGCACTGTTTGATATGAAATATATATTTGTATTTACAACAAAGCAAAGTTCATCAATGATAGAATAGGTCGTTTAATTCTTATTGACAAAATTATAAGAATTTGCATTGGGTGTTTTGGGGTTTTGCTGTGGGTGCTGCAACCTGGTGTTGTTGGAGATCCCCTCCTTTGTTTTTTTAAGTATGTTTCATAGTGACGCATGAAGGACAATAGAAATTGCATGTCGATTTCTTCATAATTTTTTCATCCTTTACTTTTTAAAGTGTATTTTAAAATTACTTCTTTCCAGCTCTTTCGCCTGAAAGAAGCTTTGTTTTGGTCCTTTATCAATTTGACATCATATATGTATATGACAAATATTATTTGGTATTTCAGAAACTTGTCATTTAATCCAAAAACATCATCGAAATGAAAGAAGGTTAACATCTTACCACCATCCCTCTAATGCTATTTTGAACATAGATTTTATTTGGATATGCTACTGAATTGACCCTATAAGAAATTTGGAGCCGCGCACTCGCTGTAAGTAAATGAACAAATTTCAATTTAAAAAAATAAACTAAAGGGCGCTACAGAAATGAATTTATGCGACTTATGAAAATCATTTTGGCTGGAAGCATCACTGATGAGGATTTAATATCCAAAACACGTGTCTGGTGCATAATGAATAGGTTCTAAAAAAATTCAAGAAGGCATAGAGTTGAAACACTCCCGTATTATTTATACAAATTGGAACACAAACATGTCTATCTGTATTTAAATCCAAACTTTATTCTCGTTGTATTCTTTTTTTACTCTGCTTCGTATGATTTCCTTGCGAACAAAACTGTCTGTCTGTACTGTTGTCTGACATTGTAACTTGACCTTGATAGAAACATATCTTACGCGCTCAAAAAAGATAATTGTCAACGGTGAAGTGTTTCTAAGGAGATATTTTAAAATTCATGATAAAATATTTAAAATTAAATAAGAAAAATAAAGAACAATATTCATACTGACACATAATCGGGGTCACATTCGTATTGAGTCCAGTCTATTTCCATTGGTTCCACGTGGTCCCTTTTCTCCATCTCTGACAGGGCGTGCAGTCCCTCCAATAGTAACCCACGTAACTCTTTCTTTGAACCTGCATCTCTACAGAGCAAATTGTAAGATGTGGAATGCATAAATAACCATGCCGGTACAATGAAGGAGTTTTCTCGATGGTTCAACAATATACATTTCACTTCATCTTTTTAAATTCTACTTGAATACAGAAGGCAAGATTATGTTGAATTATTTTTTAGAATCATATCAAAGTTAAATTTTCTTTCCTCATAAGTCTTTTTCTTTTTCTCTTTCTTTTGCCTTTCTTTCTCACAAAAATCTTTTGACATGAATGTGGAGTACATACAGACTGAATAACTTTTAGGTACTTCTTTGATGTTTATTTATCAATAAAAATTATTGTATGATAATGGCGAGTAGTGAAGACTGTGTTAAACACAGACCAATTCAGCTTATTATTGTGTAATATTTTCATATAGATATGAGTTGTACATATTAATCGCTTCTGAGGCCAAAAAGTAATTGAAGTGAAGACATTTCAACTAGTGCAAGACAACTATTATTAAAATGTGACAGTACATGTGACTGGAAGCATCACTGACGAGAATTTAATATTCGAAACACGTGTCTGGTGCATAATAAAATGGTTTGAAATTTTCTTCAAGAAGTTATAGAGTCGGATTCCCTCCGCATTAGTACCTGAACAGATTGTGTTCATAGTCCATCCACACAGAAATTCACGAGTCTTGTTTATTTGTATTATTATTTTCTCTTCCTTTTTCTTTTACTTTGTTCAAATTTATCAGGGGAGAATGTATCTTCAAATTTATTTAATATTTTATTTTAATGTCACGATGACATAGTTTATTTAAATCATTTTCATTTATGAACTCGAAATAGGGAATCTTTCCAGAAACTTACTCTCGGTATGAACTTGCTGATTTCTTTTCATGTATCTTTTTGCTGAGTTGAGTCAAAAGACTTTCTGCATCCTGACTCTCTTCCCCTCTTAACACTGAAATAAAATCAAAACATTCCAGTTCTATTAATTTCAATTTATTTAATAAAAAAACACCAAATTTGAGGTATAAATTAAGTTTAACCTTTAATGCACAGCTGAAACGCCTAATGCTTGGCGCTAGCTTAACTTAACATTTTGACCTGCAACAAAGTACTTGAGTAAGTCGGTCTGAATTCTTAATGATTTTCCTAAGACCTTTTACATTTTCTGGGAAATGATGTAGATTTTCATTTGTTGGTATACGATACAATGAATGCAAACATCAAGCGAAACCAATCTTAAGTCCTGTATTCATAACAGTAAATGAATGACATTATGAAATTTTACAATATGAAGAATTTTCATCTGGTATTTCAAGCATAAAGATGGATATAGTACACCGGTATATTTTTAGTTGAAAATGCGACGAAATTATAAGGGGGTACCCTTATACAGTCAAACCTGTCTTAAAGTAACCCTCTTTTTAGCGACTTCCTGCTTTATGTGACCTTTTTTATTCCTCCCGAGCAATTTTCCTATCAAATAAACCTGTGTATAGCGACAACCTGTCTAACGCGACAACGACCGTGATTTTTCTGTCCCATACCCAATTCTGAACCTGTATATTACGACTTTTAGTGTTGAAGAGGACCCAACTACATAACATTTTACATTAGATCTCTTCATCAGTGTCTTTCATAATTAAATCTTCTATGATAGATAAAATCTAATGACTGTGATTTTATATTGTGCAATACGATTCATCAATAAATACACGAATTGATAAATGCAGTGATTCATTTTATGGTATTGCTCTTATACTACGAACATTTTGTTGATTAAAGTCAGATCAGCTTGAACCTGTATTCAGTGACCACCTGTCTTATGTGACCTATTTTCTGTCGGCCCTTGTAAAGTCACATAAGACAGGTTCGACTGTATTTGGAGCGATAATCTTGATCATTTATAAAACTGTATACCTGTATGTGATTTTTTCACCATCTATAGACATTATATTTTGAAATAGTGCAAAATGAAGAACTTTTATCAGGTATTTTATGCAAAAAATGGGATGTACTATATATTCTTAGTTGAAAATGCAATGAAATTATAAGGGGGTAACCTTATGTCTGGAGCCATATCATGATAATTTATAAACTGTGGACCTGTTTGTGTTTTCCTCTCTTCATCTACATACATAATTTTATGAAATATTGCAAAACAAAAAAATTATCTGTTTTTTCTGCAAAGAGTCAGTTTTAGTATATATTATTGGTCAAAAATGTGATGAAATTATAAGGGGGTGCCCTTATGTTTGGAGACTCATCATACTCAGATTTATGTTTGAATATTATTTCATGTGTTGCATTTCTTTTATATGACTTGTTATCATAAAAATGAAACAAAAGAAATAAACATACTATTAGTATTTTCATTTCTGAATTTGGAGAGTCCAAAAGCATATTCTAGAAATTTGATACTCCTCAATCTTAAAGTGCAAGGGTATCTTTCTATAATGTACTGTATCTTTGATGAAAAAAGTACATATCTATGTCTGTGTTTTATTTCTCATTTGGACCATTGTGCTTAAGAAAAAAACCCTTAAATACTTATTTCATCTGTTAAATCTATGAGTAGGGACCCACCTTTAGGTATCGGATCTTGCTCTGAATTTCATTATGTTGTTCATCGTATTACATACCTGATATACTAGTTAATATTCTCCCAGTACTTATAGGCTTACTGTGCGCTTAAACTGTGGTTCACTGGAAAATAATTCTTTTCAGACACGACCAACAGTTAATCAATTGCGATTTTTAGTTTATTAATATTTTTGCAGAGCAATATTGATATTAATGAAATATTCTTCCACTCACCTGAAAATAGTGTCGCACAAACAAAAACAAAATACACGGCGGAGCGTGACATCTCGGACGTTGTTTGTATTGCATTTCTCTTTCTCGAGAACCTTATTTTATATGATAGTTATCACGGTGATCGTGATTACTTCATTGCCAGGGGTTCTTGTTTACGTATTTGTGGCTTTATCTTTCTTCTTTGTTGCGTTGATTTTAATCTTGAAGCTTCCAGTAAAATACATTATATCATGATATTCTATAAGATACATTGACAATCCTACATATTAAAAAGGTGAATAAACAGCGCTTGCATCCATAAGCGGTTATCATGCATCATAAACGTATACTTAGCCGCTACATATTATTTAAGATGCATTTTATTGTGTATACTTCATCTGCATCTTTTGCTGGCGGTCATGGCAGATGCTTTATGTCTGTCATTTACTACGACTATCCAAACATTACTTATTGAGCGTCTTCTTGTAATATAAATCGTATATTGACCTATCATTGTTTCACAAAGGTTTGTTTTATATCAAGAAAATATTCAGTTTGATGACCGACACTTAACATTCCATTACTTTCGAAGATAACACATTTGGGTAATTATTTCTGCCAAACTGAGGTGAGATGTTGAATAAAAATGATAAATGCTGACTCTCCCCGTGCATATTGATTAATCTTTTTTAAAGAAATTTGCCCTTTTCTTCTCTGAATCTTACAATTTCCCCGGATGATATTCTGTCATAGACCATTTGAAACACCCAACCAAAGATTGTACTCTATGGCTTCCGAAATGGAAGTAACCGGATGTGACAGTTCTACCGGATTGAAGCGGCGGGTGTTGCATGCAAGCAGGAGATGCTTAATCTTCTTGGGCACCTGGTCTCACTTCCATATCGGGAGTTCGCTTCTTTTCATAAGGTGGAGGTTTTTGTTTGTGTGCCTTGGTTCCTGTTTTATCCTGATTTTGTATGCCTTCGGTTTCTGATTTTCTGAATTATCGATTTTGTGCTATATACAGGGATATGGTCATTATCCATATTTGTCATTTCAGCTTTTGTGCTTCATCTGTGTGTTCTGGCGGATTCACTTTGTGCTTTACATATTTTGTTTCCATTCTCTACTGCCATCAAACATTAATGACAACACATAAATGGAAGGAGACTAATGTGCACATGGCGCCGCCTTTGAACGGCCATGTTCTATAAGCAAATTGTGTGGTTATCCGGATTGCATGCGCAATAGCGAAAGCGCATGGACTATTTGAGACCGGTTTTAAAACTCTTGTTGAGTCCAAATTTAGACATGTGAAGAAGGAACAACCATAAAATACATAACCTTGATATTCCAACAATATCAAATTCAGAAATCTTTTATGAAAAACAAAGAAAATTGTTATGGTCTTGAAAAGCACATGTTTGTTTATTTGGTGGGTAGAATTTCAATAGCATCTTTATGTAATCCACAAAGTCTTTTGAGCACCTGTCCAGATTCTCTTATCCATTTGTTACTGACTGTAAAGGAAAAAGAAGAAATATCAGTTTTATTGAAAAATTCATCAAATCTTAGCCAAATGAAGAGGAACATCTTTTAAGAAAAATAAGGAAAAAAAACCAATAATTGTGTAATGAAATAGGAACAAATTTTTTCCCTCTTTTGTGATTTTTCATTTCCATTTAATAAAAAAAACACATTTAGGATATGACAGAAATAATAATTTCCCAAATGTATCGAGGTAGATAGGCAAAGCTTCAAAACATTACAAAGAAATGTCGTTAATACATTTGTCATTCATCTTAAAATGGGCTTTAATTCTATAATAATCCTACCCCATTTTGATCCTAGTAAAACAGGGCATCCTGCATGTCGAGTACGATCGTCGGGATCACCGTTTAGTTTGATGTTATACCAAAATGCTGCAGCTCCCTAAAACATGATTCAATGTATACGTATCTAATTGTATTCAAATACATATTACCAATTATTGGGGAGAGGGTGTCATATTCAAAAAGTTCAACTTAAATATGAAGCTTAGTATAAGACTGTGATTTCAAATCTTCTAAAAATGTTTGTCTATTCGACTCTAAGACTAAATAATACGAATGTATTCTAAATCTTTACTTTCTTGAAGAAAATTTCAATCAATTTTAATGCACCAGACATGTGTTTCGAATAATGTCTCGATGTTTTTTTTTTTTCAAAACCTTGGTTAAGGTCGTCATTAATTCAAAAGAAGAGAGGGGGATCTCCAACAAGACCCGGTTGCAGCATCAACAAAAAACAGAGCACAGACGCAAAATAATCATTTGACATAGAAACATGAAACACAAAAGACTACACATAAACGAACGAGACATATGGGCAATTCGTGCTACGTGCGCACAACCCTCCCACTTTTCCGGGTACAAAATAAAAAAGTGATAGTGTCAGTAATATGACAGAATCAACACTAAATGCCTACGTTACTATCAAGATAAAGAATATATCGAAATTATATCTGAATAAGAATATACAGAATACGAATATACAAAAGCATTGTACATGTATATACATGTAACAGTTGTTATTTATAAGTATTTTCATAGTTTGATCAAGACAAAATATATATTGAAATTCTATCATATTAAAACTACAATCAAATCCATTGTATATACATGTAACAGATGTCACTTATGAGGGCTGATTGATATGTTGTGAGAATCGTATTTTCAAAGGATTTGAATTTTATCACACATTTTGCATTATTTTTCTACATAATCCCCTTCAGTATCTATATACTTCTGCCACCGGTGTTTAAGGACCTCAATACCGCTTTTAAAGAACGCCTTTTCTTCTCCAGTTTTGCCCGTACCGTGGTACCATTTCACCAATGATAAAGGAGAATATCATTGTGACGTCACAGTAACGTCGTCAGAAAACATGGCGTTAGATGGCATGAAACGTTGTTTGAATTCCCTTTTTCTTATGTTTCATGGAAGAAGAAATAGATTCCATCACGTTTTACTGAGTGAAAGATAAAAATTTACACTCATGACGGAAATTTTTCATCTTTTCCCTAGTTCCTCTACGCTCCACTCGGGGCCTCTGCGTTACGCGGTCTTGTTTGTGTGATGTCATCTTACATTGAGGAGGTTGTTTTACACCACAATTGTACGTTCTTCGAGACCTCTGGGTAATTGGAGAAGTGAGAGGGTTGTGCGCACGTAATCCAGGATAACCACACCATTTGCTACTTGCGTGACAAATGGCCGTCCAAAGTCGGCACCGGTTGCCCATTGGTCTCGTCGGTTTATGTGTAGTCTTTTGTGTTTGATGTTTACACGTCGTGTGTCTCTTTTCCGTCTCGTGCTGTACTCGTCTTTTGTGTTTTTGCATCGGGTTTTTTGGTGTTTTGCTGTTGATGCTGCAACGGGGTCTTGATGGAGATCTCCTCCCTTCTTCGGGAATAGACGAAATTTCCGTCACTCGTCTCACTCAGTAGATCGTTATAGAACCTATTAATCTTTACTGGTCAGAAAGCCATCCATTGCAATTATGACGTCATCATCGGACAAAACGTGGGCGCTAGAAATAGCTGCTTACAGTTTTTGGGAATAGATGAAAGTCTGATGGAGCAAGATCAGGTGAATAAGGCGGATGCTCACCAATCATGAATGGCGGTCATGACTTGACAGACTGTGAACAGGAGCATTGTATTGATGGAACAACACACCTTTAACTTGTAAGCTTTCCGCGGCGCTAAAATTTAATATTTTCCCGTTACTGTGTCAAAAGTGAAGCATAGTATGTGCCATTGATTGTTTGTCCTTTTTGAGATAATCTATCAGCAGAATACCTTCTGCAACCAAGACAACCGAGACTCACAAGATATCAATCAGCCCTCGTATTCAGATATGCGTACTTACATAGCAACAAAGGAGGTATTTTCGTTAAAACGTCATTGTGACACCTTCAATATATTACTAAATACCGATATATGAAAGGATATCGTAGGGTCAAACAGAATGTACGAACAAAATGAAGACATCTTCGATATCTTAAATCAAGTTTAACAAATCTGGAAACGACAAGTTTATATACATATATGTGACAGAGAAAAGCGCTAGCTTCATGACATCTGATATTCATTTCTCATTCCTGGATTTCGAATGAATTGTACTCAGCCACTGCGATTCTTAACTTAACTTAATTGATCGTAAATTAGCTGTTTTCCCACTTATGGTTTATGTTCTCACCTTAACAACGGGAACCCTGGCTTTCAGTTGCGGAAAAACTGTGGCCCCACCAGCTCTAACGTCACTGAGCTAAAATGAAAGATATAACTAAGATTGAACAAATATATGTACACATTTTCATTTATATTCTTATTGACAAAAGAAACATAACACCGAGTATTAGATAGCGATAATTGTAGGTTTATGAATTCATTGCCTTGTTTTGCTTTGCAACATCTTTCTCTTGATTTTAATATTATTGAGTTTGCATTCTGCCTCATGATATTAAGATAAGGGCTTGTTTTAGCCATGAAATCTCTCGATTATACCTCGTACGTAGTCCCACCGGGGGGGGGGGGGGGGGGCAATGTTGTAAAAAAAAAATTACTTTTTCAATTTATGTCTATGTGGAAACCGCGTATTTTGACCCAAATATTGATCTTATTTTGAATAATTTATCCAACCTGACAGATATTTCATATTTTGACCAGATAACATGTCACTACTACCAAAATATTTTCTCAAACATATGCAATATAAAAATTCAGGGTAGATTTTACGATTTATCCTAACAGTTCCTAGCTTACATCGAAATGTTTAGTTCAAGAACAGAGACTTACATAAAACATCCAAGTAGCAGTTCGGTCACCTGTGTGCTGAACCTCCATAGTCTCATGAGGATTACCAAACCCAAGTAAGGAATATCCCTGTAAATGATATCAAGAAGTTTTAAGTGTTCCAGCTGGTTACCGAATGCACATCCGACACGTGTTTCGGATTGTAAATCCTCATCAGTGATACTAAATGCCAAAGTGACATAGCCACATTTTTTCAGTATCCCCCTTTAATTGAAGATTACATGATAATTGAGATAAAACGTAATGAATTCGAATAGAATCAACTTTATAGTCAATATGACTTCAAAAAAAAAAAAGGGAAAAGCACTTTCCATCGACATTCAACATGTCAGGTTTCAATCTATAGGATCAGTCAAAACAAAAGGAAATAAAAAGTAAGATCCAATTTCGTTATATAGAATAATTAGAGCGAGAGAAGGTACCAAATGATTTCCCAACAAAGGAATAAACTTGTCGCTTCCTTATCATAGGGTACTTTCAATACTATTCTTTATGATAACCCCCATTTAGGACTGCAGACTATTTTCAATAACATTTCAAGGCATTCCTAAAATATTGCAAATATTTTGAAGACGAAAAATCTAATTTCATCGCCAGCTTAATCTTGAGGTTAACAATTTTGCTCTTCCTATATTCACAACTTGGATTTCCTCGGCCGTAAGTATCACTGATGATACATTTCTTGTTTAAATGTGCATATGGTGTACTGAAATCAAAGCCATAGAACACTTCTTTCAATGTTGATAATTACAATGCACTCAACAAATAAATTATGATTAATTTCCATTGCTTAACTCTTACTAATGGCATATCCCCTATAACATTGATTTTGAAGACGTTAAACATTGAACTGACATTGTTTTCTTTTACCATCTATCTATCAAAGTATTGAACTTACCAGATTATCTACGTGCGGATTATACATTCCACCGACTCCATAATTAATTATCTGTAGTCAATAAAAAGAGAACTTTTCTTTATCTAAATGTATGTTACTTTATTAGTCCTTCATCGCTGGAATCGGACCTATGGGTATATATGGTTTTTTTACTTTCAACTTTGTCTATTTGTCTGTCTGTCTCTCTGCAAGTTTTGTAGTCCGACTCGCAGACCTACGACGGTGTTATCTGTTTTTTCGTCTTCGAAGACGAAAAAAACAGATAACACCGTCGTAGGTCTGCAAGTCGGACTACAAGTTTTGTTGACAATTTGCCTGTCAGTCTGCTTGAAATGAATTTCTGATTTTAGAAAAAAGTCGGTATTTTCTATTATTAGAAAAGGAATTTCTTATATTAGAAAATCATAGGTAATATGTAATATTAGAAATTTATTTTCTAATATTAGAAATTCATTTTCTAATATAAGAAATTCAGTTTATTTTCTGATATTAGAAAATCATTTTCTAATATTTGAAAAAGATTTTCTAATATTACAAAATGATTTTCAAACATTAGAAAATGAATTTTTAAGATTAGAAAATGAATTCTTAATATTAGAAAATAGTCGATAATTTCTGATATTAAAAAATGAATTTCTAATATTAGAAAATGAATTTCTAATATTAGAAAATGAATTTTTAATATTAGAAAATACCTTTTTTTGTCCATATTGGCTTGCCATAGAAATTAATCATGGTTTATTGGCCTAAAAAAAAGATTGTTTTCTTTATTTTTTCCCTGAAACCGTTGCACATGCATATTTGAATGAATCTTTGTATGTATCATCAAAATGAGAAATCATAGATACATCAAGTAAGTTTGTTGCACAATATTGGATATCTTTGTCTAGAAGGCTGCCTTCTGCCAGTAGATTTGTAACACTTCGTTTTTCTGTTCATTTTCCTAACTTATTAAGTCATTTATTTGAATTTCTATTATTTTTTTATTGAGTGTCATTGCTGGTGGTTCAGGAGTCATCGAGGGCACATGTAGCCAAGTTCGAACATTTCTGTTATCAAAATTCTTGAAATTTATAAAACGTAGGCCTTGTAGCATCATATCCCACCCAACCTGCTACGTCTTTCGGTACATTTTTGGATATAGTAATTTTCACACTCTTTGGTCATATTACATTGTTAAGACTGAGGATCACTGAAGAGGGTTAAGTTCTCGAAACGTGCATGTCTGGTCCAAGCTGCAAATTAATCTGTTCTGAAATGATGCTATTGAATTTGAATACACATACCTGAAATTGTTCAGAATTACTCATAAGTGATTTATATTTGGTTTGAAGTCCTGTGATAAGTGATACTCTTCTGGTTAACTTCTGAAGAGGTCTGTATGTTGTTTCGTTCGCCCATGCTCTGTGAAATAATTACAGCTTTTTTTAATATTTTTATAAAAAATAATCCCAGACCTTTCCTAATTTCATGATTTTCTACTTTCGTTTTGCGTTTTCCTAATTTCATGATTTTCTATTTTTGTTTTGCGTTTATTCTAAATGTAGAAAAACTTGATCTTGTAAATAAAATAGGGCTTTAGAATACTAATCTTTACATTTTTCGTGTTCAAACTCCTTCAACTTTTTTCTACTAAAAAAGTTAAATCTTTATACAAGTAAATATAAGAGAAAAAAAAACATTTATCTAAATACTTTGTTATAACATTTCATTTTTGAGCCATTCATGCGATCTATTCAAGATAATTGACATTTACTCTTAATCAAAACTAGGAGTCATTAGAGGCGATTCCCTAGCGCGGATTTCAGAAATTAAGAAAAGTAAAATTAGAAAGGATAGGATCTCCCTCCGTGTAAAACCATGCCTTTTGCACTAAAATGACAACCCAAACCTTTCCTTTTTAGCTCACCTGAGCAAAGCTCAAGTGAGCTATTGTCATAGCGCACCGTCCGGCGTCCGTCGTCCGTCCGTCGTCCGTCGTAAACTTTTCAACATTTTCGACTTCTTCTCCAGAACCACTGAAAAGATTTTCATGAAACTTGGTAGGAATGAAGTACTCATGGTCCCCTACAAGTGTTGTTGTTTTTCGTCCGGATCCATTAACAGGTGGCGCCACCACAGGCAAAAGTAGGTCACAGGGGGTACCCTCCTTTGACAAACTTCTTCAGAACAGAAGCATGTATCGACAAACCGAAAGCATCAGGATGATCTAGAGAGATGTCTTAAGAAGTGTTGTTATTTTTGGTTCCACTCGGAAGTCAAATTTTTGACGCGTTTTTGACGTCTTTTCGGACTTTGTCAGAAATGCACATTTTTGCACTATTTCTTTAAATAACTCAATAATGTAAGCCTATGGCTCACAGGTTGGGTGTAGTTCGCGTTGTGTATTAATCAGTCATTTTGAAAACTATAAACAGAAGTCCGAATAAAAGTTCTAAGTTTATTTAAATCGTAACATCTTGACAGTATGAGAGCGGAGTCCCTAAACTTAAACACTACTGAAACTGGAGTGTAACTTAACCGAAACTTAACTGGTCGGCAAAACTATGCGCCGAGTATATATGTGGACGATTGGAAATTGCTAACACCTGCACGAAATAATAAGTAATTGGTTTTTGATTAAATAGACATTTTGGAAATTAGATTCTTCCAAATACAGAACATTAATGGCTTTTACGGGGAGATTTCCAATTAGCTTTCAATTAACTCGTACGGAAAACAAAGAGTAAAGTACTTGCAGGTGTGCAAATTACTACAGTGTTTTCAGCATCGTGGGAATCAAATTAAACAGATTACAGAATTTACAAACTAGAATTTAATTGTCTCAATATGAAGTTCAAACTTAAAGTCAAGAATTGAAGTTATAATGATTCCCCTTTTACTATAGAAAACTTAAGTTAGCAATTTCCATATACATGTAACTAATTAATATGAATAATTAATAGTTTAATTATTTTGGGGGAGAGGCCATATGGTTACAATACTCCCCCACTTAAGAAAATAACCAAGATTCAAATTATTTGGATTTCAACTAATCATGAACTATAAGATAACTTTCAATTATCATCCAAAACCTTATATGAATCCATTATAATACTTGGTTATTTTCTAAACGCATGGCCTTGACACCACAATATGCAAAACTCAATGAAATATCGTCAGGTGTCATCTGAATACTGTAATTAAGATTAATTCGATAAATTAAAGCACATGAAGTTATAGTCATTTTCATGTCGAGTTCTTTTTTCACTGTTCTTTTAAGAGATTTTTTTTAAAAATCTAATTTTCAATGTTCACTGTCAATGACCTACAAAAGAAATACCTTTACCCAAAGGCCAATACGTATCCTAAAATTCGATTATATAGCAAGCAATATACAAAAGCAAATATCAATATTAAACATGAATAAGATGCATAATACATATGTATATACATTTACTCTGCTTTTTCTCACTTAAACACAACACCGGTTTAATTCTCTTCTTTATCTTTTCTTCTTACGGCCGTGTTTGGTTTAGTTCCGTACGTCTTAGTTAGATTCTGTCTACGGTCCCTCTTCGTGAACTTTGTAACCTCCGTGGAGAATAACGAATGATTCGGACCTCTTTGTCGTCTACTTGGTTTGGTAAACCAATAATCATCGAATCGTCATCTGTTTCGTCTTCCTCCTCTACCCAGAATTTGGAGTTTATCTTCCATCCGGACCCTGCTTTGACGCATCTTGGTATTAGTGACGTTACCAAGATCTTCCCGTAATCTGGATGACGCCATGCACCCAGAAAAGCGACGGGGTATTCAATGCTCTCATTCAAAGCGTCGATCAAGCAGGTCATTAAGTGCAAAATGTCCAATCTGGTACTGCTGTCTTCAATTTCGCTATGACAAATTTCACCCTGTCATATAATCGTTAATTATTAATAGTGACGGGCTGGTTTGACATCCGGCCACACGGATACCATCGTGCACAGAGATACCTGACGTCACTGCTTCAGACTTCATTTCTGCTACCGTCTGATTTGATTTAAGGCCTTGGTGATAAACCTGTACGCTAATTTGTCTCTCGTATCACAACAGGCGATTCCAATAACCAAGGAGCTAAATAAGACTGCACATCTGGAACTTAACTGCTTATCTCATCGTCGTCTTCTCCCAGCGATAAAAGTATAAAGTCTGCATCATTATTACACTGATAACTTTCACATCATTGTCTCTGGTTACAGGTAGTTTATGACACCGGATTTTCTCTGTACCTCTAACTGACCACAATTTTGAATTTACAAAAATAATTTAGATGCCTGTACCAAAACTAAGTGAATGATTTCCAAAATAAGATTTTTTTTATCAATACTTGGATAAAGTTAATTTTGAAAAAATTGTATATTCACTGACTTTATACGAAATACAGGTCTTCTGTATTTATTTTAGACGAATACAAAAATCTTATTAATAAAGAAAAAATATCTGTAGCAATTAAAACTTTTTATTATAAATTCTGAAAAACTTTCTGAAATGAAATACAACGTCTATGTATGTCGCTTGTCAAACGTTAATGTCTCGGCGTAGTGATTACTCGTTGATACTACACATCTGCAGCCGATAAGAAACTAAATACCGTCAATGAAATTCCAACACAGGGAAAAGGGGCAACAAAGGTCAAACTTATTAGCGCTCATTGACTGATGAGTGAGAACTGTAACATGAATACCCAAAATGAAGGCCAATTTAAACTACAAAGTGCAAGAAGCAGAGTACTATTGGGGTTAAATGAATAATCAAACACAAAAACATGCAAACTAAGGGTATACTGTTGCTACTATATACATCGCGATCGCGATAGACTCCTGATTAATTTTGACATGAAATTCCGATAAAACTTTGACCGATTTTTTTTTAATTTAAGATATTTACCATTTCCTCCCTTTCTTGAAATAAAAAAAAATCAAGACCTCCGAAATGACAGCACAAAATATACATAAGATGATGAATACTACGATGGTGTCATATAATCCGAAAAAAATTACGTGCTCTCACATAGCACAAATTAGAAATGTCAGGGTTGTATACGCAACAAACCCGAACGAACTTTCTACGTTCCCAGAAATTTCTACTGGTGCCATTTTTCGGCGTTTCATCGCCATATACCGAGCAAATTCAACAGCTCATCACCTAACAAACTGGAATATATGGGTTCCATCGAAGTATCCTCTTAATTGTAATGTTCTATCATCTTGAAAAACCTTACAGAGACGGATACTCCCCCGTCTCTTACAACGGTCCCACGCCTATACCCCGGCGTTCTAGCGACATAACGGGACCCTGATCTAGACCCTTACTCAGCAGCGGAGAAAAACCAAAATTCTCAAAACGACCGAAGCCTAAATCTTTAATCAACCCAAAACTACGTGAATCACAACCGATTCCAAAAATCCGAAACGCTTCGTTGTCTATGTCCGTCATTTCTTCATGAAAATCAGAGAAAAAAATTATTCAATTTCTTGAAAACTTTTTCGCTTAAAACATTCAAAAATTAAAAAAAATAACATTTACAGAAATAGATGGTCAATCAATCTGAAAGTACGTTGAGAAAATAGATGTGTCATACCTTTTACGATCGCGCAGAGTTCATCGTTTTGTCGTTAAATCCTGGTTCCGCGGCGTGCATCGTCTGCATTCACTGGTTTGTTTAGGACACGGCAGTAATAATATTTTCCCCTGATTCGTTTAGGTCACGGCATCAAATTACAACTTGTAAGCCCATGGCCTACAGGTTAGGTGTGTAGTTCGCGTTGTGTATTAATCAGTCATTTTGAAAACTATAAACAGAAGTCCGAATAAAAGTTCTAAGTTTATTTAAATCGTAACATCTTGACAGTATGAGAGCGGAGTCCCTAAACTTAAACACTACTGAAACTGGAGTGTAACTTAACCGAAACTTAACTGGTCGGCAAAACTATGCGCCGAGTATATATGTGGACGATTGGAAATTGCTAACACCTGCACGAAATAATAAGTAATTGGTTTTTGATTAAATAGACATTTTGAAAATTAGATTCTTCCAAATACAGAACATTAATGGCTTTTACGGGGAGATTTCCAATTAGCTTTCAATTAACTCGTACGGAAAACAAAGAGTAAAGTACTTGCAGGTGTGCAAATTACTACAGTGTTTTCAGCATCGTGGGAATCAAATTAAACAGATTACAGAATTTACAAACTAGAATTTAATTGTCTCAATATGAAGTTCAAACTTAAAGTCAAGAATTGAAGTTATAATGATTCCCCTTTTACTATAGAAAACTTAAGTTAGCAATTTCCATATACATGTAACTAATTAATATGAATAATTAATAGTTTAATTATTGTGGGGGAGAGGCCATATGGTTACAATAAGTGTATGATTTTACACATTCATTTAGTTCATATTTATCATATTTAAGTTACTAAATCCTTTGATAAGTAATTTATTCTAAAATTTAATTTTTTTGATTTTTTATTAATTTTTTTCTTATGTGAATAGGAAGGGGGGGGGTTGATTTTCATACATATTCAACTTCTTCTCCAAAACCACTGAACAGATTTTTATGAAACTTGGTAGGAATGAAGTACTCATGGTCCAAATGTTGTTGTTTTTCGTCCGGATCCATCAACAGGTGGCGCCACCACAGGCAAAAGTAGGTCACAGGGGGTACCCTCCTTTGACAAACTTCTTCTTCAGAACAGAAGCACGTATAGACAAACCGAAAGAATCAGGATGATCTAGAGAGATGTCTCAAGAAGTCTTGTTATTTTTGGTTCCACTCGGAAGTCAAATTTTTGACGCGTTTTTGACGTCGTTTCGGACTTTGTCAGAAATGCACATTTTTGCACTATTTCTTTAAATAACTCAATATGTGTATGATTTTACACATTCATTAACTGCACATTTATCACATTTAAGTTACTAAATGCTTTGATATTTATTTTATACTGAAATTTTAATTTTTTGATTTTTTATGAATTATTTTCTTATGTGAAAAGGAAAGGGGGGAGTTGATTTTCATACATATTCAACTTCTTCTCCAGAACTGCTGAACAGATTTTAATGAGTATTTTTTCAATCATGAATAGATATGTTTACTGTGAACATGGACCCAAGTCTTGTGGGTTCAAGTTCTGGTACCCTGGTAACTTTAGTTTCGTATAAGTTGGTACATGTTCATGTATGCAAGAGTTGTCTTTCTTTAATATTGATATATGTTTTTGAGGTTTAAATTTTTGGATTAGCTATTCATTTGAATGTTATATATTTTGAATTATTAAATAAGTATGGAAAAGTAAACTAAATGATTTTAAAAAGATGAATAAGTATTTTCAAATTTATCTTGTGAAGACTTAGATATACAACTTTGAAATTACAATATTGAGAGCAGCTCAAAATATTAATGTAAGAATAGATCAAAGTTATCAATAACACAGTGGAAGGAGGGGGAGGGTGACTGTTATTTTGCTTTAGCTTCTGTATAACTATCTCTCTCAGGTTACTTAGATTACTCAAGAAGAAGGAGGGGGGGGGGTATGATTTTCATACATATTCAACTTCTTCTCCAGAGCCGCTGAACAGATTTTTGTTAAACTTGGTAGGAATGAAGTAATCATGGTCCCCTACAAGTATTGTTGTTTTTAGCTCACCTGAGCGAAGCTCAAGTGAGCTATTGTCATAGCGCGTCGTCCGTCCATCGTCCGTCCGTCCGACGTAAACTTTTAACATTTTCGATATCTTTTCTGCAACCGCAGCACAGAATTTCATGAAACTTCACAGGAAGCAAGTACTCAATGCCCTCTATCAAGTTTGTGTTTTTCAAGCCGATCGAACATCCAAGATGGCCGCCACAGGCTTTGATTGGCTGACACATTTTCGACTTCTCTTCTGAAACTGCATCACAGAATTTCATGAAACTTTACAGGAAGCAAGTACTCAATGCCCTCTACCAAGTTTGTGTTTTTCGAGCCGATCGGAAATCCAAGATGGCCGCCACGGGCTCTGATTGGCTGACACATTTTTGACTTCTCCTCCGAAATTGCTGCACAGAATTTCATGAAACTTCACAGGAAGCAAGTACTCAATGCCCTCTACCAAGTTTGTGTTTTTGGAACCGATTGGAAATCCAAGATGGCCGCCACAGGCTCTAATTGGCTGACACATTCTCGACTTCTCCTCTGAAACCACTGCACAGAATTTCATGAAACTTCACAGGAAGCAAGTACTCAATGCCCTCTACCAAGTTTGTGTTTTTCGAGCTGATCGGAAATCCAAGACGGCCGCCACAGGCTCTGATTGGCTGACACATTTTTGACTTCTCCTCTGAAACCGCTGCACAGAATTTCATGAAACTTCAAAGTACTCAATGCCCTTTACCAAGTTTGTGTTTTTGGAGCCGATTGGAAATCCAAGATGGCCGCCACAGGCTCTAATTGGCTGACACATTCTCGACTTCTCCTCTGAAACCGCTGCACAGAATTTCATGAAACTTCACGGGAAGCAAGCACTCAATGCCCTCTACCAAACTCGTGTTTTTCGAGCCAATCGGAAATCCAAGGTGGCTGCCACAGGCTCTGATTGGCTGACACATTTTCGACTTCTCTTCTATAATCACTGCACAGAATTTCATGAAACTTCACAGGAAGCAAGTACTCAATGCCCTCTACCAAGTTTGTGTTTTTCGAGCCAATCGGAAATCCAAGATGGCCGCCACAGGCTCTGATTGGCGGACACATTTTCGACTTCTCCTCTTAAACGACTGCATAGAATTTCACAAACCTTCACAGGAAGCAAGTACTGATTGCTCTCTACCAAGTTTGTGTTTTTGAGCTGATCAGAAATCCAAGATAGCCGCCACAGGCTCTGATTGGCTGACAAATTTTCGACTTCTCCTCTGAAACCGCTGCACAGAATTTCATGAAACTTCACAGGAAGCAAGTACTCATACCCTCTATCAAGTTTGCGTTTTTCAAGCCTATACGAAATCCAAGATGGCTGCCACAGGCTCTGATTGGCTGACACATTTTCAACTTCTCCTCTGAAACCGCTTCACAGAATTTCTTGAAACTTCACAGGACGCAAGTACTCATTGCCCTCTACTAAGTTTGTGTTTTTTGAGCCAATTGGAAATCCAAGATGTCCTCTATAGGCTCTATTTGAATGACACATTTTTGACTTATCCTCTTAAACTACTGCACAGAGTGTCACCAAACTTTACAGGAAGTAATTTAACTTGTACACCTTGTCATTCTCAAAGCTTCACTAAAAGCAATTTCCTTCAGGTCTTGACTTTGATTGAAAACATACATACAGTCTCCTCAGGTGAGCGATGTGGCCCCCTTGGGCCTCTTGTTTAAATTAAGGTAGAGCATCCCTCTGGTCAGAACTCTGGAAATTTTATGCCTGGATACCCTATTTTTTCTTTTCAGAATATTGTTCAGATTATCAAACTAATATCGTTTTGGGAAAAGAAACTTTTATAGTTACATTTCATCACCCCTAAAATTTTTCTTACTTTTCCCATAGCGTCCAATGTTAAGATCAAACGGGTACACTCTCGGTATGATCATGAAACCAAGAGTTATTTACTTATAGTTACTTATAGTTGATTTCTGATACAGGTCCCATCAGGCGCCTCTTCATCAGACTCAAAATATTCATTTCTTTCGCCACAACCAGATACAATATGAATTTTGGCTTTAAAATTGTCATACATTAATTCTTGTTCTGACCAGAATTTGTCCAATTTGTTTTTAAAACTATTTACAGTCTTTGCAGAGACCACATAGGTAGGCAAACTGTTCCATATGCTGACAACTCTGAGTGCGAAGAAGTTCTTCCTTACTGTTGTTTTGGCTTGTTGCGGATAGATCTTTAATGGATGTCCTCTAGTACCAGTACGCGGTGCAACATCTTTCCATAGTTTGATACAGTTACAGGCTTCTTTGTCATAAATTCCATGAATAATTTTGTATATCTCTATCATATCGCCACGAATCCGTCTATAACTGAGAGTAGGTAACTTTAATTTTCTGAGCCTTTCTGCATATGTGAGGTTTTTCATACCAGGTAGTTGTTTTGTTGCACGTCGTTGAACTCCTTCAATTTGTTCTATCAGTTTCATGCTTTGTGGTGACCAAATAGAGCTTGCATAGTCCAAGTGCGATCGGACAAGTGATTTATAGAGAGGCAAAAACTGTTTTTCATCCAGGTGCTGGAACGTCCTTCTAATGACAGCAAACATCTGATTAGCTTTTTTCACTTTCTCTCCAATATGCTCTTCAAACTTAAGATTCTTGTCGATGATTACTCCTATGTCCTTCTCGCTATGTATGTGTTGAAGCTCAGTATATCCCAATTTGTAATTTTTGACATCCGAAACTTTTTTGATTCCTACGTTCATATGTTTACATTTTTCCGGATGAAATTTTAAAAGCCATGTGTCACTCCAGACAGACATACTATTTAGATCCCTTTGAAGTAATTCTCTATCCTCTGAACTCTGCATATTCTTAAACACTTTTGTATCATCCGCAAACAAGTACACATCCCCCTCTACTATATCCGGTAAGTCGTTTATAAATATAACAAACATCAGAGGTCCGAGCACCGATCCCTGCGGAATGCCGGACGTGACTGGCTTCCATGTTGATTCCTCCCCGTTCACAACCACTTGCTGTTTTCTATTACTAAGGAAATTTCGTATCCAATTTATCATCTGTTTCGATACTCTGTACGCCTCCAGTTTACTGATAAGCCTATTGTGTGGGACGGTATCAAATGCCTTTTGATAGTCCATGTATATGCAGTCCACAGATTCGCCTCTATCTAGAGATTCCGTCCAGTTATCTAAGACCTCTAGTAGTTGTAGACTGGTCGATCTTCCAGGAATAAAACCATATTGCTTTGTTGTAAACAGATGATTTTCTTTCATATGAATCATGATGTGATTTCTTACAAGCTTTTCCATCACTTTGCACACGACAGATGTCAAGCTTACTGGTCTATAATTTCCTGCCACTCCCTTGTCCCCTTTTTTATATAACGCACTAATTTTTGCCTTTTTCCACTCATCAGGAAGTTCCTCTTGCTGTAGTGAGAGTTTGAATAATAGTGTTAGTGGAACCGCTATAGATTTCGCCACTTCACGCAAAAACCTTGGGTGTATTTTGTCTATCCCAGGTGATTTGTCGACTTTAAGTTGACTCAAGAGTTTCTCTACTTCACTTGTTTCGATTTCAAGGTCATTCATCGCTATGTCGATATTTCGCTCTCTTATCCTCGGAACATCTCCCTCAGGTTCTTGTACAAAGACACTACTAAAGAAGTCCCCTAGTATATTAGCTTTATCTTTGTTGTTATCTGTTTTTGCACCTGTTTTAGTAGCTTGATCCTTGTATAGATCACTGATCCCTTCCTTTGTTTTAGTCTTAGAATTTATGTACTGCCAAACCAGCTTTGGATTGTCTTTTGATTTTTTTGCTATGTCATCCTCGTATTTTTTCCTCAGACGTGTTGTAAGTTTCTTTACTTGATTTCTTACTCTATTGTATTGTATCCGATCCTCTGGTTTTTTAGTACGTATTGCTTTCCTTGAAAGTGAGTTTTTTAGACGTATTTTGTTGATTGTTTCCTTATCTATAGGAAAACCATGTTTCTTTTTTTTTGTTATATTTTGTTTATATATCAGGTTTAACATAAGCTTTGAATATATTGAAATGAAAATATTTTAAAATTTGTTATTTAGGAAATATGAGCATCTGAGACCTGAGGGATGCTCTACCTTAAAAGTTATAATGTTTCTTTTTTATATGAGAAAGATTAAAGAGTAGGGGTATTTACGTCATGCTGACACGAATATCATCTGATACTTCGTCATATACAGTTTCCTTGGCAACAACAACTTTTGATCTCTCAAACTGCAAAAAAGAGTTTTACGTTACAAGATGAAATAAGTTATTTAGGTTTATGCTTGTATAGAATGGATATACCGTAAATTCTGTGGATATATTTGTAAAAGACTTAGTTTAAGAAATTTACTGGTATTTGTATTTGTGTGATTATAGAAATCTGAAACATTTCTACTGAAAACCTTACTTAAGAATTTTTCTTGTAGACCCCTTCACACTTTCACGGATCGAGCCACGGATGGCTACGAATCGAGGTAAATTACACATCCGAAGCTATTTGTAGCTATCCGTAGCAATCCGTAGCTTGAGTCGTTACCGAAAGTAGCAATCCGTACCAATCCACAGCAATCCGGGAGAGCCAAGAAAAGTTTTGAATATGTTCACAATTTCCTACGACTCCGCTACGGATAAAATTGCCGCAGAGGAGTCGTACTGGAGTCGAAGCAATCCAGAGGAGAGTCGTAGCAATCTGTAGGAGAGTCGTAGCAATCTGTAGGAGAGTCGTAGCAATCTGTAGGAGAGTCGTATCAACCCGTAGAGCACCCGTAGCAATCCGGGGTCGTTTTTATGACACGGCTCCCCGACAGGGAAAGGCTACGGATAGCTATGGATTGAGTCTACGTATTTAGACTTCCGGTTGTATGGCTGAATGAGCTAGGTGTGCGTCTCGTCTCCGTATTCAAATTAATGTTTTTTTCCAGTTTTATGTCAGACTGTGCGTCTGAGACTTTAATAAATTGTGTCCGAGATACCAGAGGACATTTCTATGTTGGAAATTGTGACTGTATAGCCAGGTATTTATTCTTCTTGTAAAATTCCTAGTCCTCGCATGATATGTGTGACCAAGTAAAAATGGCGATGGAGTGTTCGAAATCTGAATATGAGGTGCTGGTCGAAAAATATAAAAATAAAGACATAGCTGAGTGCTTTGCCAGCATGCATATGAGTTTTAACCATGAAATAGAAACGGTCAAGGGAGAAATGAAAGCTATTGACACTAGAGTCGTAGAATTGGAGAATTTTGGGCAGCACGCCAACGCTGTACTTGAAAGTATTCATAAAGAAGTAGTACCAGGTATAGACAGTAAGATTGATGAGGAGAGAAAAGAGAGGTTGAAGCTAGAACTCTGGGGACGTAAGTGGAATTTAGTATTTCGTGGGATACAGGGTAGTAAGGATGAAACGCCGAGAGCGACAGAAAAAGTAATCCGTGAATATTTCGCGAACACTCTCAAACTGCCATCCGACACGGCTGAGTCAATTCTCCTTCAAGCGGTGCACAGGTTACCTGGCGGTAAACAAACACATAGAAATGTTATAGTGCGTTTCAGTAACCTGATAGACAGGGACGAAATTCTAGAGAGGGCGAGGAGGCTTCCACCAAGGTCAGGTACGAGTGTTGTGCCAGATTTACCGCCTGAAATTGCTGAGCGTAGGGCTAAACTTTTGAAGAAGAGATGGTCGATGTCGGAAATTGAGAGACAGAAGTACAAATTTACCTACAAGAAGGAGTATCTATTTGTTGATCTCGTCCTGAAACGTACCTAACTGTGCCTGAGTCCGCGCCTTGTAAAGTTAATGAACCGTCTCATGAAAGACACGTGGCTAATTATGCAGGAATGTGTTCGAGTCTGTCCGGACGCTATGTGCTCGACGCTCGGTTGATATATGATATATACTGTTAGTTTTTGATTTGATATAAATAAACTTATGATCACATATATGGTTCATTGAAGTACTGATCTTGACATACAGAGTGGTATTATGTACTTTAACTTACTTTGATTGTTCAATTTTGAGTTTATTTTCTTAGAGTTCGTTTTTGTTCATTTTCTATTGGTCATAAATTTTGACTAGTTTTTGCTATTTCAATGTTTATCAGTTACTTAGTTTGTTGGATTCATTAATAAGATATTGGACGGCGAGGGGAGATTGACATTAATCTTTAAAAAAAGAAGGCATGTATTGACAGTGATATTTACGAAAAGTATTAATAAAGTAATATCGATCCATTGTCAATCCCCCCCCCCCTCTCTCTCTCTCTCTCTCTCTCTCTCCCTCTCTCATTAAACTAAATGTTTAAATGTTTCATACCTCTCTCTCTCAACTAAAGTTTTAAATGTTTCATACCTCTCTCTCTCTCTCTCTCTCTCTCTCTCTCTCTCTCTCTCTCTCTCTCTCTCTCTCTCTCATAAGTAATTACATTTTTACACGCGCAGTCTGCATTAAGATTACTTAACGGAACGGGACACACGTGTAATACTTCGGCTATGCGAAGGAAGCATGAATGGTTGGGTAGGGATTTTGGGAAGCGGGCATTGGGATTTTTCATTTTTGGGGGTAAATATGGGGTTTGTCTTAATTTAAAAACAATTGCATCATCTTCATTTAATATTTCTGCAATCAAATCAAGCTCTCAGTTACAGGTGTTGTGTCCTTTTTATATACAGCTACTTAACATTAAAAATGGGTACGATTAAACTTGGAAGTGTAAATTGTAGGGGCTTAGCGTCAGATATGATCAAGAGGAGGGATATATTTAATCGCTGTAGACAAAATTACGATATTTCATTTCTTGTAGACATACACTGCGATACAAACTCTATTAAACAATGGAAACATGAATGGGGATATGAGGTTAGAATTAATTCTCGAAGTAGTAACAGCAGAGGAGTGGGAATATTCTTTAAAAATTCATTTGGATACGTTATTCATAAAGAACTAACAGATGAACAAGGAAATTATCTCATTCTTGACATTACTATTCAAACAGAAAGGCTGACCTTAGGGGTGATTTACGGACCTAATCAAGATAATCCATCTTTTTTCAAAGAAATACAAAATAGAATTGAAAGCATTGGAAATTCGACCATAATTTTAGGGGGCGATTGGAATGCAGCTTTGAATTATGAAAAAGACACTGTCAATTATGTAAGAGAAAATAACAAAAAATCAAATGAACAAATCTTTGAATTAATTAGTACTTTTAGTCTCATAGACATCTGGAGAGAAGAACATTCTGACGAAAGAAAATATACATGGTTTGGCCCAAACGGCAAGCGTTCTAGGCTTGATTATATCCTCGTTTCATCCGATCTGCAAGCAAGTATAACAAAATCTGCAATAGAATATAAATACAAGTCCGACCATTGTCCAGTAAATATTAGTCTCCAGTTTATAAATCTTCTATAATAGTCTCTTGTCTGATCCAGAGTATGTCCAGTCAATAAAAGAATGTATAAATGAAGTCATAGAACAATATAGAATAAATCAAACTGAAAACATAAACGATACTACGTTCATTATTAATGATCAAGATTTATGGGAAATGATAGATTAAAAATGAGAGGTCAAACAATTAAATACTCTTCATATAAAAAGAAAAAATCAAATGAAAAAGAAAAAGAATTAGAAAAATGTTTATCTGCCCTTTATAAAGAAGACACAACGCACTCTAATATTCAAATTAAAATAACAGAAAAAGAAAATGAACTACAGAATATAAGAGATGTAAAGATAAAAGGTATCATTCAACGAACGAAGGCAAAATGGAAGATTGAAGGAGAAAAGAACACTAAATATTTCTGTAATCTAGAAAAAAGACACTATAAAGAAAAACTTATACCAAAAATAATTAAATCTGACGGCAAAGAAACAGATGAAATAAGTGAAATTATATCAGAGCAACACAATTTCTATGAATCATTGTATAGATATAGGAATACTGTAATTTCAACAGAACATAATGATCTCTTCTTTGACGAATCAAACCCTTTTCTAAGTAAATTATCTGTTGAGGAAACTAATGACATGGAAAGTCCCATTACCGAGTCAGAATGTCTCAAGGTATTAAAAAATATGGTAAATGGTAAATCCCCTGGTTACGACGGATTTACAACAGACTTCTACAAGTTCTTTTGGAATGACATAAAACAATATCTCGTTAATTCACTGAATTTTGCTTTTAACCAAAAAACAATGTCTACTACTCAAAAATTAGGAATTATTTCATGTCTACCAAAACCCGGAAAAAATAAGTTATATCTCAAAAATTGGAGGCCTATATCACTATTGAATACCGATTATAAAATTGCTGCATCTTGTATAGCCAATAGAATAAAACCTGCCCTAAATAAATTAATTTCAGATACGCAGTTAGGTTTTTTAAAAGATCGTTATATTGGGGAATGTAATCGACTTATTTTTGACATCATTGATAGAACTCGAGAAATAAATTCATCTGGCATGTTAGTTCAATTAGATTTTGAAAAAGCTTTTGATTCGTTAGAATGGAATTTTATAAGAAAAACATTAACTTTTTTCGGCCTTCCTTACACTATTTTGCAGTGGTTTGAAACACTTTATTCTAATATATGTAGTTGTATCCAAAATAATGGTCATATCTCTGAACGTTTTCGCGATACTCGAGGAGTCCGACAAGGTGATCCCCTATCCCCATATCTGTTTATCCTTTCTATCGAACTTCTGAGTGCAGCGATAAAATATCATCCTAATATAAAAGGTATAATTATTAATAAATCAGAATATATCATAACACAATACGCTGACGATTCGACCCTTATATTACATGACGTCAATTCTTTAAATACTGCTTTAAATGTCTTAAACCTTTTCACTGAATGTTCTGGCTTAGGAACTAATTTTGATAAAACCGAAGTAATATGGATTGGGGCAAAAAGGGGCTGTGGTGAAGAACCTCCTACATTTTATGGTGACATAATTAACAAAATAAGAAGGATCAAAGGTAGACAGCATATGTATCGAAAATGCGTCGGAGTCATCAAACGCCTTTTATACCGTGGATATGATCCTAATGTCACCAGACGGACACTAAGCTTGGTACTTGACCAATATACAGTCTTGTACGAGCGCATTCTTAAGACTTGCACTCTGACTGACTGTGACGACGGGACTCCATGACGGGCCCTGTCCAAACCTCTTTAGAGAAGACAGGGCCCCGACCACCTGTCCTCTCTGAATGTCAGTCGGACTCCTCGGGTGATAACATATATGAGCTCGCTACAGCCGGCAGAGCACGGACTGTATTACGCACGTCCTCTTTTTATATCCATTTACATATTCATCTGTGTTGCTTGGACCCCTGTGTTTTACGGTCTTGTTTGTGTGTGGTCACCTAACAGTGAGGAGGTTGTTTTACACCATAATTGTGCGTTCTTCGAGACCTCTGGGAAATCGGAATAGTGGGAGGGTTGTGCGCACGTAATCCAGGATAACCACACCGTCTGCTATTTACGTGGCAGATGGCCGTCCTAAGTCGGCACCGGTTGCCCATTGGTCTCGTTGGTTTATGTGTAGTCTTTTATGTTTCATGTTTCTATGTTGTGAGTTGGTGTTCCTTGTCCCTTTTGCGTCTCTTTCTGTGGGTATCTGTTCTGTGTTTTTTGCATGGGTGTTTTGGGATTTTGCTGTGGGCGCTGCAACCTAGTGTTGTTGGAGATCCCCTCCTTTCTCCTACAAGTCAACCAATTTCATGGAATAATTCCGGAAAATTTAAAATGTTAGGAATCAAATATGACATATTGAATGATATTGACCAAATAGATATAAATTTCAAAGAAAAAACAGAATCAGTAAAAAGACTTCTAGACAATTGGTCCTTTAGACATCTATCAATTATTGGGAAAGTTTGTGTAATAAAATCTCTTGCTGTTCCTATTTTGATTCAAATTTTAACTGTATTACCAAATCCCTCAGATAAACTCATTAAAGAAATTCAAACACTGTTTTATACATTTATATGGAACCGGAAACCAGATAAAGTAAAAAGAAATATTCTTATAAATGATTTTTGCAGTGGAGGTTTAAAAGTACCAAATATTGAATATTTCGGAAAAGCTCTTAAGATTTCATGGATTAAGAAAGTTTTGAATCCAAACAACACATCGTCATGGAAAATTCTATTTCTAGATAAAATCGAAAATTTCGGGGAAAATTTCTGGTCTCTAACATCATCAGGATTGAGATATCAAGCCAAGCAACATAGTCCTTTTTGGAAAGACGTAATTAATATTTGGTCCTCGTTGCAGGAGAACATCTCCACAGCCCCTTCAGCCGAATAAATTTTAAAGCATCCTCTATGGCTTTCTGATAAAATCAAAATAAATAATACTCCTGTTTTAAATACAAAATGGTTACAAAAAGATACATTCTACGTAAATGACATAAGAGGAAATGATGGGAAATTTTTAGACATTGAAACTGTTAAAAATAAGATAGGAGATAATTTTGATATCATGGAGTACAACAGTATTATTAGTTCCATTCCTAAGTCATGGAAAAAGAAACTTAAAGAGAATGGCATGAAATTAGAAATAATTCAGAACAAACTTGTGCAGTTTGTCAAAGGATTAACTAAAACATCTAAACCTTTTTACAAAAAACTCGTAGAAAATATTCTGGAAAAACCCAACAAAGCACACGATAGTTGGCATAAAGATCTTGATCATAAATTCACGGACACCGAACGGGAATTTTATCATTCTATGCCTTTCAAAATTACTGAAGATGCTAAATTGCAATCTTTGCAATTCAGGATTATTCATAGGATATATTATACTAATTCAAGATTATATAAAATAGGAATTGCGGAAACAGAACGATGTAATTTTTGCGAGTTGTGTAAAGAAACTCTTTTTCACTTATTCTGGGAGTGTCCTCATGTGCAAACTCTATGGACATGTTTATTAACAGAATTACATGTGAAATGTAATATCAGTTTAAATAGAAATTCTTTTATTTTCCTATTTGGGACTCAAAACAATATAGCAAATAAATTAAGTCTTATCATTAAACAGTTTATAAGCCAATGTAAACAGAAAAATAATAAACCAGAGTGGGAAACATGTCTGAATTTCATAAAAAGATATCGCGACCTTGATCTTCATTCAACTTATCTGATGCACCCAAAAAATCAGAACGAACAAAAATTGAATGGGAAAACGTCATTCAATTATTCTAGTTTCATGATTAGTGCTTATATCCATAGGACATTCAAGACAGTTGCAATATACTTCTTTCTATTTTTTCCAGGCCTATCATACCTGTTTTATTTTATGATGAAACTCTATATTTTGATTGTATGTATACATAAGTAATGATGCAAGAATAAAAATAAAATAAAATAAAAAAAAAAAGTCTACGTATTTATTTCAAATCGTGCATTCTTCGGTCAATATAATTAACAGCAATTCTCTGTAAATGTCAACCTTTCTATAATAGGGGTGTGGCACGCATGGTCTCAGAATATGACTAATTTGTGCAAGTACGTATACCTTTGTTTTAAAAGACAATTAAAGAAAATGATGTCCCTTGATGTCCATGCTCACCGGTTGCCATGGCAACGGCTCAAGTAAATTTCCCTCCAAAATCAATGTTCTGAACCATCAGAATTAGTTCATTTTGAGGCAATTATAAATATTGAAATAGAATTATTTTTTAAAATTTGATTTTATATAATAGTTAGGTTACTAAAAGAGAATTATTCAGTGTATTACAATATTTCAACTGATGAGTAGTTTTCTGCCCACCGCCATACTTAAAGAGGGTCCTAAAGGAGGTCTCAAAAATGTTAAAACAATGCAAGTTTTGAAGCGATTTTGTTCTCTTTTGCAGCCATACTGTTCATGGGCATTATGTTGCCTTTAAAGAAGACACCCTATAGTATTAATATATACAATAAAATTTTTGGGGCTATTGAGTATAATAGTAGTAACCATGGAAACAAAACCGCTGATTTTCGATAATTTCATAGACAAAATCAACAAAAATGGTTAATAATCATCATTGAATTTCTTTAATTATTATCAGTTATTCAAATTATATGTTAAACACAACATTTTGATTTATAAAAGTGTGGTTGCCATGGCAACATAAGTCAATTATGGCTTATTTTTTCAAAAAATTAATACTAAAAAGTCTTCGGTTTCCTGATTGAAATACATTAAAAGACCTTGACCTTTTAAATGGCATTGATCTTTTACATATTTTTATCAAGAAGTATGATTATCCATGAATGTTGACAGTGTCAATTTTTGAATAACGATAATAATATGACATAATTATTAAACACTTATTCAGTCAGATGACAACGATGTGATTTATCCCAAGTCTTGTCGATTATTTCCTCACTTTCTGTGAGGTTTTTGTTTAGATAAGAATATATGATGATTTTCATTTTGTTATGCTTGAAAAGACATCAAACATGATAAGAATAAAACTAGATGTTTTCCCCTTAAGAAGAAGATACCATAATGGTAGTTGCCAGAGGTCAAGGTAAAGGTACCATGGACAAATGTCTTGATCTCAGACATAGTACATGTACTATAAAAGGTAAACGGACGCCAGAAAAGTTATCCCAATATGTAGCTCTTGCATTGCAGGCTACATAAAAACTGTACAGTGATATTACAGTGATAGTGATATATTTAAAGCATCATGTATATGCTAAGAGTTCATGGTCAAATAGGAATAAGCTCTATGCTTGTGAAACATAAATTAATGCCCCGGATAGCAGCTTTGAGTATCATAAGTCAAAGTCAAAATGTCAAACTGTTGGTACTTTCAAAAGGAATGCAAAGTCCATATCACTTACTATTCAAAAGTTTGAGAAAAGGTCAAATCTTAACATCAAGGTCACATTGTCAAAGGTTAAGGTCTGAAAAGAGTGGTCTTGTCAATTTATACATGAAATATTTAAGACCTACCATTTATTATTCAAGAGATACAGCCTAATATGAAAGTTTAGAAAAGCAGGTCGAATTTCAAGGTTAAGGTAACATTGTCTCTATTCTAAGACGAATGATCTTGTCATAGTAATGTACATGTGAAATAATAAAGCCCTTCCACTCATGCTTCAAAAGATACAGCCAAGTTTTAATCTTGCTAGATTACAACCTCCCCCCATCCACCCCCAACTCCTCTCCTTTTGCTGTGATGTCTCGAAACCGTGAGAAAATATCTTATATTATAACATACTGACTGAATACACTTGAATTATATGAAATTTAAAGGCATTCAGGGAGACTAGTATTTTACCTGAAAAAAAAAATGAAAAAAGTAGGTCAAAGGTAAAGGTTAATGTCAAAAGGTAAAAAAAAATTGGTATCAAAAGATGTTTTATCAAGATACATACACGTGCTAAATCTTATCATCTCTACTATATTTTTTAATACCCTTTCATTGAAAGCGGATGAAATGACAGACGGGCAAGGGGGAGGGGGGGGGCAGCCATACAAATACTTTTCAATCACAATATTTTATGAAGCATTAACATTGTTTAAAATAGCAACATTTTGTACCATAAATCTACAATTTTTCGGTCAATTTTCAAGTTTTTTGTTGGTTCACTACCGCTCGCCAGACATTTCTTCATGTACGTATAAAAACAGATCCAAACTTTAGAACTGCGCCAGATATCTTAAAATTTGTGAATACAGAACATGAAACCCAGTGGCGGATTCAAGGGGAGGTGTAGGGGGCGTATCCCCCCCTAAAATTTGCAAATCATAGGTAAAACGATCATTTTACAAAAAAAAGAGTGAATATTAGTATATATTAATCACCTATTAGTTAATATAATTGTAAAATGCATCAATTTTTAATTCAATAATCAATTTCAGTCATGAAAATGGGCCCGAAAAGGCTGAAATTCATTAGCTTCCGTGGGGCTTCGCCACCTGTTCCCCCTACCAGGACTCTGTCCTGGACCAGCTGACGACCTGGGCGGTCCTCAGACCCCTCGCCATTTCTTACGCCCCCTCTAACTCAAAAGCTGCATCCGCCACTGAAACCCCCATTCTTTATCCCCCAGCTTTTTTTTTTTTTTTTGCTTGATTGTTAGACATTTTGGGATGTTATGCCCATCCACTTTTTCAGGCAGACCTACACCATTGTATCATCTTCGTCAAAAGACCAGTGATGTAAAAAGATAAGTATGTACCCTACAGGTATTCTTTCAGCACTTTATTAGAGCGCTGATATCACAATCTTTTCATAGTCAGATACATAATTATCAAAATGACAACTAAATGGGCACACATCTTTTCAAGCAGAACAAGATTTACCTTGTACATTGAACTACAGTATAGTACAGTAAATGACAGTATACAGTAAAGGACAGTACAGTACAGTGCATCAAACACTGCAATTGGTATAGAGGAAATTCGAGCTACCCACATTACCCATGCAATATTTGTACTTTGGAGCTATTACTCAGCAATCGTATTTGGTAGTTTTTTTTCTAATAATACAATTGTCAGTAGGTTTGTTAAATCTAGCAAACAAGCAGCTGTCCGTCTTCTCAGCCTCGGCATTGAA
Source organism: Pinctada imbricata (assembly GCA_033119305.1). NCBI lineage: Eukaryota > Metazoa > Mollusca > Bivalvia > Pterioida > Pteriidae > Pinctada > Pinctada imbricata. Next base: position 24,118,587 of record VSWD01000011.1, on the reverse strand, counting down.
CAATTTGTTCCAAAATTTCTGCTTCTTCCTAGCTCTCTTTAAGTATTCCCCTTTGTTATTTGGAGTTCAACGAAGGTGAATAATTTGACAATGAAAAAATTAATGGTTTTATCATGCAATTAAATATCAATTACAAAAGTACAAAAAAAAAGATTTATATAGGGGAGAAATTCACATTGATAAGAGAGAAACCAGACTTGTCAGAATGACAACATAGCTCGCCGGTGGCAACCATATGTAAATTGCAACAACAACAATAAACTAGAAAGGTTTCTTGTTGCGGTTGCAACAAGAGTGTCTTCCTCCTATACAATTTTTGTCGAAAAACGAGGGGAGGGAAGAATGTTGGAGAAATTGTTCATCAATTTGTAAATAAACCAACCGAAAATTATGTTCGAACGTTTGCTAGAATTAGAAATTAAACTTGATGTTCAAAATATAGTTATTGAAGTTTAGAAACAGGTTTGTAGGTTAGAAATCGGAATCAAACTACCACTTTTTGTGTGTAAATTCTGGTTTGTAGCTGATCTCTTCTAAATTAATCAACTGTTTTAAAATCAAATTGTGTATATCGAAATGTATTTATGAAATGCATATTCATCATTGCCGTGAAATCGGACTTTGAAAATCTCAACACTGCTTTTCTCGAGTCGGACTCGGACTACCAATTTTAGTGTGCGCCCGATCTGTTGGCGTGAAGGTGTATCGAAATACCCAACTCAAAATTTCGATGCTCATATCTTTTCAACAGTAAGAGATAGGAAAAATCAGAAAGACTAAATAAGACAGATATATGGATAAAAAATAATAATATTGAAATTTTTAGGAAACTTCATAAGCTTAATTTTTGTTTACTATTATAAGCAAAAAAGTGTCTTCCTCCTATGAACTTCTGAATTTGGAAATATGAAGGACGGTGAAGGACGTCATCGTAATAAATCGTTACAGTGTGCATCTAGCATTTTATATCTTGCATGGCTGTCGACTTTCAAAAAGAATGGAAATTGTAGATAGCAAAATACGAGATATTTAAGCTTACAAATAGCAAAACATGAAATTTTCGGTCCTTTTGAGTAATTCGACGCTCCCGTCAAATATTTGAATCTACTAAAAAACATGATAAAAAAAATAACAGAGACCAAAAATAAAAAAGACCAATCTAGCTTTTACTCCAAACGTAACGTTGGAGAACTTTCAATGTCCTAGCTTACAGGGTTCTTGAGAAATCGCTGATCCAATTTTCCACGGTTACGAAAACAATAGGTCTTCCGACGGAAGTCGGAAGACCTAATAACTCCTCTGATTAATAAAATTTCAAGGTCAAGGTCACTAGGTCAAAATTTATGGTACGGCATGAAAGGTCTTATCACAAGGAATGCACATGTGAAATATCAAAGCCCTATCACTTACCATTCAAAAAATATGGTCAAGGTTAAAGTTTTTCAAAAGTAGGTCAATCTCCAAGGTCAAGGTCACTAGGTCAAAAATTTTGGTATCCATGGAAAGGTCTTGTCACAAGGAATACACATGTGAAATATCAAAGCCCAATCTGTATTGGTTTAAAAGTTATAAGCAAGATTAAAGTTTTTGTGCACGCGCACGCAGACGCCAACGCCAACGCCAACGTAGACGCCGACACCGGGGGTATGACAATAGCTCTCCGGACATTCGTCCCGGCGAGCTAAAAAGGGAATTCCTAGGTAATACGGATCAAGGATGCATAAAAATCCATTTTGATGCAATATGGGCATTTCTTAAATTGATTTTTTTTATTCATTTATCTATCATTTATTATTTTTTTTTTTTTTTACTTTTTTTTATTTAATTTATGTAATTCACAATATTTTTATGCAATGTCTGGTCCAGCGGAGAGCACATGTCAGCTAGACATTCAAGCAAACGGGATCTTTTAGATATTTATGTTTCTTCAGTCACGATACGAAATTGCTATTAATTAACTTTAATCGACATTCATGGTGGCTTTTTTGAGCTGAAAATTATTTCAAAATGGTGAAATCTGAGTGTGAAATTTGGTGCAATTCTATCCTTTGACACTTTTTTTTAACACCCACGCCAACCCCCCCCCCCCCCCTTCTCCTAAATCAACTTGTGATTGTTTCACTTCCCCATTGTTTGCAAATATTAGAGGCGGATCTAGGAATCTTTGAAATTAATAGGGAGTTGAAGATATTTTTTTGGAAGACCAAGGATTATATATATATATAATAGCCTGGGAAGGCTTTTAATTTCCTATTTTAGTTTTGCTTTTTGATCATCTAGTGTAGCGAGTCAGAAAATATTAAGAAATGGAGTACATATATCCCTGTTTAAATTAATTCAGTCATTTTAGAAAAGAAGGGAGGGGATCTCTTAGAAGATGAATGATACTCAAAAAGATTTATATTAGTCTCATTTTACAAACTGGCTAATAGTATAAGCTTGATAATTTTTGGAATGTAATTAATTATAGTTTGTCTAAATACCTAGAAATTATAAAATAAAATACTGCAGAAGAAAATAATTTACAAATTACATGTATCACAAACAGCAAATTCTTAGATGAATTTTAAAGGGACGGTGTCCCTGAAAATTAATTTTACAAAATTTTGGAATGCAAAATCTTTCTTTTCATATAAAAGTATACATTCTCATTTGTATAAATTCAAATCGCAGCTATACACCTTTAAAAACATAATTTTGAATTTGGGGTGCGCAGCTCTAATTCATTTCACTGGCGCCACCTACAATGTATTGAGTTTTTACAACAGAGGTATACGGAGGTTTAATTATTAAAAAATCGACAATATAAGGGATGTTACTGCATATTTTCGAATAAAAATTTTTATGGCTCCTTTTTTCTTCTTTTTAGACCCTTTGGAATAAGTTTTACGTTTTCAATAAAATTTATTTTCAGGGACACTGTATCTTTAAGAGTTACCATTACTACTATTTCATCTCTCACCCTTACCAATAATCCTATCTTCTCTCAATAAATCATTTTCTTTCAGCCCCTCCCCTAAATCCCATATTAACCCCCTCACTTTAAATCCTACAAGCCCGAGACTGTCAAACTCCATTTAATCAGGGTGATACTATATAGACAGTGTACTAGAAAAGGTTTAGATTTTGATATCAGTTCCTTTCTCATTCATATTTATTGTGTTCCGAGACACTCCCCACCCCCCTCCTCTTATCCACCTGGCAGGATCCGCAGAAGATTTGATTTTGACTTTATTTATACCTAATTCTTTTTTTTTAATTCCTCAAAGATATTGTATTATTTCCACTCAAGAAACAAGATAAACATTACATTTTGATTTAACAGTAGATACGATATGGACCAAGATTACAGGGAAGTCTAGGGGATCAACCATGGGTCGGATACTTAGATTTTACAAGAATATTTCTCAGTATTTCTCAAAGCTGATTTTTTTTCTAAGGCCTTCTTTGTTGGATTTTTTCCCAAATAAATACCGTCGTAGCAAAATGCTTTACTTTTTTCGCTGCCGCTTTAGGACTGAATATTCTTTTTGACAAAAATTCAAGCAAAAATTTCTTACACCCCCCCCCCCTCCCCAAATCATATGGCTACTCCCTATCTTTTCAGAGAAAAAGAGGGGTCTAGTGCATGACCTCAAGGGGGTTTCGGATCATGGAACCCCCTTTCCCCCAATTTATAGGGTACATGAAATGGTCTGGTTCAACTTCACCCCACTCCCTCCACTCCCCAAAGGTAAATACCCAATTTTTTCGCATATAAAGAAGAAATGTTTCAACATATTCAGTATGGTCATTGAACCTAATTTTCCCGACCCCGCGAGTAGAGATCGAGGGAGAAAAAGAGAGATCAAGTGCGATAAAAAATATAGGCATATGTATCAAAATAAACAAATTGTAAACTGTAAATACACAGCAAACATGCAAAATTTCCCTCCATGTTGATTGTTGCTAAACGTTTACTTCCTCCATCCTAGAGAGTTCTCCTATGGGAATTCCCCTTTTTCTAAAATTAGTAAGTTTATCGAAATTGATTTTTGATTTTTGAAGTAATTGTAAATAGCCCCAAAAATGTTTTTGTACATTTTGAAAATATACTATTAGATTGATTACATGGTATGTTTACATTTTACAGGCACGGCTGCGTTTTTTGATATTTGCTTCAGGAAATAGGCTTAGAATTGCACATGCATTTGCAAAATTTTCACTATTTTATCAAAGTAGGGAGACATTTTTTAGGTTTGAGCATAAATATCTGAAGAGTCCATGTTGTACTACAGTATTTAAAACAAATAAGTTCTGTATAACATATAGTTCTCATTAGAAGATACCATGAGTTAAAATCCCCATATTATCACAAACCAAATATTGAAACTGTGTTTCCATGGTAACGGATCACCGTATGACATTGTCCCCATTAACTTTTTTTCATATCTGATTACAATGATTATGTATATAAAATTTCACCACGATTGGTCACCATGCGTGCCAAATTTAGGTTGATGGTTACAGAGAATTGGTGTTAATACCTCAATTAATGGCATGAAGAAACCCCGAGACTGTTATAAAGCAAGTGAGACCGTCTCATCTTGAAAGTTTTGGGTGTTTTAGAAAATACTGATGTTGTAAAAATACAAAGGAAATTCAAATCATTCTTATCAATCCGTACCGGAGTCGTACCTATCAATGCACGAGTCCTGGCTATCCGTGCAAGAGTCGTGGCAATCCGAACATATCCTTACGTATCCGTTCTCATGTCGTAGCAATCCGTAGCAAAGTCGGGACGCGATCCGTAGCTATCCGTAGCCACCCTTACTCAATTCGTATAACCCGTTCCAATCCGTACCGAAGTCGTAGTTTCATAATTCAACGAATATTTTGCGTCCCGACTCACAACGAATAGATCAGTTCTGAAGTCGTAGCAAAGTAGTGGCTCAATCCTATGGTTCAAGTCGATTTCATAGAAACAATTGGGTTTTATTTGGAAAAGGACATAGTTACTTACGAGCATCTGACCTATTTCTTTCAAGAGCGAAATGTGTTCCTCACCGATGACGTCATGAAATAAAGAGATTCTTGGAAAATAGTTGACAACTTCTTCTTTTGATTTATAAATAGGAATTCTGGTGTCTCTATTGAAACATTTGAGTTTTGATTGTTTCTTTATTTTCTGCAATTCATAGAAAAAGGATATGAAGATTTTATTTTTTTCAGAAGCCATTTCAAAATGCAAGGCATTTATCATCTAAAAACTACGAGGTTGGAAACTAAATTAATATTTTTCTTGCGACCTTTTTCAAAGAATTGAAGTTTTCAAACATTTAGATCTAAGGAAATATCAATGAGAAAATAAGGTAACATGGAACTTTTAAAATGATCAAATTCCTTTTTTTTTTCTTTTCTTCTTTTTGCTATTACCATAGTGTTCCCTCTACACAAGGCCATATAAGCTTTATCTTCTTTAGACAACGTACTAGGCTTAAGAACTTTCTTGTGGTCTTTGTGCTTGTCGTCTGCTCTGGATGAGTAGAACTTTAAATCTCTTTGCAGACCAGCATGATCTGAAGGTGTAATTCAAATCATTAACTTTTTTTGTTTTAACATGAGAATGAACTTTTTGTTTTAACATGAGAATGTGAGAATGTTTCGAATAATTATGTAAGGTAATTTTTTGTTTGATTTGATGTTTCTAAACGATTTTGTACATAAATATTTTATAACGTTAAACATTGTTGAGGACGTGAGTGTTTTACGATTTCAGAGTCAGCATTGAGATGTTATGTCTGTTTCTTTCTTGATGTTTGTTTTTGTGCATTTTTTGTGCATGTTTTTGTGCCTTTTTGTTGCTTCAGTTAATTACGGTGTTATGCTTGAGTTTAAGTTATTCGCTGTGATCATTACATCATTGATTTGCTAGAGTTCTCTTTACCATGCATAACCGCCTAAGCCAGATGAAATGGTGGTGGCTAAGATGGTGGCGGTGGTGGTAGTGTTGGTTGGTGTCGGGATGATGATAATGATTATGATGTATGAGCAAGTGGAATAAGTTAGTACATTTTGTAAAATCAAATGTTTCAATGCTTCATTTTGATATAAATATGCATATGTTTTATTAGTTACCCGTGTCTGATAATGATTCCAAAACCTGAACAGCCTGTGTGTGCATGCCGTACTGTTGGGAATAGAATAAAGACGCAATGAAGTACAGTATTAATGTATGTATTGTTAAAACGTTTTATCACCTTGTAAAATCATTTTTGTTGTGTTTCTAATTTGTTTACCTAACAAAAATGAAATTGATATATTGATCAGAATTTCAACGCTGTTTGATTTTCTATTAAGAATTGTACATTTTTTAGATTATATTGCTTTTTTTAACTATAGCTCCTTCTGACATTATCTTGTTTCAACAAGTATCTATACCTTATAGTAAGCAGCTGCCAGATTCCGAGCTACGGTTATAAGTGTATTATGGTGCGTTTGAACATCAGATCGATTATAAAGCTCATCCAGCCATCTAATCTCTTCATAATACCGCCTCGTATCATCGGCATATCTAGTCATATATAAAACATCATCAATGGATAAAGGCTTGGATTGCCAATCAAGAATCCGGCCTTGCAAAAGTCTTGACAAATCCAGCTGATAAAATGACCATAATCTAAGGATAGCATTTGTTGCACCTTTCGTGTCCACTTGAGATGGCCAACGTCCTATGTGTTTTTCCACCACATTTCTGGTGAGATTAAAATCTGAAATATATCAAGATCTTTATCGATTTTCCTTATAAATCATGGAAAAGTAATTGATTTAAAGTTGGAATATGTTGATGAAATATACTAATAAAAATTGCCCCTAAAACCCGAGTGTATCTCAGATTTTTAAGACATTTATGTGTCATTGAGATGACGATTAACAACATACACGTCTTCAAATTCAATAGCATCATTAGAACAGATGAATTTGCAGCATGGACCATACATGCAAGTTTCGGGTACTTAACCCTCGTCAGTGATCCTTAATCTAAACAATGTAATATGGCCAAAGAGTATGAAAATTATGATGTCCAAAATGTTCTGAAAGATGTAGCAGGATGGTTTGGATATGATGCTACAGGACCCACGTTTCAGAAATTTCAAGAAATTTGCTAACAGAAATCTTGGAATGCGTTGAAGAGCTTAATATTCTATATTTAAAAACCTCGAATGATATCTGCTGAAATCAGGAAGGTGTCTCTTACAATGTCTTTCGTTTTAATTAAGATTTAATGATCACAAGTCTTCAGTGTTTAACTTGTCCAGCTTCAAATTTGAAATAACATGTTTCTCAGGAAATCATAATGTTTGGAAACCTTTGAAATAACTTGATTTCCATTTTCAAATTATAGTGTCGGGCTTTGATTATTCTACTTATTTATCTAAGTGGTGCCACCTACAATGAATAAAATAAGTTTATAATTATTTTTTTTCTACCTTTTTCGTCACATAGAAAATAAAGAGTCCCAACATCATTTGAAACCAAGTTTTAAGTTTTAAGCACCCGACACGTGTTTTGGATAGTGAATCCTCATCAGTTGTACTTAAAGCCAAATATATTTCAGTAGCGCTCTCTAGTTTGATTTCTGAATTTGTGTATCTGTATCTATATTAAAAAGAGTGCGCGGCTCGATAATTTCCTATAGGGTCGATTAAGTAGAGTGTTAAAAATTATACTTCCAAAAGAGCATTGGAGGGACGATCGATATTAGATGGTAATAGCGAGGCAGAGTTGCGTTTCTTATGGGATGCATCCTCTTTATTGTCTATCGGTCAGAATGTGCAATTGGCAGTTTTCTTTTCCTAGTTTCGATTACAGGACACGACAGCCTTTCAATTTGTTAAGTTTAATTTATTTCTACAACTTTGTTAATAAGAAGGCGACGACGCATTGATTTGAGCGTCACCATCTAGGATGAATTTTCCTTTTAAAATACTAGATAAATATATCAAATACTAGATATCAAATGTATCAAATACTAGATAATGTATTACAAAAATCGCATCTGAATATTGGACTTTCCTTTACCGTTTTTGAATTGTGGCCACAAAGTTATTAATTTGTGTTTGACGTACTTGTATGTTATTTTTTCTTTTGTTGTCGGTATCTTTTTCATATCAATTTGATCCATATATGGCGAGTCTATCATACTCTTTTGATAAATTAAACCTACGCAGGGGAATTATTGAAAAGTAGAGACGTTTTTCAATGTTTCTCGGTTGCTTCCATTCTTTTACCCTGAATCGAAGAATTAGGGGACAATAATAGTTTTAGTATCTCTGTCTGATTTGTTGTCCATCCACCCGTCCACCCGCCTGTCTGTCTGCCTGTCTGTCTGTCTGCAACATTAACATTGTTTCTAATCATTTTTATAGATAGATATCTCATCCTTCACAATGACAACTTTGGGTCATTGATTATACGAATGTGTACATTGATACTTTTACCTTAAGAGTTTTTAACTGAGTGCTGAATTTAAAAGTATGAAGCTATCTTGTAAAGAGTGCACGGCTGCAAAATTCCTGTAGGGTCGATTCGGCAGGATGATTGAATAAACATCAAAGAAATATCTATCAGTTATTCAGTCTCAAGACAAGGCAAAAACATTAGAGTTTCCATTGTGAACCTTTAGTTAATAAAATCTATGACTAAAGAGAATCGGTGCTAGGATGTTAACCTCCTATAATTTCGATGATATTTTAACAGTGGTATTCTTTGAAACAAGACTACCCCTATTAATACTTTTGTACCTTGTCACCTTGACCTTGGGATTTGATGCCCATTCATTTGTATGACAAATATGGATAATGACCATATCCCAATATACAGCACAAAATCGATAACTGAGAAAATCACAAACCGAAGGCATACAATATCAGTATAAAACAGGAACCAAAGCAAACAAACAAAACCCTCAACCACATGAAAAGAAGCAAACTCCTAATATGAGAATGAGAGTCCCATATGTATCTCTTACATGATCTTCTGGAACATCAGTGTTTCACTAACAGGTTTTTTTTTTAATCTTCAGAATATGCAGATTCTGTTTGAGTCAAGATGTAAGATAAGTCAAGAATTTCCTCTACTCTTACTGATAGCATGTCGATCTATGTCACAGTCCTCACACCATATTGAATCAAACAAGTGACTCCAGCCACGGACAAATCTGGTCAGGAGATGGAAGGCGTTGATAGGATTCTCACAGTAATGTACATCTTTCATAGACTCTGTATGATGTTTTCGGGCAGAAATTGAAAATCTGTGGAAGATAAATCAGAAAACAATGTTTCAACTTCAGGGAAAGACAAGGATAAGCATTTGGGAGAACCGAATTTATATATCTGAAATCAAGAACTCTCTTTAGAAGTAATAAGGATGGATAAATCCATGGTCATGTAACTCATCGACAAAAGTCGAGAAAAGCAGACAAGAACATAAAAACCTTCAAATTTCAGATTCAGTGCGAGAAGAAAAGGAGAAAACCCTCAATTCGACTCTACTGACAAAAACGGAATTTATCTAACTGCATTAAGCAATTGTAAAGGTTGTGCGATGTAATTGAAATACAATTGATTTCTAGATTACTATTGCATGACTTGCCAATATTTTGAATAGAAGCAAGATATAGTGTGAATGTAGTAAAAAAAACCAAAATGTCTAGTAACTACTATTACATAACAATGAATGTAGTAGTTTGGGAATAAAAAATAAAAAAAAAAGATATAGTGTACACTGATGACCTGTGACAACCAACTAAAGTAAACATAGCAGCAAACAAGGTACATATCAATGGACCACCTCCTAATTATAGACTAAGACATAACGCAGAGTGTTCTCAGTGAAACAAGAAAGACAATACATAAAAGGAGGGATCCCAAGTTGTATCCAGTGCCGACTTTGGTGACTATCCGCAATCTAATCTTTTCTTGTCTGGATCACGTGCGCTCAACTCTTTCCCTTATCCAGATACAGAGAAGTTTCTGAGATGATAACTGTTCGTTTATATGCATGACAGTTGTCTAAAAAAACCTTCTCACTGTAGCGTGAATCATATGTTTGTTTTTTGCAATTCATTCATCTTTTGATGGAAATATGAAAGTTAAGCTGCAGCGTATCTACTTGAAATACCATACGTCTGTTAAATCGAAATCGTATCTTCGGAGAGCATTATCGAACCGTTGAAAAACAGTATATAACCGAGGCCTTCGCCAAAGACTTATTGACGGTGGAATGTGGATTTCTAATAGTAAAGAAAAATGCTTTAAGCATAGAAGAAATACATTTATGTAGTATCCGTTGTACAGCCAATTTACAAAAAAAAAGACATTCCTTGTGAAAAGATACGCGCATCATGCTTGTTAAACATATCATCGATATTCTTTAATCCAATGTTCTGCAGCTGTTTCGTACCTTTTCCAAACAAATATTGATACATCTAATCTTCCATCTTTCCTTTTTGTTGCTCATATCAATTTATATAAGATTTAAGAGATGATAAAATACATCGTTTATATTCTGTCACTATCCAAAGATTTATTAAGCTAGTTTTTGTCATTCTGCTAATACGGCGTTTTGAAAACTGAAATAAATACATCGCACATGTTGCTAACAATCAATGCTACTTTTGAAGTTGCTTAGGGTTTTTTATTTTTTTCCCACAGATCAAAGGTTATTTTTATACTTCTAAAATGTTTGTACCTTTTATGTTTCTTCATTTCCATGGATTATAAATTGGCATCTATAGTCTATAGTCTTCATTCGAACGTATTTCTATGAAACGTATGTGTCACAGTATTCAAAGGATCTGTTAAGATAAGGCGTAAAATCTGCCCTGAAAAGTCGAAATTTCAAAATGCAAAATTTGAGGATTTTTTTTCGGTAATTTCAAATAACTTGGTCCACCTATGAATCTGCTGTCAGATGGGATAATTTATGCAAAAGAAGACCGATATTTGGGTCAAAATAAGCGTTTTTTACACAGAAATCAATGGAAAACGGAAAAGTTTTATACAACATCGTTCCCACACCTCGCTTAACAATGCCACGTACACCAAAGAAGTATATCAATAAAACACATTTTCTGGCCAGGTTGGGCTCTGAAGCTTTGGGGGAACAATGTCCGACAGGCGAAAAACGAAAAAAGGGGGGATGGATGACTATTTTTAAATTTGTCTCTAGAGCGATAAAGTAGGTTATATTGCCATCTTTTTCATTTTATATCACGGAACAATCTATTCAGAGTGTGTTTCAATCAAATATTTAACCGTTTAGAAGGAAATAAACGAGAAAGTTGTCTATTTTTACACCGCCAGAAAGCTACATAAGTGGCTGAGAAGAACGAAATAAAACCGTTTTTCAGTTTCCGGATTGCAGAGTTTGTCGATTATATTGATATAAAGTTAATTTCGCTTATCCAATTTTGAAATGAAAAGGTAACAGAAACATAATAAACGTAAAAATGTGTTAAATAATGCATTTTTGTGCATTTTTTATCGATATTCAACGTTTTCCGTCATCTGTACCCCTAGCTCTTCAACCCGTAATCCTAGCTCTTCAACCCGTAATCATAACATCTTTCACCAAACTTAATTAGATAAAATACCTACAATGAATATTATAATACTTTATATCTTTATCCTGACCAACTTTTTTCTAAATTGGAAGGACAGCGCCTGAGAAATAATCGAGTGATTTCATGGCTAAATCCGGCCCTTATCTTAACAGCTCCTTGTGTCAGACGAAATCTCTACATCTGTTTTAAAATCTAGCATCATACATTTATTTTAAAATATTCCATATAAAAGTAAAATGTGGTCTCGCAGATACTCATCTGTCGATGGCGAAATTTTATAGTAAAAGGGGTTTAAGTACTACTATTGAACATCCAGATATACTACTTGCATAAATTCTCTCTCAAATTATTGTTTTATAGATTTCGTTATTCTCGAGTACACATGATTTCGGTAACCTTCGGAAATTGTTATTTACTTATACAGTACTACAGCGTCTTACATACTCAAGTCAGAGTGAGTTTACGTTTAGGGGATAAACGTACTGTTGGAAACGCAGTTATACCGTCGGGGCTTGTCCCCGACGGTATAACGTATGTTTCCAACAGTATATCCAACATATACCTGTGGGAACCACAAAACACAGTACGTTTATCCCTATTCTAATTCATGTGACATATTTTAACTTTTAATTCCCCCTCAGAGGGTCTCATGCATCGCTTTAGAGGTGACGTTGCTACGGAGGACTAATAACGACCAATAGAAATTATTGCGCTGCAAAATATGAAATACAACTGCTTCGTATTTATCACAATGGCGAAAAATCAAGGTGTTATCAATAATAAACTTACTTGTTCTGTTGTTTACATGCGGAGAACGCCATTACAAGCTCATACATTTTAGTTTTACGTCACAGTATGACGTCACAAAGAACAAAGGGAAGCATGACGTCATACGAAAAAGTGCGCTTAAGCTTGAAACGTGCAAATTTACGTAGGAATACATTTTGAAGTATGTCAAGTAAGTCGGTTTGCGGCATGTATATCGTCGTTATACATGCTTGTAGAAATACTGTGAACCAATCAGAATGCGTGAAGCAAACAAAATGAATTAGAATATCCATTCACTGTCATTAAAAAAAATCAAAACGTTCAAAGTACTTGTGGTTGTACTCATTGGTCTCGTTGGTTTATGTGTAGTCTTTTGTTTCATGTTTCTATGCTGTGAGTTGGTGTTCCTTGTCCCGTTTGCGTCTCTTTCTGTGGGTGTCTGCTCTGTGTTTTTGCATTGGGTGTTTTATCGTCAGGATCTTCTTTAAGGGTTTACTTAACATCATATTTGCGAGTGGGAAAAATTTCGTAATATCTAAAAGTGCGTAAATATTTGATTACGAAAATATCAGTTATTGATAAAATACTGCTTTTACATATATTGTGCTATAAATTTGATTATTATACTTATTTTATTTTGTGTACACAGGCATTAATATTACCCGATTTTTCAAAAAGTAACAGCACACCGAAAATAATATGAATTGGCACAATTTTTGCAAAATTACCTTCTTTAATTCCTTCCCGAGGGCAAGTTCTTTCCAAATTCTTTGGAAATAATTTACACAAAGAGAAATCCGAGTCAGAAGTATGCAACCCTATAGAATATATGTACACCTGTTCAATGCACGCTTTACGATTCGATCCAACGGGTATTTAATCGACAAGAGTGTTCGAAAATGAAGTACACATGTGAAACAGGGGTATGTATTTAAATTGACAAAAATATAATATTGCCAAAGATTATCCCAAATTAGAAGTCAACTTGCCCTCGGGAAGGAATAAAGAAGGTAATTATGTAAAAATTGTGCCAATTCATAAGATTTTCGGAGTGCTGTCATTTTTTTAAAATTTGGGTAATATTCATGCCTGTGTACACAAAGTAAAAAAAAAATAATCAAATTTATAGCAAATTATATGTTTAAGTATCATCCTATCAATAACTGATATTTCCTTAATAAAATATTTACGCGCTTTTAGATTTAACGAAATTTTTCCCGCTCGCAAATATGATATTTAGTCAACCCTTAACTCATTGGAGTGTTGGAGATCCCCTCCTTTCTTTCAAAGTTTATTATTGAGTTGAAGAAAAGGTTTATGTCATGTATAGATATTATATTGCGTTAAAATAGCCATGTTAAACATTGAAAATCGAACACTCTCGAATGATAAACAGCTCATTTGACGCTTGAATGGAAAACGCGTTCTCCGTTCGCCATGTTATTTGTTTTGCCTCAGTACTATCCTTATGCTAATACGTGCTTACGCTAAGTTTACACTTAGCTACGGTCGCTAGGATTTGTTCCGATTCCACGTAGGGAAAGGTAGAGAGAGTGGGGTCGAATCGCGAGGATCACGAGATAACGTGGTGCAATCGTGATGATCGTAGGCAATCGCAGAGATCGTGGCAAAATTAGATTGTTCCAATGTCTCCTTACATTGTGACAGAGCGTGATCGTAATGGAAAAAAGAGCGTGAGAGACCTTGACCAGCTAGAACAGATCGAAATGTCCAATCGTATGAGATCTCGGTGAAGTGCATTGTAGGGCAATTATATACCATTCGGTTTTCTAAGGAATGATAATCATTGGTTGGTAGCATATGTTAATCTTGCAACTTACTACCTGTGGTTTCTAATTTTTAGTATGATAGACTAGCTTCCATTGACATTGTGACAGAAGTAGATAAGTCGTGGTATAATACCCGCGAGACCAAATGTTACTTTAGAATAGTATGAAGAAATCATTGATCAATGGATCCAATATGTGTTGTTAAACACACTATAAAATCACCGCTAGTTCAATATAAGGATTATAAATGCTATCCCCATGATCAATACACTGTTTTGACTCCACTTAAAATCATACATCAAATTTTGGCAAAATTTTCACTTCTGTCTTAAGACATATATGTGTTACAGATCAACATATGAAATTCATTTTTCAAGGTACGTAGCGATGCTGAATCGAGATATTCATGCACCTTATAATTTATAAAGGAATACGAAGGGGAAAATGACGGGAAAATGGCAGAAAAATTTCTCTATTTCTAATTGAGTAACATGCAGATGGCCGTCCTAAGTCGGCCCGGTTGTTGCCCATTGGCCCCGTTGGTTTATATGTGGTCTTTTGTGTTTCATGTTTCTTTGGTCTTAGTTGGTGTTCCTTGTCTCTGTTGCGTCTTTTCTGTATGTGTTGCTCTGTGTTTTTGCATTTGGTGTTTTAGGGGTTTTGCTGTAGGTGCTGCAACCGGGTGTTGTTGGAGATCCCCTCCTTTTCTTCTATATAATTAAACCACATTTTGTGCCCTTATAACGTTTTTCGCCATCCAATTATATAGAAACTTCCTTGAGCACATTTCGTAAGAGAAGTTTATGCAAGAATTTGAGGGTATTTCAGTTGCCTCATTCTTATGCAGACCTATTTTTAACTACATGCCGACAAGGTTTGAATTCAACGATTTGTTTTACTCTACGTTAGCTGTTCCATACTCTAAGATTGGAGATGAATTTGGCTGCTTATCTCTGGCTTACGTTCTTCTTACAACTAATGAATCTGTTATCTTAAGTAAGAATTCAAATTTAGTTTTATTTATTTAAGACTTTAAGAGGCTTATACAACGCATTTGACAATTACATTCGAGACGAGGTCATTGTAAGATTTGAGCGGACCAGCTTATATAGAGTAAAATCAAATCGACGAATCCGTATTTCGTCTTGGTTTGCGTTTCTGCCTTATTTGTAGATCTAGATCAACCAAAGTCTACGTCTACTTTAACCTGAAATGTACTGATAAGTATATTAATAGATATCGAATCATTTCATGAATTTTTCCAACGAGAGTGTTATACGCTTTGTTTTTTAAGTAATGCATGCGCATACCCAGACGATCTTTCGGCCTTGAGTTCTGGGTTGAACGGGAGTTCGTTCTTTTTATGTGGTGGGGGTTTTTGTTTGTTTGCTTTGGTTCCTGTTTTATCCTGATTTTTTATGCCTTCGGTATCTGATTTTCTGAATTATCGATTTTGTGCTGTATACAGGGATATGGTCATTATCTATATTTGTCATTTATCAATGTAAGTATCTACAGAGATTCTTGCGTGACAGATGACCGTCCTAAGTCGGCATCTATTGCCAATTGGTCTCGTTGGTTTATTGTAGTCTTTTGTATTTCATCTTTCTATGTCGTATGTCTCTGATGATATTCTATCATAGACCATTTGAATCATCCAACCAAAGAGTGTACACTATGTCTTCCGAAATGGAAGTAACCGGATGTGACAGTTCTATCGAATTGAAGCGGCGGGTGTTGCATGCAAGCAGGAGATGCTTACTCTTCCTGGGCACCTGATCTCACTCCCATATCAGGAGTTCGCTTCTTTTCATATGGTGGAGGTTTTTATTTGTTTGCTTTGGTTCCTGTTTTATCCTGATTTTGTATGCCTTCGGTTTCTGATTTTCTGATATCCATATTTGTCATCTTTAATGTCTTTCGATGTGTGTGTCTACTCTGTGTTTTCGCATCAGATGTTTTGGTGCTTTGTCGTTGGTGTTGCAACAAAGTCTAGTTGGAGATCCCCTCCTTTCTTTTAAAACAATCAAAGAAATATAATGCAAATTATGGAGATATATCCATTGGATTCATTGAAGGACTTTAGGTTGGAAGGTTAGATGTTCGCCAATCCCGTCTAAGGAGGTTTTCTTCCGGGATGCCCGACTTCTGATCCAGGCTCCCAACACGCCAAACATCTTTTCCATCATCACGCTGACCAACCGTTTTGATGATCGTTTGATATTTAAAATTGGGATCATAAATGATATTCCAATGATAAATATACTGTTTTGACTACAGGCAAAATTGTTGCTTCAGTTTGTGTGTGCACTACATAAACCAGCAAGGGGAATAACAAGGGTTTTAACACTCTTGTGGAGAAAGATTCTAGAAAACCTCAATGTTTTGCACGTGCTTGAAGATAGTTTCGTGATTTTCGTGATGCATGGACCATGTGACATCTACGCTTTACTACCTTGTTTATTGTGTCACCATACAGCGAGAAGGCATTTTTGTTTTTTCGTCTGCTGTGCGTATCAGGAAACTTCAATGTATCCGTATTGGCTTGAAGGTTGTGCGTGCGTAATCCGCGCAATTACATCATTTGCCACTATACCTAGCGGATAGCTGTCTGTCGGTTCATTTTATGACTTAATAATTTTCACCCTCTTTGGCCGTATTTCATTGTTTAGATTGAGGATCACTGACGAGGGTTGAGTACTCGAAACGTGCATGTCTGGTCCATGCTGCAATTGAATTTAAAGACGTTTAATATCGTTACATGGTGCACATTATTTTTTCTTAGTTGGTGTATTTTCATTTGTGTTTGATGTAAGTCTACTTAAAATTTTTGTTCGTCCAATCGGTATGGGTGTTGTTGTCGTTGTGCCCTGTGACATGGTCGCCATAGCACTTTCTATATAGACATATCCTCAGACAGTGCATGTTTTGTAGATGTTATGTTCATATTCGTGCGTTGGCATCGACGGCGGGTGCGGCTAGCCAAACAGGGGATGCTTACTCCTCTCGGGCACATTGTCCCAACTCAAGCTTGCTAGGGGTCCAGTCGATGCTCAATCTGATGCTCAATTGTGAGTGCTGTTGAGATTGTCGTCAGGATCTTCTTTATCTCATTGTTAATGTTTTGTTTGTATTCGGTGTTTGTTACACCCTTTGGTTGTGTTACGCTGTACATAGCTTATTCAGAGCAGCCTTGTATGAAATGTCTTGAATATCCGTTTCTTTTTCATTCTCATGTAGCCAATTGTTAGCTGAATTTATACTTTATACGCAAAAACAAAGTTTGATTTCCGTAAACAGAGTTCAACATAAAATGAGGACTGTCCAAGTATTGAGAGAAGGAGGCGTTGATTCTACAGTCTTTTGCAGAGTCGAATTCATGGGAATAATTTTACACTTTTTCCTTTTTTAAACTTTCATAAAACGCACATCGATACGGTTTTTTTAATAAGTCATGAAGCTTTCTGAAGAAATGATATCGCAATATATAATTGTTACCTACTGTGTATTACCATGTAATTTTAAATAGCATATCCCTTATAATGTTTAAATGTTTTCAACATTCCGCATTTTTATTGCGGAATTAATCTTACAAATGATTGTGCAATTTTTTTTTCGTGGAGAGGACCTTCTTCTCATTTCATTGATAATAAAATTATTAGTCAAAGCCTTGAAGAAGTCAATTTAAAACAACTTAAAACAACATTTTTTATCATTACGTCATGTTTGACAAAATACCTACTCTTTGATATCATCTTTCACTATTTCTCCTTCCTCCATTTTTGATTTCACATATTTTTCTAATCCAGAAAGAAGCCGCTCCTCTTCCTGCAAGAGTCCCTCCAACTTGCACACTGCCGAAAAAATGTCAGAAAATCCCAATTCTATATAGTTTATATAAAAGATGAGGACCAACGTTATCCGATTCATCCTTGATATGAACACCTTCTGATGCGCTCCTATATTGATTACCTGCTTAACATTTTGAGGATCGACAAAATATTTATTAAAGATCTAACAAACCAGATTGTCACTTAAGCATTGAGGCTTCACTAAGAAGGATGTTATATGGTCCTATCCTAGGTTTACTCACTCTTTGTATAATCCTTATGTCCATAAAAAAATGTATATTTGTACAGACGAGTAAATTCTGGTTCATATACCATACATTCTAATCAGCAACAAAGAATATCTCTGTCGAATTTGTTTAATTTTAGACTTTGAAATTTGCCATACAAAAGTTGGAACGCTATTGAAGCAGAAATAAAAACGTCCTCGTGATTGGTTAAGACCTTTTGTAATTTGTCACTTACTTATTCCAATGAAAAAGGACTTATCATTTTTGTAACATAGAAAAAGAAGTGTCTAACTCTACTACATACATATAATTGCCTGACCTCGTGAGGACAGGCACACCTAGCTTTGAAATGTGCATAAAACGAAACAAGAAGTCTTTGAGGCGTTTGCATGTAAGAATGATGAAAACTCCGTTTACAAACATTTAGAAGATCAGACAAAACAGCATCCTCTTCTTAAAGAGTTATCGCTCCTTCAACATGTACGCTTATCAATACGTGAAGACAAGGGCACCGAAAGTTGATTGAAAGAAGCTGGGGGGATATACTACAGTAGTATCAATTAGCTAAAAGTGTTTATTTCCTTTACATTATACACGGTCACTTTCTAATTCCATTTTTTAGCTTAAAAACACCCGTGTCACGTTGCAAATATATGAGAAGGAATATGTCTGGCGGTTAAGACATAGTTATAGACTTTGACTAAATGTAAGGGTCGGTGAAGTAAAAATGAAGACATTGTTATTTTGTTAAGGTCAGGCAAGCTTTTTTGAAAAGCTTATACTTGTTTCATTTTTAATAATATCATTAAAATATAGGTGTATAACATCCTTCACATATCCCTTCAATCTGTTTGTCCATAAATTAATTTTGTATGCGTTCAGGTAGGATTTCGGTCAAATCTTCGATTACCTTTTTATATATGTTCAATTAATGTAATTCCCCTGAGATGAAACTATTGAATTGAACGTATTGCATTGCTCGTGACGTCACAATGCATAAACTCTACAGAAACATGGAAACCTAAGTTTTAACGTATCTCTTTACATGTAAAACACGATTTCAGAAGACAAAAATGAAACTGATAATTATGGCGAATATATATATAATAAATGTCATAATTTGTGTTTTATTACGGGTATGCAACACACAGCAAGCGAACGCGTATTACATGTACGATAAATGCACTTTCTGTGTGTTGTAACCAGTAATAAAACAGAAAGGACATGGCTATATAGATCCCATGTGGGGAGAATCTGGGCAAAATGCCTGCCTTAAGCCCCTGTTACACCTACACGTTCTCTCGAGACGTTCTTACTACGTCCTTGAAGTCCTTGAAATTTTTCATGAACGTAGTGAGAACATGGCATTTTTCACCCGGAAGGGCTTTCCGAAATAATAATTGACGACTCCAATACGTGCGCAACACGACCTTTAACGTTCGTAACTCGTTAGTAGCGCGTCCTTCCCGTCTTTAATACGTTTAGTCAAGTTCCTACTGCGATCAGCCCCCAAGTTCACACTACGACGAAGGCGTCTGTGTTACGATAGTACATCGATTCTTCTACGTTCTCGAAGTCCTTACTGCGTTCATGCTACGATCATGACACGTTCAAAAGATAAATTGTTTGTACGAGGTCTATTTTAATTTTTTTCGACCTCTAAAACCAAGAACTCGAAGTCCTTACTGCGTTCATGCTACGATCATGACACGTTCAAAGGATAAATTGTTTGTACGATGTCTATTTTGATTTTTTCGACCTCTAAAACCTAGAACGTGGTAAGGACGGCAGAGACGTATGATTATATGTAAAAGTTTAAGCCGTCCGTACTACGACCCTACTATGTTCGCGGCACGTTTCTAATACGTCCATGAAGTTCTCAATACGTTCGCAAGTATTTCTTAACACGTTCTGTCATCAGCGCGTCCTCACTACGACTGTTTTGAACAGTTCAAAACGGTCGTGGTAGCTCGGCGTACGGGCACGTTCGTCGGCGTCCTTACAACGACCTCAATACGTATCAGCGAGTTCTTGCTACGTTCCCCGCGTCCTTACTACGTTCACGCGGTCGTAGTGCGAACGCCATGCCAGAACGTGAAGGTGTGACAGGGGCTTTATTATTTGTTAAAATAGATTCAATCTCCAAGACATTCGTGTTGAACTGAATTTAGATTCGATTTGCTTCAACTCTGTCTCGATAACATCTTTTTCACTCAGAAGGCCATTAAATACAATTTATATAAAATTATGAATTAGCTATATTTTACATATGTTTCCGTCTGATAATCGTGGTATAGACCACTAAAAGTATTACCCGGCTTTATAATCAGTTTGCATTAAATCCTTTGACGACAACGAACACCTAAATACTTCAATATTTTGACAAACGTGACCACTTCAACTTAAGAATTCCCATTCCTGACTTGTAAATAGCTCGTCTCCTTTCCCACAATTAAAGTGTTCGTCTTGAACAATGTTAATGCACCAGACATGTTTTTCGGAAAGAAAATTCTCATCAGAGATACTTCAAGCTAAAGTGATTTTTAGAAACAACCAAATCCATTTTATTATAGCCCTCTAGTTTGATCTTTAATTATATCTTAATTGTTACGCTCACCTTGACGAAGCAAAAACCTACGACTTTCCCAGAACCTTTTCAAGCAGGGAATATGTGTAAATGACTTTGAGAGATGTTTGGACGAGACAAATATACTAGATAGGCATACAAAATCATGAAAACAAAACTTTAGGGATTAACCTAAATTACGAGGGTTGCCCCAGAACATCATAGACATCGTCAATAAGAGAGTAGTGATGTGTTGCATTTTTATAAACTAATCATTGATAAGAGAAGGGAGGAGATCTCCAACCAGACCTTGTTGCAGAACCAACACCAAAACATCCGATGCGAAAACACAAAGACGAGCATACTAAGAGACGAAAAAGAGACATACGACATATAAACATCAAACACAAAAGACTACACATAAACAAACGAGACCAATAATGATAAATTTCACATACAATTTGGCTTCTGTACAGGAAAATTATTTATCTTTTATAGTAAAATTTTTATTGAAGAAATAAACAGATAATGTGACGTCCACCTGTGCTTGATAAAGAACCTCATGGATTCCGGCGACTGCGTTTAAGAATATGCCTAAAGACAGCAACTCACAATTTCATGTCATATATTGGTTAAGTGCCCGAAACGTGTATCAGTTCCTAAATGATGCTATTTAATTTCAAGACCTTTAACATTGATACATGTAATAGACTTGACACCCATCGAGTATTTACGCGAATCAAATCCACTTGACAGGATTCTCTAGCTGTACTGTAAGTTTACTTATCTTGTTCTTCTCTACTAATTCTTTCACTCTTCGACACCGGTCTTGATCAATGACGTTTTGACAAAATTTAGTCAGACAACTGCCCCTCTTCTTGTGTCCTTGTTTAGTTTTGTCTTTCCATTCGTCGGCAAATCTCTTGTTCCACTTATGTAAATATACTCTGCAAACATTTCTTTACTTTTCGTATCTTTTCATTTCTTACGTTGTCTAAAATGGTGTCAATCAACGATCAATGCAATACAGCAAGATCATTTCCTGCTCGGCTAACACAGTTGACGTCCCCATCTTTTGAATGTTTAAAAGCGTCTTCAAATTCAATAGCATCATTTAAGAACAGATCGATTGATGATGTGATCGCGTAATAAATTGCTTCATGATTTAATTGTTTGTAACTTCAATGACAAAAATACAGCAATAAGTACTTTCTGTCGATTAGATTTTTTTTTTACTATTTTTCTATGCGTTGTCAAGTATTCAACTGGTTTTAATATCAATCATTTTGGCGCTTGAAAATTTCGTTCTGCGCCGGTAAGGTCCAATTGCTCTTCTAATAATTCAATTCATTTTTTATATTAATGGCAAAGTTGTACTTTGTTAACATTTCATACTTCCCAGATAGTTAAATTCATATCATGGAAAATCTTGTATAGATTTAACGCGAAATAAAGGAATTGTGAGCAATGTCTACGTTTTCTGGGACCACCCTCGTATTTTGCAATTTATTTAGATACATGTATATGGAAGTGTATCGTAAAAAGTGCTCAAATCACATTAGATCTTAATAAATTACAAAATCGTTGTGGATAATCCTTATAACAAAATTTAAGTACCAATATAAAATTCATCTCTCTCGCTTTTAAGGTCATTATGAAATACTTTTTAAAAGGTCAACGCTAAAACATTTGAACACTGTACACTCTGTTCATCTTCAAGTTTTTTCTGATGATTAAATGGCTCTAAGATTTTAAAATTGATGTCAGAACATAAACTTGAGAGTGTACTACCAGCTCTTTTCAATCGGCAGCACGGGGTCGACCTGCCTGTAGAAAGAAACAGACATTTGAAGAATTTTGACATGATTTTTTCCTTTTCACTTCTGATGCTATTGAATTTGAAGACGTTTAAAATTTGAACTACTTGGTGAGTGTCACTGCTGGTGGACCAGGAGTCCCCGAAGGCACATGTAGCCAAGGTCGATCAACATTTTGGTTGATCGTCTGTCTTTTCAACGCATTTGAAATTTTCTGTTACAAAATTTCTTGAAATTTCTAAAACGTGGGTCCTGTAGCATCATATCCCACCCATTCTGCTACGTCTTTTGGTACATTTTTGGACATAATACTTTTCATACTTTTCGGTCATATTACATTGTTTAGACTGAGGATCACTGACGAGGGTTTAGTACCCGAAACGTGCATGTCTGGTCCATGCTGTAAATTTATCAGGTTTTAAATGATGCTATTGAATTTGAAGACGTTTAACAAATAGATCATAGATCTAATAGATCTGACTGACTTTGATGACGGAACTCCATTATGGGCACTGTCCAAACCCCGTTTAGAAAAGACAGGGCCCCTACCAATGAGTTAAAGAAGATCCTGACGACAATCTCAACAGCACTCACAATAGAGCGCAAAATTGAGCACCGACGGACCCCAGCAAGCTAGAGGTTGGACCAGCTGCCCGGGAGGGGTAAGCATCCCCTGTTGGCTAGCCGCACCCGCCGTCGATGTTCACGCACGAAAATGAAAAGAATATATAAAATACATGCACTGTCTGAGGCCATGTCTATATAGAAAGTGCTATGGCGACAATGTCAGGAAAAATATTCAAAACACTTACTGTCAAACCCCTAACGGGGAACTTTTATACGAGCTCCACACGGCAAGGGGCATACGTGTGACACAATTGAGTTAAAGAAGATCCTGACGACAATCTCAACAGCACTCACAATAGAACGCAAAATTGAGCATCGACGGACCCCTAGCAAGCTAGAGGTGGGACCAGGTGCCCGGGAGGAGTAAGCATCCCCTGTTGGCTAGCCGCACCCGCCGTCGATGTTCACGCACGAAAATGAACTGTCATTTCTGAAATTCAGTCGGACTCCTCGGGTGATTTCATGTGCTTGCTCTAGCGAGTCGAGCAAGGTCTGTTTTCGAACGATCTTTGAAGATAAATTTTATCTAATTATGATATCGACCCCTTCAAGAAAGGATCCCGGACCTGAAGGAAAGTCCATAAAATCGTTTTTCAGAACTGTCGCAATTTATTGGAGTAACCTTATAAATTGTTTGAACAATGTCTAAACAAGACGTTTTTTACTCCTTTCTGTTAAGATATGACCCGAAACGCAGGCAAAATTAACTTATTGAATTTGAAGACGTTTAACATTTGAAACACTTGGTAAGTGTCACTGCTACTGGACCAGGAGTCCCCGAGGGCACATGTAGCCAAGTTCGATCAACTTCGGTTGATCGTTTTTCTCCTCAATGCATTCGAAAATTTCTGTTATCAAAAAATCTTGAAATTTCTAAAACGTAGGACCTGTAGAATCATATCACCCATTCTGAGCACTACGTTTTTGGTACATATTGGACATAATAATTTTCACACTCTTTGGCAATACTACATTGTTTAGATTGAGGATCATTAACAAAGGTTAAGTACCCGAAAGGCGCATGTCTTGTCCATGCTGTAAATTTATCTGTTTTTAAATGATGCTATTGAATTTGAAGACGTTTAACATTAAATTTACCCAGCCTTCGTAGGCTTTGGTTTAACTATGCACGAAAACCCTGGAATGCATGAAAGATTTCTTCAAAATTCCATGTGGACGCAAAAGTATATGGCTTCTTAAGAAATCTACAGATAGATATTTGAAAAATTCCCTCCGAAAAGGAATAAGCCATTCTGATTCCGTTCATTTTCAAATCACAGAAAGCCCCCAAAAAGTAGCATAAAAATATACATAATAAACAATATATAAATATAAATATATAAATATACAAAGCCACACCTCTAATATGACGTACCGCACAAAACCGATCTATTAGAATATATTGATTTTACCTGATTGCCCGCGTTCACAAAATCTGTGATCATGTGACAATTTGTTCGATCTCATATGTATTAAGAAAACAAAATATGCGATTTTTCCGGATCTGCCGAATACAACTTTCACGAAACAGACATCACATACCGGCATAATAACATCTTTGAATAAAAGCGGAAATTCAAAAATTATTTTATACACGAAAGGTCAATTTGTCATCATATGAAAAAAGAAATGCAAATTGCATTGAATTCTTCGAATTCGGATGGTCTTAAATTACTTTTGCGAATACAACAGATGATAATTGCATTAGAATTTTATTGAAACATTTGTTCAAGAATGTTGAGAATCGGAAAACTTTTCTTACCTTAATACATCCATGTAAGAATTCAGCTTCCCATATAAGCACGGTGACCAAGGAGACAAAATTTAAAGGTCGTGAAAGGCATCATCTTCTCAAGACAAGTGTTCACTTGTCTCGAGAAGAGACTATGGCTATATTTCGTATAAAAAAGGTTTTTTCTTTCAATTGAGCTAGTCGTCAAAACGTTAAGCGTGCAAAGAACGTTAAAGTGACGTCATATAACGTCATCTACAAATTCTTTATTTCTTTAGACTACATTGCAATGTTGCAAGCAGTAACTTGGAACAAAGTATTTTATCAAAGTAAAGATGATATAACCCTCTTCGAATTTCGATAAACATCAAATGTGTTTAAACTTCTGAAAGCTGTTAAAAATGACATCACATCAAATATGTCAAACTTCTTCAAATTTAATAGCACCATTTAAAAGCAGATAAATTTGCAGCATCAAATACCGATTGGTAAAAAAATTTAGAAATGATTATATATATAAACAAATTTTGCTGAAAAATCAAAAGTTTTTCAATTATTTTTTCTGCAATTAATTTTTTTCCCTCTATTTTCATCAAAGGAGATAACTTCTAAACATTACCCCATTCAAAATAATTCTTATTTCAATATCTATTGGTATAGCATAAAAGTTTTTAAAATATCATATAACACAGAAAATTATTAAATTATGAATACAACCATTGTCAATATTTCTGGCATTTCTTTCATTACCCATTGAATACCTTAAAAGAGGAAATTAAAATTCTGTATTGTAGATGGCGCCAGGAAAATTCACTTTGACTTTATCTAATTTGTTTGGCAAGAAGTACTACTGACGAGGATTAAAATATCCGAATCACGTGTCTAGTACTATAGAACATATATTTCAATAATGACAATTTAAGCCAATGTTGTCATTATGTTTACTGTTAAAATACCGCACCAGAGAGCCCATTGATATTCAGGATTTGTCATTTGTTTATCAGTATGCCGATAAAAAGTTGTGGAATATATTTCTTTATTCTTTCAAGGTTGTAGTTGTCCGTCAGATTGTGTCCTTCTACAATGCCTTCTGCCTTGAGTCATTAACTGTATTCATAAACATTTCTTTTTACCTGGTGGTAAATGTACCTGTACAATCGCGGTAAGACTTAGAGAGGTTTAGTAACAAGTGCTTTCAACGTGCATGTACACGTCATCGTTTGACGTCACAATTCGAAGACCTCGTTTAGTTTTACGTGCGACGTGAGGAAGGTCTAAGTATAGCGATGTACGTGTAGCTATCATCTTTTCAATCAGTTTAATCTGCTGGAAATGTACATCGAGATTCGTAAACCCTCTACGTAAGTTAGAATCCTTAAGGTGCGTCATTGGTCACATTTTTGGACCATTCTTGCGCATCTTCTGATTTAGCACTCATTGAGCTTGAATTTTGTACCTATTTCAATTTATTATGGTCAATGTATTATTTCTTACTCTATTTTAGACTTTAATTCATTACACATCTAGAAGCGGATAAATTTGATAATTTGATCTAAACAGAATGTTTAGCAGTAATTTCTATAAAAATTGAGAAGGAGGTACATTTTTGAACTGTTCGGATTTCCCTTCCGTAAGGAATTACCCATGAATTTTGTTTTACGTATGGAATATTATTGATTTAAACTGTTTTGTGTGGTAAAACTGATGGATGCTGAAAAAATTATAGATTGTTCAAATTTCACCCAAAGTAAGGCAAATTTTACGGCTCTGACAATTTTTCAAGAAAAGCACAAAATGGCACTACTTGTGGGCATTTGTTCTCTCTTATTTGTGCACGGACATATACTTTTTCTTTTTTTTTTTTTCTTGCTGGGGGTCCGTCGATGACTAATTATGTACTCTATTGTGAGTGCTGTTGAGATTATCGTCAGGATCTTCTTTAACTCATTTGTGTCACACTTATGCCCTTTGCAGTGTGGAGCTCGTAAAAAAGTTCCCCGCGAGGGGTTTGACAGTAAGTGTTTTGAATATATTTCCCTGACATTGTCGCCATGGCACTTTCTATATAGACATAACGTCAGACAGTGCATGAAGTTTATATATTGTTTTCATTTTCGTGCTTAAACATCGACGGCGGGTGCGGCTAGCCAACAGGGGATGCTTACTCCTCCCGGGCACCTGGTCCCACCTCTAGCTTGCTGGGGGTCCGTCGATGACTAATTTTGTACTCTATTGTGAGTGCTGTTGGATTATCATCAGGATCTTCTTTAACTCATTTGTGTCACACTTATGCCCTTTGCAGTGTGGAGCTCGTAAAAAAGTTCCCCGCGAGGGGTGACAGTAAGTGTTTTGAATATATTTCCCTGACATTGTCGCCATGGCACTTTCTATATAGACATAACGTCAGACAGTGCATGAAATTTATATATTGTTTTCATTTTCGTGCTTAAACATCGACGGCGGGTGCGGCTAGCCAACAGGGGATGCTTACTCCTCCCGGGCAACTGGTCCCACCTCTAGCTTGCTGGGGGTCCGTCGATGACTAATTTTGTACTCTATTGTGAGTGCTGTTGAGATTATTGTCAGGATCTTCTTTAACTCATTTAATATAGATTGAAAAGTCTTCCCTAGGAGCAAATGTTACCGTGTGTTTGAAAAAATCGTTGAAATTCAGTATCTCTGAAATTTTTACCTTAAATCGGATGATTTTCGTTATTTTTGTGAAAAATCGAGAAAACTTTAAATGATCGCTGAAGTTGGTACCTACGGTAAAACTTTATCAAATTCAATTTTTCTATAAAGTTTCTAGCCTGTTTTATTCTATATTAACAAAGAAAACTTAAATTAAAATCAAATGTTGGTATTTCAACTCTTTTTGTATTTTCTTTACAAATGCGCCATTTTAACAACAATTTTCCGGCATTTTTAACCAGTTTTTCAAATAAGCAAAAATCTTGATTTTCATCACGGACCTATTAATTTTCCTTCATAAAATGATTAATTGATACGCATACTATAATTTCATATGGCTTTCATAAAATCGTTGAAATTCCTTCATTCAGAAATCACATGCCTTAATGTGCTTTATAACACCGCAAATTAGAAGTTCAATCAATGAAAAGTGTGGAATCTTTCAAAGAAGTTACCCGCTCAGTCGTTACGTGTAGAACGTCGTTTACGCGTCCATAACATGTAGCTATACGTCACGTCATGACGTCATTTGATCAAACATCGCAGGAAGTGATGACGTCATACGTACACGTCGCGGTAAAACTTGTAACTAAACCTCTCTATTATCATAAGCCTATCATTGATGCACATTGAGTTATTTGCTTTTTAATACAGAAACAGACATTTACAAAGAGAGAAAGTGATCATCTAAAATGAAACAAAGGAGGGGATCACCAACAACACCAGGTTGTAGCACCCACAGCAAAACCCCAAAACACCCAATGCAAAAACACAAAGCAGACAAGCACGGAAAGAGACGCGTAAGGGACAAGGAACGTCAACGCATAACACAGAAACATCAAACACAAAGGACTACACATGAACCAACGAGATCAATGGGCAACCGGTGCTGACTTAGGACGGCCATCTGCCACGGAAATAGCAGAAGGTGTGGTTATCCTGGATTAAGTGCGCACAACCCTCCCACTTTTCCGATTATCCAGAGGTCTCGAAGAAAGTATAGTTGTGGTGTAAAGCAACCTCCTCACTGTCAGATGACAACAAACAAGACCGTAAAACGCAGGGGCCCAAGCAACACAGATGAATATGTAAATGGATATAAAAAGAGGGCGTACGTAATACAATCCGTGCTCTACCGCCGCGATCTCTTGTATGTTATCACCCGAGGAGTCCGACTGACATTCAGAGAGGACAGGTGGTCGGGGCCCTGTTTTCTCTAAAGAGGTTTGGACAGGGCCCG
Source organism: Pinctada imbricata (assembly GCA_033119305.1). Lineage (NCBI taxonomy): Eukaryota > Metazoa > Mollusca > Bivalvia > Pterioida > Pteriidae > Pinctada > Pinctada imbricata. The sequence continues at coordinate 24,089,673 of VSWD01000011.1, read as the reverse complement.
TCATGGAGTCCCGTCGTCACAGTCAGTCAGAGTGCAAGTTTTAAGAATGCGCTTGAACAAGACTGTAGATTGGTCAAGTACCAAGCCAAGTGTCCGTCTGGTGACATTAGGATCATATCCACGGTATAAAAGGCGTTTGATGATTCTGACGCATTTTCGATAGTGATGTTGTCTTTCTTTAATCCTTCTTATCTTGTTAATAATGTCACCATAAAATGCAGGTTGTGAAATACCCAAAGTAATATACTCTGTTGCCTGTATTGGTCCGAATTTCAGAATTTCAGAAGATGTTGACAATAATTTTTGTAAAATTTTCAGAAAGTCTTTACTAGTTTGTGAAAGCGAAAACCTTGTCCTAAAAGTTTCTTGGTAATTTGTAAATTTCTACTATGAAAATCCAAAACATCAGTACATGCTCTAGCATACCGGATGAGCTGTGAAATATAGATACCATAGGACGGTAATCTGGGAACATCACCGTCAAGCCAGGGGAAATTAACTATTTTAAATCCAAAATCATCTGTTTTGTCATACACACTTGTATGGATCTCTCCATTAACAATTTTGATATTCAAATCCAAAAATTGTGTTTCTGTGTTTGAAACGTTTGCCTTGTTTAGAATCAATTCTTGTGGATAAACATCATTTTTATACTTTTCAAAAACAGGATTGTCGATAGTAAGAAAAGTAAGAATATCATCCAGGTACCTGAAATTCACAATGTCTTTTACAATTTGGAAGTTTGTGATGAAGAGTAGCAGTGCCAGATTGATTCTCTTTTTAAAAAGTTTTATTTTCAATTTTGAAATATATGTTCTATAGTACCAATTTTGTTGTACTAGACTCTTATATTTACATTCCTACTGCGTTTCCTTTATATGAAGGTACCAAAACCAACTGCACTGAATTTTTCGATAATCGCAAGAGCCTATCACGTTACATTTGAACAAATGCGGATTAATTTCCCATAAAATACCCATTCTATTTACTGCTTCAACACAGATTCAAAATTCCATTATCAATCGATGCCGTCTACCCCCAGTGATTAAATGGGTCAAAATCTAGGTCACCCACATGTACACTAAAGAATGTGACGTAGTAAGTCGATCACGCGTCACACCAGACGAAATTCAAGGACGACCTGCACTGTCGTCTACGGAATGATGCCATGTTTGGATGACCGAATTCAGACATTAGTGGATCAAATATTCAATATTAAGGATGAGGATTTGCTCCACTTGTTTCATTTATCAACAGTGAATCATTTTTACTTCTTATGGAATTATACCAGTACAGATCAGAAATATTTCGTATTGATCAGCGAATGTTGTGCCATGTTCATGTTGAGGTAGGTCATGAAATTTTCGTGTATTTGTATCGTTTTGCACGGCTGTACTCGAATTTTGCATTATTCTAAATACTTCCAGAAGAAACAGAGTAATTTTACAGAAGTTTGAATAATGGTACCGATTGATTTCATAGGTTTATAAACAAATTAACAGTGTGCTCCAGTCAGTTTTCAAATGCTTTCCTTCCAATATCCGTGACATTTCTCCAGACTAACCATCCGCTTGGTCTTCATCATGTGGGACAAAAATTGCGATTTTGTTCGATTCATTTTTTATTCAGTTTTGATAAAAATGTTCAAAATACAACCATAAACAAAATTCAATTTCTTATTTTTCGACAATGTTTCCGTACAGAAGTTACTACTTCGAAGCTAGCAAAAAACGCCGAACGTTCGTTTGCTGTTACGTCAAGTGACGTTCTCCCTCAGCAATGACATTTCAAATATAAAGAAACAGGATGAAAAGGGACAGAAACAACTTTATTAACACGTAAAATGTTAATATAAGGATTAATTTTCAACTTTTGCGCTTTATCGGTGTGTATTGGCAGTAGGGAATGGAAACAAAATTCATGAAAAGTACTTCGTGCTTTACATATTTTGTTTCCATTCCCTACTGCCAATACACACCGATAAAGCGCAAAAGCTGAAAAACAATCCTTAAATAACACAGTACCAATTTGACACTAATACGCTTCCGTAAGCTTGAGAGTGCGTATGGCCCGGGCCGGTTTATAACGTTCATACCCGCGAAAAGAGTGGAGTATAATTGTAAAGAGGAAACATAACAAATAACTACAACTCAAAATTTAAGAAACTACAAATTTGGAAAGCATTCTGTTTGAAATGTTAAACGTCTTCAAATTCAATACCATCATTTTAGAACAGATAGATGTGCAGCATAGACCAGACATGCACGTTTCGCGTTCTTACCCCTTGTCAGTGATCCTTAATCTAAACAATGTAATATGACCAAAGAGTGTGAAAATTATTATGTCCAAAATGTGTCGTCACACAAACTCTGAGGAAATGTATCTACTATCTACCTATGTAATCGGAACATTTCGTATTTACCGTAGTGAACATTGCAATTATTTCATTTTAAAGTCAATATTTGTTACATATATGACATTTGTTACAAACCGATAATTCATTATGAAAGCCATGACCATACAGCCTTCTCTACATCTTTTCTCTACATTCTATCTGGATAATCAATTTAGCAGATTAGTTAAGTTATCCTGAAGAATTTAGAGCATATTTATACCCTCTGTGCCCCAAACATCTACCAGCGATCGGTTTCCTCAAACCAAATCTAATCCTATTTACTGATGCAAGAACGATAACTCGCTGAAAGTGTGCGTGACAGTCCGTGGCAACTGTTGTCGAACTGGCCTCTTTTTAACTTTCATGGTCACGAAGCAACACCAAACCACCCGCCCTTTGGCGCCACGTTCTGTGGTATAGGTATTACATAGAAATTAAACATGAATTAGGTTCAAGGTAATTAATTCATTTTTATCAAATAGATCTGTTGTTTGCTGCTTTGTTTAGTGCAGTTTGGTACCTCAACACCATCATGGATTTTCCTATGGATGATGATCTAAAGATTCCCGATGTAAAACAAAGGAGGGGATCTCCAACAACACCAGCTGCAGCACCCACAGCAAAACCCCACAAAAACACAAAGGACTACACATAAACCAACGAGACCAATGGGCAACCGGTGCCGACTTAGGACGGCCATCTGCCTCGTCAGTAGCAGAAGGTGTGTTTATCCTGGATTAAGTGCGCACAACCCTCCCATTTTTCCGAATACATAGAGGTCTCGAAGAACGTACAATTGTGGTGTAAAACAACCTCCTCAGATGACCACACACAAACAAGACCGCAAAACCCAGGAACCCAAGCAACACGAATGAATATGTAAATGGATATCAAAAGAGGGCGTACGTAATACAGTACGTGCTCTGCCGGCTGTAGCGAGCTCATGTATGTTATCACTCGAGGAGTCTGACTGACATTAACTACCAATCATCTGATGTCCCTTGTGGTTCGCAAGATGCGTACTCCTGATGCCATGTCCTTCAACCTTAGACGAACGACGAACTATCTACGATGTCAATTTTCCTCAACCTGACGATATAATGCACAGTTTTCGAGACACGATTGATCGTTTGTTTGTAGAATGTGTATATCAAGCCATCGCTGGTGACCTCTGTCTACCTCCAGGGTCCCAGCAGTATATGGCCCTTTGTGCTGGTAAGCTGTGCTGACAAAATGCCATTGATGGTCTTCGCAAACTCTGAGGAAATGTAATCGGAATATTTCGTATTAACCCAATTGAACATTTTGTTACAATCATTTCATTTTAAAGTCAATATTTGTTATGTATTTGTTATACGTCAGAATAATCAAACGCCTCTTATACCGTGGATATGATCCTAATGTCACCAAACGGACACTGGGCTTGACACTTGACCAATCTACAGTCTTGTACCAGCGCATCCTTAATACTTGCACGCTGACTGACTGTGACGACGGGACTCCATGACGGGCCCTGTCCAAACCTCTTTAGAGAAGACAGGGCCCCGACCACCTGTCCTCTCTGAATGTCAGTCGGACTCCCCGGGTGATAACATACATTAGCTCGCTACAGCCGGCAGAGCACAGGTTGTATTACGCATGCCCTCTTTTTATATCCATTTACATATTCATCTGTGTTGCTTGGGCCCCTGCGTTTTGCGGTCTTGTTTGTGTGTGGTCATCCGACAGTGAGGAGGTTGTTTTACACCACAATTGTACGTTCTTCGAGACCTCTGGGTAATCGGAATAGTGGGAGGGTTGTGCGCACGTAATCCAGGATAACCACACCGTCTGCTACTGACGTGGCAGATGGCCGTCCTAAGTCGGCACCGTTTACCCATTGGTCTCGTTGGTTTATGTGTAGTCATTTGTGTTTTATGTTTTTCTGTGATTTGGCGTTCCTTGTACTACTGCGTCTCTTTCTGTGCGTGTCTTTTTTGTGTTTTACAGTGGGTGTTTTGGGAGGTTGCTGTTGGTGTTGCAACTAGGTGTTGTTGGAGATCCCCTCCTTTCTTGTTATGTATATGACATTTACTGAATTTGTAAATAATAATAAATAAAGTGATAAAGTACTTGAATCCTTTATGCCTATTTCATGTATATATTCATCTATGTATAATTATTTAATTAAGCCATCTTATCTTTGTAAATCTTGTGTTAATTAATCTTGTCTATCTTTGTTAATCTTGTGTTTCCATGGAGCTGTTGCGACGGGTGTTGCATGTATTCAGGAGACGCTGACTCTCCCCGGGCACCTGGTCTCATTTCGGAATGTTGTTAATTCCGGGGTTTGCAACCGTTTCGATGGGAATTCTCACGATTTTGCCTTGCCTTCTCGACTTCGAGACTGAATAACGGTTATAGGTACTTCTTTGATGTTTATTTAAAGATCAATTTTGTATTTGTATTTGTTTTCCCACCACTTCTCATCACATATGAAGTTCAGTCTGCTGGCTTACAGGTATACAATAAATCTTAATGATATACAATTTACAACTGATAAAAATCTTTAACCCCCATCTTATTTTTTATAAGGTTTTTCGACACCAAGCCAAGGAATTTCATTTATTCGATGCCCTTTCAGCAATTTGTACAGAGAATAATTCCCTTTTATTTCGGAAGTTTTTTTTAAGATATCGCATGTGTGTGTCTCATGGTCTGTTGCTTGTCTTCTTTTATTGTTCTGTACGCCTCTTTTGTACATTGTGTGGTACAGTGTTAGAAATGGTTAATGTTGAGTTTAATTGTCTATGATATGTTTTGTATTCCGTGTTAAGTGTGTAATTTGGTTCAAATTTATTTGGTACGTGTGATATGTTTACATGATCAGAGAGATTTTTTGTGCTACGCATCCGAACATCTACTCGTATATCATTTTAAACTTTCGTTCCATAAATTTTCCTATGTGTTCTCCGTCTGTTCGATAATTATTTTGTATCTGTGTTTTCTGGTTTACTCAGTGCTTTTCGTGTTTGATGGCACATTATCTGGATAGCATACACATTTACTACTATCCTGGTAGATGGCCGTCCTCTGACGTCCCCGATTACTAATTGTATGTGTAGTCTTCAGTGTTTATTGTTTTGATGGCATGTATGGTATCCGCTGTTCCTGTTACGTCTCTTGTTGTGACATGTCAACGTTTTGTTTTCACATAGAGGTATTTTGGTGATATACTGTGGGTGCTATCACCATTGTCGTTGTAATCGCTTTTCTGATCATGTGTTGTGTTGGCCTTGTGAGAGATAAATTCCATTTTTATAAAATGCTCGTCTAGACGACTGCTCTACAAAACAATACCCGAACGATTATGAAGGTTTATTCATGATAATTTCGTTGTTTTGTTAAATTGAGATCTGAAACTTGGAGCAGATAATGTGTGGCATATGTCTCAAATATTTATCGAATAATCATCTAAACATTTCGGCTTTTCATCATCTTTTATCGTTTAACCACATGATTCCTCAATTTCGCAACTTTACTAAAGCAGTTACCGAACGATCGAGCATTCGGATGTGTTTTATTGATCGATTTTCAATTCTATGTTGATAAATCTTCAGTAAAATCTTTTCCAAAGACCGAATTGTAAAAAATTAACGAAATATTCCTTAAATTTCCTCAAATATAGCTCTTACTGAAGGTTTTAGGAGGGTACCCTTTCCAAATGTAATATCTAATCTGAAACTTATCATTGCTTTATATATTACCAATTACTATATTCATCGAGTCACCTTATTATTAAAATGCTGACACTTATGTTGGTTTCTAGATAGTAAAACTTTATAAGTTTCCTTAATTTTATCCAATTTCGTTAATTTAAATACCCCATACACCGTACTTGTTCGGTTACTTCTTCCATTCGAACAGAGTTTGGATACTTCGGTTTGCTCTATTTATCTTTTCTGGAATATTCTCAGTTGTTTGGTGAACAATTTGCGTGTCTTGTAGAAACGTTTTTAACCGGAACAAAAACAAAATACATAGTAATTGTGATGTGGATTAATTTTATTTCGTGGGTAATATTTCAATATCATCTATATTTAATCCACATAGCCGTGTAAGCACTTGACCGGACTCCTTTATCCATTTGTTACTAGCTGAAAAGACAAAAGCATGATTAAAAGAACATCGATATACTCTTATTTAAATCATCATTAACAAAGTCGTCCTTTGTGGTAATGTTTCACCCAAGATATCGACCTTGATCTTGAAAATTATCTTGACCTTCTATGGATGTAACTGACATCGTATGGGATTTGGACGGCGTTCTTGTTTAGTTCTTTTCTACCAAAATCACTGAAGTGGTCATAACCTTTCCCTAAAACACCCTGAATATTCATTTGTCATTCAATCTTTTTGTGTTGCAGTTTATCGGGCATGACTAGGCAGCTGGGGATATACTCACCATGACATCTAATTTACTCCACTTGAGAAGGTTTGCTTAATTGTGCATATTTTACAATAGATAATATATTTCAATATTGTCAATTTCAACCACTAAGTTAGTACATGTATCTCTGCTGGTGATTGTTTTCCCCCAAGGATATCGTTCGCCTAGTTTCACAGTGTTTCGGCATTTGACTCGAAATAAAATTTGTAAATTCTCCGCCACAATAAATGATGAGCATTTACTAAAACTAAGGGTTATCTCCCTGATGACATAACTTTGTCCTTAGCATGGTTCTTTAGCAGACATTTTGGTTAAGCTTCATAACTTCATATAATCTGGATTTTCTCTTTTTTACCATGAACATAAATTATGAGACATAACTTGTTGAAATACGTATTTGGAGCACTGAGATTTTGCAATAGAATATATTTCAATATTGACAATTTTAAAATATGTAAATGTTCACTTTTTCTTTGTTTGTCATGATTTATTATATGCCGTTTTGTTACATGATGTTTTTTTTTACTTTGGTTTCTATGAGTTTTCTATCAATATCTTTTAACTTCATTACAAACTACAGTTATTGATGCAAAACTGTGATTTTCAAACGGACTGACACAAAACGAGGTAATCCCTTTATCCTGATTTCTTCGCTTTGAGTGTTATTATCTTAGCTTATGGAATATCCTTACCCCATTTTGACCCAAGTAAAACAGGACACCCGGCATGGAGGGTTCTACTGTCAACCTGCCCGCTTAGCTTCATGTTGTACCAGAATGCTGCACCTCCCTTAAATTATATTTTCGATATAAGAAATGTAGTTCCATCTGGTATTTTGTAAAATGTAGTTACTATGTCTGAGCTACTTTTCTGTATTTTAAAAAGTACATACAATCTGCCTACCTTCACTACAGGTACCCTTGCTTTCAATTTTGGAAATACTGTAGCACCGCCTGCCTTGACGTCACTGAGCTATGTAAAACAGGATGTAGAAAACGAATGATGAATCTGGTTATTGTGATGCAAAAAGGTATCAACAGAGAAAATGATAATGGACCCTTGGTATGTGCGTCGACATTGGTCTGTTTTGAATGACAAATATTGATAATGACCATATCCAAATACACAGTACAAAATCGATAATTCAGAAAATCATAAACCGAAGGCATCCACAATAAGGATAAAACAAAGAAATACATCCACCATATGAAAAGAAGCGACCTCCCAAATGGTAGTGAGACCAGGTGCCCAGGAAGAGTAAGCATCTGCTTGCATGCAACACCCGTCACTTCAATTCGGTAGAATTGTCACATCCGGTTATTTCCATTTCGGAATATACAAGTATATTCGGTGGTTGGATTGTTCAAATGGTCTAAGACAGAATATCGTCCACCATTCGGGAGATTGGGACATCATAATGTATGACGAGTTCCCCATATTGACCGTAGAACTTCCTCAGTGACGAGGTTAGTCGGTCACAAACGTATCCCTGACTGAAAAGCTTATTTGATACTTGCTCTGGCATAGCGTATTAACTGAGATATGAATACGCCATAAGCTGGTGATGAAGGGATGTTGCTACTCACAAACGGAAAGTTTGTGATGTTGAAGTCGTCAAGTTGAAATTGAATCGTATCAGTCGATTGCTTAGGAATATTTGTTAGTTTATGACTTTATATTTGTTTGTTGTTTGTTTTTTAATTGCAATGGAATGTTTACAAAGCACATTAGGTACTGAAGAATGATGTTGAACACGTATATATGATTGCTATTATCAGGATGAAAATTGGGCTTGACTTATTATCAATTTGACGCCATTGAGGTTATTCAAATATATCGGACCATTTGGTAATCGGTCAAGTAGGAGGGTTATGCGCACGTTATCAAGATAACCACATCATTTGGTATAAACATGGTGGATGACCGTACTAAGGTCTCAATATACCAACAAATGAATGAAAACTCATCTGTGAGGGGCAGATTTGAATTTTTAAATTCTGTTGCCATGGCAACCAATTGTCACAAATAATTTTTGATTTAATTGAAAGTTAGTATGTAGCAGAATTTGAATATACATTAACATATCAGCTACATGCTTCCTGTAGTGTTGGGATTGTATATAACAAGTGCCAATCTAACCATGAAAAATCACCAAAAATGATGAAAACCTACCCATTTTCAGCTACATCAGATTTCGTTATATGAATTCTTACAGCAGAAAGACAAGTTTCATCTTTTAGACAAAATCTTACAGTTTTCAAAAAGGTCTCATTTGCAACAGGTCCCTAGATTCATTTTCTAGAAAAATCACCACACATGGACAGAATGCTACTTTCAACTCATCATTACAGGCTTATAAGGGGATTCCCCATTTGACACAGAGCTAACCCTTATTTCATAGCGTACAGTTTCGAATCCAACTAATTGAACTTTTTCACTGCAGAATGGCCTCCTCTATACATTGAAATAGAAATAAACAACATTAACACTATTCAAATTCAGAAATACACAATATAATGTAACCCCTATGTTAACCCTGGTAACATTAGTGACGTATTTTCAAAGCGCATGGTATATTGAGACTTTAAGGACTTGGGTTGTTTTTGTCGAATAAACTTTTTTCAATTTTACGCAAGTTTAAGACTTTTCACACTTAACGGTACCAAGATTTGTGCGTTACGCATTGTACTTATGTCGCAACACATTGTCGAAAGACCCATGACCCCCCACCCCAATACCCCCTATGTGACCTTAACTTCAATACATCACAATACATAAACATGTTCAGTATAAATAATTCTTTATGCTCATGTTATCATATACTTAGTAAATAGATAAAAGGGAGCCTAAATGTCATTTATGTAGGGCGGTTGCCATGACAACGACAATACTTTGTGGTATCGGAGACCGATTAACCATTCCGCTATATACCGACAAATGTCGAAAAGACTTTTCGCATTAAATTTCCCATCATTTCCATATGGTTGCTATGGTAACCAAAATTTCTCATATATTCCATCATATACATGCAGTGATATTTGCTGAATATATTGATACCTATCACTATACTATATACCTTATAGTTCTGTAGCAGTGGTGTTCCAAACATACCATGATGGCAGAAAATGTACTGTCTTTTCTCTAAAAGTCATTACAATACAGGAGCAGCATCAATTTTCATAACAATCAAATTTTTTTTAATTTTGAGAGAATTTCATAAATATTGGTATATTAAGATACAGCAGGGTCATGACCTTTAAAATACATATAGTGTTACCATGGTAACCATTCATGAAATTTGAGACTGCACTAGCAATGTATGCTTAAGGACTTGGGTTGTTTTTGTCGAATAAACTTTTTTTCAATTTTACGCAAGTTTAAGACTTTTCACACTTAACGGTACCAAGATTTGTGCGTTACGCATTGTACTTATGTCGCAACACATTGTCGAAAGACCCATGACCCCCCACCCCAATACTCCCTATGTGACCTTAACTTCAATACATCACAATACATAAACATGTTCAGTATAAATAATTCTTTATGCTCATGTTATCATATACTTAGTAAAAAGATAAAAGGGAGCCTTAATGTCATTTATGTAGGGCGGTTGCCATGACAACGACAATACTTTGTGGTATCGGAGACCGATTAACCATTCCGCTATATACCGACAAATGTCGAAAAGACTTTTCGCATTAAATTTCCCATCATTTCCATATGGTTGCTATGGTAACCAAAATTTCTCATATATTCCATCATATACATGCAGTGATATTTGCTGAATACAGAGGACTCCACTTACTCTGATACCTGATAATCTGATACTCCTCTTAATCTGATATGATTTCAAAACACAAAACCATTTCCTATATAATCAATGTAAATCACTCCTCTTAATCTGATAGAAATTATCAAAAATCTTAGGAACTCCTCTTAATCTGATAGGATTTTCCGTCAACTATGATATTTTTCCTATGATATTTACGTCATTTCAATGAATTATCATATAAAAATCCTTTAAATTGATATTTTACCATTTAAAACTATCCAAAATGGCCTGAAAGTATTTATAACATTCAATTAATGCATATAATAAAGTCTGAGATACATTCTAGTGCAATTAAGAGGACTATTTCATTGTATTTCCAGGGAATTTCAAACTCCTGATAATCTGATACTCCTGTTAATCTGATAATGATCTTCCGACAAATTGACTATCAGATTAACAGGAGTCCTCTGTATATTGATACCTATCACTATACTATATACCTTATAGTTCTGTAGCAGTGGTGTTCCAAACATACCATGATGGCAGAAAATGTACTGTCTTTTCTCTAAAAGTCATTACAATACAGGAGCAGCATCAATTTTCATAACAATCAAATTTTTTTTAATTTTGAGAGAATTTCATAAATATTGGTATATTAAGATACAGCAGGGTCATGACCTTTAAAATACATATAGTGTTACCATGGTAACCATTCATGAAATTTGAGACTGCACTAGCAATGTATGCTTAAGGACTTGGGTTGTTTTTGTCGAATAAACTTTTTTTCAATTTTACGCAAGTTTAAGACTTTTCACACTTAACGGTACCAAGATTTGTGCGTTACGCATTGTACTTATGTCGCAACACATTGTCGAAAGACCCATGACCCCCCACCCCAATACCCCCTATGTGACCTTAACTTCAATACATCACAATACATAAACATGTTCAGTATAAATAATTCTTTATGCTCATGTTATCATATACTTAGTAAAAAGATAAAAGGGAGCCTAAATGTCATTTATGTAGGGCGGTTGCCATGACAACGACAATACTTTGTGGTATCGGAGACCGATTAACCATTCCGCTATATACCGACAAATGTCGAAAAGACTTTTCGCATTAAATTTCCCATCATTTCCATATGGTTGCTATGGTAACCAAAATTTCTCATATATTCCATCATATACATGCAGTGATATTTGCTGAATATATTGATACCTATCACTATACTATATACCTTATAGTTCTGTAGCAGTGGTGTTCCAAACATACCATGATGGCAGAAAATGTACTGTCTTTTCTCTAAAAGTCATTACAATACAGGAGCAGCATCAATTTTCATAACAATCAAATTTTTTTTAATTTTGAGAGAATTTCATAAATATTGGTATATTAAGATACAGCAGGGTCATGACCTATAAAATACATATAGTGTTACCATGGTAACCATTCATGAAATTTGAGACTGCACTAGCAATGTATGCTTAAGGACTTGGCTTGTTTTTGTCGAATAAACTTTTTTTCAATTTTACGCAAGTTTAAGACTTTTCACACTTAACGGTACCAAGATTTGTGCGTTACGCATTGTACTTATGTCGCAACACATTGTCGAAAGACCCATGACCCCCCACCCCAATACCCCCTATGTGACCTTAACTTCAATACATCACAATACATAAACATGTTCAGTATAAATAATTCTTTATGCTCATGTTATCATATACTTAGTAAAAAGATAAAAGGGAGCCTAAATGTCATTTATGTAGGGCGGTTGCCATGACAACGACAATACTTTGTGGTATCGGAGACCGATTAACCATTCCGCTATATACCGACAAATGTCGAAAAGACTTTTCGCATTAAATTTCCCATCATTTCCATATGGTTGCTATGGTAACCAAAATTTCTCATATATTCCATCATATACATGCAGTGATATTTGCTGAATATATTGATACCTATCACTATACTATATACCTTATAGTTCTGTAGCAGTGGTGTTCCAAACATACCATGATGGCAGAAAATGTACTGTCTTTTCTCTAAAAGTCATTACAATACAGGAGCAGCATCAATTTTCATAACAATCAAATTTTTTTTAATTTTGAGAGAATTTCATAAATATTGGTATATTAAGATACAGCAGGGTCATGACCTTTAAAATACATATAGTGTTACCATGGTAACCATTCATGAAATTTGAGACTGCACTAGCAATGTATGCTTAAGGACTTGGGTTGTTTTGTCGAATAAACTTTTTTTCAATTTTACGCAAGTTTAAGACTTTTCACACTTAACGGTACCAAGATTTGTGCGTTACGCATTGTACTTATGTCGCAACACATTGTCGAAAGACCCATGACCCCCCACCCCAATACCCCCTATGTGACCTTAACTTCAATACATCACAATACATAAACATGTTCAGTATAAATAATTCTTTATGCTCATGTTATCATATACTTAGTAAAAGATAAAAGGGAGCCTAAATGTCATTATGTAGGGCGGTTGCCATGACAACGACAATACTTTGTGGTATCGGAGACCGATTAACCATTCCGCTATATAACGACAAATGTCGAAAAGACTTTTCGCATTAAATTTCCCATCATTTCCATATGGTTGCTATGGTAACCAAAATTTCTCATATATTCCATCATATACATGCAGTGATATTTGCTGAATATATTGATACCTATCACTATACTATATACCTTATAGTTCTGTAGCAGTGGTGTTCCAAACATACCATGATGGCAGAAAATGTACTGTCTTTTCTCTAAAAGTCATTACAATACAGGAGCAGCATCAATTTTCATAACAATCAAATTTTTTTTAATTTTGAGAGAATTTCATAAATATTGGTATATTAAGATACAGCAGGGTCATGACCTTTAAAATACATATAGTGTTACCATGGTAACCATTCATGAAATTTGAGACTGCACTAGCAATGTATGCTTAAGGACTTGGGTTGTTTTTGTCGAATAAACTTTTTTTTCAATTTTACGCAAGGTTAAGACTTTTCACACTTAACGGTACCAAGATTTGTGCGTTACGCATTGTACTTATGTCGCAACACATTGTCGAAAGACCCATGACCCCCCACCCCAATACCCCCTATGTGACCTTAACTTCAATACATCACAATACATAAACATGTTCAGTATAAATAATTCTTTATGCTCATGTTATCATATACTTAGTAAAAAGATAAAAGGGAGCCTAAATGTCATTTATGTAGGGCGGTTGCCATGACAACGACAATACTTTGTGGTATCGGAGACCGATTAACCATTCCGCTATATACCGACAAATGTCGAAAAGACTTTTCGCATTAAATTTCCCATCATTTCCATATGGTTGCTATGGTAACCAAAATTTCTCATATATTCCATCATATACATGCAGTGATATTTGCTGAATATATTGATACCTATCACTACACTATATACCTTATAGTTCTGTAGCAGTGGTGTTCCAAACATACCATGATGGCAGAAAATGTACTGTCTTTTCTCTAAAAGTCATTACAATACAGGAGCAGCATCAATTTTCATAACAATCAAATTTTTTTTAATTTTGAGAGAATTTCATAAATATTGGTATATTAAGATACAGCAGGGTCATGACCTTTAAAATACATATAGTGTTACCATGGTAACCATTCATGAAATTTGAGACTGCACTAGCAATGTATGCTTAAGGACTTGGTTTGTTTTTGTCGAATAAACTTTTTTTCAATTTTACGCAAGTTTAAGACTTTTCACACTTAACGGTACCAAGATTTGTGCGTTACGCATTGTACTTATGTCGCAACACATTGTCGAAAGACCCATGACCCCCCACCCCAATACCCCCTATGTGACCTTAACTTCAATACATCACAATACATAAACATGTTCAGTATAAATAATTCTTTATGCTCATGTTATCATATACTTAGTAAAAAGATAAAAGGGAGCCTAAATGTCATTTATGTAGGGCGGTTGCCATGACAACGACAATACTTTGTGGTATCGGAGACCGATTAACCATTCCGCTATATACCGACAAATGTCGAAAAGACTTTTCGCATTAAATTTCCCATCATTTCCATATGGTTGCTATGGTAACCAAAATTTCTCATATATTCCATCATATACATGCAGTGATATTTGCTGAATACAGAGGACTCCACTTACTCTGATACCTGATAATCTGATACTCCTCTTAATCTGATATGATTTCAAAACACAAAACCATTTCCTATATAATCAATGTAAATCACTCCTCTTAATCTGATAGAAATTATCAAAAATCTTAGGAACTCCTCTTAATCTGATAGGATTTTCCGTCAACTATGATATTTTTCCTATGATATTTACGTCATTTCAATGAATTATCATATAAAAATCCTTTAAATTGATATTTTACCATTTAAAACTATCCAAAATGGCCTGAAAGTATTTATAACATTCAATTAATGCATATAATAAAGTCTGAAATACATTCTAGTGCAATTAAGAGGACTATTTCATTGTATTTCCAGGGAATTTCAAACTCCTGATAATCTGATACTCCTGTTAATCTGATAATGATCTTCCGACAAATTGACTATCAGATTAACAGGAGTCCTCTGTATATTGATACCTATCACTATACTATATACCTTATAGTTCTGTAGCAGTGGTGTTCCAAACATACCATGATGGCAGAAAATGTACTGTCTTTTCTCTAAAAGTCATTACAATACAGGAGCAGCATCAATTTTCATAACAATCAAATTTTTTTTAATTTTGAGAGAATTTCATAAATATTGGTATATTAAGATACAGCAGGGTCATGACCTTTAAAATACATATAGTGTTACCATGGTAACCATTCATGAAATTTGAGACTGCACTAGCAATGTATGCTTAAGGACTTGGGTTGTTTTTGTCGAATAAACTTTTTTTCAATTTTACGCAAGTTTAAGACTTTTCACACTTAACGGTACCAAGATTTGTGCGTTACGCATTGTACTTATGTTGCAACACATTGTCGAAAGACCCATGACCCCCCACCCCAATACCCCCTATGTGACCTTAACTTCAATACATCACAATACATAAACATGTTCAGTATAAATAATTCTTTATGCTCATGTTATCATATACTTAGTAAAAAGATAAAAGGGAGCCTAAATGTCATTTATGTAGGGCGGTTGCCATGACAACGACAATACTTTGTGGTATCGGAGACCGATTAACCATTCCGCTATATACCGACAAATGTCGAAAAGACTTTTCGCATTAAATTTCCCATCATTTCCATATGGTTGCTATGGTAACCAAATTTCTCATATATTCCATCATATACATGCAGTGATATTTGCTGAATACAGAGGACTCCACTTACTCTGATACCTGATAATCTGATACTCCTCTTAATCTGATATGATTTCAAAACACAAAACCATTTCCTATATAATCAATGTAAATCACTCCTCTTAATCTGATAGAAATTATCAAAAATCTTAGGAACTCCTCTTAATCTGATAGGATTTTCCGTCAACTATGATATTTTTCCTATGATATTTACGTCATTTCAATGAATTATCATATAAAAATCCTTTAAATTGATATTTTACCATTTAAAACTATCCAAAATGGCCTGAAAGTATTTATAACATTCAATTAATGCATATAATAAAGTCTGAGATACATTCTAGTGCAATTAAGAGGACTATTTCATTGTATTTCCAGGGAATTTCAAACTCCTGATAATCTGATACTCCTGTTAATCTGATAATGATCTTCCGACAAATTGACTATCAGATTAACAGGAGTCCTCTGTATATTGATACCTATCACTATACTATATACCTTATAGTTCTGTAGCAGTGGTGTTCCAAACATACCATGATGGCAGAAAATGTACTGTCTTTTCTCTAAAAGTCATTACAATACAGGAACAGCATCAATTTTCATAACAATCAAATTTTTTTAATTTTGAGAGAATTTCATAAATATTGGTATATTAAGATACAGCAGGGTCATGACCTTTAAAATACATATAGTGTTACCATGGTAACCATTCATGAAATTTGAGACTGCACTAGCAATGTATGCTTAAGGACTTGGGTTGTTTTTGTCGAATAAACTTTTTTTCAATTTTACGCAAGTTTAAGACTTTTCACACTTAACGGTACCAAGATTTGTGCGTTACGCATTGTACTTATGTTGCAACACATTGTCGAAAGACCCATGACCCCCCACCCCAATACCCCTATGTGACCTTAACTTCAATACATCACAATACATAAACATGTTCAGTATAAATAATTCTTTATGCTCATGTTATCATATACTTAGTAAAAAGATAAAAGGGAGCCTAAATGTCATTTATGTAGGGCGGTTGCCATGACAACGACAATACTTTGTGGTATCGGAGACCGATTAACCATTCCGCTATATACCGACAAATGTCGAAAAGACTTTTCGCATTAAATTTCCCATCATTTCCATATGGTTGCTATGGTAACCAAAATTTCTCATATATTCCATCATATACATGCAGTGATATTTGCTGAATACAGAGGACTCCACTTACTCTGATACCTGATAATCTGATACTCCTCTTAATCTGATATGATTTCAAAACACAAAACCATTTCCTATATAATCAATGTAAATCACTCCTCTTAATCTGATAGAAATTATCAAAAATCTTAGGAACTCCTCTTAATCTGATAGGATTTTCCGTCAACTATGATATTTTTCCTATGATATTTACGTCATTTCAATGAATTATCATATAAAAATCCTTTAAATTGATATTTTACCATTTAAAACTATCCAAAATGGCCTGAAAGTATTTATAACATTCAATTAATGCATATAATAAAGTCTGAGATACATTCTAGTGCAATTAAGAGGACTATTTCATTGTATTTCCAGGGAATTTCAAACTCCTGATAATCTGATACTCCTGTTAATCTGATAATGATCTTCCGACAAATTGACTATCAGATTAACAGGAGTCCTCTGTATATTGATACCTATCACTATACTATATACCTTATAGTTCTGTAGCAGTGGTGTTCCAAACATACCATGATGGCAGAAAATGTACTGTCTTTTCTCTAAAAGTCATTACAATACAGGAGCAGCATCAATTTTCATAACAATCAAATTTTTTTTAATTTTGAGAGAATTTCATAAATATTGGTATATTAAGATACAGCAGGGTCATGACCTTTAAAATACATATAGTGTTACCATGGTAACCATTCATGAAATTTGAGACTGCACTAGCAATGTATGCTTAAGGACTTGGGTTGTTTTTGTCGAATAAACTTTTTTTCAATTTTACGCAAGTTTAAGACTTTTCACACTTAACGGTACCAAGATTTGTGCGTTACGCATTGTACTTATGTCGCAACACATTGTCGAAAGACCCATGACCCCCCACCCCAATACCCCCTATGTGACCTTAACTTCAATACATCACAATACATAAACATGTTCAGTATAAATAATTCTTTATGCTCATGTTATCATATACTTAGTAAAAAGATAAAAGGGAGCCTAAATGTCATTTATGTAGGGCGGTTGCCATGACAACGACAATACTTTGTGGTATCGGAGACCGATTAACCATTCCGCTATATACCGACAAATGTCGAAAAGACTTTTCGCATTAAATTTCCCATCATTTCCATATGGTTGCTATGGTTACCAAAATTTCTCATATATTCCATCATATACATGCAGTGATATTTGCTGAATATATTGATACCTATCACTATACTATATACCTTATAGTTCTGTAGCAGTGGTGTTCCAAACATACCATGATGGCAGAAAATGTACTGTCTTTTCTCTAAAAGTCATTACAATACAGGAGCAGCATCAATTTTCATAACAATCAAATTTTTTTAATTTTGAGAGAATTTCATAAATATTGGTATATTAAGATACAGCAGGGTCATGACCTTTAAAATACATATAGTGTTACCATGGTAACCATTCATGAAATTTGAGACTGCACTAGCAATGTATGCTTAAGGTCTCAATATACCAACAAATGAATGAAAACTCATCTGTGAGGGGCAGATTTTGAATTTTTAAATTCTGTTGCCATGGCAACCAATTGTCACAAATAATTTTTGATTTAATTGAAAGTTAGTATGTAGCAGAATTTGAATATACATTAACATATCAGCTACATGCTTCCTGTAGTGTTGGGATTGTATATAACAAGTGCCAATCTAACCATGAAAAATCACCAAAAATGATGAAAACCTACCCATTTTCAGCTACATCAGATTTCGTTATATGAATTCTTACAGCAGAAAGACAAGTTTCATCTTTTAGACAAAATCTTACAGTTTTCAAAAAGGTCTCATTTGCAACAGGTCCCTAGATTCATTTTCTAGAAAAATCACCACACATGGACAGAATGCTACTTTCAACTCATCATTACAGGCTTATAAGGGGATTCCCCATTTGACACAGAGCTAACCCTTATTTCATAGCGTACAGTTTCGAATCCAACTAATTGAACTTTTTCACTGCAGAATGGCCTCCTCTATACATTGAAATAGAAATAAACAACATTAACACTATTCAAATTCAGAAATACACAATATAATGTAACCCCTATGTTAACCCTGGTAACATTAGTGACGTATTTTCAAAGCGCATGGTATATTGAGACTTTAAGGACTTGGGTTGTTTTTGTCGAATAAACTTTTTTTCAATTTTACGCAAGTTTAAGACTTTTCACACTTAACGGTACCAAGATTTGTGCGTTACGCATTGTACTTATGTCGCAACACATTGTCGAAAGACCCATGACCCCCCACCCCAATACCCCCTATGTGACCTTAACTTCAATACATCACAATACATAAACATGTTCAGTATAAATAATTCTTTATGCTCATGTTATCATATACTTAGTAAAAAGATAAAAGGGAGCCTAAATGTCATTTATGTAGGGCGGTTGCCATGACAACGACAATACTTTGTGGTATCGGAGACCGATTAACCATTCCGCTATATACCGACAAATGTAGAAAAGACTTTTCGCATTAAATTTCCCATCATTTCCATATGGTTGCTATGGTAACCAAAATTTCTCATATATTCCATCATATACATGCAGTGATATTTGCTGAATATATTGATACCTATCACTATACTATATACCTTATAGTTCTGTAGCAGTGGTGTTCCAAACATACCATGATGGCAGAAAATGTACTGTCTTTTCTCTAAAAGTCATTACAATACAGGAGCAGCATCAATTTTCATAACAATCAAATTTTTTTTAATTTTGAGAGAATTTCATAAATATTGGTATATTAAGATACAGCAGGGTCATGACCTTTAAAATACATATAGTGTTACCATGGTAACCATTCATGAAATTTGAGACTGCACTAGCAATGTATGCTTAAGGTCTCAATATACCAACAAATGAATGAAAACTCATCTGTGAGGGGCAGATTTTGAATTTTTAAATTCTGTTGCCATGGCAACCAATTGTCACAAATAATTTTTGATTTAATTGAAAGTTAGTATGTAGCAGAATTTGAATATACATTAACATATCAGCTACATGCTTCCTGTAGTGTTGGGATTGTATATAACAAGTGCCAATCTAACCATGAAAAATCACCAAAAATGATGAAAACCTACCCATTTTCAGCTACATCAGATTTCGTTATATGAATTCTTACAGCAGAAAGACAAGTTTCATCTTTTAGACAAAATCTTACAGTTTTCAAAAAGGTCTCATTTGCAACAGGTCCCTAGATTCATTTTCTAGAAAAATCACCACACATGGACAGAATGCTACTTTCAACTCATCATTACAGGCTTATAAGGGGATCCCCATTTGACACAGAGCTAACCCTTATTTCATAGCGTACAGTTTCGAATCCAACTAATTGAACTTTTTCACTGCAGAATGGCCTCCTCTATACATTGAAATAGAAATAAACAACATTAACACTATTCAAATTCAGAAATACACAATATAATGTAACCCCTATGTTAACCCTGGTAACATTAGTGACGTATTTTCAAAGCGCATGGTATATTGAGACTTAAGACGGTACCGCTTGTCTAATGGTGTTTGGTCTCGTGTCTGGCGTCCCTTATTATTCCTTTTGTGCCTCTTTTTGCACTTGTCCGCTACATGTATGTGTTTTCTCATGGGTCTTTCCATGTTTTGTTGTGGTTACTGCAGCCGAGTCTTGTTGGAGATCCCCTCCTATTTTTTATAAACTGTAAAGAAAAGGGGGTGATCTCCAGTATGACCACAGTAAAGTTATCAACTATTTTTCTCAACCAAACAGTATCTAAAACAAAAGGGAAGAAAGAGAAAAACAAGATGTCTCACATAGAACATCCAGGTAGCAGTTCTCTCCCCCGTTCCTTGCACATCAATCGTCTCGACTGGATTAGGAGGAGTGAGTAAGGTATATCCCTACAATAAGTAGATTTTAAGATGTATGTTCCATCGTATTATATACATTTACTTAATGATATAAGACTTTCATTTTTTTTTTCAACGATCACAAATTTTACTAAATTGGTTCTGTAATAAGATGAAGGGAAGCACAATGCATGGTACGTACAAATGGTCATTCGTTCGTCATTGAAGAAATCATTTTAAAAAACAAAATGCTTACAAATTCTAGTAAAACTTTGACAAAAGAAACGGGGAATCTCCATCAGGTTTCAGTCAAAGCACCGAAACACCGAAACACCACTTTGTGAAAACACAGAGTAGAGACGCAAAAGGGACAAAAGAAGGGAGGAGATCTCCAACCAGACCCTGTTGCAGCACCAACAGCAAAACACCAAAACACCCGATGTAAAACACAAAGACGAGCATACTAAGAGACGAAAAAGAGACATACGACATATAAACATCAAACACAAAAGACTACACATAAACCAACGGGACCAATGGGCAACTGGTGCGGACTTTGGACGGCCATTTGCCACACAAGTAGCAAATGGTGTAGTAATCCTGAATTACGTGCGCACAACCCTCTCACTTCTCCGATTACCTAGAGGTCTCGAAGAACAAACAATTGTGGTGTAAAATAACCACCACACACAAACAAAACCGCAAAACGCAGGGGCCCAGACAACACATATGAATATGTAAATTCATATAAAAAGAGGGCGTACGTAATACAGTCCATGCTCTGCCGGCTGTAGGAAGCTCATGTATGTTATCACCCGAGGAGTCCGACTGACATTCAGAGAGGACAGGTGGTCGGGGCCCTGTTTTCTCTAAAGAGGTTTGGACAGGGTCCGTCATGGAGTCCCGTCGTCACAGTCAGTCAGAGAGCAAGTCTCAAGAATGCGCTGGTACAAGACTGTAGATTGGTCAAGTACCAAACCTAGTGTCTGTCTGCTGACATTAGGATTATATCCACGGTATAAAAAGCGTTTAATGATTCTGACGCATTATCGATGGTTATACTGTCTACCTTTCATCCTTCTAATTTTCTTTATCATATTACCATAAAAGGCAGGTTGTGTAATACCCAAAGTAATGTAAGGAACACCAAACAACAAAACAATGAACACATAAACCATCTAGACCGATTGTCGATCGATTGGCAATCGATGCCGATTGTAATTTGTCATTCGATGTTCGAGCTCCATTCTTGTGCAAGATACAATAACGGAATTAAGCAAACATTGTAATGTCCTTACTATAAATGTACATAACCTACCAGATAATCTCTATGTGGATTGTACATGCCGCCTACACCGTAATTAAGAACCTGTTAAGATAAGGCGAATCTTTTTTGTATAATCATTCAGATACTTTGTTTAATTTTTATTCTTTACAAATTTATTAAAGACATTCTTTTATCACTTTTATCAAATCAAATCAGATTTCCTATAATCAGCCGTCACACAAGTATATTCATATCTAATTATACTCACGAAATATGCTGAACAAAACATTACCTGATACATTTCTGAATGCGACATAACATCTTTATATGTAGCGTCAAGACCAGTAATCAATGACACTCGCCTTGTTAACGTCTGTAAAGCCGGGTTTGCTGTCTCGTTCGCCCAGGCTCTGTAGACGTATTAAAAGAATAGATCATACAATGCATGTTTGAAATTTCAAGAGACAACATTTCCTTCCTCAGGTTCAGGAAGCCACCACATTGACTTGGTCCACAACAGTCACTGCTGGTGGACCAGGAGTCCCCGAGGGCACATGTAGCAAAGTTCGATCAATTTCGGTTGGTGGTTTCTTCAAACGCATTCCAACATTTCTGTTTACAAAATGATCTCAAATTTCTGAAACCTGGGTCCTGTAGCATCATATCCCAGCCATCTTGCTACGTCTTTCTGTATATTTTGAACATAATCTCCACATATTTCATTGTTTATATTGAGGATCATTGACGAGGGTTAAATACCCGAAATGTGCATGTCTGGTCAAAGCTGTAAATTATCTGCTTTTAAATGATGGTAATGAATTTGAAGACGTTGAACATTGAAAAGATGGGAACGGGACATGCATGATACTGATGTCATTACTTTTCAGTGGTGCTGTTCGTAAAAATACAACTAAACAAGTCGTTACATACAAAAATGCAAAATGAGACACGTTAAAGAAATATCAAAAATAAGAATTTGATACTAGCTATAGTGTTACTTTAACAAAAGCATGCCTTAAATAGAACGCGCGTCAAGATAAAAATATATTCTCTTTGAACCGAAGGGAAAATGACTTGAGAAATTTTAAAAGTATCTTTGATATTTTTTCTTTGTTTGTTTGGCAAAAATTATAAAGCATTTTGTAATTGTAGCGAATGAAATTAAGGTATTCATGACTGTGTACACATGTACTTACGTTTGACTGACACGAAAATTGTCTGAAACCTCCTGATATGTGACTTGGTTTTCACTTTTCACCATGGATCTCTGAAACTAATGGAAATCAATCATTTAAAAGTAAGTGTAATCATCATTCCGTTATGTAAATAAATCAAGATGCAGTGTAATATTGCAATATTCTATCGTCCTAAAATAAAATGCTACCTACGAGTTTCTGACCTATTTGTTTCAAGAGCTGAATGTGCTCCTCGCCAATAACGTCATGAAATAAAGAGACCCGTGGAAAATAGTTGACAACTTCTTCTTTTGATTTATAAATAGGAATTCTTGTGTCCCTGTTAAAACATCTGAGCTTTGATTGTTTCTTTGAATTCTGGAATTGAAGGAAAAATACAAAATAACACGTGAAAATTGTTTATACATACAATTCAATTGATCTCTCCTTGAAAACCATCTCTTGACTTTAAATGTGAAAATTTTTTCAAGAACAGACATTATCAAGAAGCTGTCTAAGGATCTTCTTCCACATCCTTTCCTGTTTTTAGTACGAAAATAGGATAACTTTGTGTTGCATGTATATGATTTAAATACACATAAATCTAGATCGTAGTCGCCGCGTGGGATCGAAATGATGTCGTAATTCGTTACGGAGATCTTTTTATTGTTTTTCACCATTTAAGTGATACTGTACAAAATTGATGAGACGCTGCGGTAGGGCAATAGTCCATATCGTTTATATATCTGAAAAGTGTATAATTTTTGCAAACACTTCAAGTGTTTATCAGAGGGAATGATTTTCTGTCGTCTACAAACTATTGAAGTGTTTGCAAAAACTACAAACTTTTCATATACCTAGACGATATGGATTTATTCATTATCCATAGTCCTACTGTAACGGCTTATCAGTTTTGTAAAGTTTAATTTAGAAAATTTAAAAAAAATACGCAAGGTAAATCACAACACCATACGTTTCGATCCCACGCGGTGGTAGTGGTGTTTTCAATGCATTACCATGATATCTCCTCTGCATAAAGCCATGTACGTTCTATCTTCACGACTGATGGCCGCAGGCTTTAGGGCTTTCTTATTGTCTTTTGAGCCATCTGTAGCCCTTGATGCATAAAATCTAAGATCTCGTATCAAACCAGTATGTTCTGAAATTGTACAATTATTTTTATCGAGTGAAAGACAACTGAAATACTATGATGTAAATTGTTTTGTTTTCTTTCGAAACTCTAAAACCAAAGTGCAAAAATGAAACCAATTTATTCTTTATTGACGACAAAGTACGAGTACTGTGAAATTATTATATTTCGTGGGGCTCAATTTTCGTGGTTTTCGTGAAAAGCCTCATCCACAAATATACATCCCCAACGAATAATTGTACAGAAAGCAAAACGTGGAACAACTTTTCATAATTACGTGGACATATACAATAATTGCTTTTCATTGCAATGTTTGGCAATACTGTTTTTATAACTGTCACCAGCCAACCTTGCAAAACCTTTTTTTTAAATTAGTTCACATTTCAACGACATCTTGTCGAGAGTGTAGATAAGCCAGTTGGCTTCCACGAAATTACGTCTCCGCGAAAATACTGAATGTAAACGTCTTCAAATTGAATAGCATCATTTAAGAACAGATATATTGGTGGCAACATGGACCAGAAATGCACGTTTCGGGTACTTAACCCTCGTCAGTGATCCTCAAATCTAAACAATGTGATATGCCAAAAAAGTATGTCGAAAAAGCGTACCGAAAGACGTAGCAGGATGAGTGGGATATGATGCTACAGGACCCACCTTTTAGAAATTTCAAAAAATTTTGATAACAGAAATTTTAGATGGCGTTGAAGAAACGATCAACAGAAATTGATCGAACTTCGTTACATGTGCCCTCGGGGACTCCTGGTCCATCAGCAGTGACACTCACCAAGCGGTATAAATATAAACGTCTTCAAATTGAATAGCATCATTTAAGAACAGATAAATTGGCAACATGGACCAGACATGCATGTTTCGGGTACTTAACCCTCGTCAGTGATCCTCAAATCTCACGAATCCACGAAAATTGGGCCCCACGAAAATAAATTATTTTACAGTATATAGAAGAATAACACTACATCATATTATTGATTCGAAACATATATACATTGTATCCGTTGTGATTCTATTTCGTGTGTTTGGTATACGTATTAACATGTGATTAAGCAGTATATATACATGTAGAGATGTGTTACCAGAGTTTGAAAAGGCTTCCAGAACCTCAACTGCCTGGCTATGCATACCGTACTGGTGAAAAAAAATGTGTGTATAATGAGGAGGTGCAATGTATGTTCACGTTGGCTTTACAAGTTGTAAAAAAAAGAATATGTTGGTTTGGCATGTTAACAGTTTGATCATGTTTGTGATTGAATTTGTACGATATCAAATGCATTATACATGTTTTAAATATGTTATACATGTAAACAGAAATGTAAGATATAATAAAGGCCTGGTAATTAAGAGGTTTGAAATAAATGTGTTGATGTTACTGGTTTATTTTTTAAGTTCAAATATGTACAAAATACCTTATAATAAGCAGCCGCCAGAAAGCGAGCCACTTTTATTGATATATGCTCATTGTTCTGCACATCATTGCGATTTAGTAATTCCTTCAGCCATTCAATCTCCTCATAATATCGCTTAGTGTCGTCGGCATATCTTGTTATGTAGATAACATCGTCTATAGACAGAGGCTCCGCTTGTGTGTCAAGAATCTGGCCATTTAAGAGCTTGTTCATATCTAGTTGATAAAATGACCACAGCCTAATAATGGCGTTAGCAGCACCGTCCATATCTATTTTCGATGGCCATCGCCCTATGTGTTTTTCCACCACATTACGTGTTAGGTTAAAATCTACAATGTAAGATAACCTTACCAGTTGGGAAAAGTCATGAAACGAAGAGTCCAACTTTACTACCTGAAAAAGGCTTTCTGTGTCTGCGATGTACCAGACATGCATGAATCGGATAACATTTTAATCCTCATCAGTGGTACTTTTTAAATCCACAAAATATTGTTTACTTCAAAAAATAGTCAAATAAAGCGCCCCTCGTTTAATTTGTAAGTTTGTATTATTTTTAAGAGCACGGGGGCTTTAACACAAGTGTAAAATGAACAATTGAAGGGATGGTGCAAAGATTTTAAATTCCATTATTTTAATGATATGATCATTCAGAATTAAAGGCAGATTTAAATAGATGGATTTTCAAAATATAATGTCGAGTAACTATATCGCCAAAGGAAAGCTTCTCTCCGGTACTAGGTGTGTATTATAGCTGCCCGTGTCTCTTAGGTTTACATTTTGATCATTTCTTTCCTTTGACAATGTTAAACGTCTTCAAATTCATGGCATCATTTAAGAACAGATAAATTTGCAGCATGGATCAGACATGCACATTTTGGGTATTAATCCTCGTCAATGATCCTCTATCCAAAAAAAATTAAATATGGCCAAAGACTGTGAAAGTTAAGTCCAAAAAAATACCGAAAGACGTAACAGAATGGTACGGATATAATGCTACAGGGCCTACTTTTCAGACATTTCGAGAAAGAATTAAGCTACTTTAAAATGGAAAGCTTTCAATTGGATTCGAATGGTCCGTATTCAAAAATACATTTGATTGGTGTAGCTAAGTGATATGTAATTTACTCACCTACAGAATATCGATCTACGTCACAGTCCTCACACCATATTGAATCAAACACGTGACTCCAGCCACGGACAAATCTGGACAGGAGATGGAAGGCGTTGATAGGATTCTCACAGTAATGTACATCTTTTATGGATTTGGTATTTATCTGCCTGGTTATGCTTGTAAAACTGTAAAATAAAAATGCAAAATTTAAGAAAATTTGCCCTTCGTTAAAACCCTTTAGCACAAGAGCAGCTATCAAAGATGTCATAGTTTTTTTTAAATTAATTATCATACATGTACTTGTCAAAGCCTATTCTTCAGAAATACTTGCATACCATCTTTTACGACTTGTAGGCTCAAGTGAAATGTCAACGCTAAAAAAATGATTCACCTTTGGTAACCTATGTTCATTGGCATCCTCCAAGCAATTAGTGCTGGGAAACATTTCCCGAGTCAGGAATATGGGGGGATTATCACTTCTAATATGTTTTTCCTTTTCTGTGTACATTTATTTTAAGGTTTAAGTGTTCCTTGTGTTGTGTTGTGATTGAAAATTTAAGGTGTAACAATTCTTTCCATCTCTGTCGCCTGAAAGAAGTTTTCTTTTGGTCCTTAATCAATTTGAATCAACTGGCACAAATTTTAATTCAAAAAAAGTTTAAAAAAAAAAAAAAAAAAGGCGCTACTAAAATACACTTGACTGTGTCTGAGAATCACTTCAGTATTTTTTTTAAATTGATACCAATTCTCTGTTACCATTTAAACAATTTCGGCAAGCATGGTCTTCGATTTTCATGATGCTTCGCATATAAGTAGGGACCAACGAGAAAAATTAATTTGACAAAAATAATTGTTTCTATGTCATCTGGTTACCATGAGAACGGCATATAGAAATGAAAAAATTTAGATTTTTGAAGCTCTATAATTTGATCTATAGATGACTTTGACGGAAAATTTTTATGCAACCTAAGGATAAGGATCTAAACTTTTAAAAAAGCCTACACAGATAGTGTCTGATATTGTCAAAAAGGCTTGTTACCATGACAACAAAATTAACTTTTTTTTGATATATTGATCTCTAAAATTTTAATGCTGTTTCTATTTTTCAATTTGTCCAATTTTTCTTCTCCCTTGATTGGTTTAAGATAGGGAAAAGGAATTCATTTTATAAAATGAGCAAATTCAAGATCAACCAACATGTTGCTATGTTCACCAGTTACCTTGGCAACGGCAACTATGGTCGATAATATTACTAATTTTGCAGCTTCAGATCTATTTTTAAAAGTTTTGCATCATGATGAGCAGATGATAATGGTTGGAATAAACCAACACAAAGAGCTCTTTCAGAAACCGTGAAAAGTTATAGGGAACATATGTTACCATGGCAACCATTCTTTATCATTTTTACAAAACAGTTATTTTTAATCCCAGGAAGTTCAAATTCAATTTAATAAAATAATGATCAAGAGGCTTCTATCAAAATAGAAAAAAATTCAAATTGATAATGTTTGCAATAGTAATTTAAAAACAATACATCATAAAAAAGCTTTTTTCGCTGTTTTTCGAAGCCTTTTCCTCAAAAATCGAAATAATCTTACACAACTATTTTTAATTATAAGATAAAGCAAAGTCTAAACTTTATCTTAAATTTTTTTTTCAGATTACTTAGCCTTGTATGCCCGTATCTAAGGACTGAACGTGGGCTTATGTACATTTTTACACAATTGTATTCATAGCAACGGGCTATTTTTCCTGAATATTTTTTTTCATGTAATGAACGGTCTACTTGAACATATTCATAATAAATTAATAACATGAATTATCATCACTTTGAATCAAAGTTCAATATCTAAAATTGCTTTCATTTTTGCGATTTGAGTTTATGTTACCATAGCAACGAACACAAACTTTATTCCGATATGTGAATTCTTATGTTTTATTTGCATAAAAAAACTAAAAAAAAATATTAAGTAATTGTTCATTATTTTTTTAATGCCAAAAACACCATTTTGATAAGATACCTGTGTTGTTGCTAGGGACTCATACAAATAAGAACTGAACACAACATTATTAAAATTAAACTTGAAAGAGCAATGATAGGATACAAATATTTCATAAGTTTTTGTTTTAGATTATGCTACATAATTGATGTATGTGACTTCAAAAACGCCAAAAAATAAAAATAAAATGCATTTCGGAGAGCTCTTAAGTTGGTCGTTGTCAATGTGCACCATATTGTGTAAATATTGATGGTTAAAATAGATGCGATGAGCATAGATAAAAATATGTTGTTTAAAATCTGCCAGTTTCAGCAGAAAAGGAGATTCGATAACCTGGTGTTCCTATCTTTCATTACGCAATATGCGATTCTTTGGATAAATGGAATCAATGAAATTCAGAGCTTATTCAAGCAATGATCAAATAAACAATTTTTAAGATGCTGTCATTGTCGTTGAAAAGACCATTCCAAGTTTTTTTTTTTTTTTCTTTTATCGTCCGCGTGTGTCTTTGTTTTCAGAAGGCATACAACTACTTTAGATTGTTTTCATTTATAAATCAGCAATGGGCATCTATGAAACCGTATTTATAATTGGCTTTGCTCTCGTATGTGAATTGTCGCATTCTCAATTTTCATTCATGTTTAAAAAAATTTGGGGGTTAGGTTTTTGATTAGCCCCTTACCGGCAACGCCGAAGGGGACTCTCGGTCTGTCGGTCTGTCTGTCTGTCTGTCTGTCCGTCCGTCTGTCCGATTATCAGTTTTCCGGACCTTTTTCTACAACGGATGGAGATATTCAGATAAAATTTTATCATGTTTATACACAGCTTGGTCTTGGACAGTTACAGAGCAAGTTTGATTTTTGTCACGCTTGACCTATTTTTCAAGGAGGTCTGCCCCTTGATGACTTGAAAAAAATCAGTATTTCAGTGTTACGGACTTTTCTCCGCAACGGATCGAGATATCCGGTTGAAATTTGATGCACAGGATGATCTTGGATAGTTACAGTGCAAGTTTAACTTTTGACACGCTTGACCAATTTTTCAAGGAGTTACGCCCCTTGATGACTTGCAAAATTTGTGACTTGCAAAATTCAGTCCTCCGGACCTTTGTTCTGCAACAATTAAGATATTGTGGTGAAATTTGTTACATACCTTGGTCTTTGATAGTTACAGAGTAAGCTTGACTTTTGGTCATGAATGCTTGAGTTATGCCCCTTGATGCAAAGAAATCCAATTTTCCGGAATTTTTCTGCTAGATAGCAGCTTTGCCTCGGATAGTAACAAAAAGTCGCTAAAGGACATACATGCAAAACCTCCGTTTCCTTATATCTGAAGTGGGCTGCACGGACAACAATTTGAAATTCTTCATGTTTAATTGAGGAGCTAAAGGCAGAGATGTTCTAAAGACGCTGTTTTTTAGCGTGTAAGTAGTTTTTTTTTTTATAAAAGGTGGAGCATATATATGATCAGGGCGAAGCCTTCTTTTACCTGGTGTGGACAAGGTTAAAAGATACCAAACTGAAGGAATCATACTCATATATACAATTTGTCCTGGGAATGACTCGGAATTTGACTATTCTTTTGGGCTAATTTAAGTTAAAATTCTGAAATCATTTAATGATTTTTTGACGTCGGAAACTTTGAGTTATCCGTCGATGCTGCTAAGTTGATCAATATAAATACCGTATGATGACAGTTTTGAACTCCGAGACAATGAAAACACGCAAAATGTTATTCAAACTAAACGTATTTCTTGCAATTAATGGTATAGATTTATTATTTATATATCATTCTAACTTTTCACTGAGGCTTTAAGAAAAGTTTGTACTCTTGATAATTTCAAAATCTGTGCATTATATGCTTTTTGTTTGTTGTCTCCCTTGCTGACTGGTAGGCTTTCATTTCGAAGGGACACAAAACCGAATAAAAACAAGAAATGGCCTAAAAGTATAACAATGTGTGATATCAACAATAATTTTACAAGAAGGGAATACTGATCGGCGAACGTACGTCGGACCGACGGATGTCAGACAGAAGTCGGACAAAATACGTATAGATCTCTTTGCTTGGCAAGCGACACAAAGTCAGTCAAATGGCTGCTCTTTCCGATAGTTCATGTTTAGGGTCTCCTGAATAGATTTTTACTAAAACCATCGATATCGATATGATGATATATCAATAAATTGACGCTGCACTCCATGTTGATCTTACAGGATACAAACTGCTGTTACATTTGTTATTATAATGCTAACTCGCCAACATAATAGTATTTTGTCATAAGTGATGTGCCCTTATTTTGTGTCGATCTCATGGCTGCGCCACGTTTTTATCTGTTTATTTAACGTATAAATTCAATATTGGCTGGTCCGTGTTAGATATACATTGTTGGTTACATAGTTTATTTGTCTATTACCAGCAAACTGGGGGGGGGGGGGGGGTAGTTTTTTTCGCAGTTTGTCCATTCGTTCGTCCATACATATCTGTCTGTCGATTAGTCTGACTGTTCAATCGTCTGTCTTTCGTCCTCATGACTTTTCTTAGCCAAGAACGGAGGTTGTTATTGTTCTAGTTATGGTAAGAGAAGAGACCAATTTCTAGTACACTTGTTTGTAGCTTTTTTCTAGTCTTCCTCCCAAAAATTCTCAACAAATATCAAGGATGACGTCAATGACTTATTATTTTCTT
This sequence comes from Pinctada imbricata, assembly GCA_033119305.1. Lineage (NCBI taxonomy): Eukaryota > Metazoa > Mollusca > Bivalvia > Pterioida > Pteriidae > Pinctada > Pinctada imbricata. The sequence goes on along the minus strand of VSWD01000011.1, from coordinate 24,057,852 downwards.
ACTGAAATTGACAATTTTCTCCCGAGCCGAGGTGATGGACTATGTGGTGGGGCAACAAATTGTCCCTCCATCAGTCCCTGTATGGGAGTTCACTCCTTCTCGCATGGTAGACCTCCGTCCTCATCTAAGAAAATGATTCTGTTATTTCACTGGATTTATCTTATTTATCTATTAGGCCATTTCTTGCTTGTTTTCTGTTTAGCGTCCTTTCGAATTTGAAAAACCTACCAGCCAGTTAGGAGGGGAAAAACAATTATGAGAAACAAACTCTCTTTTCATACTGATTTTATTACGACAAAATGCTGATCAAATAAATTTATTTACAAGACAATTTTTTAATTAAAAGTTCAAATGAAAAATATCACTAAAAGCATTAATACAAATGCAGTATATTATTACATTAACAACTAGAAATAGGAGAAATTTAACAATTTATGAAAAAGAAACATTTAATGTGAAGGAATTTAAAAATTTTGAATTTGTTTTCATGTTTTGGCGCTCCCGTTTAAAAACTCTTCAGTGTGGGAAGCGACAGCAAAGTATCACGTACCCGTGTATGTCTTTAAGAAGGCAAAACAGAAAATTAGAAAGAATTGGCCTTATTATTATTCTATTCTATTTATATATTTAATTTTTTTTATTATATTCTAATTTCATATAATTTTTTATATATATTTTAATTCTATTTATTTTATTTTATTTTTTTCATTAATTATTTTTTTATTGGCTTGTTTTCGTAATATCGATTTTTATGACGTTGTACAGTTTTATGAATATTCTTCAATTCGTTTTATATTAATAAGTATTATATTTCAAGATTCACGTAGGAAAGAAAAAATAATTTATTAATTTTTTTTTTCAAATACTTACTCTTTTATTTCATCACTAACTATTTCTCCATTCTCTATTTTTGATTTAACATATTTTTCTAATCCTGATATAAGCCTTTCTTCCTCCGAAAGTAAAGCTTCCAATTTACATACGGCAGAAAAAATATCAGAAAATCCTATTTCTATATAACATATGCACAAATAGACTACAAGGACCCGGCGTGCCATGTTATACGTTAGTAAAGTGTTGTAAAGATCAAGAAAAAACAGCATGTGGCGTCTAGAGGTATCGATTATGTCGTCAGACAACATGGATTAAATTCTCGGGAAGGATTCAGATTGAAGGCGCAGGCACATCACGTCTCCTGTCCGTCACAAAAAAAAACCGTGCTGATGTTTTCTTTCGGAACTAAATTATAAATAGTCCGAAACGAGCCTTTGGTGATTATTTGGGGCAGTTGGGGGCTTAAAACACGTTCAAATAAACTTCATTTGAAGTTATGCTTTTGGTAGGATATTTGGGACTAAACCGCTCAAATAACCTGTACGGGCTTTTTTTGATTAGATACATGCACATGTATTTTGGCGTAAGTTTGTACCATTTACAGATAAAAAGTGTAAAATTTACACATAAAAGTTTAAAATTTACACATAAAAGTGTAAAATTTACACATAAAAGTGTAAAATATACACTTTTATGTTGTGTAAAATTTTCAGAAAAAAGGATCAAATTTACAGAATAAAAAAGTCCAAAAAAAAAAAAAAAAAGAGTATCAATCTGGCAATAGTATGCTTCCGTATTTTCGAATGGAAAGCAATACATACTAGTAATCAATTATGACTTTTTTCGATCTCCTCCGGCTTATAAAGCTCCGGAGATGGAAACATTTTTCTAGAGTCACCGAGTTTTCTAATTTGACAAGAGGTTGTGTATTTTCCAAAACAGTTGGTGACATAAGATATTTATTCTGTAAGCAAGAACTTCTTAAAGTCAGTTCGGCATCATCAAGGTGTTCAAATACAATGTACATTTTTATTGTATGTGCTCTACGTGTAGATGTCCTTGTACATGTACGAGTATGAACTTTGTAAGTTTGTAAACTGTTTTAAAGTAAAAGCCATTTGCAATCAAGGTTTGATCAAATCCCGTATGCAACAAACGCAATGGCCTGCAGCCTGTTTCACAAAAATACTTACGAACAATTTCAGGATTTTTCGTAACTTTTGATTGTTCAGTTCTACTACCTTACTTGAATTTGAGAAGGAGAAAACATGATACAAGAAAACATGATACAATCTAACTAGAAAACATTTTGAACCTTTTATTTAAAACTGGGCAGTGATTATCTTGGTTTACGGAACTGGTCAAAATATAAGTTTTCTCTGCAAGATTGTCTTTTTCCCTATTTCGCGCAGTTGGGGAGTTGAATAAATGCTGGACAATCAGAGCCCTTCGTTGAATGGAAAAGCCAAACTTTTCCCAGCCATTGTTTACCTAAATGGAAAGGGAGCTCAACCGGGGAGTTTGTGATTGGGTCACAACTTATTAAAAACTTGAGTAATTGCTTCCGGTGAGATTATGCCATGCTATTTCAAGACGTAACCATTTCAACTTTGTACAATTTAGCTATGTAGACGGCAAAAGAATACAGCAAATTTACAAACGTCCTGTCATAGAACAATATTCCTGTACTGATCGAAAAGAATGGCGGTTTACGGGATCCTAAACCATCTTGGATTCGTCAAAATCGATCTTTCTCAGCTCTTTGCATATGATTTTTGTATTTAGATTTCTTAAGATCTGAAGTTTGGCGTATTATGCACATATTACCAACAGATGAAAATAACGTAATTAGGTCTTCCGACTTCCGTCGGAAGACCTATTGTTTTCGTAACCGTGGAAAATTGGATCAGCGATTTCTCAAGAACCCTGTAAGCTAGGACAATGAAAGTTCTCCAACGTTACGTTTGGAGTAAAAGCTAGATTGGTCTTTTTTATTTTTGGTCTCTGTTATTTTTTTTATCATGTTTTTTAGTAGATTCAAATATTTGACGGGAGCGTCGAATTACTCAAAAGGACCGAAAATTTCATGTTTTGCTATTTGTAAGCTTAAATATCTCGTATTTTGCTATCTACAATTTCCATTCTTTTTGAAAGTCGACAGCCATGCAAGATATGAAATGCTAGATGCACACTGTAACGATTTATTACGATGACGTCCTTCACCGTCCTTCATATTTCCAAATTCAGAAGTTCATAGGAGGAAGACACTTTTTTGCTTATAATAGTAAACAAAAATTAAGCTTATGAAGTTTCCTAAAAATTTCAATATTATTATTTTTTATCCATATATCTGTCTTATTTAGTCTTTCTGATTTTTCCTATCTCTTACTGTTGAAAAGATATGAGCATCGAAATTTTGAGTTGGGTATTTCGATACACCTTCACGCCAACAGATCGGGCGCACACTAAAATTGGTAGTCCGAGTCCGACTCGAGAAAAGCAGTGTTGAGATTTTCAAATTCCGATTTTACGGCAATGATGAATATGCATTTCATAAATACATTTCGATATACACAATTTGATTTTAAAACAGTTGATTAATTTAGAAGAGATCAGCTACAAACCAGAATTTATACACAAAAAGTGGTAGTTTGATTCCGATTTCTAACCTACAAACCTGTTTCTAAACTTCAATAACTATATTTTGAACATCAAGTTTAATTTCTAATTCTAGCAAACGTTCGAACATAATTTTCGGTTGGTTTATTTACAAATTGATGAACAATTTCTCCAACATTCTTCCCTCCCCTCGTTTTTCGAAAACAGTTCTGTTTATATTGAACGATGTCGCCATGATGGAAATTCAAAATAAACTTTGAAAAAAGGGAAGGGGGGGGGGTCCAAATTTGAACCTGCACAGCGAGAACCTCATGGTATTTATATATATATATTGAACGTAACTTGTTATTACCATTTCTCTTCTCAAGAAAATTGGTTCTACAGCTACGAGCTCGCCTTTTTTATGGGGGAAGGGGGCAGGAAGAATTTGCAAAAAAAAAGAATCCCGGCTCTGAAAAATGCTGAAAAAAATATTTCGGCCTAAAGGGCCGGCAATTTTTTTTCCCGGACCATGCAAAAGTAAGGATACATTGCATGATATGGAAATTTTTGCTGGCCCTTTGTGCCAGACAATTTAAAGTCAAAAAATTAATTAATATAAATACAAACTGTTCACATAGCTGTATCTACCAGAGACCTAATACGCATAGGCACAAAAATCTAGAAAAGGTTCTATTTAAACATCATACAATCTGTCTGAAATTCGCTAATTGCAAAGAGACATCTGAAGGAACGGTTATTAACTCATACTCTGTAACAGCGGGGAGTTTAACTTACACAGACATTAACAACATTTGACAATTTGTTTAAATCCGGCCCGAAGAACCGGCGAAAATTTTTCTCCGACTCTGGTAATGGCTGAAAAAAATGGCCTGCTCAGAAAATTGCTGAAAAAATTTTACCGGCTGGCAATAGAATTCCTGCCCCCCCCCCCCCCCCCCCCCCAAATCAAATGGTTGCTCACCAACAATTATCGGTTTGAAAATTTAATGTTACTGCTATTTGAAAACTTAAATATATAATATAAATACATGTAATGTGACGTCCTTCATATTTCCAAACCAAAAATTGTATAGGAGGAAGACACTCTTGTTGCAACCGCAACAAGAAACCTTTCTAGTTATAATACTTTTATTTCAATACATTATACTTCATGATTATATACAGTCAATCAAGTTTCCCATGTACACATCTTACAAGAATTAATAAAACATACATGTTTGTAAATAACAATGATCACTTTTATGAATGAGATGAAAATTTAAGCATGTAACAGTCACAACACTTAATCTAGATTGAGTCTGAACCGGAGCCCCGGAGCCGCCTTATACCGGAAAGTTCCTGTCCATACCTGACCCTCGGTGTCCGTAAATTGACCGGTGCCCTCTAATCTGAAACAAACATTAGATGGTCAATGATCACAACCATTCGATCAAAAATGGACATTTATTTCCAAAGTTATATAATTTGTTTCCAACTTCATACAATGTATTATGATCCGAATACAGCAAATAACCCGGAAATCTTCAATAACGTTTAAAAATAAAATTACTTGTTTTCGCAGAATTCTCCTTCGTAACACGACTGGTTTGGCCACGTGTATTTTCCGTTTCCATGGAACTGGTTATTGACGAACTGGCCTTCGTACACAGCCCCCGAGGGGTGGGAGAGTTTACCCTTGCCGTTCATCTTGTCTTTGCTCCACTCTCCCTCGTAGACTGTCCCTTCCGTGGTGGTATGGACTCCGTATCCACACCGGTCCAGGGAACCGTCTGATCCGTGCTGGTACTCACCATCTGTCCAAAATAAATAAGGTGGAAATAAAATATATCCTACATGTACGAATAAGATGTAAAAAATAAAAACTTCAAAGTATTTATCTTTTCCCCCATTTTATTCTAAGTATAAACTGACTATCAAGCTGTTTGAAATTACTTCATACAAGTCGGTAGTTTTCACCTACCATATTTATCACCATTTGGGAATAAGTAGATTCCTTTAGTGATGGCAGGGGGCGCTTCCTCTTTCTTTTTGTCTTTCTTTTCTGAAAGGAAAAAAATTACATAACTGGCACAACTTACACTCACTGCAGATGCGTCAATAAATCAAGGGAATGAATAATATGCATGTTAATGGTAAAGTGAGCAATATGAAGCGAAATGGCACAGGAAAATTGTTTTATTTCACTTATGAACGTGTAAATTTGAATATAAACCTATTTCCTTAAATTCATCCCCAAAATCATGCATATCCTATATATGTGCAGTTTCTTGAATTTTCATTTTGTCATCAATATTCTGGATTTTTTAAAGGGTTATTGTGAATTTACATTTGAGAGTAAAAACTGCAAATAAAAGAAAGAAATTCAATGCAGAGATGTCGAAAAAGTGTCAGTCCGAAGGAAATGTACGTCTAGCAAAATACCATACTCATAGACAAAAGTTTGCAGTACTTTTCATTGTCCGAACTAGCAAAATTACTGAAATGTCTGACAAGAGAAAAAACTGATTTTGACTACTCCGCAATGCATTAACGTCTATAAGAATGAAATTTTGTTAAAATAAAGCTCGAGATCATAAACAATTTCGCCATTTTTTTTTTCAATATCAGAGACTGCAATTCAATATTTTACGGTAAATATATTCTTATATCTTTTTTGCAAGTTCCCTATCCTATCTATAAGGCAACTTCATATTAAATATTAAAATAAAATTTCTGTACAATGTGAAATTTTTCATTCAAAGGCATCAACAAAAATTCATCCTTTGCAACAATGTCACCAATGATATACTCAACTATCAATCATTCAACATAAAGCACAAAGTGTGCTTTTGTTTGATGTGAGAGTAGTGCAACCTTGGGTTGTCACCTACACATGAATGTTGTCACATTGAACAAATGTGACTCAAATTTCAACTTGTCTGCTCTGTATATGAATCCCCAATTTTGCAATAACTTTACAAGTAAGGGAATGTGCAAAAATATGAATTACCGTCTATAGAACATGAAATTTTAATACTTAGTAAAAATAAAATTATGGTCAATGTGGACCCACTGATTCCGATCTTTACTACTAGTATATGATATATAATGCATTTTAATTATGCATTTATATAAATCATGATAGTTATTCTGATTGGAATAATATTCTAAGAATTGTTTTGTTAGTTCAATCGATTGATTAGAGATCTGAAACTTATATATGTATAGTGGTAGAGGGTAATTAAGGAAAGTGGATAATGTATTTTAAATGTTATAATAATTTTGCGGTTAAAATGTTAAAAAAAACTTTATGAATTAATTGTTTCTGAAATGTAAATTACATGTACTAGTACATGGAAGCAATGTTACAGTATGAGTAGTCAAAATGGTTAACATCTGGATTTGAGGGATTTTTTTTTTCTCAAACTTTACACGTAACTTTTTCACATCAAAACAAAGCTCTCTATTCTACCTAGCAGGAAATGTGTGTCTGTTTACAAATAACATCCTTTTCACCATGTTTGAACTTACCCGACTCTTGTTCTGCTAGATTCTCTGATACAAAAACGAAATCTTAATAAGCTTAATATTGGAAAAAAAATCACATTACTGTACACACCAAAACATAGAATTTACATATAATTAAGAAAACGAAAACTTTAATGAGTGTCTAAAATCTCCAAATACTGGTTTTCATCAAATTTCATTTGAAAAATACAAGCTTACAATAGATTTTGGATATTTGTGATCAAGGGGAGATGACAGCAATGCAATATGAACAATAAGAAAAGATCAGGGACCAACAATAAAAAAGTATATTGAACAATTTTTTGATTTGTGCATGGGCAGATCTAGAAAAATGTCCACGGGGGTTTAAGCATATGAGCTGACAGGAAAAATCTGCATTTTTCTGTCAAATTAAAGGGGATCCTGAACCAATCAAGCACCCCCCCCCCCCCATCTCTAGTCTGCTTGTGTAAGAAGCATTTCTTTGTTCATTTTTTAAGGGAAAACAACTACCAGAAAAAAAAATCATATTTTTGTCTGTATGGCATTTGAACTTATAGATAAGTCTGATGCTATTCAAATCGTGAATGTTTGTGGTTTTCTAATAGAGATGCTTATACTATAGAATGTGTTATTTTCTTTGTTTGCTAAACACCCATGCAATATTAAATTTTTGCATACACGGGAGTTTTTCTTTTCTATATCTATACAAGGTTTTTTTTCTGAGAAGGTTAAATACATGCGCATGTCAAAAACTTATCACAAGATTCAAGATCATTGGTTTACTGTACAGTGTACATGTGCAATAATTTACAGTCTACTGTCTACTAGCCTAGGTGGCTTTTATAAAGTGGCTGATCTATTTATGCATAACAAATAGAAATCAACAAAGTCATGTAAAAATAATTAATAAAACATAAAACTAATAAAACATAAAACTCTATCTACAATTGTTATACTGGTCGAGCAGATATTTCCGAACTGAAGGTATTTCCGAACGATTCGCTAGTTCAGTTACTTGGAGATACTTTTTCACAATTTTGGTGATACAGATGTCTAGATATTCAGAAAAATAACCGACATGCAAAAGGAAATCTCAAAATAACTTTATTTAGTATATTTTTAGCGTTTGTTTCTCCTGCTGTTTGTAACTTTCGTCTGTTTGGGAGCTGGGGAAAGTGACATCATTGTGTTAAGACCATATCTTGACCTAGTTTCGGAGTCATCTATTTTCAAAAAATCTATTCTTGTCAACAGATCGATGAAAACCTGCATTGAGAGGGGCCAAGAGCAGGATAAATTCACGAAAAAGCGTATACATTTCATGTGTTAGACTACCAAAATAATTGGAAATAAATAGGAAATAAACATACCTCATCATGGGTCAGAAAGTCGCTTTAGAAATAAATTTTGTAAAAGTTTTATGATATATGTTGACATAGAATTCTTCAATAAGGATTAAAGGATAAAATAACAAAGTTTTGAAACATTTGATTTACATTTGACCCCAGGACAGACTGAAATGCAAATCGTTCGGAAATACCTTTAGTAACTTGCGTAAAATGGCCGTTAGAGGGGTTATTAAAACGCCCTCAAATCAGCATTTATAGGTCGATTTTCAAAATTATTTTTACATAGGCATTTGTATGAAGGGTGAAGCATTATTTGTTCCGAGTTTCATGGTGATTGGACGTATAGGAGCTGAGTTATTGACGAAAAACCGCAAAAATCGTTCGGAATTATCTGCTCGACCAGTAATGATATGACCCCCTTCTTTTTTATCATTGCATGAACAACACTGTCAGCAGTAGTTTTACTAAACTATATATTACTGATGATACAAATTTTCCTTGCATACCTATGTAGATTCTTTTGAATTTCTATGGAACGCGATAATTTCCATTCAGGACCCTTGCAGACACTGTTCTTTCATGAATGTGTTGATTATTTTTTCTACAAACTTGTGCTCTGATCAATATCTCAACATTCATTGATTATATGTGAATTTAAGAAAGTACAAAAGTCATTTAAAGTATGACAATTTCTTCTTAAACACTTACCTGCAGGCATGGCTACTGTTTGTTATAGTTCGACGAAAATCAGAATCGATTCATGGAGGCGGCCATTAATTTACACTTCGTTATGGAAACGGATATCAGCTAGTTCGACTTTACGTCAATTCAATCTACAACCACTTCGTTTTCTAAACATGTATCGCGTTTATTATGCGATCTTTTACTGAAACTTGATGTTGATTATTCCTTTTTTAATTATCATGAGCGTTTGAGTTAATATTATCATCCATCAGGAATCAGGGGCGAACACAGGGATTTATCACGCTTCCCGGTTGCTAAATTTTCTAATAATCTGTAATGTCCATAGTAAATACAGTAGAGCAACCGGGAAGCGTGATAAATCCCTGTGGGGCGGATACAGAAATTTCAGTTAGGACCAGGGCGCGCTCATGAAAGGAATCGGCATGGATCCTTAAAGTTTGAAAACTCAGTAATACTGAGTCCATTGCAAAATGGCTCTTCTTCTTCTTCTTCTTCTTCTTCTTCTTCTTCTTCTTTCTTCTTCTTCTTCTTCTTCTTCTTCTGTATAAAGTGAAAAACCGTTAAGTACTGCGACATTATTTCAGTTCGCCCTTCAAAAGTATTTTGTACTTTGTCCCTTTGGGAGGCTTACAAGTCCTAAATCTGCCAACGGGAATGAGGTTGCATGCATGCGCTGATCCCGGAATGAGGCATCAGTGGGGTCTGATTCCCCATCCTTGTCTGAATATAAACGCATTGCTTCACGTCTGTTCTTTCTTGTTGTGTCTATATTTCATTCCTATTTTCTTTCATTTTTTCAGTTATTTTCGGTGGAAAGGGGAGGGGTATGAGAGAAGAAATAATTGTTCTATCTGGACCAACTTCAACAAAAGCTACACTGATAGATAAACAGGTAAAATATTTAATCTTGCATCTGGCTATCATCTTTCATTCATGTACTTTAAAAATAATAACCCATATATACATGATTTGTCGTCGAATGGAGTTCTAAGTAAATGAATAAACAATATCCACTTCCATGTATAGGAGAGATTTGTTCCAACATCTTTTAGCTCATTTTAATTATACAGATGATCGATTTTCAGTATTTTTCTTAAAACATCATTCATCTAATCGACCCGAGCATGCGCAATTCAGAGACTTGGCGAGAATCTATGAAAAGTGCAAGATATGTATCGTTGTCATCGCTAATACAGCTGGTTACACATGTTAAAATCGCTGTCAATATTGATAGACTTTGATGCATTTTGATCATAAGTTTGTGTTCTGCATTGCTCATTTCTGTTCATATGACATCTCTATCGGTGTCGTCTTCACAAGTATAGATTCCGGTTCTTTTCAATTATCCTGTGTTTTTCCTGCATGCCTATTTTTTATATATTAATTTATTGTTTGTATATTTTTTTTCTCTGTAACCAAGGTAACGTCATGTTTGTTTCATGGTCCATGTCAAATTGTTGTTTAAATATTGTACGATGAACGATGATGGTACGGTCGCTAACATGAACGAAGAATTGAATGATTTTAAAATGCAATGCCTGGATAAGGGGGGGGGGTAAATCAGGATAAAAACCCCGGATGTTTGCCGTATAATAAGATGTACTAGTATTTGTATTTGAATTATGTATATTTTAGGATTTTAAAATAATTAACACTTTAATAGTAGGAAATTTAGCTTTACCATGACAAGATGATTAATGATAGCGCATAGCTGGAACAAAATAACTTTTCGTGCTACCAGATCGTGTACGCCCCCCATCATATCTATAGAGCAGCACACTGATGGGGTCCAGATAAACGACATGATGATCCAGTCTCTGTCAGTGCGTCGTTTGATAAAACGGGGAGCCAACAAACATAAGGCCCATGAAATCATACTGCGTAGTAAGTATACATAGAATCCGCGGGAAATCCTTGAGGGCTGGAATTTTGATTTCATGGTTCCAAATGAAAAATTCTGACAAAGGCCCTATGTGCGAACGTGGCGTCCTCGTTGATTTGAAGGATTTTAAACGTTATGGTTTAAACTACGTCAATTCATCACTGGGGGTAAGCGGATGGTCGTAACTGCCATTTCAATATATGGCGGGGACAAAATAGGGCGAATTCTCGTTTTTAAAAACATTTATGGCATAATACATGTATATGATTAAAATAAATACGTAAGAAATATGTCTGAATATTATTGTTTCTTGGAAAATGCTTTGTTTCCAGGCGTAATTGGAAATCATAATTTTCGACAAAATAGCCGTAATTGCAAGGTCTTTCTATTAAAAATCGAGACAGCAGTTACGGCCATCATGTGCCATTTTCGCAGGCATACATATATATATAGCATATTTGTTCAGTAAACTGTTCGCCTCAGATAGGATTTCTATTAATAATTGTAGTACTAAAGGACAAGAATTATCGAAATGCATGATTATTGAAAGAGAAGAATTCCGTGACACCTTTTCTAGCTTCCGCAGTTAAATCATTACGTCACTCATACAAATGTAGCAGTGCATGCTACGATTTGCATGCAGTGGAATATGACGTCAACGTTAAAGGGCCCATAAAATTGTCTTTTTTGTTTTTGTTTTATTTCTATACCCCAAATCGAACGAATATTGGGAAGCATATTACTTTTGTCATGTCTTATCATCTAAATTTTGACCTACTTTCGGAAAAACACAATTTTGACAATGTCTCTTTTGTTTGTAAAAAGTATGATTTTCATATTCCAAATGACTGTATCGTCCTCTCTTCAATTGGTTCCATTGGTACCATGACTTTGATCCTGAAACCCTGACCTTTATGACCATCTCATTTTCAATATCAGTACTTTCATATCAAGGACTTATAAACTGTTTATATAAGTCCTTGTTCACATTGACCATAACTTTTGAACAACATCAGATGAGCATTCCTTGTGATATAGATCTTTAACACGCCTTAATCTTTGACTTAGTGACTTTGGAGTTTAGTATGACCCTAAATTCTCTTATTATTAGACTTTTGCAATAGATTTACAATACATGCTGTATACATGTACTTTGAAATATGGTTTTCATAGTTCACATATGTCATCGTGAAACAAGACCTTTTATTTAACATTTTCATATCTTTAATCCAAGCCGGATTTTTACTTTCGTGCATGAACATCGACGGCGGATGTGGCTATATATAGCCAAACAGGGCATTGGCGGATCTAGCGAGGTGGATAGGGGGGTTGCAACCCCCCCTTTGGTCCGACCAAAAAAAAAAAACGAAGAAGAAGAAGAAGAAGAGAAAGAGAGAGAGAGAGAGAGAGAGAGAGAGAGAGAGAGAGCTTATATTAAAAAACTTAATCTCCGTCCTTCTTACTTAACAAGCTTTCAACACCAAGGTGTACAACATTTGTGACCTGAAGTCTGAATATTATAATGTTGAAGATTTGAGGCTTATAAAATAATCTATGCTCCGATGCGTGTTTAATAGTTATAAACACCCCCCAACACCCCCCCCCCCCCCCGTTGAAAAAAGGGGGGCACAACCATGTTTGTGCCCCCCCCCCCCTCCCCCACTTTTCAATCACAAAATTTTATGATGCATTAACATTGTTTAAAATAGCAACATTTTGTACCATAAATCTACAATTTTTCGTTAATTTTTCAAGATTTTTCTTTGGCTCGCTGCCGCTCGCCAGTTCTTTATAGACTTTCTGAATAATTTAGCTACTTTGATCCATCCTTTATACAAATTACTTTATCAACGTACATGAAGACATTTAACTCAAACTTACATGTACTTTTTCATGATAGAGGGTATAGAAAGTATTTTCTGATAAGTCAATATCAAAGTTTTGCTAAAATTTCCTGGCTCGCTACCGCTCGCCAGACATTTATTCATGTACTTAGAATTTAGAATTGCGCCAGAAATGTTAAATCCCATATTTTAAAATCTCCCCCCCCCCCCCCACCCTTTAAAAGATAATAAAACCGATGTAGATTATCTTTGTGTAGTCAATAATGCACCCTTTAAGGTATTATTGCAAAACAGAAGCTTTTGATAGTATGCATTCAACATCCCCCCTTTCAAAATCTTCAACCCCTCCTTTGAAAAATTCCTAGATCCGCCTATGCAGGGGACTCGTTAATAAACCTGATATCAACCAAAAACGTAGAATTTTAATATTTTGCCTAAAATGGATAAATATTAACTAAAAGATATCAAATATATCTACATTGTAAATCAGAAATACATTTCGAAAGTTCTATCTCCTTTAATCGGTAAATTATGAAATCCGGAACTCAAAACTCGGTCTTATTTTGTATGTAATGGCTCTAATAGAAGCTTTTTAGCGCGAAATACACATAACCGGAGAAATCCACATCTTTCCTGCTTATTTCGTTTCTAATTGTTGTACATTTCATTCGATCGTATTTAGAACACTTTTTTTGATGGATTAAGGAGGAAATTTCAAAAATAGTCAAATTTCCCATATTTAATGGTTTAAAAGATCTATCCTTTAACAAATGCACCCCCTTACTTTTTTGGTTTTTCGTCTCTTGGGTAGTGTTCCCCCCGGAGATACAGAACCCCACTTTTCCAGAAATGTTGTATCATTGATCTACACCTCCAGTATAAGTGTCGTTCTGTATCTCCGAGGGGAACAATGTTAAAAAAAATCTTTTCCGTTTTTAATTGAGTTCTATGGGAAAAAGACAAGTTTTGTCCAAAATTAATATTAGCAATATTTTGAATAATAGATATAAAATAACGTCATGTTTTGATGGGATACCGTATATGAATTAATTCAACGAACAATTTTTCTTAAATTTCCATTTTCGAAATTCCACTTTTTATGGCAGATTTTACGTCTTATCTTATCAGTTCCTTGGTTACCTTGGTACAAGACGCGAGTGCTCTCATATTTATTCATTTAGGTATCAGACCCCAATTATTTTTTCCTATGTAAACCTTTGTAAATCGTACTAATATGACGATAAAATATTCGAATCGCACCACCATTTTTTTGCTTGAAACTTTTACATCTGGTAGATAGTATCAAAATAAGCTCAGAAATGGATTCATGCAAAAATCTGTCGCTTAGTAGACTTTTAATATCTTTTTAAACCCGAAAGGGGGTATCTGTGGCTTTTATGTTCTACAATCTATCAATTCTAGTGCATCATAACACATCTGTCATTCCGCGATTAGGATGATGCAGTATCATTCAACATGCTAGAATATTTTTTTCAACTCATCTAATTGTGATCTGTAATCTTCATTGTGCTATTCATTTTATTACGGTCCAAGATGTTTGAAATCTGTCATTCAACCCAGCGGATGACTGAAGAACGAAGTAAACATTAGGTCGGTATGTCTAGTTTTGAGATTCGAAATATCACGTAAATTCTTTTTAGATAAAGCACCCTGTTGTTGATAGTCCACATTTATAGCGATTTTTCAATAATCTAATATAATTTCGACACAGCAATACAGTTAGCAAAATTTATACGAAACTATAAAAACTGGCTTCCGGTGACTTTGTTGCTGACATTGGTTTTGGTTCGGATCGGGACGCCGGTTGACAGAAACCAGTCATGTTTCGTCCACCACACATCACAAAGTCATTTTCTAGACTCCGTTCCATTAACAGAAGTACATTACGATTGCTTTCCGTCAAGTCAAAACTGAATGGAACTCTTGTTAGGTAAAAAGCCTGCGAAAATTATACTGGTGTCGCGTCGGAACAGTTTTCGGACGATTTTGAAGGTTTTTCAGCGATAACTCCTCTGTCCTTTCAGAGATTAATCTACAATTTGATCTTAATGGGTCCTCTAGACGCAATGAAACTTTGCCAATGGGTCCTCAGCCAAAACAATGGGCCCCAGCAGAAATCAATGCGTCCCAATTTCTAAAAAGGCAGTGGCTCCGGATACGAACATTCATATCTTTAGACCTATGTCTCGGCGTACGAACACAAATTGTAGTGAGCTTCTGCATATATGTTTCAATTTGGTTTGTTTTTTTTTTTTCAAGGCATCTTGTGTTCAAATTGTATCTTTTTTGTGACATATTCTGAAAGTTAAGGTATTCAGCCCTTAATGCATTTTCAATAAAAAATACCAGAGATAAGACTTTTCATTCTCTTCAAAAAGAATGGTATACTTTTCTAGCTAAAATTAGAGATTACGCTTATCATACAATTATTTACTCTGTCATCCCGAAGATTGCCGATCATGAAATAATCGGAATTTGTCAGGTATTATGAAAATGTGCATAAATTTTAACCGGAAGTACTCTATTAGGGTGCGGGATCCTTAATTCAGTAAAAAGCACGGTGTTGCATCTACATGTACGTATTTGTTATGGTCTCAAAACTTTCAAAAACTTCAACTTCCACTGGAGCGACGGAACTTCAGTACGTGCACACAACAGCCGACAAGTGCGCATCTATTACTGATCAGTGATCACGATAATGATTGAGAGCATAGAAAATAGCTCTAAATTACAGATTATGCAGAATAAACTCGTATACCTTGATATGGTTACAAAAATCAACTTTTTATTTTACACATGACCCGAGTCACGTGACAGTTAAACTTAAAGACCAAACAGAAACATGTTCGTACGCCGAGACATAGGTCTAAAGATACGAACGTACGTATCCGGAGCCACTGCCTTCTAAAAACCTTTTTTTGGTGATGTTTTAAGTTTGCGAATACAAGTTAGCTGGCCTGCTCGCAGCAATTTATGTCCTTGAGACCGTTACATGTTCCACAAAAAAACGTGCAACTCTTAAACTACAATCTAATTTTGCCGAAATAAGTATAATGATTGTTTCTTTAGTTAGGGATACATGTACTTTGTTCATGTGTATGTTTCAGAGTTTACTGTGTTATTTGTTATGTATGTACAAATTGCCGACTCTAAATAAAAATTACTTTATTTTACTTTACTTCACTTTACTTTACTTTACTTTACGAAAACTGCCAGATTGCTGGCGATCTCCGGTGGGTTTTTCAAATGTTCGACGGTTTCTAGTTCTGAGCCGGACAAAATGTCCGATGATTTTTTGTTCCAAGATAATAACACAGCATTTTCCTTTAAACATATACAAATAACAATATTAAATTATTTTCAATAAAGACATTTATAATAAATTTTATTGGTTTCTCTGACACCGCTGCGCTCTTTCAACTTACATGTAAGAATAAAAAGTTATCCTTCATATTGTCACATAATTGTCGGTTAAATGTGAAGTATTCAACAGTATTCAGGGATTTTTTTTGCCCCTTTTTGGGGCCGTTATTCGGCCCCATTCCCAATGAAAAATAGTATATTTTTTTCCCAATTGTGGCTCTAAAATTTTCCAATCACATACAGATGGAACTATCACCAAAATTAGTGAAAAGTACTGGTTCAAAAGTAGCAAATCTACTAATCATTTGCCATATTGTTGTAAGCATAAGAAATTAAATCATATTTGAAACAAAATTATTTGATCAAATATTCAATTCTGAACTTTTGATTGTATAAACTGTCATTTTACTTTTATATTGGTACTTCCCAAAATATTCCCAAATGTCGTAATTTTTCCCAATTGCACGGGCCCCGACCCCATTCCCAAATTACTGAAAAAAATCACTGGTATTAATTCTATTATATACGGTATATATATTTCAGTGAAATCACAGTGTACCGTATATTTTTCAGCATTGCATCACAAGTCATTTTACAGTAACGGCGCGAGTTATGAATGGCCATATGCCACTTTATTCACATTTAGTAAATGAATTCTAATGAAAATTGTACTGATGGATATTGAACCCATTGACCATTTTATTAGATACTGACCATGTGTCGTTACGTACGTGTCACGGATATTTAAACGAAATTAACAATGTTCACGAGTACTAGATTTCAATTTTGTATACTTTTCTGTCTCTCTCAAATTTTTTCTACATATACAAACAGCAAATTTGTAATGAAATGTTTTGTAATTTTCCGTTATTTTCTAGCTTTGTCGGGTAGATTTTAAGATATTTCATTAAACTACAGGACAACTGTCCTGTGGATTTTTGGTTTCATTTGTAAACTCTGTGTTTTGAGGTATGTAAGCATGGCATGTATCAGTCACTGGTTTTGTCCGTGATTAGAGAATCATTACTTGAATTTTACAATCTTACGTTTCAACTTTCAGGTTCAATATTCCAAAGAAATCCATTGATAGAAGGCTATTGCAGACAGAAAAATGTGCAATAATCAAAAGATACTACTCATCTGGAGGTAATGTTCATACATTATTCAAGTACATTGTACTTCATTTCTATATTACATGAATATTGTACATGCACAGTAGGTGTCCTATCACCTTACTTCAGCGAATGTTTAGAATGTGTCATGTGTCAGATTTCTGTACATACACTGTTACTTCATGTACAAGATTTTTTGTTTGTCAAACATTTCATAAAGACCCTCTATATAAAGTTACACTTGTTTAAGGTCTAACATTAGTAAAGGAAGTCAAAATTTGAGACTGTTAACATTCAAGTTATTATCCCCTCGCAACATGGTTGCAGGGGAATATAGTTATGCCTTTGCTCGTGTACGTCACACTTTGTATACAGCCTAGAGGACGCAGTTTTTATCAGGTCTTGACCAAACTTCGTACACTTATTCCTTATGGCAAGAGGAAGAACCCTATTGATTTTCAAGGTCATAGGCCAAAGGTCAAGGTCACAGATTCGAAATTGCTGAAAATTGCTAAAATGCTTGTATACAGCCTGGAGGAATCAGTTTAGATAGGATTTTTACCAAACTGTATATACTTTATTCCCCTCGCAAGATAGTTGCAGGGGGGTATAGTAACACTGTCGTTCATGTGTTAGTGTATGTGTGTGTCCTTTACACTTTTTGTACTCGGCCTAGAGGTTGCAGTTTTGATTGGTCAAAGGTTAGGGTTTGAGATTAAAAATGTTTAAATTCCTTGTATACAGCCTAGAGGTCGCAGTTTTGATGGGATCTTTACCAAACTTCATATACTTATTGCTTATGATAAGAGGAAGAATCCTATTAATTTTCAAGTTTTAAATCCTTGTATACAGCCTGGATGTTGCAGTTTTGATTGGATCTTCACCAAACTAAATACCGGTACCTTTTTCCCTTGTGACTAGAGAAACAACCCTATGGATTTCCAAGGTCATAGGTCAAAGTTCAAGGTCATTGATTTGAATACTAGTAATAAGATTCCTTGTATACAGCCTGAGCGAGTACATTGCAGTGTTCTAGGATTTTATTCAAAAACCACTTACCAACAGGTAAGTGCCCCCCAAAATGCGCTTACCCAGCAAGGAAACTCGCTTACCCAAACAAATGTCAGAATATAAAGGGGATGCTAATTTTCTATTGCACATCCGCTTTTACCATGAAAATAAATTATTATGTCAGAAATATTGCCTGTGTTTGTATGATTCTGCAGCATTCTAGGACTAGCATATCATCCTGTTAATCATATTTCATACATTACTGATGATGTCACCTGTGTTACAGATTTACCTCCTCACTACAAGATCACCCTGCCAGCATTATCACCTACAATGGAGACAGGTACTATAAGTAAATGGCAGAAGAAGGTTGGAGATAAAGTATCGGAGGGTGACTTAATGGCTGATATAGAAACAGACAAGGCCACCATGGGGTTTGAAGCCACAGAGGAAGGATATCTAGCTAAAATATTCATAGAGGAAGGCGAAAAAGATGTGCCAATAGGAAAGGTACGATGAAAGATTTTTTTATGGTTCTTGATAAGTTTGTTGAAATTTTGAAACATAAATGAACATGAAATTTTGCTTTGTAAAATTTCTTTGGGATCCTAATAGAATACTTCTGGTTAACATTATATACATTTTCATAATTTCCTGACAAATGGTGATGATCTCATTATCAGGAATTTTCGGGATGATGGAGAAGATCATTGTATGAGACGTGTAATTCCTTATTTCTGCTTGAATAATATGTATAACATTCTTTTTTAGACAGAAAGAATTTTTTTTTTGCTGGTATTTGAAAATACCTTAAACTGTAATGTTAACAACTTGGTTCTTTTCTGATGAGATGTATTATTAAGTCTATGTGGGACTATGAATAACAAATCTATAGGAATAAGAATTAGATCACCAGAATGGTACTGTATGTCTGAAGCAAGATTTACTTTATTAATTATTTCTATAACTTTATTTTCAGCTCCTTTGTATTGTGGTGGAAGATGAAGCGGACATGGATGCATTTAAGGATTATGTCGCAAAACCAGAAGATGACCAGCTGATAGGAGGAGGAGCAAGTCAGGCTCCACCTCCACCAAAACCTTCTCCTCCCCCACCTCCAAAACCTGCAGCTCCTGCCCCCCAGGCAGCCCCTCCCATGCAAGCCCCACCCCCTCCTGTCACACCCATGTCAACCCCAGCTCCCATGGCCAGTCCAGGGGGTAGTGTTGCGGCATCTCCATTCGCTAAGAAACTTGCAGCAGAAAAAGGGATTAATCTTTCGGTATGACACTAAAAAATTTTATCTTGTGATGACAAAAATAATTAAATATTGATGCTTTATTTATGCATATGTATGTAAACCAAGTACCATATGAAGTTACATTTCTAAAATGTTTATTTATATTATGAAGAAAGAGAAGTTTACAAAATTCTTATATGCAGATGGTGAAAGGTACTGGTCCAGATGGTATTATACAAGCTGATGATGTGTTGAATTTCCAAGCACCTGCCATTCCAACAGCAGTTGTGGCCCCTGGAGCAGAATATACAGATATAGACCTGACATCCATGAGAAAGGTACATAACTTTCTTTACTTTGAAAAGATTGTTTGTTAGTCCATTTTCACTACAAACAGTATACAAGCATCCCCTTTTTTTTCAAAGTTTAAAAAGTGCACATTAGACTATCGTAGTTTCCTTGTTTTGACTATAAAGTAAGATATTTTCCATGTTACAGACAATTGCCAAGAGGCTTACAGAATCCAAACAGACTATTCCTCACTATTACCTTACAGTAGATGTTAATGTAGAAAATGTTATGAAGTAAGTATCTTTGTACCATCAGTATATTGCAGAATGCACAATGTATCTTAAAAAGCATACACATTTTCTTGAGTTCTTTGAGCAAAATCCCTAGTATGTATTCTAAGAAGACTCTTAAGGCATTAGTTGTATAATGAGGGATACTTGGTTCACCCATTTATTGAGTTTAGAATTCTAATATTCTGACATAGTTATAATATAAAAATTTATTGAAAAATTTTACCTATTGGTTTTTGGCCGGATTGCAAAGCAATTCCGGTCTATAGATTGACGATGTCCGTCCGTCTGTCTGTCTGTCTGTCTGTCTGTCCGTCTGTCCGTCCGTCTGCCGTCAACATTTTGGTTAAGGTTTCTGGTTGAGGCAAAATCAAAGGAACTATATGCAGTACAAACTTTATATTATACATGAAGCATGCCCATGACAAGACCTTTCAATTTATGCCATAACATTTGACCTAGTGACTTTGACCTTGGACTTTGACCTAGTTAAACATTTTGGTTAAAGTTTCTGGTTGAGGCAAAATCTAAGTAACTATATGCAGTAGAAACTTTATATTATACATGAAGCATGCCCATGACAAGACCTTTCAATTTATGCCATAACATTTGACCTAGTGACCTTGACCTTGGACTTCGACCTAGTTAAAGATTTTGGTTAAAGTTTCTGGTTGAGGCAAAATCTAAGTAACTATATGCAGCAGAAACTTCATATTATACATGAAGCTTGCCCATGACAAGACCTTTCAATTTATGCCGTAACATTTGACCTAGTGACCTTGACCTTGGACTTTGACCTAGTTAAAGATTTTGGTTAAAGTTTCTGGTTGAGGCAAAATCTAAGTAACTATATGCAGTAGAAACTTTATATTATACATGAAGCTTGCCCATGACAAGACCTTTCAATTTATGCCGTAACATTTGACCTAGTGACCTTGACCTTGGACTTTTACCTAGTTAAAGAATTTGGTTAAAGTTTCTGGTTGAGGCAAAATTTAAGTAACTATATGCAGTAGAAACTTTATATTATACATGAAGCTTGCCCATGACAAGACCTTTCAATTTATGCTGTAACATTTGACCTAGTGACTTGACCTTGGACTTTGACCTAGTTAAAGATTTTGGTTAAAGTTTCTGGTTGAGGCAAAATTTAAGTAACTATATGCAGTAGAAACTTTATATTATACATGAAGCTTGCCCATGACAAGACCTTTCAATTTATGCCATAACATTTGACCTAGTGACTTTGACCTTGGACTTTGACCTAGTTAAACATTTTGGTTAAAGTTTCTGGTTGAGGCAAAATCTAAGTAACTATATGCAGTAGAAACTTTATATTATACATGAAGCATGCCCATGACAAGACCTTTCAATTTATGCCATAACATTTGACCTAGTGACCTTGACCTTGGACTTCGACCTAGTTAAAGATTTTGGTTAAAGTTTCTGGTTGAGGCAAAATCTAAGTAACTATATGCAGCAGAAACTTCATATTATACATGAAGCTTGCCCATGACAAGACCTTTCAATTTATGCCGTAACATTTGACCTAGTGACCTTGACCTTGGACTTTGACCTAGTTAAAGATTTTGGTTAAAGTTTCTGGTTGAGGCAAAATCTAAGTAACTATATGCAGTAGAAACTTTATATTATACATGAAGCTTGCCCATGACAAGACCTTTCAATTTATGCCGTAACATTTGACCTAGTGACCTTGACCTTGGACTTTTACCTAGTTAAAGAATTTGGTTAAAGTTTCTGGTTGAGGCAAAATTTAAGTAACTATATGCAGTAGAAACTTTATATTATACATGAAGCTTGCCCATGACAAGACCTTTCAATTTATGCTGTAACATTTGACCTAGTGACTTGACCTTGGACTTTGACCTAGTTAAAGATTTTGGTTAAAGTTTCTGGTTGAGGCAAAATTTAAGTAACTATATGCAGTAGAAACTTTATATTATACATGAAGCTTGCCCATGACAAGACCTTTCAATTTATGCTGTAACATTTGACCTAGTGACTTGACCTTGGACTTTGACCTAGTTAAAGATTTTGGTTAAAGTTTCTGGTTGAGGCAAATTTAAGTAACTATATGCAGTAGAAACTTTATATTATACATGAAGCTTGCCCATGACAAGACCTTTCAATTTATGCCATAACATTTGACCTAGTGACCTTGACCTTCGACTTTGACCTACTCAAAGATTTTGATTAAAGTTCCTGGTTTAAGCAAAATCTATGGTACTGTATGCAGTAGAAACTTTATATTATTAATGAAGCTCGCCCATGACAAGACCTTTCAATTTATACCGTAACATTTGACTTAGTGACCTTGACCTTGGACTTTGACCTAGTTAAGGATTTTGGTTAAAGTTCCTGGTTTAAGCAAAATCTATGGAACTGTATGCAGTAGAAACTTTATTTTATACATGTATGTTGCCTCTGACAAAACCTTTCAATTTATGCTGTATTATTTGGCCTATTGACCTTGACCCAGTTGGTGACAAAAACTTACTTTGTAATCCGGCCATACCGTCTTTAGCGGTGTTTTATTAAAAAAAATTAGTTCCTTTAAGAGTTAAAGTCTATGGAAAAACTAATATTTCAGCCATATTTTCACAGAAATGATGGGGGCTTTAATGTGGATGGATGGAAAAATTATAAAATTTAATTTCTATCAAATTTCATAAAAAAATCTCAAGTTCACTGTTTCGATCTTCTGCAATTAATTTTTAAAGTTTTCTCTATCAAGGGGAGATAACTCCTAAAATTGACCATAATGAAAAAAATTCTTTTTCCGATAACTACTATCAAAAGCCATGGAGAAATATGAAATAATTTATAAACATACTTTCAATATTTTGGACATGTTTTCGTTCATTATACATCTAATACCTTACATGTTTGTATGGAAACTTTCTTATCGTTGAAAATAAATTGTGTTACATATATATGTATGCATAAAACGTTAATTTTTTTAATCTTCATTTTTAAAAGTTTTTCTTTCATTTTCTCTTTTCAGATTAAGGAAAGAATTCAATGCAATGTTATCAAAAGAAAATATTAAATTATCAGTGAATGACTTTATAATAAAGGCATCAGCTTTATCGTGTAAAAAAGTTCCTGAAGCCAATTCATCGTGGATGGACACTTTTATTAGACAGTAAGTTAAAAATAATATGTGTATTCGAACTCATATGATCGCACCCATTGTACATGTAAAATGGTCCACACGGCTTTGTCGTTTTTATCATAGAAATGTCACAAATTCCAATGAAAAAATGCAGGTATGATGTCATGACCAGTTAACACTAGAACATTTTATTATGTTCATAAAATTTGCAAGGCATGAAAAATGTGAGAAGGGAAAGAAAAGTAGATACAAGTTTTCTTATGGGAGCACCTTAGTGATAGATTAAGAAATATTTACTTGTTTATTTTAAAACTTTCTTTGCATTATGAACACATTTAGTGAAGAATGATTAAGATGGTAGTTCTGCTTAAACCAGTGCAATATTCCTGACCTTATATTAAGGAATATTTATATTAACAGATGACATAATTTACATGAATAAGCTGATTGGTTAAGATGATTGTGTTTGCTCTTCAGGTGTAATTCAGTAGATATTAATGTAGGATTGGTTAAGATGATTGTGTTTGTTCTTCGGGTATAATTCAGTAGATATCAATGTAGGATTTGTTAAGATGTTTGTGTTTGTTCTTCAGGTATTATTCAGTAGATATCAATGTAGGATTGGTTAAGATGATTGTGTTTGTTCTTCAGGTATAATTCAGTAGATATCAATGTAGCTGTGGCAACACCAGCGGGATTAATCACTCCAATCGTAGCTAGAGCAGACATTAAGGTAAGCTAAATCTCTGTAATATTACTGTACAGAGCTCAATGTTTAAAGATTTCCAACTGTTGTGCAAAGTTCAAATTGGCATTATGAAAGGGATGAAGTTATAGCCAAGTTCAAATATTTTAAGCAATACAAGGTGTTTGCCTAACTAGTATACATGAATATGACAAGATATCCCATGTTACTTCTGAAATCTATTCAACCACCCTTAAAAAAGTTGAAAGTTTTAAAATTGGAATCAAATTTGAGAATTTTTTTCCTTTTATCGGTGGCTGATCAAGCATTAGGGAACCAAATGTTTTACCCCATCCATGACTTAAAATAATATCTTCAACATTTCCTTATTTTAATTTCAAAATTCCAATTTAAAGAAAGACATTGCTTGGGTACTACTTAAGATGATTTGAGTCACAATAAGCTTATTTCCACAAACAGTGGCCAAACCTACATTTATTTACACTCGGTATTAAAGGTGATTTTAACGTTTAACTGAACACTTTGTACATTGGCATGTTTGACATAACTACAGTATCATGCATGTTTGTGTACTGATCTTTTGGAAGGCAGATAGGGGATATCCACCTAAATGTGGACAGTTTCTGTGTTATTCCCCCTATAGTGGCAGATGGTGATATGTAGGGTATGGCTTATAAAGGGGGTTTATATGAGAAAACAGCTGGGGCAGTGCCTTTTAATTTTTGATGTGAATGGCATTATAATGGAGGGAGAAATGGGAAATTATACTACTCACTTAATTTGGTTTTGTGTAGTTAAATGAAAGGTATCTAGATGTTTTTATAATCAGATAGATAAATCAAGCCTCTGATTTTACTTAACTAAGAGATCCAATAGGTGTAACTGATATATCTTTCATACTCATAGCAGACTTTGAGTCTTATAGTGGCAGATGGTGATATGCGTGGAATGGCATACACCAGAATCTTGTTCAAATTGGTTAGAAGACAATAAGGTATCTTTACACATTGCCGAAAAAGCATGTATGCAATTTGGGCCTAAAAAAAAGAAGCTAAACAAGAAACTTTACAATCATATCATAACTGCTTCATAAAATGTTAAATACTTAGGGCTAATCACAGGCAACCAACTAGTGGTTGAAATACTGTATCATCCATTGTACAGACTTAGCTTCTTATGAAGGCAATTAGCTCATTTTATAGACACCCAGCAAAGAGCTAATTAATGCAATGCTATTTTGACAATTCTTAATCAACATGGTGCAGTGTACTAAGTAAGCATAGGAAGCAAAAATTACAAGTGATACAAAACAAATTGTGTGTACCATATTGGTATTTTCTGAATTGAGAATGCAACAACTTTAAATAAGTTATGTCTTAAATATTCTTTGTGGATAAAAAAAAAACTTAGATGAGTTAGTCTATTACAGTGGCTGTATCTCCTAAACTACAAGGGATAGGGTTCTGATATTTCACATGTAGATTCATCATGACTAGAGCTTTCATTTGATGTTGTGACTTAGTGACCTTGTCCCCGGACTTGTGGCATATTTGTGTTTGTTGCTGTTTACAAGCGAACACTCAAAAGTGAAGCTGTGTTGTCTTTTTGACAAGTCTGTACGTAAATTGTTTCATCAATTGGGATGACTTTCTTGCACCAATAAGTTCAATTTCTAATAAACATAGGTTCAAGGTCTCACAGCATCTCTCCTTGAACTAATCAGTCAACAATAATATATTGTTTATTAAGGAATATATGTACCAGTATAAATTATGATATTATCAATATTTATACGTGTAGTGACAGTAGTGATGTACATATGAAATATCAACTTTTACAAATTTATAGCATACATGCATGTATTGTACTCTTTATGCCATCAAATATGACATAACTGTTAGTATACATTACATACATATTTTACCCTGTATTACATACCAATTTTCACCTGAATAATTATAATTTAATCTAATATGCATGCAAAATAAACCTATCATTTACAGTAACGCAATAACATGGGACTCCACTTAAACTATTAACTGATACACAAACTGTACTACTTATAATCTGATATGATTTTTTAAAACACAAAGCTGTTTCCTATATCACAATGCAATTTGCTCATTTTACTAGAAAATTATCAAAAAATATAAACTCCTTGTATTCTGTTGGGATTCTCTCTCCACATGGCCCATTGAATTTTCTCTTCACTATATTTTCATAATTTTATCATGATAAAGAGTTGGAAAATAAACCGTTTTCCTGTATACTGTACAAAATGTCTTAAAAGTGTCAATTGTCTGTCAAAATAATGCATTTTGTCTAGTTTATGTTGCAACCAAGTGTTATTCTATATATAAACATGTTCATGAGCACTCCTAATAATCTGATACTCCTCTTAATCTGATATATGTAATATTCTTTTGACCAACTGACAATCAGTCCTCTTTGATAGTTCAATCCTGTTAGATTACCATATAATGTTAATTTCAGAGGCATCTATAGTTTCGAAAATTTTACTGAGAGAATCAGATAATTTTGCGCCCAGGTAAATACTGAAATATATGTAATAGTAATATAACATGTACTACATGAAATAACTTCTATATATCTCAGGGTCTATCACAAATAAGTCAAGATGTACAGCTACTGGCAGCTAAAGCTAAGGAAGGCAAACTACAGCCACATGAATTCCAGGTTAGTACAATGGGATTTATACAAGCCATGTGTCATGTACATGTACATGTATTTACCATCGTATAGCTGTCATATTGTTCCTTGAAAATTTAGAACTTTATTTAGGTAGAATGACTGCATGATAGAAGAAAAAAAAACTGAATATCTGAAATTTGAAATTTTTAAACTCATTTTAACTTAATACAGTTTTAATGTATCTTCATCTCTACATGTAAGCATTGAATCTCATTCAAGGACACATTGTTACTTCTTAAAGCTTTATGTATGACCATTGTTTTGACCTTTGACTTTGAACTCATAAATCTGAAAGACAGAATCTACATCTATTTTCTACTGTTAAATGGCATCAATGATTTACGAACGCAATATCATTGCTCTGTCGATACATGTAATATTTTTTGTTAACATATACAATGTATGCTTTACTTACTTTGCCGTAATAAATGCTGTGTTTATTTACATACAGGGAGGTACATTCACCATCTCTAACCTAGGAATGTTTGGTATCAAGTCCTTCACAGCAGTTATAAACCCACCACAGGTTAGCTTACCTTTTATATTTCTTCTATGTACAGGCAGCTCATTTTGTTGATTCTTTCTTTCGATTCAGCAAAAATTTCTATTCATTATATTTCTGTGTAAAGTCAATAGATACACATGCACAAACTTCAATATGTATTGATACGGATTTATCCATCCTGTTTTGCATTCTATACATTGGGCCAATTAATTTTTAAATTATTGTTCCAACATAGGGCAGATAAACCAGACACTGTTGCATTATATTTTGAGTGACATGTATATTTTTATGTCTTTTTGAATCTCTCTGATTGGTGTGATAAACAAAGGAGTAAGTAAGTTATTTCCCATACAATCATGTTTATGATTTATACATTATTTATAGGCTTGTATACTAGCCGTGGGAGGAGCAGAGAAGAGATTAATTGTAGACGAGGATAGCACTCAGGGGTAAGTACATGTAACATTACAGAATACCGAGTAAATCACTTAAGTCATTTCAATACTAACTCAAAGACAATTAAGTATAAGCTCAACTGACATAGACAGACAGACTAGAATGAAAAACTTTAAATTCCAAGAAGTTCTTGCATGTACATGTATGTAATGTGATTTCAAAATTTCAAGCAGTTGAAATTGTAAGGTGCAATTGTTATGAATTAAGTAAAAGCAAAACATAGCTGTGCTCAATTTTGTTGTACATTTTGTACAGTTAGATAAACATCATGAGTTTAATAGTTCATGAGAGTAAATGCTTCGGTTTCTAGAAATGGATAGTAAAATGATATTTTCCCCTACAGCTATCGCGCAGCTAACATGTTATCGGTGACGTTGAGCTGTGATCACAGAGTGGTGGACGGTGCTGTGGGGGCACAGTGGCTTGCAGAATTCAAGAAACTGTTAGAGAAACCAGAAGCTATGTTATTATGATAAATTATCTACGTGAAAAATGTGCTAAGGAAACTTGAATATCAATTAAGAAGTGCCCTTATATGGGTAATAAGGAATCTCGCAATGAAGTACAATGTATACATATTTATCAAATACCTAAGTACGTGTATGAGATGGTCTGAACATATAACATAATAGTCAAGAATGAGAAGTGAATTGTTTTTCCTGATGATAGTGCCGAAGTAGTTGAAGTATAAGCCTTCTACTGGCCATAACCATTTGTACAATATGTAAAATATACAGATATGAGTTTGCACTCGTATAAGCATATTAGACCACACATTTTGAATCTACTCTGTGTTCTTTAAACATTTCTCATTTACCGAGGCTACATTAAACTGTATGCAAGAAGGGTGAAAATAGAACAAAATCTTTCGGTACATAATATCAGTATTTCAAGTGTTGTGTAGATCATTTTAATCAAGTCTCTGGCATTCTTATACATGTACATGTATCTATGCAGAGAGAGAATAGAATATGAGAGCCAATCATAGACAATTAGGACAGTCACAATTGATCTATGTATTGTATACATGTAACTAATTAGAGCTCTGCACAATTTTTGTACAATTGTGTGTTAAAGAAGAAGTATGGCTAATTCTGTCGAATTTCTTCCAAAAATTGTCTCAGTAAATAATTGATATTTCTTGCCAACTTGTTAATCTGGTTATGCTCAATGTTTTTTATCCAGATCCAAGCTTTATAAGTCAGAAATTTTCACTTTAGTCTGTCATATTTATTGAGCTCTATAATTTCTATTTGTCATACTTTGCCTTTCTCTTACTAAGAAATTGGAAATCAAAGACAAAGATTATATTAACATAGTGTAACCATTTAATTTTTTTTTTAAGTTCAAGAGAATTGATACTCATTACACAAGTTATACAGTGCTAAGTATATATTTGCAAGGTTACTGCATTAAAAATATCAGAGACTTTTTTAATTTGTGAGTGAAATATGTATATGCTAGTAGTGTGTGTTTTTGTTTGTGATAATAAAATGTGTGAGGTTAGTTGTGGATGAACTATCTGCAAATATTGTTTAGTTAAATGATAGCCAAACTTGTTTGTTTAAATTATGATTTGTTAAGAAAATTATTGTTCTCTGGAAAAATAAAGTAAAGAATAAATGTAAAATGTTGAAGATTTGTGTACTCTATTTGAAATGATAAAGTACGTGTAGTAATAGTCAGAAGATGTCCCCTATCCTTTATTGTCCCCCGCTTCTGCGAAAGCACAGGGACATTAAAACCGTCCCGTCTGTCTGTCCTTCCATCTGTCCGTCCGTCAGTCAGCAAAACTTTAACCTTGTCCATAACTTTTCAATGGCAAGTGTTAGGGCTTTCATATTTCACATGTGACAAGACCTTTCCATGGATACCAAAAGTTTTGACCTTGTGACCTTGACCTTGGAGGTTGACCTACTTTTCAAAAACTTTAACCTTTTGTTAAGTTTGTCCATAACTTTTCAATGTCAAGTGATAGGGCTGTCATATTTCACATGTGTATTCCTTGTGACAAGACCTTTCCATGAATACCAAAAGTTTTGACCTTGACCTTGGAGGTTGATCTACTTTTCAAAAACTTTAACCTTGTCCATAACTTTTCAATGGCAAGTGATAGGGCTTTCATATTTCACGTGTGTATACCTTGTGACAAGACCTTTCCATGGATACCAAAAGTTTTGACCTTGACCTTTGAGTTTGACCTACTTTTCAAAAAATTTAACCTTGCCCATAACCTTTAATGGCAAGTGATAGGGCTTTCATATTTCACATGTGTATTCCTTGTGACAAGACCTTTTATTCCTTGTGACAAGACCTTTCCATGGATACCAAAATGTTTGACCTTGTGACCTTGACGTTTGACCTACTTTTCAAAAACTTTAACCTTGTCCATAACTTTTCAATGGCAAGTGATAGGGCTTTAATATTACACATGTGTATTCCTTGTGACAAGACCTTTCCATGGATACCAACATTTTTGACCTTGTCAAGTGATAGGGCTTTTACATGTGTATTTCTTGTGACAAGACCTTTCTGTTGGTAACAACATTCTGACCTTGTGACCTCATCCTTGGAGGTTGACCCACATTTAAAAACTTCAACCTCAACCACAAGTTTTGGATGGTAATTTAAATGATAGGATTTTTATATTTCACATTTGCATACCTTTTCATTAGCCTTGTCCCTTAGTAACAAAACAAAACTTTGGACCCTTTGACCTTTTCTTTGAGTTTAATCTTTCATATTTAGAATTTTGATCATATATGAGATATACATGTATTATGAAAACTTAAGAATGGGGAAGGGGATGTCTGTAAGCATTTCTTTAAAGACAAACACCCAAAAGCAGGGGACCACAATTTCTCTGAATTTGATTTTTGAAGTTATAAGGTAACAGAAGGAAATTTTGGGAAAAAAAAAGAAAACTAGCATAACATGCCATGTGCCATAGATTTTAATAGATTGTCGTTGAACTTTGCATCCTGGTTCCAAATAGCCCTGTAAATTTTTGGGCCAAATTGCACAGCAATTGCGATGGATGGATTAACAATTTCTGTCATCTTTCTAGCTAGCCTCTGCATTTACATTTGTTCATAATGTTGGTAATTCATGTAGATTTTATACTTGGCATGTAGATACTACTGAGTTGCTATGGTAATGTGTGACCTTGACCTTTACTGGCTTTAGAAACCCAGACACAGTAATCAAAGATTACAAAGCTCACTTCTAGGGCAATATTACTGAGGCAACAAAATTCAATTACATGCTTTTCCGTGCAAGTAAATCAAGGTCAACATATAAGATAGAGTTTTACAAAATATAAATTCTACATTAAGGCTTTCATATGTATTTTTGAAATTTAAAGTAACATCATTCAAGACTCAAGTGAAAAAGTATGGCAAGGTGAAGTTGGAATTTGCTTTTCCATGAAAGCAGATACATGTGCATGAAACATGTTGCTTAATGTTGGCAGTTATAAAAAGTAGGTAAATGTCAAATTATGACAATTTGACCAAAGATGCATCAGTTGTGCAAGTTAAGTACATGTACCTATTATTTGCTATTAAAAGTGAAATCACTCAAGGGAAAAAAGTGTGTCAAGGTCACTTTATGAAAATATGACCAAAGATGTACGCAATACTAGTATGCAAGCTTGGTTAATAACTTTTTGTGCTGTGCCCATGGAAAATCGTCCATGCAGAAAAAAAAGTACAAGCAGATCTTATACAGAATCCATATGTTAGCTTCATAGGATGAACCACCATTAAACTTGATGACTAGCATTGGAATTGTTTTCAAATACTGAGCTACCCATCCTAACTTCCTTAATCAAGTCACTCAAGTTAAAAATCTTGACACATACATAGCTCCATCTTTATATCTTCGTGTGAACCACACGTTAAAGTTTGCTGTATTTTGCATTAAGAAATTTTTCCAACATAGGGCTACCCAAAACTTCTTAACAAAGTTTTAACTCGAGCGTAAAATCTAGGCCAGATCCAATGCATGAGGTTCATCTCTTTACTCCTAAAGAACTCGCATGTGCAAATTTTTGTTGCTGTAGCTTAAGCGTATTGACCTACAAAATCATTTGTCAAAGTAGAAGTTGCCTACAGATTTACATTTTGTATGTTTGAGGGTGTGTTTGTGTGTGTTCAAGTTGCAACACCATTTGGGACGCATACATTTGGACTCATTTCCTTTCTCGACAGATTGATCTGTTACATTGACTCTTCAATTGAAAGGATGCTCTCCTTTCGTACATTAAAAAAACGAGCATGTAACCATGGATGCTGGTTGAAAAGTCCAAGTAAATAATCAAAAGAGAGAACTGTTCATGAACAGATACTAGTACTAGTAAGTCGTCTACTTGACCCCTAAATATGAAACTTTGACTTTACAGGTGACCTTGACCCACATTTGGTGTTGATTCCCTTTGTGCTTGATCACCCTTGCAAGTTTGATGCACGTATAATGCTTATCAATCAAAGCATAGTCATTTATATATACATGTATATGAAACCGAAAGTGTGACTACCAGACAGACGAACACCGGACAGGTCTGTATAATTATGTTGCTCTTGCATTTCAGACGACATAAAACTTCCGGTCATCTTTAAAGTTTCTTTACAACACGCCAAAAAAAAAAAAAATAATAATGATAATAACAATAAATTCATAAGAGCCGTAATTGACCTTTTCTCTTTTTGAAGTCTGGAAATCTGGTCTTTGTGTGATATCTTGGGGATCTACAAACCGAACAGACTTGTTATTATCTCATTTTATTATTTTCTCTCTCTCTCTCTTTTAAAAGTGATAGCAAACTGAAAGGAATTATGTATGCATAATATAAAATCTTCATAAAATAAAATCCAAAGCAATCGTTTGAGACGATTTTAATCATAGTAAAATTGTGGGGATTAAAAGTAATCGGAATCGTTTTTAAAATTGGACGATTTTACATATTATTGTTATAATTCCACTAAAACTTGATGTAATTTTATGTATATACACTGAGATATGTACACAATATGCAATTTAACATCGGCAATTAAAATGATAGCACTATTACGTGACAGTATATAAAACATATTCTTCGATTCAAATACATGTATATAGTTCTTTAAAATGAAATAATGCACCTTTACACGCATAGTCCATTGAAATAAAATCTTTGAATTGATAAAACACAAAATATGAGCACTAATTTTCTTTGATGAAAGTTACAAGAAATTATAAGAATTTGAGTAAGGCATGGTGTCATTAGTATTGCAGGAATTTCCGTAAAACGTATGGTATCCCATATCGAGGCTAGACTGATCAGTGATATTGGTGCCGTGTAACCGGGATCCCATCGTATATGGAGTGCTGTGTTGGCTGACTCCCATGAAGATATTCGTGGAAGGATAGATCGGGTTGTACGGGGGAGCGATGCTTCCCATTTGCAATCCATTTGCGATGAAAGGTGGTGAAATTTGTCCATAATGGCTATTAATGGGCGTCGAATTATGTGGAACGTTAAAAAAGAAATCGTTTGAAAGAGGTGGTGTTGTTGAATTTCTCTCTTCTGAATTGTTAGTCTGAAAATTCACAGGAGACAACTGTTCTATCCCGAATGATGGCACAGGCGACAGACTTAGCGGGCTCACATTTCCCAAGTCCGGTAACTCTGGAGAGGTGCTTATTCTGCCCAGAGGAGGCATTGCGTGCAGTTTGTAAGGATCCATAGAAATCTCAGGACGGCTGTTTATCTGAAAGCTATTGGCATAAGGAATTGTTTCATTGCCGCTGTCGTTTGTTGTCGGATTAGTCATATGACATCTGTCGGTAGATTCCGTGTTCCGAATGCCTTCGGCGCTGTGCGAAACAACAGCAGACGCATCAGGGAAATGTGAAATTACACCGGAATCGAAACCAGTGTCATCTGCTTCGGCAATCTGACAAACTTGACTGTTAAATATCTTTCCAGGGTTATCTGACTTATCGAGTTTCTTTACGAACGCATCCTTCTTGAGCTCTAGGTATGTCCCAACTTTGTCCCAAAACATCCCGGAACAGTCCAGCCTGAAGTACGCCAGTCTCAGCGAGTTTGTGCCGCTGTTCTTTTCACTTGTACACCTGTAGTCACCTCTGGCAAAACTGGCGATACTCTTCGGTTCGATACACCACAGGTTTGTCGATCTCTCGTGTTTCCCATCTATAGTCAGATTCCTCCCAACGTTGATCTTGCCGAAACACTTCGTTTTAGACAAACTGTGTCTCACAGCATTCCTCCAGTTTTTCCTTTCAGTATTTTTGAAGAAAGTGAACCTTGTCTGCATGTATCTGTAGATTTCGGCTAAAGGTAGACAGAAGTTTTTGGATCTAAGGATGGCCAGATAGACCATCTCGCTGTAAGAATAGTTTGGTTTGGCGTGAGGATTGTCCGATTGGTCAAGTTTCTCGTAGATGTTTACCAAATTATCCATGATCATGCGTAGCTCGATTTCTTGTTGGAACATCATCGCTGGGCTCCATATCTGGGGAGTATCTTCAGTTTTCCCTGAAATGGTAAAGAAACCCGCATGAATATACATTTGTCAATCAGATTTTTATGTCTTCGGAACATACAGTTTTTGGTCCGTTGGTCTGCACAAAAAAGTATATCTTGAGATTGGTATGTGACAGGGTGTTTATAGTTCACTCTTTCTTGCCTTGGAACTTGAACTACTATTTTTTCATAGTTTTTACTTAGTTTACAACTTCTGATTGATACGTGATAGGGCTCTCCTAGTTTATATATGTATTCCTAGTGACAATATATTGTCAAGGATATACAGTGTATTGTCCATGTAACATTGACCTTGCAGTTTGACTTTTTTAGCATTAGCCATAACTTTTGACATAATATGATAGCGTTTCATATTTCACATGTACATTTCTTTGTGGCGACGCCTTTCCAACAGAAACATAATATTTGACCTTAATTGTGATCTTGACATTTGAATTCGTTATTTTGGCTCAGATATCTACGTAAGAAATATCTAAGCCCTATCCCGCAAGGTTAAAGAGATAAAGGCCGACGTGATTTTTTTAAAAACTATTTTAAAAAGGTTAAAGTTCTTTTTGAAGGCAATTAATACATGTATCTCAGGTCAATGCCAACGTTATGGAGTAAAAACTCCTGTCATAAGCATGTCAGTGTCCTATTCTCTGTAGATCATACGATTCACATGCAAAGAATTGCGATTTCCTACTTTAAACCGTGTTTATTGGATATGAAAAAAAATTCTAAGGAACGCAAAGCGTAGCATCCCCTCGCATGGCAACAAAATCAATGTACTCGCATACAAATAGACAGAAGCCTTTAACCAATACCAATGTCTAAAAATCAATATCTTTGGTAAATATACAATCAAAATTGTGCCCTCAAGAATGTGTACAAGGATTTTAATCATTTCCCATCAGTGACCTTTACCTTTGACCTCGAAATAAATATGGTTCTTTAACATGTCTTAATGAGTAAGTATATTGAGTTTTAAATATCCAATCAAAACTGTGTACAAGGATTTTTAACATTTCTAATCTGTGACCTTGACCTTTGAACGTCCATCCCTCTTGTCATAAGCAATAAGTGTATTGCCAAATATCCAATAAAACCTGCGCTCTTCGGGCTAAATACAAGGATTTTCAGTATTTCCTATCTTTGGACCTTTGACCTTGAAAATCATTTGAGTTCTTTCTCTTGTCATATGCAATAAGTGTAAGAAGTTTGGTGAAGGGTCAATCAAATATGCCCCCTCTAGGCTGTATACAACAATTTTAATTAAACATATCAAATATGTTACCATGACCTTTAACCCATGACTTTAAAAAATCAATATGGTTCTTCCTCTTGTAAGAAGCAATAAGTTTGTAAAGTTTGGTGAGGATCCAGTCAAAACTGCGCCCTCAAGGCTTTAAACATTTCCAATCTTTGACCTTGACCTTGAAAACCAATTTGGTTATTTCTCTTGTCATAAGCAACATTCATATGAAGTTTGGTGAAGATCAAAAGGTATTTAAACATTTCAAATCTTTTACTTTGACCTTGAAAATAAATAGGGTTCCTCTTCTATTCGTAAGCAATAAGTGTATGAAGTTTGGTAAAATTCCAATAAAAACTGCACTCTATAGACTGTATATAAGAATTTTAAATATTTCCAATCTTTGACCTCGAAAATCAGTTTCTCTTGTCATAAGCAATATTTGTATGTAGTTTGGTGAAGATCAAATCAATATCTGCGTCCTCTAGGTTGTATACAAGTATATTAAACATTACCATTCTATGACCTTTACTTTGACCTCTGACTTTGAAAAAAGGGGTTTTTTTTCTCTTATCATTTACAA
Organism: Pinctada imbricata; assembly: GCA_033119305.1. Lineage (NCBI taxonomy): Eukaryota > Metazoa > Mollusca > Bivalvia > Pterioida > Pteriidae > Pinctada > Pinctada imbricata. Next base: position 24,021,917 of record VSWD01000011.1, on the reverse strand, counting down.
TGAGTTTATGACGTTGTGTGAAGATTCAATAAGACAATATCGCTCGCCGTGTTGGTTTTTGATAGTAAAATGTCATTTTTTAGAATAGTGAAATAAATCCCAGGTTTAATTAAAAGTATGTCGAACTCAAAAGTCAAGGTCCCAAATGAAAGGTCTGCTCAAGAGGAATCCGCATGTGAAATGTCAAAGCCATTCACTCTTATAGCACATGAGATATAGCCTAGTTTATTTTTTTTAAAGTGGACCAAACTCCAAGGTCAAGTTTACTAGGTCAAGAGGCAAGGTCCAAAATGAAAGGTCTGGTCTAAAATAATCCAGTAAATCCACATGTGAAATATCAAAGCCTTATGCCTTATAAAACATGAGATATAGCCCAGGTAATTTTTTAAGTGGGCCAAACTCCAAGGTCAAGGTCATTATGTCAAAAGTTAGGGTCCAAAATGATAGGTCTGGTCTAGTAATCCACATGTGAAATATCACAGCCTTATCCCTTATAGTACATGATATAAAGCCCGGGTTAAGTTTATTGGTTTATTAAAAAAAGTGGGTTAAAATCAAAGGTCAAGGTCACTAGGTCAAAAGTCAAGGTCCAAAATGAAAGGTCTGGTCTAGAGGAATCTACACACAAAATACCAAAGCCCTACCCCTTAAAGCACACAAGATGTATCCCAGGTTAAAGTTTTTTTATCAAGTGGGCCAAAATCCAAGGTCATGGTCACTAGGTCAAAAGTTTTAAAGTGCCCAAAAGAAAGGCCTGGTTATGAGGTATCCATATGTGAAATGCCAAAGCCCTACCCCTAATAGTACATGAAATATATTTGCACCATCTAGGCTGTCTTCAAAGATTTTAAATAAACATTTTTCCAGTCTGTGTTCTTTGACCTGTGACCGTGAAAATCGATAGTGTTCCTCCTCTTGCCACAAGAATCCAATCAAAACTGCGCCCTCTAGACTATATACAAACGCACAAGCGTACACACTCTCTTACACACAGAAGACTGCATTTCTATACACCCCACCCCCTGCAACTATATTGCATGGGGATAAGATTTTAAATATTTCCAATTTTTGACCTTGGCATTTGAACATCAATTGAAATTCTTTCTCTATTCATAAGCAATAAATATATGAAGTTCAATTGGTAAAGATTCAATCCTAACTAGTAACTACATCCTTTAGGCTGTAAGCAACGGTTTTAAACATTTCCGATCTATGACCTTGACCTATGGCATTGAAAAGCAATTATTATAGGGTTCTAGATTTTCTTGTCATAAGTAATAAGTGTATGAATAAACATCAAAGGAGTTTGGTAAAGATTCAATCAAAACTTAGCCCTCTAGGTTGTATAAAAATGAGACGCACACGCGCACTTACGCACACGAACGACTGCGTTACAATAATCCCCTGAAACTTAAAAACTTCCCATTAGAGTAGAAGAGATTGACCTTCGAATTTATCTGCATTGTCTGTCAAAGTTTTTCTGTAAAATTCTTCAAATCTAATCTGCAAAATCTGACAAACTGTTTGACTATTTTCAGGCATCGAAGTGTTAGCATGCTTTATAGGTTACTTTTAAAAGGTTCCATGCTGACTGACCGGATAAGAAATAACTATAGATCAAACAGGAAGTCTTGTATCCAGACGCAGAAATAAATATTCATCATACTTGCATACAGGCTGACGGACAGAATTATACACAATCATATCCTCTTGTTCTAATTGTTCTTTGAAAGCGGTCAAATTGACAATGGAGGTTGTAGTGTGGAAAAACGGATGACAGAATCGAAATTCTTCAGGCCATTACAGAATAAGCGTATCATTATGTTTGAATTCATTTATCCTTATTTGAGCATTGACGTATATATGTGTAAATGTCCCTGCTAGAATACAGACTAAGTCATGAAGGGCCTCGCCAGTGATTTTTTTTTTTCTGATAACAGTTTACTTTTTTTATCAGCAGATACCTATAGATACAGAAGATAGCTGAATAATTCTAAATTACAATTTTGCTAAAAACTATACGAGGTCAAGGTCATGAGTTAAAAATTTTGAAACCAAAGAAAAGTTTTCGCATAAATGAAAGCTCATTGATTTTTCGTTTAAAAAGTACTGTATATCCAATGTTTACATTTTACAAAAGTATGTCAATCTCCAAGGACCAAGTCACTGGAGTGACTCAGGGTCATTTTTTTTTTCAATAATTTGAAAATTCTTGCGATAACAAATACACGTGTGGGATATGCAAGCCCATTCATGCCTATTATTTACCAAGTTACATCCAAGAAAATAGATTTTCTAACAAAAAAAGATAAATCTCAAGGTCAGTAGGGTATTTTTGCACCAACAGAAAGGTCTTGCCACAAAAAAAAAATATGAAAGATATATTACCTCAACCTTTAACCTAAAATCACAATCCTTTCATTATAGTAATGATTAAACTTTTTAAGTTTTAATCTACTGTAATTATATTGTGCTATGATATATAATCAATTAGTCGAAGAAATGACCTTGACGCTTGACCTTCCAATCTCAAAAAGTTAAAGTCGTCTTAGTGAGCCCATATATAAGACGTATAAAATAAGAAAACTATAAACATGATAAAGGGGTTAACCTGAATGCTTACCTATTTTATTCTCGTACTGCTGGAGATCGGAGTAATCTTCACGTTTTCTCTTCATCTCGGTGAGCTGTGACACAGTTTATTCAACCACTCTCTTCAAAGGCCAGTCGGATTCTAGCGTCCAAGCCGAACTTGAGATGTATAAGTTTCCCTATTCCCAGATCTGGACAAGTTCGGGGATGTACTGACACCCTGAACTCATCTCAGAGCGTCAACTTTCACTCGATCTTCATTTTCGTTTCTGACAAAGCACATATCAGTACAGTTAAAGCACTCAAACATGCCACAATAGCTCGCTGTGATTAATTGATTAATTACTTTGTTATACAAACATCGCATGATATTTAGACGTTTTCGAAGGAAGATGATAAAAGGACAAAAAAGTTTGCACAGATTTGATAGGTATTAATCTACCCCCTATTGGAATTAATTACTCTCAGGAAATCCTTGGTTTGTGACTTACTAGTTTTCAATGTACCTGTGTAAAATTTCAAAATAAATCGGAAAATTTAATAAATAAATAAATAAATAAATAAATAAATAAATAAATAAATAAATAAATAAATAAATAAATAAATAAATAAATAAAATATATTAGGGAACTAATAAATAAAGCAGTTTAAACTTTAAAGCGTTATGTCGTATATAGCATGAATATACATGTATACTTTTCCTTAGATCAAAAGGAAAAGCTGTACGACATGACCAATATATATATTTTTTTTTACAAATTTTTAGACGGCGAGCGCTGTGAGGCGTAAACGTTTCAAATTGATGAATACAGTTGCTACATCCGTCATTCTACGATATCGACGAGCCTGCTCTATTTTCTGAAGAATATTGAAATATCTTATTACATTTTATTCCCAAAAATTATCATAATAAATGTGCGAGCAAGATCCCCCCCCCCCAACTTCCCGGTCTGGACCGATCGCTGGGGGAATTTGAGATTTTTTCCTCAAATATATTCATAATATTGCATCTAGGAATTATTCGAATCCTTTTCTCGTTAAATCGTCTTTGCCTGTTCCCTTGCAGGACATGCAGTTTTCAGATGACTGTGTTCTCTGCTACGTGCATTTCTGGATAAATCAGCTGTGTGGAAAGTGAAGAGGTTTTTTTCTCAATGTGAGGGAGGGGAGGCGGGGGGAGGGGGATAGAAAAATATACAACAATGTACATACGTAACTGTTAACTTCGAAGAAAAATCAAAACTTATATTGCAGCATTACAGAATAACTTAATTTTTTTTATTCTTTACAAGAACAATGCAAATGACATAGGAGTTATACATGTTATGTGCTTATTGATAACTATAAATACAAAATATAACAAACAATGATTTTTCTGTGAACTTGAATAGGATTTACGAATACACGTATGATTGTATATATGCTGTTCTATATATTACATGTACATGTAAATACAGTTGACTCATAAATCCTGTATATATAAGGCACTATTTTCTCTGTTATAAAGTTATAATATCTTGATCGGTTAGTTCCTGATAATATGCATTATCATGAGTCCGACGGTAAGTCCGTAGATTACTCCGCCGACAATTGTCAAACCAAATGACCAGGACAGATGGACGGACTGGGATCCGTAAATTATAACACCTAAGATAGTTCCACCACCTGAAAATTTACATTTATACATGTATAATATAAACAATGTCAAACTAATTAATCGTACGATATTTAGAATTCATCAGATATAAGGCTATGCCAAGAGCACGCATTATTACCAGTACATTCAATCAGACAAATTATGCTTGTAAAACATTATGTCCCTTCTGAACAGTTTGACTCTCAAAACAGCGAACCAGTAAAAGGAAGAAATTACCTTGACCTATTGACTCTAAATCAATAAGCTTTTTCCTATATCTGGGATCTATTTCTCTAAACAGTGACCTTGACCTTTGACTCAAAGTAACTAACCTAAACTGACGTGTTCTAAAGTAACAATTTTTTGGTTTCAATAGGTAAGAGTACTTGATTTGTCATTTGAAACCATCAGCAGGATAGGGTATTTCCCCCAACAAGTACCTTGGCCTTTGACATATATTCCGCAAACTCAAAAGACGTCTTTCCCTCCAGATGAGTAAGTATATATCAAAATTTGATTTTGACAGGTAAAAGGGGTCTTGAAACCATGATTTTAAGTGTACTTTTCCTAACAATGACATTGACCTATTGACCCCAAAATCAATAGGCTTCCTCCCGTAATAATAAACATTTCTCCTAATAATAAGTAAACATATATACAAATTTGGTCTAGATAGGTGAAATAGTTCTTGATTTATCAATATTGGAAACCATGATTTTAAGTGTATTTTTCCTAACAGTGCCCTTGACCTTTCATCTATTGACCCCAAAATCAATATGATTCTTCCTCTGCTTATAAGTACCTGTAAGCATGTATCCAAACTTGGTATTGATAAAGAGGGTTCTTGAATTATCACATATGTAAACCTTTGACCTACTGACCAGTAATAGGCGTCATCCTATCTCGATAAGTAAGCATAATTTCCAAATTTGAGTTGGATAGATGAAAGGGTTCTTGACCTATCATCAGACAACGACGACTTTAAGTGTGATTTTCTTTGACAGTGACCTTGACCTTTGACATATTGACGCAAAATCGATGGGCTTTCTCCTGTAATAATAAGTAAACATATATCCAAAATTGGCGTGGAAAGCTGAAAGAGTTCTTGAATTATATTATTTTGAGTGTATTCTTCTTAAAATTGCGTTGTGTTTTCATCTATTAACCCCAAAATCAATGTACCTCTTAATCCCCCCTTGATAAGTCAGCACAATCCATATCTGGTTTGGATAGGTGAAAGGGCTCTCGAGTTATCATCTGAAAACCACGATATAAGTGTACATTACCTAAAAAAGACCTTGACTTTTGACCTATTTACCCAAAAATAAATAGGCGTCTTTCCTGCGATAAGAATTTGGTTGGAATAGGTGAAAGGGTTCATGAGTTTATCTCGGAACATTGAACATTTTAAATATTTTTTTCCCTAACAGTGACATTGACCTATTGACCCTTAGATCAATAGGCGTCTTCCCCTTGAAAAAAATATGAGAATGATACTCTGTAACAGGCTTTCTGAAACTAGCTAGAGTTTCCTAAAGTCATCACTGCAAATGCCTATGACAACACATCGTGTTTTAAGGTGGAGGATAATGAACACGTTTTACGGATAACCATATCATTTTCCATTTTAACGGTGTATTGCCGTCATTGAGAAAGTCGGCAGCGTTGTCCTTTGTTCATTTTCGGGTTTTGTATATGTTCATGAATGCAATATCACAACAGTTTGAACTTTGATCTCATAAATATTCGGATACTGTGTAAATATATGACTGACTTACATGCTACAGATATGGCGGCTAAAGCTACGAGGTACACGGTTCTATTCCCAGCTGTTTTGGTAACAAAGACGTACAGTATGACGAGTATTAGTCCTACCAGACCAGCTAGTTACACCTATCATCTCAAAGGCCTGGGTGGCCTCAAACCATGCTGCAAGGAAAATAAGAGAATACAAAGTTAAAATTGCTTTAAGAAATAGTTTTATATTAATGCCTTCTACTCTCTTCTATAAAACCTTTTGCTGATACACTCACCTGCTTCCTCTATAAAACCTTTTCACAGGGGGATTTGTCATTTATAATTTTAAACTCACAGCTTCAATATTAAACAAATGATTTCTGGATTAATGATATTTTCAAAAGATACATACTTTAAAGAAAATGCCTTAGATTCTCGCTCTAGATCATATCGATAATACAATGCTAGCAGACAAGACTTGGGATGTGACATAAATAATTTCTTTTTTAATAGTCGTTGATTTGCAAAATCAGTCTGATACTAAACTTTTTATGTAGTTTTAAAAATGGGCTTGTGTAATACCCCTCGTCTTCTAATTTGATGATCTGGTATACATTTGTTTTTATCCACGAAGAGGGAATTAAAGTCTCTTGTGATTCAATCTAAAATAGAAAGACATGGGTCACGGAAGAGTTGCTGTGAAAAGCGGAAAAATTCGTCTTTTAGGAAATTTCTTTTCACGAACAGCTTCAATTTTTGCGGACTTTCATTTTCATCTTTTGACTGTTTGTGTGCGTGTGTGTACATGTAGGAATTTTCACCTATAAAACATTGTATGAGCCTTTGTTTTTACTCTTGATCCTTTGCTCGTTTTTCGATAGTTTTTGTGATTTGTTTCCCGACGACGCAATAATACACGTAGTAAAAGATCACCCACAATCCACATATGTTACTCATTTATCTTTCACACAATTGCCGACTTCATCGTTCAATTCACTTGTAAGATAATGTAATTAGACAGGAAGACTAGCTGCAGCGATCAAGTCATGTACATGTACTATGTATACTGAGTCGTTCTTTTTTTCAGATTCCGAAAAAAGGAAGAGAAAATAATAACATAAATACTTGCTATAATTATTTATGAACGAATACTAATATAATGTCCTATGACATACTGGAAGTAAAATTATTAGCAAAATATGCAGTATAGAAGACTTAAGCAATTCCTTACTGATATCATTGAGAATTTTCCTATAATAAACATCCACAACGTCCGAACACTCTCCATTATCGTCACAGAATTTCCACAGTCCATTATGAACATGACCATTATCTGACCAATGGGGTGTTGAGAACCCTATCACGTGAACAGTTAGTCCGAGTAAAAATACTGAACAAAATATCTTCACCAGAATATCAGCTTCCCAGAAATCAGCCATTTTTTTCCGTTGATTTGGGTGATTCTAGGAGACAACGACTCACAGCAAAGTGTACATATCATGTACTTGGGTGCACATTTTTTGTCGTTAATGACTTGTTGAGTCCTTGCCAATGTTCTGTCAAGTTTAACTAGACAACAGACAATTATTAAGTCAACTTTCACACAGAATGCAGCGCATAAAGACAATTCCTTTTGTCAAAGAGTCAATATATTCATCAGAGGAGAGTGTTCCTTATAATCAGCAAATCCTACTCCTTTATCATTTCCTACTTGAAAAGAAAAACAGATTGATGGGGGATCATGTCTTACAAGCCACAAACATTGCAATTTTTGGTTTGATCAATCATTTTTGTGCACGTGATACACTATTGCCAAAAGCTGAGGAGCATACATTTGTCAGCATTCTTTTCATGGAACAAGATAGTACACTATACAGACCATCGTTTTAATGGTAAGTAGTCTAACTTATTTTCTCAATCATTTTAAGAAACATAAACAATTTGACCGTGGCCGAGTGCAAGAAAATTTAGTATTATGATCGTACAATAAAAAAAAAATCGAAGTTTGACAGAATTTGCCTTATTGATAATAGTTAGCATTGTCAAGGTCGATTCCCCTTTAAAGCTGGGTATAAGGTTTAATTAGTTTTGTCATGTTTTAGCTCACCTGAACCAAAGGCTAAAGTGAGCAATTGTCATAACGTTTGGTCTGCCGTCCGTCCACCGTTCATAATGCTCAAGAAGTCTGTAATCTGAACAACATTGCATTTTGAATCCCCCCAAACCTCCCCAAGATGATCGAATTGGCACTAAGCCTTTCGTTTTTTTTTTCTGAGATTTATCAAACTTTATGACTAATGTTATATTAAAGTGTACCTTAAAGTGTTTACGGCAGTCTGTCTATATAGACGATGCATCGTAAATGTGTACTCTGAAATATGACAAATTACTTAAAATGTTGCTTAATGAACCTGACATACCGATCGGTCTTCTTTTCGGGTTTCAAAGTAACATATGGTGCCTGAAAATATGCCTTTAAATGACATGTGATTTAAAGAATATATGAGGAATTCTACTCACCCACTGTGTATGGATTTGATATACAGTTCCCATGAACACAGGCTTTCCATAAACCACTATGATGGGTTGTAGATTTGACCCAGTAAGGGGTAGAAAATCCTATAATATGTATGAGGATCCCTGTCAACAATACACAGAAAAATATCCAAACCGGGGTCGAAATCGTGGGCAAATAGTCTGGCTCCATGTTGTACGTACACACAAAAATTACTCGGGAAAAGTTAATTTCTCATATTATCATTCAGACTCCGGGCAACGAAAGAGAAACACCCAAAATCTCATTTCCGATGTTTAGATAAATCTGTTCTATGGATTATACAACCGTAAACTTTCAATAAAGCCATTGCAATAACTAGCAGAGTAAAAGAAGAAAACAACACGCTGTCTGTTACAATAATGGTTTCTGTGATATAGACGGCACGTGTGTGCTGGCAGAACATGCAGGTTTGTGCATATTTCAAGTGGCTTAATACTTCTTTGCCATATGGTTAAACTTTCCCTACCATGTCGAGCGTTGAGAAAATCAGATAAACATATAACTTCTGAAGTAAACTTTATAGGAACATCTGTGAGTCAGAGTGTATTGGAAGTGATGCCCATCTAATTCTTTATTTAATTATGATCGTTGCCAATATTCATATGTTGATAGTGGATGAGGGTCTCTGTACGATATTTGTCGGAAGAAAATTTGTTTTCTTTATCGACTACACTTTCTCTTTCATATATACTGACATATACTACCACTATAATATCTTAGATTCACTCATAAAATGAAATTCAGGAGAAATTATAATAAGGTGAAAACATTTTTCTTTTGTGCTACATTTTTTTCAAAACCTTTTTCCGGACACATTTTACCGTCACTGGTTTTCCCAATTAGACTAACAAATTTAGAGGTTTTACTAGACTAGACTAGTAGAGGACCTAGGTCAAAACCATAGATCTTGCAATGTCTTTACACTGGGATATATTCATCATTTTATCAGTCTCCTGTAGTGGTAAGAGTTAAGTGTATCTAGTAATGTATCAATATAGTTCCACATGTCATTTTGACGTCACATTTGAAGTTGAAAATGCGGGAAATATCGAAATATGTAGAAACTCAGTGTCAGTGTACGCGTACATGTCCGCCCTGCCACTCTAAACTCTCTCTCCCCTTTGTCAAAATGTCAAACGTAGTTCATAGTTGCAGCAGTTATGGGTACTCAGTACATGCAATGACGAGAAATTTCGTTCATCCCAAGGGGGGGGGGGGGTATAGATACAAGCTGTCTGATTAACAGGGTTTTTTCCCCTTGTTTTGGGGCCGAATTTTTGGTCCATTCCCAATGCCAAATTTCCTCTTAATTTTTCCCAAAAAATCACTCTTAAATTCCCAGAGAGGAATTATGAAAAAATCATCTGAGAAAATAAGACTCATAACCTGGAGATCTGAGCACAAAAAGTCCTATTTCTAAGTGCATTTTAATTTTAAAAAGTGTTTTATTCATCCCTTGTTTTGAGTTCAAGCAAATCAATGGATTAGCAATGTTAATAAATGATACTTAAGGGTTATACTTTTGTGATAATTTGTATAAAAATTTCCCCAATTTCAGCAAAATATCGCAAATTTTCCCAAATGGGACAGGCACAGACACCTTCCCCAAAATAATTAAATAAAAAAAACCCTGCTGATTATAAGTTTTTGGCTGAAATATACATTTGGGAGGGACATGATCACCTGTAAGACAGAGGATACCCAAAAGTTGAAATAATGCCGAAGGGTTCCAACTCTATACCTTCTTGAAGAAAATTCCAAACCAATTTCCATGCACCAGACACGTGTTTAGCAGGTTTTGATGTCAGTTTTCCCATGATGCCTTGCAATCCGAAACAGACAAAGGTCACTCAAGGTAATTTACGGAAGTTCAAGGTCATTTAGAACCTGACATTCAGGATACTAAAAAAGTACTGTCAATGCTAATCCCTTTTGCAGCAGAATATTTGATCAAACTTCTTTACAACTAGTCGTCATTGTTAGACATAGTCAATTACTCAAATTTCTGAAAGGTCAAGGCCACTCAAAAATAGAACTTTCGGAATCAAAATTACTGTGTTCTGGGATTATTCCAATCAGACCAATCTCCAAACAGTTATGATCACTTATTCTCAGTCTCTACTGTATTGCCTTATCTTCCTGCATCTTAACTGTAAAAATGTGAATGAAGCTGTGACCTTGATCTCTGACATTGCACCTCCAACTTAGTCTAACCTTGCATATAAGAGAATGATCTGAACAAGTTTGATCTCCATAGTCATTGACCTTTTCGCATGATCTTTGTTAGAATCTATTCAGAACGATGTATATAGTGTAACGACGACCTGTGCTGAAAATTTATTAATGATTAACTTGATCTCTTTATCCCACACTTGAGTCATCTTTGTGTTGCATTATGTTGATATTGTGTACCGGTATAACTTTCCCATTGCAGTAGTGTATTCTGGGAGTTGCCATGTGTGTAATTCTATCGCCGACCCCGGGTGTGGTCTAACCCTGGAGACATCCTACGAGACACAGTGTGTGCCTGGCCATCTTGGGTGTAAAAAGACTGTCAAGATGTACAACGACTACTACGGTAAGGCTCACATAACATACAGACTACAAAATGTTACTTTCATGTCTCAGACTGTTCCAAATCCATCGTCGGAAACCAAAAACGAAAAAAAAAAAAAAAAAAAAAAAAAAAAAAAAAAAAAAGAAAAAGATCACTGTCTATAGTTCCGACTATTAGTCTGTCCTTCTGGGCATATATCTTGGTTTACTTTCATAGTCTGTCCGTATGAATATCGTATGTTGCATGTACAGCATCCAATCATCAATGTAATAAGTAAAATGCCATGATTGTAAAATGATCATGATTATATGTTAAACTTTTCAGGTAACATAGTCACAAGAAGTTGTTATAATAACACGTATGCCAACCATACTTTAGTTCAGGGATCGCCTTACTACAGGGACGAATGCACCTCGGTCTTTGATGGGAGGTACACTACGTGCTTCTGTACCGGAAACTTGTGTAATGGCGGGAAAAGCAGACACGTGGTCGAAGAAATTCTACTTATCATGGCGGCTGTAATCACATCGTGTGTATACGTTGTTGTGAACCATCTAACCACTGTTTAGAACTTTAATTTTACATTAATTCATATGAAAGCATATTTCATGTTGACATTGCAATATTCTTTTACTAGGTATTCATTATAAATCGTTCTAAATATTAATAAATGCAGAGTTCCGTCATTTTAGTAATTATTCTCATTCCACTATACGTTGATATTGATTAAAAATCCCATGGGTATTTTTTACTTGTTATTTTTCAAAAAGATAGCGGCCTCTAGATAAGGACACATCCTGTGCCAAAGACCCTACGATTAAATGCTATGGAAAAGGCAGTATGGCCGGTTAACAATGCTACACGTTTTTCAGATAAACAAAAATCCAAGAAATGTAGGATAAGGTCACAAGTCATGGAACAAGACAAATCATCTTCGTGTGAAAAATCTGAGCAAAACCCTTTTTAAAAGGTACAAAACATATTGTTGAATGTATTCCATAAAGTGACTGGGTCAAATGTTAAGATGGAGTACACTGAAAGGTCTCCATAGCAAAGCCATCGCAAATCTTCTTTGCAATCTCTGCGAAAATCATGTCTTCACTGTTTGGAGGAATTCTCGACTGAGATTTGCTTTGGAAAATATTTTATTACAGAATACATCTATATACAAACAACGTCAGTTTGTTGAAACAAGATATCTTCATATTGTAGACTTTCAGAATAAATGCAATTCAAATCCCTAACAAGACATCACGCCAAGGGCGGATTTAGGGGGGTTTGGGGGGGTTCGGGAAAACCCCCCCGGTTTCCCAATTTTTTTTTTTTTTTTTTTTTTTTTTTTTTTTTTTTTTTTTTTTTTGGTAACACTGGCACTCGGAAAAAACCCTGCAAACTGAGTAATAAAAAAATTGCTTAATGTCCACTAGAATTCACTATTTTGAGACAAAATTTACAAAAATTTTGTGATACATTCTATCGCATATCGATTCGATACCGTATGGCGTATTTGTGGATTCGTACGGACAATCGCGAAGTTTTTGTAATGTACGTCGCAGAGGGGGTTTTCTGTTTATCTTATTCCCGAAAATTAACATTAACAAATACTATAATATGAACATGTTCAAATAATTTTGTACGCAAAACATGTACGTGTGTCAAATAACCAATGTAAATGGTACGGGGATCGAAACCTACACGTTTCTGTCCTGAAATACCCGATTTGACTATTTTTGTCATCTACAAATTTTGTTAAAAACATACTTTGAAATAACCGGAAAAATGGGTAAATATTTAAGATTGTATATAGCTCGAATAAGCTCCGGGAGCCTATAATTAAGCATTCAATTTTTCAAAGCCAAAACCTAAAGATACTCAACATTTTTTACTCGATATCGTACCAATAATATTCTAAGTACATGTTACAGCAAGGACAAATCAACAAGCCAGGCGTACATTTGTACGCAAAAACGTCCACATCGTTTCGCGAAAAAAAAAGGAGAGCGCCTCCCCCAGTTGCCAAAAAAGAAGGGGGAGGGTCTTTTGAAATAGTATTTAAAGCAAACTACTGTTCAGAAAAAGGTCAAAGACACTCCAGAAACCACCGATTTGAATGCATTTTTCGTTATTTTCTCGTGTTTCATTAGAACTCAATACAACCATGCACAGATCCAGAGGGGGACCAGGGGTCTGGACCCCCCCCCCCGCCCTGAGATTTTTGGAGATGGGGTCCAGCTTTGAAATGGGTTTAAAATGCATGAAAGGGCTTTGAAACCTTCGCTCGCCATTTACAAATACAAAACTATTTTTTCTGCAAAATTCCTTGATTATTATCAATTGTTCATACTAAGAAATTTTATATAATTGTCTTGGGTCCCAGGAACTCATATTTTGAACATTCCTTTACTTCATAGGCTGTAACCTCCTTCATCTTTCTCAAGGTTTTGTCATTTTAAGATGTCTGATTATTTGGAAAATGACACATCTCTTATCTATATTCGCTCCTCTCGCCGATATAAGGAGTGAAATATTCAATGTTATAAAAATTATCATCTCGATCGAATCAAGACAAATTAATATTTTATATCTAAAAAAATTCTGGCTCGCTACGCTCGCCAATTCTTCATGAAAATAAACGCGAAAGGAAAGCTAACAAAATTGCCCCCTCCCCATCATGTGCACCGATATATATGTACCTACATGACCTTCCTTAAATTTTGGATCCCCTCTGACCAAAAATGCTGTATCCGCGCATGATACAACGATCGCTAACAAAGTGCGAGCGGTCGATTGGAAAGACTTTATGTGGACGTACAAATATAAGTATTTAGGGAATGTCATGTTCACATCTCAAGTTTTCTTCATCTTAGATACGGTTCATCGTCTGCTGACATCGAATCATATGCGTTATCCCATCTAAATTCAGCTCAAATACGCTCCAGAGGTCAGCAATTTACTTCATTTTTTTTCTCAAAATTTTCACGGGGGACCCCCTTCAAGGGGATGGGTAGTTAACATATTTCCATACTGTCCCCACTTGACCCTTCAGGCCTCACAAGTCATCCCCCAAAAAGTGTCTGTGCCCCCGGACAGCTGAAGTTCTTTGTCCAACCCTTCTTTATAGACGTCCACATTGAAAACACCCTGGCTACGCCCCTGCCAACAGTAAAGGAGAAATTATTTTATTTAGAAATCTTTATCAACCACATAAATTGAGTGGAAAAAATGGTCTGAATATTCGAGAAGGTATAAGGAGAAAATGTGCTCCAGAATGCACCATTTTATTCCATTTTTTCAAAAATTTTCCGGGGGAGGCCCCCCGGACCCCCACCTACAGGAGGGGGCAACCCCCTCCCGTACCCTCCCCGCTCGGCACTTCGTGCCTCGAATCGACCCTTTGGGTCGATACAAAACCCCCCCGCTTGCCACTCTGGATCCGCCACTGCACGCCAGTAATATTAGCAAAGATTCAAATGCTCTTTGACGCTGTACTTGGCAAAAACGAAAACGTGCAAGATGTTACGATATACATAAAACGATATCTATTATAATTAAATGTACGCACTCCATTGTACATGTACTTTAAAAGTGTTAATTTGATTTGATTTGATATGATCGAATGTGCGAAAAATCTGTAAAAAAAAGTGCGTATGAAATGGTAATCTTTTAAATTAAAAGAAAGAGCGAGTACGTCGGTTTTGAAATATGGGTGAAATTCGTACAAGAGACTATATCATGGTCTCGATATGGATATATTAAAAAGAGACAAAACACACAATATAAACCCTGAAGACTTGGAGAGAATAAAATTAGTTCTGTTGAGAAGATTTAGAATTATATAAGTGTATATTAATTGTAATTATTCAATATCATTTGCCACTCGTGTCCTTTATCTTTCAAGCTTGATCTCCTTAAAAGTTAGACTGATTTTTTAACATAAATACACGAGGATACGATCAGTATAGTGACAATCTTGAGCGTCTTCGTGAAAATGAAGTCATCCTTTGAAGAATACACATATTCTTCTTAGCTCTGCAACATATCAACATCAATACGCCCTTCATCTGTATCAATTTTTTTTACATATCAATTAACATCCAATGGTTTCAAGTTTGGTTTATTTGAATGTTTTTATCCGTCACAAGTAACTCTACACCGTCGGGTCCTGCCCGCTTGAATGCCTCGGCAATGGTTCTCGCTGCCTCCAAATGCTGCATTCCGGCCAAAGACTGACCATTCACTTCTAGTATCACATGACCAACTCGTAATCTACCCGAGGCATGCGCAGATCCTCCAGGCTGTAACTGATTAGGAGGGCGTGTTCAATTTTCACTAGGTCATTTCCTTTTGAGAAGACAATTTTCATTAATACCATGACTTTTGATCACCTGACCATGGCGCATTTATAAATCTATCTTTCGCAGATACTTCTACTTAACTTTTTCTCACTTAATCAATGAATGAAATAAGTAATAGATCTGCTTACCTGTATATTAATGACCCTGGGTATAGGTTGTCCAGTATTGACCCCGCCCTCCACGGCTAACCCCAGTGTTGGTTTGGTTTTATAGATAGGAATGATCTCCAGATGAACATTACCGTATTTCTCCCCTGCGTTTTCAATCAGCGTTGCTTCCTGGGGCAGAAAAAAACATCTAGGATTCAATTGTTAATCGATCACGTTTTATAGAAAGTATTAAAATTCAGAGAATCATATCGTCATGAAACAACCATGAAAACACGTATTTTTTGCTGAAACCGTATTTAGCTTTCATCTGGACCCATTGATGACACTTGAGAACCAATCATTCTCCCGTACTCCTAAACAGATATAAATACTAGAAATAAACAAGGCAAGTTAGTAAGGGTTTTACCTTATCTCCTCTCTCCATTATGGCTAATTCAACGTAGGTATAAAACTGAGGTCTAGGTATTTTAACTGGTGTCAAATCTAAACACCCATCCATTACTAATCAACCGAAAATAATGCCTATACTTCACTTATTTATGCAAAAAATATATATTTTCCGCAAAAAAAATAATATCAATAATACACGAAACTGATAAAGAGAAAAGCTAAGCATGATAGAACGATTGTCTTTTCTATTAAGTGGTTTCCATGGTAACCAGGTGCAAGTAGGTAATGAGATATATGATACCACATAACAAGAGGATCGATACCTTATACACAAAACATACAGATCTGAATCAAAAGGACCGCATCAAAGAACTGTACACCTGGTATCGGAGAAATGGCAATTCGATGCAATAATTATTTGGTAAAGATAGGATGGCAGTACAAGTCCAAACCCAATAACTGGGAATGCGTTATACCTAGCGTAAATCAACGTCGGAAATATAAACGAGTGCTTATGGGCAGTTAGAAAAAAAAAATCCCGTCGTTCAGCTTCATTCATTAGACATGTATTGCAATTTGTGATACGAGCCATAAAAGTCCATGTAATTTAGTAGCAAATAGGTCTACCGCGACATGTAGTCACCTGGATTTAAGAATAACTAGTCGAAATCAACATAAAACGCAATTTTTACACAAATCGACAAAGAAAAGAAAACGCATTAAAGAGACGATATAGAAGATATGTATATATTGCGTACTGGGTTGTTCTGTGTTTCAAAAGATGCGCATGTCCGGATTATCATATGAATAAACGACCAGCCCACTTACTCGGGTACACAGAGGCCTCAATATGCGAACCTAAAGTGTAGCACTTATGCACAGCTTGGGTGTTAGATTATAAAATGTTGATGTAGATAAATATACATGTACAAAGACTTGTCAGAACCAGAAGGGTAGCATCCCCTCGCAACTGCATACTCTATTCAATAACAAAATTGGAGTAAAATCAAGTCAATAGTGACCTTGAAAAACCCCACGGGAAACATTTGTGGATGGTGCTTTGACTTCTCTGCTGCTCACAAGGATATTAAGCTAGCTCACAGTGACCTTGACCTTTGACCCTTGAACTAGAAAATCAAAAGGGTTCATCCTCTCGCCATGGGGTACATTTGTAGAAGGTTTGATGTTTCTATGATTGCTTTGTCTTCTTGGATGTTCACAAGGCTTTTCAGGCTAAGTACCCTGTGACCTTGACCTTTGCCCTTGAAAATCAATAAGTCTTATCCTCTCCTCGTAGGGAACATTTGTGGAAGGTTTGAATGTTTCCTATGATCATTGCTTTGTCTTCTATGCTATCACAAAGATTTTAAGGCTAAATCCACTGTGACCTTGAACCTTGAAAATCAATACCATGTGGAGCATTTGTGGGAGGTTGTATGATGATTGCTTTGTCTTCTATGCGGTTCATAAGAATCCGGACACACACCCTCACTAATAAAGTAATACACAAACGAATGGATGCACAGCAGCAAAGCTAAATCCTCTCTGCAACAGAGTTGAGAGGGGATAATAATTAACTCTCCTTCAATAGACCCTTTCACAATAAGGGTCGCTCGGATTACTTCTGTATCTTCGTATGGTACTCAAAACACTCAAAACAATTGAATCTAAACCGTGGTATGCACTGCTGTGCAACTGACGTCTTTTCATTGCTTGAGTGGAAAAAGTACCATACGAAGAGACAAAAGTGATCTGAACGAATCTTAGTGTGAAAGGGTCTATTAATCACTCTGAGAATTGGTATTTACCAGATTACATTGAAATATATAGGAGAAAATGACCACACCCATTTTCTAAGACCCTGAGGGTCAGAGGTACTAACAAAATATCAGGTACACAACTACACCACAGACCTTTAATATTCAAAGAGAATTGTTCTTCCAACATGTATACTTTCTGAGAAATAGTGAACATAAGAATGAATTGACTTGCGTGCATGTCTGGTCCATGCTGCGAATTCATTTGAAGATGTGTAACAATTACATAGGAGAAAACGACCATAATCATTTTCTAAGACCCTGGGGGTCAAGGGCTCAAACAAAATACCAAGTACATAACTTCACCGCATACCTTTAAAATTGCAAAAAGAATTATCTTTCTTTTTTTTTTATACTTTCTGAGAAATAGTGACAACAAGATAACATAGAGTTATAGGAGAAGAAGACCACATCCTGTTTTCTAAGACCCATGGGGTCAGTGGCTAAAACAAAATATCAGGTGCACAACTATATCATAGACCCATCATGTTAAAAAAGGACTCTATTTTCTATAACCAATATACTCAGTGAACTTGTGTCCATGAGAAATGTTAAACAGGCAGACACTAACAGACCGACACTGGACACAGGACGATCGCATAAGCTCACTGGTCTTTAACCAGTAGAGCTAAAAATAACATTGCTCGCTGGGTGGGTGTTTGCTTCTAAATGGCAAAATCCAGGATAAGACTTTTCAGAAGCTTACAGTAAAATAGCAATAGTAAGATATGGCCGAGTTAAATTTTATTTAAATAAGAGGCCCAAGGGGGCCACATTGCTCACCTGAGCTGTGGACTAAGGGCTTAAAATTGCCAATTTAGTAAAGCATGATGTAAAGTTTTGTGAAATTCAGTGTAGCGGTTGTGGAGAATGTTGAAAATGCATCAGCCAATCAGAGCCTTTGACAGCAATATTTGTTGACCAATTGGCTTGAAAAATACAAACTTGTTAGAGAACCTTTCGTAATTGCTTCCTGTAAAGTTTTGTTACATTCTGTAGTGTGGTTGCTGAAAAGATGTTAAAAATGCATCAGCCAATCAGAGCCCTTGCCCTTAAAAAACAAACTTGGTATAGGACTTGGTAGAGGACCTTGAGTACTTGCTTCCTATAAAGTTTTGTGAAATTCAGTGCAGTCTCCTTCCCCCTATTGTTTTTGAGATAGAGCCTTAGCTAAAGATTTTTTAAAGTAGGTCAAACTCTAAGGTCAAGGTCACTACTGTCCTGTTCACTAAATCCAGAGCACCCTGTTTTGGCGATTTATTCTGTCGTCTGAAGAATTTTGCTATAAATTATTGTTTCCGAGCATTGACCTCCTTAGTCGTAACTGGAAATTAACCTCAACTTACCTTATCAGCTGCCTTCAAACCGCAATATGAAAAATAAAATGTCTACGGGAAATTCCCATGTTAATTTCAAGCTGCCGCCATCTTGTTCTCTGTGTCAACAATAGTAAACAGTGACGTCAAAGCCTCCGATGTCACACATTTTCAGCGATTTTAGAAAATCTCCGTAGACTTTTTTATTTTCCGTCCTATTTCTAACTTAACTGACGCAAAGCCAAAACAATGGTATTTTCTGTTACCACTAAAGGATTACTATAAAATTGATATCTTTTTGGAAGATGACATTATCATATTTTAGAGAAAACCGGGAAAACAGGGTGCTCTGGAATTAGTGAACAGGACAGTAGGTCAAAGTCCCGAGTGAAAGTTCGTGTCAAGTGGAATTTACATGTGAAATATCAAAGGCCTACCCTTATAATACATGAGACATAGTCCAGGATTAAAAATCTTAAAAGTAAGTAAAACTTGAAGGTCAAGGTAAAAGGTCAAGGTTCCTAATGAAAGGTTTCATGACAAATCTACATGTGTGGTTTCAAAGCCCTAAAACTTAAAGTTCATGAGATATAGCCCTGTTTAAAGTTTTTAAAGTAGGTCAAAGCTCAAGGTCAAAGTTCAAGGTCCAAAATGAAAGGTCTGGTCATGAGAAATGTACATCTTAAAATATCAAAGTCCTATACCATATACATGTAATGTAAACATGGAAATTTCCTCATGGGGACAATTTTCGTGTATTTCGCGAATCAATGGATTTTGCAAAAATTTCCCCCATGCGAAAAAAACCCTGTTGCATTCTTACAACAAAAGATACATTAATATCATGAATATTCCCTTAAGCAAAATGTTTTTGATGTTGTTGTTGCGAAATTTTCTCCCAGCAAAAATAACCATGTTTACAGTAGTTCATGTGTTAATGTTTTGACCACGCAATCAACTCAGATCCAAAAGTCTGATGAAAATCCAAAGTAAACCATACTCTCTAGAGTTTCCACAAGGTTCTTCTATTATTGTCAGTTGAGACCTTGACCTTTGGCCTCTGACCTTGAAATCAATATGTGTTTTGTATTCAAATCATGAAATTTGATACTCCCAAAAACTTCTGGTTATATGGTATTATATTTTGTTGTAGGTATAGAGTTGCTTTCAGTCTCAATATCAAACTACCTCATCCATGTCCAATAAAGACTTTCCACTAGAACTTATTGCTGTGGACAAATCATAAGAACCCCTTTTGCTTTTATCTCCCCTTGACTTCTCAGGCCTCTCCATGTATGGAGTCGCTGTTCTTCCCTGAATTCTATTGGCCAAGTTAGAAAGAAAGGAAGAGTTGTTTACAGACGGTATGCTCTTTCTCGGAAGTTGTAGCGTGCTTTGTGAACGTCCTTTGTTCCCGGTTGGTGACACAGATCTACTCCGACCTTTTGACTTATCTGGCATTGGTAATGGTGGCCTACTTCTTGACCTTTTTGCACTTGACTTAGCTGACCAGTGTGGATGTAGCTTCTCAGTTTGCTCCTTCATCTCAGCTTTAGATTGTTGACTTTGATCAAATTTTGGCTGTTTGTGTGATAACTTTGAACTTGACCTGGACCTGATGGACTTTCTGTCAATGCTAGACGTACTTGACCTTCCAGACATAGCATCCTCTATGTCGACTGTATTATCTGATATTGTAACTCTGAAAAGATAATTCAAAACTTCAGTAAATTTTACATATAATTTATCATTAATACACTGCATAGTATAAGCTGTCTGACGAGAGTAGAGACTGTTGAAATAAATGTTCTTTTGAGGGCATATACATGTAGATGATGATTTTATTTTCAGACATTTTATCAAAAGCAAAAATCATAATTTGATTAGGATGGTGTCTTGTATAGACTATCAGATTGGTCTTTGAGTTTATGTAGATTAATTTTCAATAGCCTATAAAGATTTTCTTATCAGGTGCCATTTTACTATTTATTCCCTATTTTTTGATATCACAAATTTATTTTTGATATGATGCCATCCCTAATAGAACATACATTGTAAACCTATACAAACAGAAATACAGAACAGTCTAAAAACATAGGAAGACACTCAAGGAAAACTACTGTGACATCTACAGATTTGTACAGTGATAATAACAATATAATCTACGGTATAACAACACTGTGATGCAATGGACCTAACAACAGTGAACTGAAATAAAGTCGTCAATCTTAAAGCATAAGGAATACTCCTGATGTACCTTTTATGTCGCATTGAAGGGCTACCAGTGTCAGGCCTAATAAAGTAAGGGCAGTCAAAGATTACAAAGTTTTACTTAATGCAACTTGAAGATTAACACAAACATGTACATTTTTGATACACTAACTTAAATTTTTAAGAGTTGTAAGGAGATAATAAAGCTCGTCAGAAATGATTTTTGTAACAAAAGAGATATACTCAAAGAACTGCAATTTCCTGCTTCGTACATTTTCCATACAATGTCAATAAAGCCAAGGTAAAAAATTTCAAATATAGGTCAAAGTCTATAAGGTTAAGGTCATTAGGTCATGGTTTGAAATGAAAGTTCTTGTATAAATATGGAATCTTCATGAGTTATATCAAAGACCTTTCCCTTATGTTGCAAGACATACATGGATTACCCAGTTTAAAGTTTTTTAAAAGTAAGACAAAGCCAAAGGTAAGACATGCTTATGTTATTAACATTTACAAACAAATGAGGTTGATAATAGATAGTCTTGGACTTTTCAGTACTACATAACGATCCTAGATTTTGAAATGGGTTGATGACATCACACAACCCCTGAACGACCTTAAGAGAGAACACTGCGTGCATTACTATAACACATATACATGTATGTAGATGTACTCACATTGTATACTGATTGTCATTCCCCCCATTAACCTCCACTCCGCTGTCATCACTGGAATGGTTTACAGGAGGCTGGAAAATTTAAACATGTAACTGATTACTAATTCTGATGTTTTAAAAAATTCAGAAATCTACATCATTTATAAAGGTGGCTTTTCCACTTTGCAGTTTAGGTTGACTTTCTTTAGATTACAGGTGCTTTAATAATTCTGTCTTTTCGATTTTACAGGCATATGTGCAATTTGTGCAGAGCAGGCTTCTGAACAACTTTTATATTTTGATATGTTGTTACCTTTTCATGTCTTGAAGTGCATGCAAAAAGTTATTCACAATCCCGCTCGATGTTAATCAAGAATTATGCTATTTTTCATGAAAAATTGACAAAATCACCAATTTCATGATATTTATGCAAATTAACAATATCTTAGAAAGCAAGGAGGAGGTTTTATAACTAGTATTCTCATAATATAGATATTTATCTCTCTATAAAGGACAACAAAATTAAATTTTGGAGAAGTCAATTTTAAGGAGCCATTTTACTATATAAACCATATATACTCCTTTGTTAAATTTTTCCTATTTCAATGAGTTTTAACTTAAAAATCATGCTTTTCTAAAAAAAAAAAACCCCACACATTGATTATCTGAATGAGCACAATAAAATGTTGCAAAATTACCTTGTTTAAAAAGATCAAGTAGGGGGATGCAGCTAACCCAGTGATTCATCCCTCACTAAATGGTGTGACAACTAAAGCATACATGTACATGTATTTACATCATGATATGATATTACATGTATTAGTTACCTAGTCATCTAGTGATCTGGTACAGGATGATACTAGGTCACTAGGTTTTATACTGGGCAAGGCGAAGCCGAGTTCGGTATAAAATCTATTGACTTGGTATCTTAATATATAATACAAGGTCACGAAGCCGAGTCCGGTTTAAACCTAGTGACTTGGTATCATCCCGTTCCAGGTCACTAGATGATTAGGTAACTAATTACAACATGGTATACATTGTACATCTAGCATCCAAACAACCGCTGACACTACAGCAGATTCTGACTTACCCCACCTCTGACATGTTAGCTGGGGAATTCCGAATAGCGCTTGGCTAATAATAGTGACGTAAAGACATGGTTTTTCTTATACCGGGTGCCCAGAATTTTATACTAGACCCTTAATGACATCATAATGTTATCTGTCACGTTAACGTCATGGCATAAACAACAAAGTCCAAACGCTTCACGAATATTATCAAATAGGTCATCAGTTGGGTAAATTCATTACCTAGTCATCTAGTGACATGGTATGGTCATCAACTGACACTTGGTTTTATATCGGACAAGGCTAGGCTAAGTCCAGTATTAAACCTAGTGACCTGGTATCATCCCATACCATGTCACTAGAAGACTAGGTAGCAAATTTACCCCGAAGATGACCTTTTTTGATATTATTTGTGAAGCTTTTCGACGTCATTGTTGTTTAACCTGCGACATACCATAAGATACAAAAGATATACCATGTCTTCAGGTGACCGTTATTAGCCAATCGCTATTCAGGATCTCCCTGCTAACTTGTCAGAGGTGGGGTAAATATACATACCATATTATTATTATGATGGTGTATGTCTGCTGTTGTAGAGATAGTAGATGGTATACTTGTTGCCCTCTTCAGTAAGAAGTTTTCTTGTAATGATCTGACATCCTCCATGGAATGGTGATGGGCTGTTGTATGGCTGCCATGATAAACATTGTGCTTCCCTTTTTGTGATCTGTCAGAAAAGCATCTGTATTTCATTAAATTGCTATAAAAAATTGTGACAATTCAATATGCATGTACATGTATATTGGAATGCTGTAAATGAGGTTACTTTCACTTAGTTTAAACATATTTTATTTCCATTAAACATGAAATGGGAATTGGGCACAAGTTATAAAAACATTATTTAAGCCCTTTCCCTACATTTCTAGATATCAATACAAAGTTACGTCATGCATGGCAATATATATAATCTTATTTTACTAAAATAAATGAAATTACTTCAATAATAATGAGAGAGAGAGAGAGAGAGAGAGAGAGAGAGAGAGAGAGAGAGAGAGAGAGAGAGAGTTTAATCGAATCTTCTCGTATCCTTAATATATGTCTGTGCTTCAGTAATTATTTTTATGTTATCGTTATCTGTCAAGGTCGGGTCACCAAGAAGGAGTTTGTCAAGAGAAATAGAAGTAATGATGTTGGATAAATTGCCGAATAAAATCAATCTTTGCTGTATATAATGCGGGCATATAAAGAAATAGTGAAAAGCATCTTCGCGCGAATTTGAACATGTACAGTTGGGATTTTCTAAGTTTACTCGATATAGATCAAAGTTTAGTGTGCTGCTGGAACTACGAAGACGTGTGTGAAGGATATTTAGTTTTCTTTCTCCACATAAAAGGTAATCGGGTAAGTTATGCATTTCAGATTTTGTCTTAAGGAAGTGTTTGAACTGCGGATGGGAAGGGTTATGTCTATTATCAGGATCTATATTATTCCAACTGTTTATGGTTGAAGGAAAGAAAGAATTTCTGGTTAACTGTAATCTGTAATTAGGTAAGGTAAAGTCTGCTTCATTTCTTAGATTGTATGAGGGGTTTCGTTTTAATGGTTCAATTAAATCACTTAAAAAAGATGGTGCGTTATTATGATAAATTTTATGGAACAAACAGAGTTTTCTTCTTTCCCTCCTATCTTTAAGCGTTTCCCAACCCGTTTCAAAATATAAATTTTCTTTTGAAGTAAAAATAGGAAGTCCAGTTACTAATCTAGCTGCGTGTAAGTGAACCTTTTCTAATTTATCTTCATCTCCCTTTGTACACCCTCCCCAAATTTCACAACCATATTCTAAGACCGGTAAAATGAATGAGCAATATATTTTATTAAGCGTTTTTCTTGAAAATTTAAAGGGCAAGGGGCGGTAAGGGCCAAAATCGGCCCAATTTCAAAACTGGGACAAACATTGGTCATTGAAAATAGAGGATTTACAGAGTATAAATCAATTTAAATTTTGAGAATAGGACATCCCGTTGCGTTTCTACACTAATTTGAAGACAGGATGGTCAGCTATATTTTACACTGATTTTGACGTCATATGGCGTTACGATCACATTGTAATGCGACGTTGCCTATAGGTAATTTGCTGCTATATTCTAATACTATTTATGCTATTCTAAAATTATGTAGATAAACTATCAATATCACGATATAATACTAGTATATGTACATGCTAGGTTTCACTATAATATAATGAGGGGTAATTTGTACACGCCTTTGTTGACTTACGGAAATCTTAAGTGACCTATTCAGGTTAATATAATGATACTTTTCACCAAGGCCTTAAAAAAGACATTAATGTGTATTTCCGGTACATGTAACCCAGCAGACCCTATTTCAACACCCCCCTTTCCGGCTCAATTTTTTTCTCGTCCGATTCATCCCAGAAGACCAGTCCAGATAAAGGAAAAAAAAACCAAGCCCCCCCCCCCTTTCGCACAAAGTCATTGATTCAGAATTGTTGGCACTATTTGATGCTTTTTTTCAGCTTACTTTGCATTGAGATGTCTTTTCTAATGTGTGTTGATTTGCGAATTTAGAGGGGTATGAGCGGGCTCCGATCCCCTCTTTGTGGTGATCAACATTGTCTTTTCTAATAGAAATGTTTTTTTTTCTATTTTAAAAAATTCGTTGGCTAGCTACCGCTCACCAGTTTCAAGAAGTACCTCGCATGTCTCAATTTCAACACAACAATTTAATGCATCCCTTATCAAAAAAAAAAAAAAAAAAATAAAATATTGAAATAAATAAATAATTCAATTATGCGTTGGCTGCCGTACCACTCAATAAGACTTTTTTTGATTTTTATCTCCCTTTTTTCTATGAACAATTTTCTTTAAAACTTGTCTTCGCCCCCCCCCCCTCCCCCTTTCCCTGAGACCCTAGATTCGCCACTGCATTATTATATAATTGCACACGTTGTTTTTACATAGAAAAGGGATTGATTAAGAAGTTTAAAAGTATGCTAATAAAGTTTATTACTAATCTATAATTTAAACATAAAATTGTGTATCATAGCGCCACCTATAATACCTTCCAGAATCCAGTTCAGCGCTCAATAATTTCTACTGTATTTTGCATCATTTTACAGTCTAATTAAAATTCAGCTCTCTTTATTTCGTAAACTTCATAGATTACGAAATAAAGAGAGCTGAATTTTAGTTAGATTGATTATTTCATTATGCACGTTTTGCTGTTGGTAAAGTAAGGGTATTTCCTACTTTCTAAACGCCCTGATCCTCGCGGTAAAACTCAATTTCTGACATGGGATTCGCCGATACCCTGTCAGTTTTTGTAAAACACACGCATGGTAACCCCAAAATATATGTTAAAATACATCTCCCCGAATTAAGATGATGATTCTTCATTCTTTATGTATACATTTCGTGGATTGCACTTTTAATGATTGAAATATCCATCATTGAAAAAAAAAATGAAGGAAAAAGTTATGAAGATACAGATTGTGCTACTGTAAATGATTTATGTACAACTACAAGGCGTGAACAATATCGATATACATGTATGTACACAATACTCGCAGAATGTCCATTACCGTGAACTGACGCGCCGTGTCCGTTTGGACAATTTTCGTTTTAAATATTGACAACATATTTTCTATAACACATTTTCAATAAAATAAAAAGATTTTTCTCAGTCGAAAATGAGACATGGCAGATATTTTTCCCCCGAATTTGAAAAAATAAGTATATCTCGTGGACGGCAAATCATACGCGGTGGTGTCTATTTTATATGGCCTTCATTTCTCAATTTGATGTGAAATAAATATATTTTTTTTAAAACGGAGGGTTGTATTTCACATCTTCATTTAATACAATAGTTTGTTTGGTTGATTTTTGTGTGTGCTGGGGGTGTTGATGTTGTTTATTTAGTTTTTCTCCTTTTTCTTGTTTCTTGTTCAGGGTTTTTTTTTTTTATTTTAAAATATTTTAATTCGTTGATTCTGGCTTAAAGTTTGACATTTTATAAATGCCGACTGTACAAGTACCCTTTTAGATACTCTGTAGTTTCGATTCAATAAACATATGAAATCTGGCTTAAAGTTTGACATTTTATAAATGTCGACTGTACTAGTATCCTTTTAGATACTCTGTCATTTCGATTTAATATGCATATGAAATGGCCACTTTGACTTTAATTTTTTCGCAAAATACAAGCAATATCAAAGTCGCGAACATATATGACGTCATATATTCAGTATGACGTCATTCTATCGTCATGAATATCCGTTACGTTACGAGGATAATAACATTTGAAAGACATTTTTGTCTGTATTATTTGATTTCGTGCATGTGGGAATAAATAATCAATATCATCAATAACAACAGAACAAAATCTATTGAATTGTATCGATTTTACTCAAATAATTCTTGTATTCTAGAAGTCAAAAGGTGTTTTCTGTTTCCAAAACGACCCGCTCGCATGGTAACAGTCATTGATTTCCTTCCGTTTTCAATGTGGCCACATGAAAACAACAGATTCATACTTTCACAGCATTTACAAAATACTTATACGGATATACAGGAAAAATTTGAACTTGTTGTTTTCATGTGGCCAAGTCTAATTTTGCTATCGCATGTGAAAATATATTGATTTTTTGTTCATTTCCGGTTTCATAGGTGATTTCAAAGGGGGATAACTCCAACGAAAAAATTAAATTTAACATTTTTCATGTTGAATCTATTAAAGACAAGCTTCTTTTTACCAATTTTAGTATCAATTTCAATATTTTTAAATCTTAGGAATTAACAAAAATTTTGGGCCTAGAAACCCCATTACCGCCCCTTGCCCTTTGAACTTTTGAAGAAAATTAATTTTTGATAATGCGGATTTACAGATATTGTCAATATGTTCATTCCATTTTGCAGAGCTATTTAAGGTTATACCAAGATGTTTATGTGAGGAGACTGGATGCAACGGGATGTTATCAAAGATTAAGTGGAAATCGTCTGGAAATTTACCAATGAGCAGTAATTCTGTTTTTGACGGGTTAAAATCTACTTTCCATCTAACGGACCATTCTTTAATTTTCGAGAAATCTACTTCTAATCTTTGTTTAATTTCGGCGGGATTTTGCGATGAGGAGGATAGTGAGGTGTCATCAGCGAAGAGGCGCGAAGTATTTAGGAGTTCATCAGCAATATCATTTATATAGATGAGAAACATCAGGGGACCCAAGACGGACCCTTGTGGTACACCCGAGTTTGTAGAAAGAAGAGAAGAGAATGAATCGTTAATGGCAACTAGTTGTTCGCGATTAGACAGATAATTTATCAAGAAATCCAGTAATTGACCATTGATGCCGTGAGATTTAAGTTTAACAATGAGACCTTTGTGCCACACACGGTCGAAAGCTTTTGAGATATCAAAAAAGACTAGACTTGTATTTAGTTTGTTTTCCATATTCATGAGAACTGAGTGGTATATTCCAAGGAGTTCGTAAATAGTTGAGTTATTTGGTAAAAATCCGCATTGGTATTTGTAAAATAAGTCGTTGTCTAAGAAGAAGTTATAAATGTGTTTATGAATAATTCGTTCGAAAAGTTTGCCCACAGTGCTTAGTAATGATATAGGACGATAATTTGATGGTAGGTTATGATCATTCTTTTTAAAGACTGGCATGACTCTTGCCCGTTTCCAGATGCTTGGGAAGGTACAAGAAGATAAAGAGAGACTGAAAAGGGAAAGAATTGGCTTGGAAATAGACGTCACTGTGGCTTTCAACATATGATGACTTACGTTATCTAAGCCAGAAGCTTTATTCAATTTAAGCGATTTAATAGTATCGATAATTTCATTTTCAGTTATTTCAATATTACTTAATATGTTTTCAGTTTTAGATTGACAGTAAGGTACTTCATCATCATTATCATCAATTGTAGAGGTTTTGACAAAATAATTATTTAGAAGATCTGCTTTATCCCTATCTTCAATAGCTATATTTCCGTTTTCAGGATTAATTAAAGGGGGGATTGAATTCATCTGGCCGCATTTGGTTAATTTTCTTGCTAATTTCCAAAATCTTTATTACCATTTGAAGAAAAATCGTTTACCATTCCATACAAATCAAGATAGTATGATTGTTTGATTGATTTTTTAAGGTTGTTTACGTGATTTCTTTGATGTTTATAATTAGAATATACAGTTAATGAATTTGTATGCAGGGCTTTTTTACGTAGTCGATCACGTTTTCTGATTTCTTTTCTAAGTTCTGATGTAAACCACGGTTTGTCGTTTGGCCTAATTGTGACTGTTTTACGAGGAATACTGTTTTCAGCTAATTCAATATATTTAGAAGTGAAGAAGTCACAAGCATCATCGATATCTCTTAATTTCGAAAATTCTTCATCCAAATTTATATCTAAAATTTCACAATTTAGTTTTTGAAAATCGCCGTTTTTATAATCCCAAATTTCCCTTTTGAAAGTTTTTTTAAATAATACATCTGTTCGCAAAATTACCAATACACCGTTATGATCTGAAATATCCCTTTCAACATCGACTACTTCAGAGCTTAAAATCGAACACTCTTTTGTTAAAATTGGGTCGAGCAGTGAATGACGCGTTGGACCGTAACGAGTGGGAGAATCGATGCAGTTGTAGAGGCCGAAGTCATTTATAATATCTATCAATCTATTATGCGTGCTACTTATCAGGTCAACGTTTAGATCGCCTGTGATGACGAGCTTATCATGCTGCATGGATACTTTTTCAAGTGACAATTGAAGATGATTCCAGAATGATTGATCAGAATTTGGAGGACGATATACTGTGCAAACTAGTATGGAGTATGAGGGAAATTTACATTCTAGCCAAATCATCTCTATTCCGTCAGCTTCATACTGGAATTTTCGTTCAACAAGTAATTTTTCAGAGACGTATATAAGGATACCTCCCCCGTAGGAGTTTCTATCTTTTCTAAAGGGATCCGGATAAAAACCATCGATTTTAAGATCAGAAGAATTTATATTGGAATCAAGATGTGTTTCACTAACACAAATCAAATCATATTCAGATGCCAAGTTACTTAGGTATGATAATTTGTTTCTTAAACTACGAATATTTATGTGGAATACTGAGAGGGAACTAGCATCGAAAGGTCCGGGATTTGGTTGAACGTCATTACAGAGTAGAATAAGGCCGTAAATATAGAGAGCGACCAATACATTTCCAGATAGCGCGTGGATTAGTATTAGTGTACTCAAAACGCATTCATATTTAAGTTGAAATATCAGTTCTTCTAAGACACATGAAAAAGAAAAGTCTTTAAAGAGGTCATGGAATTTCAATGTGGTGCTTATTTTGTGACAACCTGGATATACGTGATTGTAGTGTAGACCCACTGCCGCCCTATATTGTGTGATGTCTATACCTATGTTATACCATTATGAAAATATTGTCCGTAAAAGTGGGTCGTGTCAGTCGGGCGTGACATGTGTCGTTGGATTTCGAAGTACACGACATACAGTAAGGAAAAGTGATAAAGTCAGAAAAGAAAGAGGGAGAGGAAGTAAAAATATATAGAAGAAACAAGATAATATTCAAAGCTTTGTGCTGCATGTACGATAAATATGAAGATAAAAACCAAATGATTGTAAAGTGCATGGAATGAATATGAAAATAAGTGATTCATAAATGCATAAATTATTGCTAATATGAAGCAAAATATATATATATATACATACACATGAAACCAACATTAATAATAAGTGTTCTTTCTGTCAGTAATCAACAAGTTTTTTGTTTGATCATAAACATGTATTGAAAAAATCTTATTTTGGACTTGCACTTGGGCTAAATTTTGTTCATAACATAGAATTATTACTGGATATAATTTCCTGCATAATAGTTAACAGATTTTTTTCTTGAAATTCATTCAGAGTAAAAAATAAACTCAATTTTTTATTTTTTAAAGTCTTACCAATCAATTTGACACATGAAATTACTTTTCTTATGTCATTTATCATCAGAGCTGGTAATATTGTCTAAACTTTTGAGAAATTTTATATGCTCATTAAGAATAAGTAAAATTGATTGCTATTAAATGAATAAATTAAATGAATAAATTCACACATGTAATTTATACAGTTTAGTTTATTTATTTGATAAGTAACTGAGACTCTGCATGTGGGTCATATTTAATATTCATCATCTGTGTCATAGTGGTCGCTTGGCGGAGCATAGTAATTAAGGTCATGGAGGCTCCTGATGAGATACTTTGGACCGTCACTGCTTGTTTTGATGAAAATGCGTCCATCGTTTGTCCAAAACGCAAAAACCTTTCCAGCGCGTTTAGCTTTCGCGATTTCACTGACAATTTCCTGCCTATAGCTTGTCAGGTCCTCTGTGACGAAGATACGACTGCTGTCATTTTTTAGTTTTTTCTTTTCTCTGTAGATTTTGTTCTTTATTTTCCAGTTTTTGAATCTACATATCAGCTGGTATTTTCCGTGTCTGTTTTTGCGTCCGATTGGGTGGGACCTGTTTATGTCGTCCGGTGTGATGTCTACTTGTAATTTCTCTTTACATAATTTTACGATTTCGTCATCAGTGTTGTTTGTATCTGCCACCTCAACGTTGTGAAAACGTAACGAAGTACGTCGGCCATATTGTTCGAGTTCTTCGATGTCAGCCCCCGCTCGATCGACCCTCTCGAATGCAATATTCAATTCACTGCGTAATTTGTCGTTTTCATCGGATAGTTTTTTAATTTGTTTTTCGTTGTCATCGACTTTTGTTGTCAATTGTTTTATTTGGTCGTTTAATGGTTGAACGGCATCTTTTATAGCATCATTTATGGAGGATTGTAAGTTTGGACACAAAGCCTGGGATAATACTGGTGTGAGGATGGTCGTAATGCCGTTGATGAAGAGTTGGTTATGAAGGAGATTTATAATTACACCCGAAAGATCGATTTGTGTCCCCGATTCCGTGGTCAATTCAACATTTGGTAGATATTGGATTTCACTTATTTTCACAAGGGGAAATTTTTGTGCATTGACCAATGCAACAGTTCGCATTTGGGTAATATTGGGAAAATCAGGAGAACCGGTATTCCTTTTACTTTTTTATACTGGTTCTAACTTTCACGCAGTGGTTATTTATGCGATAATAATACAATGTCAAAAAGCGTGAAAATTACAAATATACACTTTACAGTGCCCAAAATGAAGTTCAACAAAAATTGATGAAGTTCTTTATAATTGATATTAAATCCAGCTCATGAATTTATCTCTATCTTCAAATGCGCTTACATGTACATGTTTCAGCAATAAAAGCCTAGCATGCAATTTTACATAATTAATTTACATGTATCTTCACTATTACATAATTCATTCACATTTACATGTAGTACTACATGTATTTACTTTTTATTTGTGAACTTTTGTAAGCTTACCTGATATCTTGTAAGGATCCATACATGTCACTGATGTCTTCATGAATTTCAAATCCCTTGTAAGATTTTGAATAGCTGGAATTAGATCTTAAACTGGCAGGGTACTTTGATTTTTGAGTTCTGGCTGTTTCTTTTACTCTACGAGGAGTTGCTGGGCCTAGTTCGCTGTCATCAAAATCTATCTCTGTACTAAGATTGTCTGAAAAAGCTGACCTTCTGCTTGAAGCATCCTCCTCCATTGTGAATGAGTCATCATGGGATGAGTGATGCATTATGGGAGAGGAAGGTCTGTCTGTATCAGTGAGTGTAGATGAGGAGGATGAGCTTAAGAGGTGGGACACATGAGGGACGTGGAATGATGTTGGGTAATCCATAATGTCATCCTGTTAAAATGTCAGATAAGTGATTCAATGGATATTTGAATGTTAAAAATAACCATGCAGTGATTATGAATTCCTTGCAAAATAGAAAGTTTACTTAACAAGTGATTGAATCCTTTCATATCTAAGCAATTAAATTGTTCACATCATTTCTTTGGAGGAAAATTACACTAATACTAAAATAGAACGGTACCAATAATTTCATGATATAGCATAAGAATCAATCTCAGACCAGCATAGAAATTTAAAATGCTACAATTACATATCATCCTATACAACTTGCAGTAAATTACTATGATACATTTATATGGATAACATGTATTCTCTACCTGTCCTATACATGTAATTGTTATGTTGAGTCTTTGCAGAATACAGAGAGTCATCATGGTATCTGATGTAAAGCCATTATGACGACACGAAAATTGTATGGTGACGTCAATTTTATACCGTCATTTTCCAGAGTTAAAATTCCACAAAATTTGATTAAGTCAAAAGCAGTCTATATAAGATACAAGTACCATCCCAAATAGGGAGTAACTATGTTTTTCAAGAATACAGAGATATACATGTAGGTACGGTACCTGTGGTAAATCATTTGGTATTATATCTAGGTGGTTGTCTTCTATTTGTTCTATGGCTGCCATCAATGACTCCATGCCCTCTGTGTCTAGTATCTGTGAATAAATGCTCTAGATACATGTATCATAGAAATTACTAAATACGATGTCTACACATTCCTCTGGAATTCGTTCTTAACTCAATTTTGAATTACTTCTCTAAATTACGCATGCAAATCAATGACAAGGCAGATCCTTTGACGTCACAAAAAAAACTTCAGTGACAGATCTTTGTTATTACAATGAAGCATAATCTATTTCATTGTAAAATAATTCATACCACATTGTCCGTGAACATGACAATATACTTTGAGATCCATACCTGACTAGATGACAAGGATGGTCTCTCCTTTCTCTGACTTTTAACTGAAGAATTTGTGGACAATGATGATACTGAAGAGCCATCAAAGAAATCTATTGGTCGAGCCTAAAAGTACAATCATTAGATAAATCCTGAAGTATTCAAAAACTAAAAGTGAAACTCATAACAAAATATGTTTTGTCATTCAATTAACTCTATGAAAGATGAATAGCCCAACAATTCTAGTTAGTACTATTAATATTGTATGAGACATATATAAGTTTTGACATAGAAATCAGCAGCAATTTTGAGCATTACAAATACATGCACATACAATTTTCCATAACTTGTTACAGTACAAAATTTCCATTGTTTACATTAAGGTATAAATCTAACCTGTCTGGATAGTTCTTCCTTCTCTGAAATCATCATATCAAACCTCCTCCTATCATCTTGATGAATAACTCCTCTCACATGTGACATCAAAGAAAACTGAAGTTCAAGTATGACATTGTACATGTACATGTATGTATCGATGGAATGACAATGGAAAATCACAGGAATTCTAGGCAGGCAGAATCATTGCACCTTAATTGTATTAGCCCCCAAAATTTAGTTTTACCTAAAATTTGAACATTGTGCCTAAGTAAGCAGTGAATGAAACCTCATAATAGTCAGGTGTTTCTCAAGAGAAAATCTCAACAAGATGATTTTGCCTAGTGATTGGCTATGTACATGTAAATTGTACATGTACATTGTACATGTATGTCGAGACAAAGAATCCAGTTCAAGTTTTTTTTCAAATAAACTCACCTTAGAGTGTGTGTTAAGAAGTTTTTTCAGACTATCGACCAAGTGATTGACAGGTATATCTCCTTTCTGGTATTGACTGAGATAGTGCTGGAACTTCCTCTGATCACCATCATTTAACTCATTCCTAGCGGCGCTGTCTAGTGAGTCTGGGTCTGAGAACCTGACAGATCCACTTTTTCTGGATGAGACGCTCTGAAAACAAGGAAAACTTTGTCATGAAACTTTCAGTCATTTTTTGTTCAATTCAAATCAAATCTTGCTGTGGACATTTAAGCTGACGATTCATACATTAGTACGTACATTCATATTTTAGAGGGGCTTACTTTACAGTAAGCCCCAAGATTTAAAACTGGTAAATACATGTACATGCACATTTATAATTATCTTTTTCTAAAAATTTCCATTATTTTATCTATTCTATATATATGCACCACAATTGTCAGTTTCATTCTTGTTTTCTGAAATCACGTTTTTCTATGTAAAACGGTGACATTAAAATTTAGGTCACCAAGGGTTCAGCTTGCAGGTTAGATCAGCCGTCACTGCATGTTTCTGTAGAGTCAATGCAGGTTGACGTCACGAGCGTTTCATGCAGAAATACAACATGCTCCTTTCAATAATTTCATTTCAGGGAATTACATGTACATTGGTTGCGCATATATAAATAAATGATAAATGAACAAATAGAATGATAAGCTCTTCCTTACCGCTTTGAGGGTACTTGATGTTCTTTGACTGCTGCTTGTAGATGCTCTGAAAAAGTATGAGAAATTGAACTTTTGTTTTGAAATTCTCCATTTAAATTTGGATTTTTTTTTGCTTTTTTTTTCTTTGAGGAAAACTTTATCAGGGAAGAACTTGAAGTAAAGAAGTAGCACATTTTAATTCAACTCTAAGATTTTTGCACTTCTACAAAGGAACCAAGACCCTTTTTTGTCACATCCATTTTTTATGAATAAATGTACTACATATTATTTTAATTACATGTATCTAGTGGTACGAGTCTCATCGGAATGAATCATTGACCCAATCGTTATACATGTATGACTTATTCTGAACACTTTTTCCATTTATTTATCCTACCCAGTGAATAGTGACCCCAACATCACTCACAATAATCCAAAACATTGCAATATTTAAATCGGTTATTGATACATTTATATCTTGACGGGACTGCAACAACAAATTCTGATGATCCTTTTTAATAAACTACAACATGTGTGAATACTGCTCACCTGTTCATATCTAGGCTCATATCCAGTAAAGTCACCACTTAAAAATATGACACAGCAAAAACAGGATCTGTATTGGTGCAGAAACACGTAAGTGTGTAGAAACTAAGATCAGAACAAAGTGATAAGCTTACAATTCTAACAACATGAACAATAAATATAAAGTAATTGGCTCAATGAATCAGTGTAAAGTGACCTTTATAAATCAACTAAAGAGAACAGTGATACAAACTGAATCCATATCATGCATAAGGCAAATTAGTCAAAACTTGAGATAACTTTTGGGAATAAAAATGGCATTCAACATGACATAAATCTTTATCTCAAAGTTCAAATAAAATTTATTTGAATCATACCGACTTGCAGTGTTGAACCTGTTGAATGTACTGGCACTAAGCCAGTCTGAGTGGACGTCCTTGACCTTGGTGTAAGGTAGTTTACCGATGTCCTTCGCGGTCATTATCATGACTCTGGACGTGGTCAGTATATGGACAGCCTCACCGTGTGTGATGTCCAGGAAACTCTGACCGTTCACACTCAAAATCTGATCTCCCACCTTATAATAAGAAAATATTTAAATGAAAGTAGCAATGTACCTTTTCTTTCCTACTTTTTCCTTTTGTGGCTATCATATGATATTTTAAAGTCCCCAAGTAATGGAATTTTATCCATATAATTATCGAATATATGTAATTACATGTATAATCAACAACATGTATAATCGAGTATATGTAATTACATGTATAGTCTACAAGATTTTTGTTCTATCAAGTCTGTTTCTGATAAATCAAGTCTACAGAAAAAATACCTTAACTCCAGCTTGTTCTGCTACCGATCCTTGATCCACCCCTGATACATAAATTCCGAGGGCAAATTCCAGACCTCCTCTGATCAGCAATCCTAGCTTCTGTCCCTGATCCACTACTATTGTCAGCTAGGAAATTTTTTAATAGTCGAATGTTATATACTAATATTTGGATATGTACATGTAACATAACCATCCCTATTACAGAAGCAGAAAAATACCTCTTCTTAAAACCTTCCAACCTGCAAGCTTGACCAATGACCTTGAACATAAAGAGAGTTTATAAACAAACTCATTGTAGTTTAATGGAATTTTACTTAAATAATGCACATTCTAGAGTGTTAACAATGATTTTAGGTATTAATAGATATTAGATATTATTTTTGATCAACTCAAACTTGCGACCCTGACCTATAACCTAGAAATCAATAGAGTTCTTCCTTATATTAATGCATCAAAACAGATAATAGACATGATATAGATGTATGAATGAAGGGTCATGATAATTACCACCATGTTAAATTATTTATCAATTTCATGGACATAAAACCTTTTTCTCATCAGGTCCCTTATGAAGCATAAAACCAGTTTTCTTGTTCAGAGTGCCCATCTCTGCCTCATGTATGATGTCCAGTGGAGGGGGAGTGGTCACTGTGTGGCCAAAGCCGTCCACCCAGCGGTACGTAAGATGAACATCATGTGATCCTGGGATACAGCCCACACGACAGACCAACATGTCTAACTGGTTAGCTGCCTTAACAATCTGTAGAATATTAAAGGTAAAACATGCAGAGGGATGATATCAACTTAGCCTGAGTTGTAAATACATTATGTGCTCTGTCTTTTCAATGTCATAGTCTTACAGTCTATTTGTGATATAAAGTGACACAATAAAATTCCTAAAGAAACGCCTCATTAGTCTCCTATCGGCTCGCCGGAGGGGACTTATAGTTTTTTTGTAGTATGGTTTCCCTGAATTTTACGCTGATCCTCTTTGAATTTGAAGATGTCATAATGCCTTTACATTAAATACCTGCACAATGGGGAAGTAACTCTGTATTTTGAAAAGACAAAATTTCAATGATTTTCATCATGTTCAATTCTACACTCAATCTTTGTATAAGCATGATAAAATTTTACCTAAGCGAGGGTTCAAAATCCTCTAGGTTAAGTGTAATTTGGCATGTCTTAGTTTGATCATACTTATGTCATGCAGTTTAAAAATTATTACAAAGTTATACAAGTTGTATCTATCATGAATTAATTCTCTCTCTACAGTGTATGTATTGTACATCTTATTATGCTACTGTCATTTTCTAAAGGGGGGGGGGGGAGGGTAATACAAAATTAATCTGATACCAAAAACATTCTGTGGAGACAAACTTGTCTAGCAAGTTTTGATTTGTACATAAAGCAATTGCAAGTAGGAAGAATTTGATCTACTTGTCATACATGAACACTCCTTGTGTTGATGACCTGAAGGCTGACGTATTCATTCATGCCTATCCAATACAAGTAGACTGTAGATCACCATTCGTTATTAATTATTAAGACACTATCCTGATTCCTTTTGTTCAGTCAGTCGTCCTTTTGCCATGATGTATCACCTATCTCTTACACTAGAGAATGATCGTTAATTATTCATTCACATCAGAAATCTATAGCCATCATGGCTCTGTACAGACTTGGTAGATAGTGAGCTATAAAGTAATTTACTAGTTATTGTCATGGTTGATAGGAGCCTAACTAAAAGTATACTGTTGTCATGAATTAATATGGAGTTAAATGTCCACACCATATAACCAGTTTTTTTTAAGAGTATCAAATTTTGCAAATTCAAAGAAAGATAATGTGTTTTTATTTTTGCAAACACAAATGTTTACAATGTGTAAAGTTAAGAATATGACCATGATAATTATTGCATTTTGTATCAATCTTAATAGATTTCTTGTCATTCTAAATTCCTATTATGAATTATGTATCTACCTGCTTCAACAGGGATAGAAATTAAGGATCCAGCATCCTAATGGAGTACTACTTCTGGATAAAATTAAGCACATTTTCATAATATCCCGACAAATGCCGATGTGTTCATGATTGGGAATCTTAAGTGTGACAGAGTAGATAATTGTATGAGAATTAAGCGTAATTTTTTTTTTTTCTAGAGAAGTATGTATAGCATTCTTTTTGAAGAGAATGAGAATTCTTATCACTTGTATCTATTATTGAAAATGCATTAGGGGGTAAATACCTTAAAAACTTTTTTCCCCACTAGAAAATTTTTGCTAGTGGACTTAAAGAGAATCTACTAGCAAAATTGCAAATCTACCAGCAAAAACAGAGTGCAAGGAATTTTATAAAAAGTTTAATGTCCATATTACCAAATTACATGTCTCCTGAGGATTCGCATTTGGGAAACTCTGTTTGATGCCTCATTCACACGGTTGCGCAATAAATTTATTTCGCAATAACTTTATTGCGCAACAAATTTGTTTATTTTTTTTTTTGTGTTCACACGAGACCGAAACTATTGCGCAATAAAATGCCAATGCAAATGCACAAGAACCATAAATAAAAATGTACAACGGATATTGTTCGAATAATTTTTCTGAAGCCTTAATATTTAAGACTATTTTGAGACTGAGGTGGCCTATAACAAACATTCATTTATTAGTCATTTCAGCTTAGAACATGACGTCTTTCAATTGTGACGTCATTCTCTACAAGGGATCCAGACTTATAGAAAAGCTTTCTAACATATACGAAAAATCGGAATCTCTCAACAGAATCTTAAAAATAAAGACGTCGAACAGTTATATTCGTCAGTATAACAATCCCTTTCTCTTGTCATGATGATGCGCATTCGTCAGATTTATTGCGCAACAGTTTCGCTTAGCATTTACACGACAGAATTTGTTGCGCAATAAAGTTATTGCGAAAAAAATTGAAAATTTATTGCACAATTAATTTTGCCGTGTGAATGCAAAACAAATTTATTGCGCAACAAATTTACATTTATTTCCCAATAAACTCTCCGTGTAAAGGAGGCATTATATTTGCTAAGCCACTAAACATATCCTTTGCAAAAGTTGAATTATTGAACAGATTTTGAATTGAATTTACAATTCTAAGTTGCAAGTCCAGTTCAAATTCAATGAAAGACTGAGCCTTTATTTGATTTTGATCAAGGTATAGAACTGAGAAGCATTACAAACCTCTGAAAATATGAAATAGATTGTAACATTGCAATAGTCAATTTTTGCTTGTGCCAATATTTTTCAAAGCAATTGACAATTGTCCCTTTAAGAAATGTTAGGAGGTACAATTTTTTGCGCAAACTTGATTTTGCCTTTTCAAAATACTTGTGGAAATAGTGAAAATTAATACCTCATGAAAATTTCTGCCTAAACCCTAGGACACAGCTATAACTTACCTTAGCTGCTTCATCATGACAGATTTGTTTGAATGAGATGTCATTGACCATCAATATAAGATCTCCAGCCATAAGTCCTTGCCTCTCTGCCTGACCCCCTCCATCCACCATAGACACGTATATCCCCAATCCGTACTGTGATCCACCCCTGATGCTAAACCCGAAACCTTCCCCTGGGTGAGGGGAGTGGTTGATACGTAGACGTAGGATTTCATTTTCCATAGGTTGTAGGGTAGATTGAGAACCATTATAAGATGACAGTGATGACTTTGTCAGAGTTGATGAATTTGACCCTGGTAATGACTTTGCATGTTGTAACTTTGTCATGTGTGCAGATCTTCTCTTAGTTGGCTTTGTTCTTTTCTTTGCTTTGACTTTGGAGTTCATAATGTTTTCCTCTCGTGGTCGTAAGAGAAACTCTCGAGTGCTTAGTGTTTCTGGTAATTGTCGTGATTTCTGGCGACGTCTCATGGGTAAAGAACTGTACGCACCTACACTTTGGATGTAATTATCAAATGCTTCCACATCTGACCTTGGAATGACCTTTCTAATCATTGTCATTAAATGCTGCTTGTTTGGAGAAATAAGAACAAATCTCACTTTAGTCAGAAATTGCACAACATCTCTGTCTAAGTGGTATTGATTCAGTGCACTAACAAATGATCTCCGCTCAAGGTCACTGAACTGAAAATTAATCGCCTCCTGTAGTTTACGTACATTACTGGACATCGTATGTTGTCCTGCCAAGGAACGGGTGTCCATCATCTGGGTCACTGTGGTCATTTTTGAGTAAATGTTTTTCCTTATGAATTGCCTTCCTCTTCACTTACATAATTCACACAATGGACTTGATCAAAACTGAAATGATAATCATAATTAGCTTTGAAAAAAATATATTCCAAGTACATGTAATTTAAAAGATGCACTTTAAAAATGTGATGATACATGAACACGTAAATGAGATATGAATTTTAATATAATTTATTCATGTGTACTGCGTAGAAGAGTCACTACAACATAGTCTAGTTAGAGAACATAGGTGAATTAAAATACTTTAAACAATGGGTAGTGGGGAACTGTACTACCAATTCAGCAACATTCCTAATCATCAAAAAATTTTCTGACTTTTATCCACCAAGTGGAAGTATTATAGTATAATACAATATTTGTGAAATGTCTTTGACTACCAGCTAGTTTATAAAAGTCCTGTATAAAGAAAGCTTAAAAAATCAGTCAAAAAATGCTCATACTATGCCAAAGAAAAAAATATGTTTGTTATACATGTACCGCTGTAACCCGACCAACCATAGAAATTTGATTTCCCCCCCCCCACTTTCCCCATATACTGCCTTAACAGAATTGAAAATCCTAAAAATTTCTTAAAGTTTAGGCCTCAAAACTGAGAGGATATACTCATGAAATGCAAGTTGAATTTTGGATATTGGGAGTCAAAAAATAAGCCAATGGAAAAAATTTACTTCATTTTATGATGATCTCCACTTATTTTTCAAACCTGTAACTGTTTTTGGTTGTCTCAAATTCTTTACATTTTAAACCCTATCTAATTAAATGCTTGAATCATCTACTAGTACAGTCATTCTTTGCATAAAACTTTTCAATGCTCTGATCATAAAATATCAAAGATTCATACCCTTTCCTTTAAAATTTTTAATTTAGCTTGTAGATTCTTCAATTCTAGCATGTGGAAATTTCTATCACAAGTTTATTTCAGCTTGCGGGACTAAAAGTTAATTTCAAGGCCTGAAGTTGTGCATCCCAGACTTGTCTTTGGTCGTGTCCCGTGGCCTTTGAATTTCCTTTCATACAAGCTGTGATCAATTACGTATATAACATGCATAATGACATTTAAGAAACTAATACAGGTCATGCACTTATGGTAGAGCACAAGGACAGTACATTTGAAAAATATAAAGAATTTTGTGGATCTAGATGTACATAGGCATCTTCTAAAGACAAGTGTATGTAAGTGCTTGCTGCAATGTGTTTGAATGATATTACTCTCAATGAATTGCTTGTACTTTATGAAAGTATAAAACTGTATAATACAACATATTCTCTAATGTCCGCAGAGCACATGTCAGAAATCGGAGAATTGACGTTTTGTCTACTTTGTCAGCAAATTTTCTGATTGAAATTTATTTAGGTGGATAGATCTTTTTTTTTTTATTTTATTTTATTTTTGACACATTTTGAACATGTTGAACACTTGTAACTAATATTGTTTACATTTTATGTCCATACAACTTATATTACACTCACGTTGAAAGAAAATAGCTTAAGATGCAGTTTTCTATGTTAATATAATTTTAGTGTGAGTCGTCACCGAAGTTTATTTAACATGGAGTCAATGGAAAATGTCAACAACGTCACGCTAAAATTAACATTATACTAGTCATAGAAAACTCCCCATTTAAAACAACTTTCCTAGACTGTGAGCTTACTACATGTATTGGTCATAAGTTCATATAACTTACACCGTTAATTACGATCTCAAAAGTTTGATCGAGATCTAATCCCCCTATATAACTACATGCTTTTAGGAAAATATGCCGACAAAGTAGACAAAACTTCAATTTTCCGATTTCTGAAGTGATCATATCGAGCTGCGCACACAGTAATCTTGTATGTAATATGTACTTACTCCCCCTCGTTGGATGTTCTGAGAGCATGACACTACGTTGACATGTTGTACATACCTTCAGAGCATCTGACAAGGGGAAGTAAGATGCAATTTATTATACAGTACGTACTGTCGTCAGTGGCGGATCCAGCGCCCCCTTTGCCGGGGGGTCAAGGGGCGAATTTTGCCGATTTTTACTGAAAATGGGCCAAAATATACCTGTTTTTGGAAAATTTTGGGTCAGTGCCGGGGGGGCGGACGCCCCCTCCGCACCCCCCTAAATCCGCCACTGGTCGTACACTTGTTTTGAGAATTCCAGAAGAATAACATGCAATCATTAGAGCTGAGTGAAACAATAGTGAATAATGCATGCACTGAGTGATTGATGAAAATATGTAGAATACGAAGCTAAGTAAAATCAAGAAAAGTGATGAACAAGTTATGACTATGAATGTAAACAGTGGCGGATTCAGGGGGGTGCGGAGGGGGCGTCCGCCCCCCCCCCGGCACTGACCCAAAATTTTCCAAAAACAGGTATATTTTGGCCAATTTACAGTCAAAATCGGCAAAATTCGCCCCTTGACCCCCCGGCAAAGGGGGCGCTGGATCCGCCACTGGTAAATATATCTGTAGATTTACTACAGTACTATACAAATTACCGCATTCACGTAAAAGCCTTACATTTATCAGATCTTTGAGTAATTTCACAAAGAAAAACTTGAGAACAACTAGATTCTTCACACAAACGAGTTTATCCATCAAATATTCATGATGCTGTTTCCTTGGCTCTGAGGCAAACGAACGATAAGCCGAAGCGCAAATGTGATTCAGATGCGAAACGAAAGTGAAAGTAGAATTTGTTTTCCAGCGTGTACGTAAGTAAAAAGTGTTTTTCTTGTTGCATGTAAATTATTTGATTTCATTGTCCAGTAGTCCAATACTCTTTTGAAAACAAAGAATCACACAGTAAATCAAGTAAACAAATGGCGCCGTGACTGATGAATGCCTGAACGGCTGCAGTCATGACATAAAAAGGTTCTGATAAGTAAAGTAATATGAATCTTCATAAAGTAATATAGGCATTGCCTTAGAACGAGGGAGCAAAGAATGTTTCAAAGTTATTGTCTTAC
Source organism: Pinctada imbricata (assembly GCA_033119305.1). NCBI lineage: Eukaryota > Metazoa > Mollusca > Bivalvia > Pterioida > Pteriidae > Pinctada > Pinctada imbricata. The sequence goes on along the minus strand of VSWD01000011.1, from coordinate 23,978,099 downwards.
CTTTGAAGCACCCGTTTTTCTGATCCTCTACCAATTTATTTATCTACCAATTTATTCAAATTCTGCTGATTTTGAATTTCATTCATTATAATGTACATAAAATAATTATCAGATCACGAACATCAGACTTTGTGTGCAAAGTCGAACATACTGTAACGTCATACTTGATGTTATAAACTTTTGAGCACTGCATGTGACATCATTACCTCATTATTATACTTTTTGCAAGAAGGCTGGCGTACACAAGTGACGTAGACGGCGTCTGTTAAGTAAGTTAAGAATCATTCAGCTGTGTATGACAAAAAACCCAAAGGAAATTAAAATTGGAGTTTTGTCATTGCAAAGAAGGACAAAAGAAGGACAAATCATCTAAAAGCGGGACAAATTATAACGCCGATGAGGAACATAAAGAGGGACACTTTTAGGAGGTTGAACTTCAGATATATGCACTAGATCATTGCCCTCTGCAAACAAAAGAACGTCAGAGAAAAAATAAGTCTTATTAACACACGCCATGCACATACATAGACGGCTCCTTGTCGGCCAGACGCATTTCTAAAAGTGGCACTTCAGCGAACTTGTCCATGCACGGTCCTTTTTAATTTTTCTCTATGAAGGTTTTAAAAGTCTTTGTATAGGTTAGAAGGCAATTGAATAAGAAGTGGGCAGAGCGTCAGCGAAGCCCCTTCTTATTCATGTAGAAATTAACTTCAAATTATCTTCTAACCGACTTAGATGGCAACTACCCCGGTAGCGTAGTGGTTTAAGCGCGCGCCCAGCTAGCATGCTACATAGTATGCTGAAAGTCTGGGTTCGAGCCGGGCCTGTCCCACATATTTTTCTGTTTAGCATTTGTAGGATGCTGAATCCATGACGACCATGAAGACGGTTTCATCACAGATTCTTCACAAATAAGACGAGCCATTTCAGAGCCTGTGATTGGCTTAGCTCAAATGTTGCCATCTAATACTCCTTTGTTCACAACTTTCTGAACATAGGTATAAAACACCTGCGCCGTAGGCAATGTTGACATTTGCGATTTAAATGAAATATACACAATCGATAACTTAATGATTAGGGACTATTAAAAACGACACTAAGCTAACGTAGTTTGATTAGTATTGAGAGTTTTTTGACGTGATAATAATAAAGAGCATATTATAATAACTTTAGAGCGTTCCGTGGTTGCTGTATTTTCATCTTTTTTTCTTTTTATCATGTTTATCATGTTTACATGTTTTACATCACGTTGTTTCTTCTCATGAAAAGGAATTCATATCTTGGCTTATATAAGTATTGCTATTGCTTTATTAATTTTATTTCAATGATCGAATTGTTTCATGGACCAAAAAAAAAACCAACAAGAGAAAGTCTACATGTATCACAGTATTTAGCGACGTTTGTGGGACAGCCAACCTTTTATCAACCTATTACTGTCAAAACATACATGTAGATCAATAACCAGCTGATTACTAAATACATGAGTATATAATTTAACTATTCCCGTAATGTCTGTATAATGCCTATACAAACGTACGGCGCGAAATTTTACCTATAGCTGTATAGACAATGTCACCTATTATGACGTCACTTACAGCGAGCGCTGCTACGTTAGGCCTGTTCAAATATCACGTCGCCAGTTTTGAACTTGAAAATCAACCACGCTAAGATGACTTCAATTGCAAAATAAACTAGATGATTAAATAGTGATTTAATTAAATTATAAGAAATGACTGTAATAATTTTTCTGTCTATCGATGTATAGACAAAAACCGATGCACAAACAAAATATAATCCGCTTCGCGGATTATATAGTTTGTGCATCGGTTTTTGTCTATACATTAATAGACAGAAAAATTATTACAGTCATTTCTTAAATAGCGTAGATAATTGGTAACGTTTAAATAAACAATGAAAGTTTAAGAAAAGACGAAACGACTGAAACAGAACAATCAATATTACGCAGAAATTTTTTTTTTTGATGGAACTTCCAAAAATTGGGATTTTCTGTGTCCCAGCCGGGACAGATTTTTTCGGTCAAAAATGCGGGACAATTTTTGTCCCGGGCGGGACAATGGCAAGTATGAACAAAACTTTATTCATTCTGGGCTACTGTGGTTTACGGCGGAAGTGCATGGCTGAAAGAATACAGAAAGAAATTGGCTTCAGTATAGGCAGTTTCTGTGAGTTAAGTATCTTTCAAAAGTTGATGTAAAGTAGAAACTTACATATGTGTATAGACTTTCCTATCTATAGGGTTGCTTTGCGAACTGGTCGGGAGCTACGCTCCCTATTATAGCTTAATTGATCGGACTATAACAGGTTAGGGAGAGGTGCAGAAATAGTTATTATAGCCATATGTAATTTATAGAATAACTGTCTTTTGGAATGTAATTATACTGTGATAACCTACAATGGATCCAGGAATTATGAGAAACATAATTCCCGGATCCATTGTAGGTTATCACTATCACAGTATAATCACCTTCCAAAAGACAGTTATTATATATATTTACATTCCAGTTTTTCACGCTTTTATAACGTTGAAATAGGAATAAAACTCTGTTGCTAAGGCTCTGTTACTACGTACCGTCAAAGTTCAAATCAAGCCAAGTTACTATGACGTCATGATTCAAACCACGCCACTGCGGTTATACTCCTATAATCACAGTGTAAATTCTATACAAATGACTGGGCATATGAAAATATATACATTTCATGGATTCATTATGACTTTCATTCTTTTCTTAGGGGGTTGGAACTTTTGCTGTCATGACCTCCATTTAAACTTTGCTAGAGTTTCCATTTACGCACTGGCATGCAACTTTGTCAGCAAGGATCAGGTTAAATTGATAGATATCACTACAATTGATATATAGTCAGACTCAAAGAGTATGTCTTGTATGTTGAAAATATAAATTAAATGTATTATTTTCAATACAATTTCAGGAGACCATGGATACTGATGGTGAAGATGAAGATCCGTTATCAAGAAAATCTGTAAGTACATGTATAGCCATGGTATAAACAGAGTAAAAGAGCTCTTGATTTATATAGATTAGTAGTAATTAAGATACATGTACATATGTATAACATAATTAATATATACCTTTTACTTCACTTTTGCAAAGCTCAAGTTATATTTAAATACTAGCTTTTGTCATGTAACGTTTGTCATAGCACTAATTCATCACTCTTGCATCCAGTTCACATTTTTTCACTTTTCCATCACAAGATGTGCACAGACTTACAGCAGAAGGTACGTTGGGCTACAATGATAAACTACATGTATGCTCATGATACAATAAGTATCATGATATTTGCTTTCAGTATGATTCGTATCACAATTCTTTTATTATTTTTTTTTTGATTTGTCAAAAATAATGGCTGCCAATAGATTTGATTGGCTGATTCATTTTCAACTTCTCAGCAATACAAAATGTATCTGCAGCATAGAATTTCATTACATTGAACATTATTTAAATGGCTACCAAATTTTGGTTTGTCAAAAGCCTATGTGCAGTTTGCTATATATTGGATGTCACGGGACTCAGGTAAGGTGTAACCGTGTAAATGCCCACTTTGGCCTCTTGTTATAGCCTGATGTTTGCTCATGATAGATAAATATGGAGTTGACTAACTGGATCTACCGGTATACATGATGGATGAGTATTTATATCTTTAATTATCTTTTGTTCAGACATAATTTTTACATTTTCTCTATGGCCCCCTCTGACAGCTGTTAGTACAACTCAGAAAAAAAGAAGAAGAATTGACTAAGATATGCTATGTATTTCAATTTGATTGAAGTGCAATTCTAAAAATGAGCAGAATTTGATAAAGTAAACATAGAAAACTGAAAATTATTTTTCAGTACATGATTAAATTTGATTTCTTTGATAGTTGCCATATGGTTTACCCCCTGTGTTACCCTCGGCAAAGGAGGAGCTGGAAAAATATCTAACATGCATAGATGACCTGCCTCTATTTGAATTGAATAAGGTCCAAAAGTAAGTCAATTTATTTTACATTAATCTTCTAAAAGGTAACAAAGAAGCTCATGTTTCTAAAACATTAGGCCAAGGTTTTGTTTTTTTTCTGTTTTGTGTCAGGTTGTGATCTGAAAACCTACCAGCCAGCAAGGGAAAAAAACAAACAAGTCGAAAAAAACAAAATATCACCCGAACCAGAATTTCACAGATGTTTGTGCTATTTCTTTACTCTTTTACATCCATGATAATTTAACTAAGAATTATAGCACTTAAAATTAAACTTTGAGTTACTGTTCACTATGCCCAATCACTATTTCAAGAATTATTTGAATATTTAAACAGCAAGTAAAAGATATTTTAATAATATTATATGAAATAGGACAATATGAGAGAGATTGACTGATATCAAGGGTGTCATTCCTTTTTGTCCCATCCCAACTCGTCTGGACAATTTGTATATATAAGGATCCCGCACCCTTATATACATGTACTTCCTAATATATGCACATTTTCATAATTTCCCAACAAATGCCTATGATTTCATGATCGGGAATCCTCAGGGTGAAAGTCACAGAGTAGATCATTGTATGAGAAGTGTAATCCCTAATTTTAGCTAGAAAAGTATGTACTGTAAAACGAGAATATTTAGCGCAAACATATTTTAGCGCAATGAGGGATGAAAACCTTTTGGCGCAAACTTAATTTAGCGCATTGACACCATCTGGTCAATAAAATTAGCGCACAGTGACTTTAGGACTTTGTTTCTCAGACATCGTCGGTAGCTAATAGCCGTCGATGAATCGTAATTTTTTTAACGTCAGACAAAAAATATCCGTCGTGTCCCATGTTCGGACGATCGTTGGTAATACGAAATAATTTTTCAATTCTGTTAAAAGTGATGAAAGAAAATAACGCTGTTCTGTAGCATGGATGAATATATATCGTCCCAATTTTTCAACTTGGAGTAACAAATCATTTTACGGCAACGGCGCTAACATCCCGATTTTATTCACGTTGTGTAAATAAATCCTTATAAAGACTGCGCATCTAATGTACATGTTCACAGCGATATACATAGAGGCATTGGCTACATGCCGGCACGTGTCTTGGACAATTGAATTGCCTATTCGTATGCTTGTATTAATGTTTGTAAACTTTTCTCTTTAGATCTCCTTTTTTACCGTACATGTACCTTGTGTTATAAAGTACTGTGTTTACACACAAATGTTACGCCATCTAAATGTAAGCGAAGGAGAAGTCTTCTCGTTAGAAATAATACATATGAACGTCTATTCCTGCATTTAGGTACGACTACAATTTTTTATCTAATTGGTATGAATGAAAATTTGTTCCGATTAAATACAACTTCAGTTTTTATTTTTATTTTTTTTGTTTTTGTTTTGTTTTGTTTTTTTTTTTTGTTCTTAGTTTTTTTTTCTTTTTTTGGTAAAAGAATAATCTCGTCCGACTCTTATTTATATTTCATGATTGGTTATTACGACACGTAGACAATCATTATCTACTTAGTACAAATGCACATGTTAATCACGGATCGTGTACTCTCATTACCTACCCAAGCGCTAGCGGTAATCCAATTATCTAATTAGCTATAAAAACAACAAGCGTTGCCGGATAGACCATGCCGTGGACACGGTGTAATGCACTTTGAATAGAATGTCGAATAGCATTTCTAAAATAAGAACCCACACAGTACCTGTTCTTGAACACTTCTGTATTTTGCCACTCGTTATCTTTATCCATGGAACCCCCCTCCCCCTTAAAGAATACAGATCTGTGCATGTCAGCTAGTCAATTTTCATATGATATACATGTATTGCGACTAGAAAAATGCACTATGTACATCTTTGACAGTAGATTTTGAACAATTCATGTTTCCTTATAATCAGAGTAAAGTACACATCTTTTTCATCGTCATTCGTAGCCATGTTTAGCCCTTCTGATCCTTGAATGGGCATGAAATACCCTTTCTTAATTCATTTCTGGCACTTAGTTCAATGTTACTTTGACGCTTTAACAGATGTGGTATGTGATTAAAATTGATTAAAGCGCTCAAAAGTCTTTGTTAGGAAAAATATTTTCAGATATTTTCAGGATCAAACACGGTTTTGGAATTCCGTATTTGGAAAATAAAAAAAATATTTTGTTTGTTTTTGGAAAAAGTGGTACAAAAACCTACCAGCACGCGGACGCAAAACAGAAAAAAAAACCTTGGCCTTAGAAGGCAATCCATTTTTTTTTTCAAAATTTGATCTATGTACATATTACTTTTGACTTATAGAGAATACATGTATATCTTGCACTGAGGTAGTTTTAAAGATTTCAGGTACTAGAAGTCAGTTAATGTTAAAAACCTTTCTACAGCTATAGTATCTGTTTATTATTCAGTTTGTATCTAAAGTAAAGAATAATTTCATTTAACTTTTCAGGCGCTAGAAGTCAGTCAAAGTTTAAAACCTTTCTAGAGCTATCTGTTTATTATTGAGTTTGTCTCTAAAGTAAAGAATAATTTCGTTGAACTCTTATATTCTAAAGTATCAACTTAACCTTTCATACATTTAGATATACTGTTGCTTAGGCATATCAGTGTTTTGATAACACTTGTCAAATTTGCATTTAGGTTCTGGCCGAGAACACCTGACCCAGAGAACCTGTTACACACAGAATTATGTCCTGTACAGACCACCATAGAAGTGGAGAGGGATCCACGGACAGGAGAAATCATAGGCTATAAAGAGGTTCTCATCATTCAGTCTTTCCCAAAAACTTTCAGCTCACATATGTTATTTGTCATAGAAACACAAAGGTCTGAAGCATAAACTGTCTGTCCCAAAAAAACCCCTACAAAAATCAGAACAGCCCTTCTATATACTTCAGTTTAGCCAACATTGGCTGCGACGGCAATACGGTAGCAGCCGCAGTCCCAAACAACCTCTGACAACTTGTCATTCACGTTCTCATAAACTTTAAAACAAAGAAATTAAAATTACAATCATGTAACATTTACAAGAGCATGATCAATTTCTCACAAGGGACCTAAAATTATAAAAATTTGCACCCAAACATTTGATTACATAACAGAGGCTTGCAAGAAGGCATCAGTCATTCGGACTGACTATCGAGAGGAAAGCATTGGTCCGAACGTAATTTTGCCTGTCAGGACCAGCGGACCGATGTTACTGGGAAAGACTGATCATTGCGCTGTGGATTTTGGTTTATATAGAATTCTATTTTTATCTCATGTTTTGTTTATCAACATGTATGTATATCTAATCTGTCAACATCTTATTCCATTTATGTAAAAATGATTGAATAAAATACGGTCAAGTCAAATGAATATAAAGATTTGACTCATACATGCACAAGTGCTTTTATGTAAAACTTGAAAAGCCATTTATTTATTGAAGAGGTGTTTGAAATGTTCTTATACAATTTCAGCAGTTTATCAATTAAAATACACATGTACTAGGATTTTTCCTCCTTCACTGTAATCAGGATAAATTACTACAATTACTCTTTTATATTTCTTTTTCAATAATTTTGTATAATTTTTATTTCATTGAGAATTTCTAATTTCTTTAAAAAGACTTTTATTAAACATACTTCTTTAAAAGATTTATTCTAAAGATTTTATAAACTGTCAAAATACTGTAATACTCATATCTCCATTACACATTTTACAGGAATATATAGAGGGTGCCAACATAACAGGTCGGAATTCGTTATCGTTAAAACGACCCCCAGGTCCCCCTTCACAGGATGTTAGGGGCAGCAGTATCAATGTTCCATTCTGGCCAGGTACTTTCAGTGTGAACATTGTCATAGGAATTCATTAACAATGGATTTTCTATCCGTCTTTTTATTTTTCAGTTTTCTCTGAATCAAAATCTTGCAGCACCAATCTTGATCTGAAATCTTGATATTCTTAATGACATGATAATATACATGTACATGTATTTGCACAAAAGCTTATGTGCAGATGGATGAATTTTTTCCAAACTTTAAAAAAAAAAAAAAGAGGCATTGCCATACCCTAAATCAAATCATAAATATGAATCATGGTTAAATGAGAAAGGTGATATTCATATATCATTTCGCCTCAGGCATTTTATTATTAAGCCCAATACTCATTGCTACCTTATGTACTAGAGGTAAGTTTTTAGATATATTATTAAAAGTACTAAGTACATGTATCTTTGTTTTCAGTTCATATACATGTAGATATTCTCAACCTTTCATCTTACTTTTTAAACAGGTGGGATTGACGAGTTTGAAATTGATCAAATATTAAACAAAGATGATAAAAAGGAATTAGCAGAGCTAAATTTACAGACAGGTAAGTGTTCCCTCTTTCATTTTTAGCTCACCTGAGCCATAGGCTCAGGTGAGCTATTGTCATAGTGTTGCGTCTGTCGTCCGTCGTCGTCCGTCGTCGTAAACTTTTCACATTTTAAACTTCTTCTCCAGAACGGCTGAAGGGATTTTGATGAAACTTGGTAGGTATGAAGTACTCATGGTCCCCTACAAGTGTTGTTTTAGCATAATTAGATAAGATAAATACATGTAAATGACCAAAATAGAAATGAAAGAATGGTACTAGGATGTCTACCTCCTTTCATTTTGATTATGTTTTTGAATTACAAAATAGCAAAATAATGTATGATGTCAAACTGATAAAGGGCCAAAAAAAAAAAAAACTTCTTTAAGGCGATAGAGTTGGAGAGAAGTTATTATTACACTTTTAACATTAAATAGCGGGGAACGAGCCATAAGATGTTTCTGACCGTATAATCCTAGGGAAAAAATAAAACTTTTAAGAAACCTTATGAATGTAGATGGTGTTAATTGCGTGACAGATAGCTACAGCCGTCCTAAGTCGGCATCGATTGCCCATTTAACTCGTTGGTTTATGAGTAGTATTTTGTGTTTGACGTTTCTATGTTGTGTTTAGTGTTCCATGTCCCTTTTGTGTCTCCAATTGTGCATGTTTTTTTGATTTTGCATTGGGTGTTTTGCTGTTAGTACTGCAATCACATGTTGTTGGAGTTCCCCTTCTTACCTTTCTGTTGAGGAAACGAATGAATAAAATATCTCATTCAGAACCATAATGGACTTAGACATTCGAGCAAACAGCACACTGACTTAACAAGACGATTTGCAAAATTCTTTGCATAAGTTGAAACAAAATTACATTTGTACAACTCACCTTGTTATTCATTTCTATATAAAAGCCTTTACATTATTGAACACTTAAGCATGAACATAAAAGGGAATAAATCATCATAAGTGTCACTTCCGCTTCCATAAACTAGTTAAGACTTTCTGGAAATTACAGTCAACTACTTTTAAAATTCGGTTTGGCTTGGTACTTAACCCATCTACAGTCTTGTACTAGCACATTCTTGAGACTTGCACTCTGACTGACATTGACGACGGGACTCCATTACGGGTCCTGTCCAAACCTCTTAAGAGAAGACAGGGCCCGACCACCTGTCCTCTCTGAATGTCAGTCGGACTCCTCGGGTGATCATATACATGAGCTCGCTACAGCCGGCAGAACACGGATTGTATAACGTATGCTTTTTAGCTCACCTGAGCCATAGGCTAAAGTGAGCTATTGTCATAGTGTTGCGTCTGTCGTCCGTCGTCCGTCGTCGTCGTCGTCCGTCGTCGTCGTAAACTTTTCACATTTTCAACTTTTTCTCCAGAACGGCTGAAGGGATTTTGATGAAACTTGGTAGGTATGAAGTACTCATAGTCCCCTACAAGTGTTGTTGTTTTTCGTCCGGATCTGTCAACAGGTGGCGCCACCACAGCCAAAAGTAGGTCACGGGGGGTACCCTCCTTTGACAAACGTCTTCTTCAGAACCGAAGCATGTATCGACAAACCGAAAGCATCAGGATGATCTAGAGAGATGTCTTAAGAAGTGTTGTTATTTTTGGTTCCACTTCCAAGTCAAATTTTTGACGTGTTTTTGACGTCTTTTCGGACTTAGTCAGAAATGCACATTTTTGCACTATTTCTTTAAATAACTCAATAAGTGTATGATTTTACACACTCATTTACTACATATTTATCATATTTAACTTACTTAATGCTTTGATATGTATTTTATGCTTAAATTTTATTTTTTTGATTTTTTATGAATTTTTTTCTTATGTAAAAAGGAAGGGGGGGGGGGTGATTTTCATACATTTTCTGCTTCTTTTCTATAACCACTCTTCAGATTGTCATGACAATTTGTAGGTATGAGGTACTCATGCATGGTACCCTACAAGTGAAAGAATTTTGTCAAGATATCCACTTTTGGATTTTTAAGGAATATTTTTTAAGATTGTACATAGGTATAATGTATGTTTTCCATGCCCAATGTTTCAAGTGCAACTACAGGAAAAAAACCTTCTTTGTATGATTAATCATTTTTAGATCGACCTCCATAGTTACAGCTGATAATTCAACAAGTGACACATGCTTCAATGTCTTATTGATTGACCTTTTACATGTATGTGATATGATTCAATTATTTAAATTCTTTATACTTATTTAGAATTTTATTTTTAAAGTCGGGAACAAGATTTCAAAAGCGGCCATGTTTTGCCGTGTACCCGAAGGGGATTCCCCATGTAGAAATGTGATACCTTTAGTACTGCGATACATTTCAGGAGATACAGTGCAAACGGAATAGATTTTTTATTTAATGAAATGTGCATTATACTTGGAACACTTTCATAATGGTTATCATTCATGTACTTGGAACACTTGCATATACATGTTATCATGTATAAAGTTTGCTCGAATTTCCTCTGTCTTAGACTCTCTTAGATGAAGTAATTTACGGACTGATTTCTTGAAGAAACGTCTAATGAGTAATCTCTTCCTCCGGATTTTGAGAATGCATAGGACATTTAATATCTGAAATTCTTGAAATAAATAATTCAGTTCAGAGTTCCTGAAATCTTCCTATGAAATGTTGGACCACAGAAAGCTGTTGTTTAAATAGAGTAAATAAATTATTATTTACAACCATAAGCCACTGTGTTCGACATCTTGTATGTATAATATTTCTAAGAGGAACACAGAGGCCTGAGGTTGTGAATAATAAAACATTTTCTCTCATAAAATGACAGGTTCCTGTGATAAGACATTTGGGAATTTTTATCTGTTCAAATAATAGATACATGATGAGTTTTTATCGGACCAAATAACTTTTTGTCGGCAAATCCTATGCAACCGATACATTTCATGAACTCTCTCCGCTAACAACTTGTCCGTGTAACAGACCTTTGATGAGGTAAAACAATTTGTTAACTGTAAATAACGATGTCGTAGGTCTGCTAGTTGGACAAGCTTAACAATTTCATGGGCCTTTTAATTTGTTTCAAACTACGAAACCTAGAGAAACCACTTGAGTTGTTGAACAGCGTATGCTGAAATGCGACGCTCCTTCTCGCCTGTTGAAATATGCATAGGCAAGAAGCGCCGCATTTCAGCATATTCACTGAAAATTATTTGTTCAAGTGGCTTCACTGGGTCATAAGGTTTGATACACCATACACTGCTTTTTGGAAAACAAACTGGCCCAATTTCTGCACAACTCACTTGAATTGATAAATGTTGGATTAAAACGATTTTAACTGTACGTTTCATGTATTTGAGATGAAATCAATACTATTCAAAAGCATTCATAGATTTCAGTATACTTTAATATGAATAAAGGCAAAACCGAAAAATCTTTGTTTTTTATGCCCCTGGAATAAAAGATTCGGGAGCATATAGTTTTTGGCCTGTCCGTCTGTCTGTTTGTCTGTCTGTTTTCCGAAAAACTTTAACATTGAGCATAACTTTTAAATGGAAGCTGGTGATAGAGGTTTCATATTTCACATGTATATTCCTTGTGACAATACCTTTCCATTGATACCAAAATTTTTGACCTCGTGACCATAACCTTGACCTTTGACGTACTTCTCAAAAACTTAAACATTGGACATAACTTTTGAATGGTTAGTGATAGAGGTTTCAATTTTTACATGTGTATTCCTTGTGACAAGATCTTTCCATTGATACCAATATTGCGCTGACCCTGACCTCTCACATACTTAACAGAAAATGGCCTTTATACTAACAAAGATGCTGCCGGGGGCATTCTCGTTTCACAAACACAGGCTTTATAATTTCTGGCAAGCTAGCTATCAATAATGAAAGGTTTTGTGTTCAATTTTAAATAAACTTAATTTATGAAATCATTTCATTGTTTTATTCTTTTTCTGCTGCACATTAATGTACAATATGATTTTATTTTTCATGTTGCATAATTGAACTATACTAGCTGGGCATATGACGTTGGACCATTTTATCCGTCTTTTCAAATCAGTAAAAAAGTTATTGTTTGGAAATGTGGCTATTTTTAGCTCTACTGGTCACAGACCAGTCGAGCTTATGCGATACCCCGTCGTCCGGCGTCTGTCCGTCTGTCCGTCTGTCCGTCCGTCCGTCCGTCCGTCCGTAAACAATTCTTGTGCTCGCAACTCCTCTGAAACTATAAGAGATAGAAATGTAACTCTTTTTGCATTACACTTGGTCTGTGGTGTAGTTGTGCACCTGACATTTTGTTTGAGCCCCTGATCCCCAGGGTCCTAGAAAATGGGCGTGGTCATTTTCTCCTATATAACTCTATGTAATCTTGTGCTCACAACTCCTCTGACACTATAAATGATGGAGACTTAATTCTTTTTGCAATATGATGAGTTTGTGGTCTAGTTGTGCACCTGATATTTTGTTTGAGCCCCTGACCCCCAGGGTCTTAGAAATAGGGTGTGGTCATTTTCTCCTATATAACTCTATGTAATCTTGTGCTCGCAACTCCTCTGACACTATGAATGATGGAGACTTAATTCTTTTTGCAATATGATGGGTCTGTGGTCTAGTTGTGCACCTGATGATTTGTTTGAGCCCCTGATCCCCAGGGTCTTAGATAAAGGGTGTGGTCTTTTTCTTCTATATAACTATATGTAATCTTGTGCTCGCAACTCCTCTGACACTATAAATGATGGAGACTTAATTCTATTTGCAATGTGATGGATGTGTGGTCTAGTTTTGCACCTGATATTTTGTTTGAGCCCCTGACCCCCAGGATCTTAGAAAATGGGTGTGGTCATTTTCTCCTACATAACTCTATGTAATCTTGTGCTCGCAACTCCCCTGACACTTTAAATGATGGAGACTTAATTCTTTTTGCAATATGATGGGTCTGTGGTCTAATTTTGCTCCTTTTTTTTAGCCCCTGACCCCCAGGGTCTTAGAAAAAGGGTGTGGTCATTTTCTCCTATGTAACTCTATGTTATCTTGTGCTCGCAACTCCTCTGACACTATAAATGATGGAGACTTAATTCTTTTTACAATATGATGGATGTGTGGTCTAGTTGTGCACCTGATATTTTGTTTGAGCCCCTGACCCCCAGGGTCTTAGAAAAAGGGTGTGGTCATTTTCTCCTGTATAGTTGTGCTGTCAACTCTTCTAAAGCTATATATGATAGAAACTTAGTTGTTTATGCAATATAATGGATCTGTAGTCTATTGTGTTATTGATAGTTCATTTGAGCTAGCAGTCCCTGACCCTTAGTACCTTGGAAAATGGGTATGGCATTATTTTTTGAAATCCTTTATCTCGGGTATTAAAAATTATAGCGAGCGGAGCTCGCTGCAAAGGCCCGTAGGGCCTTTGCGAGCGAAGCTCGCCCTTATGGTAACGCGTATACACATATCTTATTGAGAAAATATGCTGAATCAAAGAATGAGAATGTACTACTATGCTTTCAAAAACTTTCGTCCCCTCGCAGACAGAGTTGCTGCGGAGATGCTGGATATTGCCATTTAAATTTTTTTTTCGACTCCAAGTAGACGTATATGTTATACTCAATTTTTGTTTATAAGTTAAATTTATTGAAAATATTTTTCGTAAATCAGGTAACGATAAAGCATCAACAAGGCGGCGTAACCACGGGAAATCCGACATTTCCGGTCTTAAACGAGACGTTTCGCTCTGATTGTTTTTCTCGTCTCGGTGGTTTCGTACTGTCAGAAGTCGGAATATGTTTGTTTTTTCTTTTGTTCTTAAGTAATTTATTTTCAGCTAGCCTAAACATTATTCTTACAAAATAAAAATGAATTATAAAGAACCATATTTTTAAAGAACTATATTTTTTAAGCCCCCCCCTTAAAATGTTCATCTGCTGGTCTAGATCAAGTTTACAAATGCTTCCGTGTTTCCACTCGCCTTATACTACCTTTTTGGCAATCATCAAATAGAAAGTTTTGTAAGATAAGATAAACCATCATAGTCAAAATAAAAAAGAAAGATCTTTTTTTATTTTATATAATCATATCTATTTTCTCTCCGCTCGCACAAAAAGGCTTTGCCTTGATTTATATTATGAGTGATATTCTAGTTGCAGTCTAACGGATTTGTTATTACGTCGTGCTACTTATAACTTGTTAGTGCACCTGCTCGCTATATATAATGGTCTTTGGTTTAAAATAAAATGGAAATTGTTATTTATGTACATGTATATGTATCTTATTCACTTGTCAATGAGTGAATAAAACAAAACAACCAGGAGAGCTACAGTCTCGTCAGAGACTTCTGGTTTCTTTTTTGTACTTTTAAAGGTTGTCTGAAAAAAAAAACTTCTCTGCATCCGGCAAAAATCTTTTTAGAAAGGTTGTGGGCTAAAATCCTGGTACTGGCACTATCAGTATTCAATGTCAGTATGTCAATTAGAGCGTGCATGGGTATCAGGTGAGCGTTGTGCCCCCTGGGGCTCTTGTTATATATGTACATGTATATATGCACAACCAATGTAATTCCCTGAGATGAAACTTTTGAAGTGGTATGTGCTGCATTTTGCATGTAAACACTGGTGACGTCACAACGCATAACCTCTACAGAAACGTGCGACGGCTGTTTAACCTTAAATTTGAGCCTGTGGTGATCTTAATTTTAATTTCACCTTTTTCCCTGGAAAAACATGATTTCAGAAAACAAAAAATGAAACTGATAATGGTGGTGCATATGCATTGTATATAGAATGAATTTAGGCTCAACAACTGATGTAGGAAAGAATAATATCGACTATAAACTTTTAAAAACTGCAGAAGTCTCTTTAAATTAAGTTGCATTTACTGTATCAGCTTATTTTACACATCTGTTGTGTTTTATATTATATTACTTGTTCATAAATACTTATAATCATAAAATATATTTAGATCTGCTAAGTGTAGCTCCTGGTATGAGGGAGGGTATGAGTTTTGAGAATGTTCAGCCTTCACATGGAACTCTGACACCATTAGCTCAAGATAACGTACCCTCGGTGATAAAACTGACAGACATCTTATCTGGGGATCTGGATGACCTTGACCTTGGTTCAGACGACGAGGTAGAGGAGAAGGACTCTATTAAAGAGGAAGTCCCTGTGGAGGTTTGTAATAACGTAGTCATTTACATCAAAGTTTACTGCTGATTCCCCCCCCCCCACACACACACACACACACAAATGTGCTCTCCACGGGCCTTGCCACAATAATTGCTTTATTGGCATTTTGTGGATGGTAAATATTGCATTTTGTTGTTACATTACAAGTTTATATGAAAACAACATACCTGTTTAGACAAATTTACATAAATTGAATTTGAGTTGGATTCACATTGTATTTACATGAGAAATTTAATGAGCATCAGATTCAGTTGTATTTATACTCAACTCTTTGATCTTGATTATGGACGTGTAGACTGCTACTCCAAGCTTCTCTAAATTTTTTCATGCTCATTTATTTATAAGTAGAAACATGTATTGGTACTTACATGTAAAATCTTGAATATTAGTGTAAGGGTTATAATATATTACTGGTGTATTGACACAGGTGCATGGGTCATAGATGTCCTATAATTCCTATATTTCCTTTAAAAAAAATATAGGAACCTATAAAAGTCAGGCCTTATAGTTGAGAAATTTGTCCTATAAATACTGTACATGTATTTTGGGCCAAAATGTCCAAAAAATGCTTTTCCAGGTTTTGGTTTCTTCATTGAAAACTTAATCATGAATTCAATGTGTTTTACAGCAATTTCTGACAATAGTCACACACAAAAAAAAGAAGAAATTGGCTCGCTTTGTTTATCACCTTCTATAACTTTATAATATACTGATATTAGGATTTATGAATTGTTGGAGATAGTATAACAACAAAATGAGTACTGGGAGGCAAATATTCTGTCAATTGTTTTTCCAGCATTGTTTTGAAGTTCGAAAAGTCCTATAATTATCCTATTTTTCTAGAAAAATTCCTATCTTTGTCCTATATTTCCATATGAGAGGTACCTATCTTCCTACATTTTGAGTCCAGGAAGTCGCTATGACCCATGCAGCCTTATTTGTGAGAAAGGTACTTGTTTTATGAAAAGGTTTATAGGAACTAAACAAAACACTATAGATAAGGTAATGCAGCAATTGCAAATCTTTATTATACCAAAAAAGAATAAACAGTTCCGAAAATAGTTGGGGGATAAACTCGGTGTTTATCATAGAGCATAGTGTATGGAAATTGCTTTATATCTAGAATCTTAACGTTTATATCAAGAATAAAACTACTAGAATTCATTGAAGGAACCATTGATGAATTAGCTCTTAGCTCCTCAAACCCCAATATAAAACGAGATTTGAAGAAGGAACAAACAAAATCACGGATTTTTCATAGGGCACACTGAAAAATCTAGAGGCACATCCCCCTGTAAACATGGCGGAAATTTGGTCATGTGACCACTCCGACTTCAAGAATGGACGTTTTTGTTATTTGTTCAACATTATTTACACAAAAACAACTTGTAAAAACTCGCTTTGGAATAAATACATGTATTTGCACGAGTGTGTCATTTGGTAGCGAGGAAACCGGAGTGCCCGGAGAAAAACCTCCTTCATTTGTATGTAGGGAGGTTGACTGCTTCTCCCTTAAAAATGATTAAATCCTGGATTAAAGAGGCGAAAAATGATGAAGCTAATCACTGCACTAACAAAACAAAACTCAATAAACCATTACTAATGATATAATGTGTACAAAAATTTGATTCAATATACATGCATTGTATGACAAAAATGTCCCCAATTATAAAATGAAACCAAAGATTCTGAGACTAAGTGCAAAATGGTTTTGTTGTCAGCTAATCTAATCTAATCATGCATAATAATCAAGCCAAAAAAGAACTAGACAGGTTCTGAAAATGACAAAATGAAAATGTGAGATCCAGTGATTTTACTGATAGATGTTCATGTATCACCCTGGTTGATGACTACAGGTCCAGTGGTATTGTTCTCATTGAAAATGAGTGTCATATATGCAATGTTTGTGTAGCTGTTGGCATGCTTCATTCCCACTTCTTCTTCTTCTTCCTCCTCTTTGGTTGTTCCATTGAGTTGTACTCCCTGTAGTGAATTTTGAAGTCTTTCAATGCCTTGACTGATCCTATGTTTAATGTTGGTTTCCAAGTCCTCATTTCTTCTTTGTATTTCTTGCATGTGTTCATATTGCTCTGCTAATTTTCTTTCATATTCAGCAACTTTTGCTTCATGTTCTTTCTTCATTTTCTTGATTTTCGACTCATAAGACTTTTTTATCCTGATTTTGAAGCTATCGTGTCTCCTTGTACATAAATCATGTAGACAGTCTTTTTTTCTCTCCAAATGTTTTAAAACAGTAGTCAAATTTTCATCGGCTGTGATGATGGTGCTGTTGCCATGGTTCCTTTGCTCTGATTGGATGACAGCTGCTTTTTCCTCACCAACAGCCAATGGAAGCAGCTCTGTAGCTATTCTGTGTGTTATATTATTCATACCATTATTTATTTTCTCCTTGTTTGGTTTAGCATTTTGAAGCTGAGCTTTTTTCTTTTCGATTTTGTTTTGTAGCAGATTCAGCAGCGCCTCATTTTCAGGTACAGCTCGCATGGCCTCAATAAGGGGTTGTAGATTGAATATTCTCTTACTCATGATAATTTTTGAAATCCTGTAGTTTCTTTTCTGGGGAGACAAACCCTGTAAAAAAGTAGCAATATTTATAAGTTTTTTTTTTTAAATCAAAAAGTCTTTTTTTCATGATAGAGAATAATGGAAGAATATTGAAGAACAAATTATCATGTCTTCAATTAGATATGTACACAAAAATGTCAGAACCTAAATCAAGCTTCTAGAAATTATATTTAGCCATCAACACTATATTTCACTCTTCTCAAAATTTGCATTAAAATAGCCAATTCATGGGAAATGCCAGTGTTCTTATGACATTTTATTCAATTTCTTGTTTTCACAAATAAAATCTTGGTCCTATGCACAATGACAACCAAATGGCATTTGTTGAGGATTGTTAAAGTCTTTAAAACAACTCACAAAAAGTTCCTTTTTCTCTGTTTCAGTTATAACCCCTTTCCTCAGCAGAATTCTTAGAACATCCCCTGATGTGTTAGCACTTCGCTGGAAGTCTGACAGGAATATTGGGTGACAGAACACCAGCTTCTGTACCTCCCAGTCCTTCATTGTGTAGGCACACTGAATTCTGTTATCCCATGATTATCAAATAAGGGTATAACTTCTACCAGTTGAAAAATTTGGTCTCACTTTGGTGCATTCAGTACCTATTTTATGGAGTCCAAGCTTTCATGTGTCTGTGTATTGCTCAGATAGAATACTGGATTGTGTAATGTTCATTTTTAGAAATGTATTTGCGGAACTGATATAATATCCATGACCTTGATCAGTACTTTTAAATTAAGAAAATTATTCATATTACAGTTTGGATTTTCAATATAAGCCTGAATTACTAACCTAATTAGAACAAAAGTCAGATATTTAAATTGAATTTTCAAAAGTAATCTTATCATTCAATTTAAATGTAGTTTGAGGATGTTTCTTTATTCTTTGATCTATTTAATTACATGTGCATTTTGACTTAAACAGTAATTTACATAAGAAAGAGGGGGTTACAAAGAAAATGATAATGACTGATAACTTTAATTAGTTTATCGTTCAGTCATGCACGAGTATTACACAGGTTAATATTGCTCAGTCATGATGATGAATAAGTACAAATCCTCGTAAAAGACTTCCTGGTACACTTAATTATGATAGAGATGCTCCATATAAAACATATAAAATCCCAGGCGTAAATATCTATTAAATTTATCATTTTAGTGTTTACAATATACATGTTCACTTCTCATCATACAGTGACTTCTTCCTATTTTCATTTTTCTTTTCACATATTTCACATACATTTTTAAAATTGAATACATACAAGTATCTTGAAACCAAATATTTGGGAAATACACAATTTTAGAGCTGTGTCAGAACATTTAAATCTATTCAGATAATTGGGTCACTGGGAAGATTGTCAGAAAAGATAACTTTTTTTTTCACGGCCCATGCAAGATATATGAGTTATTGAGATCTCATTGCATACCAATATACATGTATATAGAGACTTCATGTTACATCCAGGGATCATAATAAAAGAAATATTAGTAATAATGTTGTATCTTATATGAAAATATACTGTGTTGTTTTTGAAAGAAAAACAGATATTTCCCCTTCCCCACCCTTCCTCTACAAACATGAAACCTTTACTTATGACCTTGGGTCAAAGTGAAGTGAAACCTTTGGATTAAGTTCTAATTTACCATGACCTTATTTACGTGGCCTTGGATCAAGGTAATGTGAAACATCTGGGTCATGAGCAATAACATACCCAAAGATGAAATTTATGCTGCTGCATGTAAGTTTGTTGGGAGAAACCTGTTGGGAAACTCTGCTTGGTGATAGACCATGATGAGATGAATCAAAAGCAGCAATAAATTTGACCTTGACCTTCAGATAGACAATACTGAATTTGTCTTCTAGCCATTAGGGAGAAAACTATGAGGAGTATTGAAAAGTTGATTACATGAAGATAGACCAAGATAAGATGAACCTTGCATGCTAATTATTTTTGCCTTGACATTTGAACTAGTGACCTTGACCTTGAAGTTTGACTTACTTTTTAATTACTTAAACCTTCTGACTTACTTTTTTTAAAAATACTTAAACCTTCAGTAAATCTTGTGAACTTTAAGGGCTAGGGTGTTTATATTTCACATGTGAATTCCTTGTTGCAAGACCTTTCATTTGCAGTTTTGACTTTTAACACAGTGACCGTGACCTTGAAGCTTGGCAAACTTTTCAAAAACTTTAAACTTGACTATACCTCTTCTCCCATATGTGGTATGACTTTCATATTTCACACAAAGATTTCTTATGAAGACCTTTCATATGATAGCTTGACCTTGAACCTTGACCTACATTCAAAAAGAATTAAAATTGGCTGTGTGTCTTGAATTATTAGGAGTAGGACTTTAATATCTCACTCATAGTAATGATAATTCCTTAGTTAAAGTATACATCATCAAAAAACTTAATCTTTGCAATCTGGCCACACCGTCTTTGTAATTAAGGGTTTATTTTGCGTTGTATTTTGATTCTTCTACAATGTAGCTGTAGAATTGTTATTAGTTTTTCACATTGATCAATCTTTGATTCGCTGTAATTTAGTATTTGCGGTCTTGTGGCAATAAAAGGTTTTTTTTGTGTGTTCTTTTTGTCAAAACCTATTGATTCTTTGAATTACCTTTACAAAATGCATTTATATACATGTATAGGAATCTGAGTTCCAAAAACAGAAACTTTGTGTTAATGTTTAATCTTGTTGTTTTTCAGAAAGACAGCGTAAAAGACATTCCTCTACAGAAAAGTGACAGCTTGGAAAATCTAGTAAAGGTAATTCTTTATGCCTATGTGATAGAAGGTTTCGGCTCATGTTTTTTTTTTGTCCTGTAATTTTGTCAGTCTGCAAAAACTTTAATATAAATTAAAACTTTTGAATGATAAGTGACTGACAGGAGTTTCATACCTTGGTCATAACTGAATCGTTTCAGCAAATTGTGCCACCCAGATATTCCTATTATAATTGCTTTGTGATATGGAGACTAGTAAATGAGTTTTGGTTCATGAATGTATGTTGAATATAGTGACTTTGGAAAACAGACATTGTTTAATGTAGCATCACTAATTATATGAAAGTGAGGTCAGCAAGTCAAGTTTTGTTGTAATAAGAACCAACCTGCAATCAAACATTGATGTACACAAAGAAAATATTGGCTTTTTTAATCTTAAGTGACTGTTTATTTGTTTAATTGCCATCAAATTTTTACAATAGAGTTACACTTTCATTAGTATGATAATACATGTAATACAAATATGCTATTTTAGACAGATAAACATGTTGTACCAAAATACATGCTTTTTTTTGAATTGATGCTGTTTACTAATACACAGCCATAATATGACCATGTTATTTCTTATTCAAGATAGAGGAGAAATCAGTATGGGATGAGCCAATCAGCAAGCCTGTAAGGGCTCCCAAGGAAGAATGGGCAGTGGATGTAGACATCAATCATCCTGTACATGACTTCTATAAACGTATACCTGACATGGCCTACAAGGTCAGTTTGTAAAAATCTTGTAAATGTACCGTGATGGGCCACTGTTGGAATTTTAGACAATTTCATAATTTTTAGCTCACCTCGACGAAGTTGAGATGAGCTTATGCTATAACCCCGGCGTCCGCGTCCGCTTCCCCGTCCGCGTCCGCGTCCGGTTAAAGTTTTTGGGGTAACTCAGTATCTGACAAAGTACTGATGCTACAGTAACCAAACTTGCACCAGTGATTCATCTTGGGATGCTGAGGTGAACCCATGCATCAGATGCAGCATCTGACCTACATTTTCCGGTTGAATGACTTTGTCAATGTCTGGTTAAAGTTTTTGGGGTAACTCAATATCTGACAAAGTACTGATGCTACAGTAACCAAACTTGCACAAGTGATTCATCTTGGGATACTGAGGTGAACCCATGCATCGGATGCAGCATCTGACCTACATTTTCCGGTTGAATGACTTTGTCATATCTGGTTAAAGTTTTTGGGGTAGTTCAGTATCTGACAAAGTACTGATGCTACAGTAACCAAACTTGCACAAGTGATTCATCTTGGGATGCTGAGGTGAACCCATGCATCGGATGCAGCATCTGACCTACTTTTTTCGCTTGAGTGATTTTGCCTTATAAGGCCAATATTGAGCAAAGTATAAGTGCTACATGTACCAAACTTGCATATTGGATGTATCTTTGATCAAACTTTCATGAAATGACCTTGACCTACTTTTTCCACTTGAGTGATTTTGCTTTAAAAGGCCAATATTGAGCAATGTTTAAGTGCTACATGTACCAAACTTGCATATTGGATGTATCTTTGATCAAACTTTCATAAAATGACCTTGACCTACTTTTTCCGCTTGAGTGATTTTGCCTTTAAAGGCCAATATTGAGCAAAGTATAAGTGCTATATGTACCAAACTTGCATATTGGATGTATCTTTGATCAAACTTTCATAAAATGACCTTGACCTACTTTTTCCGCTTGAGTGATTTTGCCTTTAAAGGCTAATATTGAGCAAAGTTAAAGTGCTACATGTACCAAACTTGCATATTAGATGTATCTTTGATCAAACTTTCATAAGATGACCTTGACCTACTTTTTCTGCTTGAGTGATTTTGCCTTATAAGGCCAATATTGAGCAAAGTATAAGTGCTACATGTACCAAACTTGCATATTGGATGTATCTTTAATCAAATTTTCATAAAATGACCTTGACCTACTTTTTCTACTTGAGTGATTTTGCCTTTGAAGGCCAATATTGAGCAAAGAATAAATGCTACATGAACCAAACTTGCATATTGGATGTATCTTTGATCAAACTTCTTAAAATGACCTTGACCTACTTTTTTCCACTTAAGTGATTTTCTTAATATACATGAACTTAGAGATATGTTTAAATTGAACTTTGCTGCCGCGAGGTGAGCTTCGTAATCTTTGATTACACTATGTTTTCCGTCATCTTGATGCCATTTTTCCATAGCTAAATACTTGTTTTACAGTGGCCATTTGAGCCGGATGTCATCCAAAAGAAGACCATACTCTGCCTAGAGAACTATGATAGTGTGTTTGTAGTAGTTAATATTTCTGTGCTTTGAGATAGATGTCTCTCTGTGTTTGTTTTACAGTGGCCATTTGAGCTAGATGTCTTCCAAAAGCAGTCCATATTACGCCTTGAGAACCATGACAGTGTGTTTGTAGTAGTTGATATTTCTGTGTTTGTTTTACAGTGGCCATTTGAGCTAGATGTCTTCCAAAAGCAGTCCATATTACGCCTTGAGAATCATGACAGTGTGTTTGTAGCTGCTCACACATCAGCGGGAAAAACAGTGGTGGCAGAATATGCCATTGCTCTCTCCCTCAAAAACATGACAAAGTAAGATTTCATTGCTTTCAAAATATTTACAACGGAATATACAGAGGTATTTACTTTGTATTGTTTCCGGAGCTCACTTGTTAATACAATTTCCAGAGATTTAAAATTCTTCTGCCACTGGAATCATACATGTTCAGTGTTTCCATGATTTGGTGTCTTGGTGTAGTTACAGTGGGATTTGTTGGAGATCTCTCTATCAATTTGTTATGCTATAAATATGATCCAACATTCGAATGTGCTCTGTTTGTAGCACATATTCTGATTGGTTGAGCAAGTAATAAATCTGCAACGTTTCACTGCAGTTTTTGCTATAATATGTCATTCGTTCCCATGTCGACATACATGTAGTTAAAAACAGCTTATTACTGACCAAAGCATCAGAATAGAGTTAATATAGACCCTTTCACATTTTCTGCGGTACTGAATTTGAAGGCCAGTTCCGGGGGACAAACAATAGATTGCGCATGCACCAGTGACGTAATTCGATTGTTCCAAGATGTTTACCGCGGAACAAACGAAACATGATTCCGCGCTAAACGTCCTAGAACAATCTAATGACGTCGCTGGTGCATGCGCAATCTATTCGTTGTCCCCCGGAACTGGCATTCGAATTTAGTACCGCAGATAATGTGAAAGGGTCTATACAGATATTTTATAAAAACTGATGCCTCGCAGTAAAACTAAATTTCTGACGGGGGATTCGCCGATATCCTGTCAGTTTTTGTAAAACACACGCATGGCAAAGCCACGTGTGGAAATTAATTCTTGCAAAGTCCCTTCATTTGTGAAATACACGAAAATTACCCCCATGTGAAAATTTCTAAATTTACAGTACTTTCAACATCTTTTTTCTGCAATCGAAGAAAAAAAATATAGACTGATAATGTTCAAACTCAGAATCAAATTTGAGCCCCAGATGTAATTGTTTGTTCTCTTTAATCCAATTGTATTAGAAGAGGTATGGACATTTCCTGTTTAAGGAAACAGTTGTGAAAAAGTACTGTAGACATGGTTAGTTTCGCTGAGGGAAATATTCGCTAAATGGCCATTGCAACAGTACACGTGGGGGTAATTTTGGCAAAAGTGGCAGTATTCCCTTAAATCTTCAATACTGGTTGTAAATTTGACGCTGGGGTTATTTTTGCGATAATGATACAATCCGAAAAGCAGAAAAATTTACCCTCAAGCGAAAATTCCCATGTTTACTGTATGACTTCTGTCGCCTCATTTTAATTCTGTTCTTTTGTTTAAAAAAACTGATTGAATAAGTAATCTACTAGTTCATGTATGTGATATGTTTTACCGTTTCAGGACAGTATACACGTCACCCATAAAGGCATTATCCAATCAGAAATATCGAGACTTTAAGCACACGTTTGGAGATGTAGGCCTTATTACAGGGGATGTCCAAATAAATCAAACTGCATCCTGTCTCATCATGACCACAGAAATTCTCAGGTAATTACATACTGAATATGGTGATGTCACTGGTCCTTAACTCCAATGGGTCCCTGTAAAGTGCGAAACGAAACAAAAACGAAACGAAACGAAACGAAACGAAACAAATCGAAATGAAACGAAACAAATCAAAACGAAACAAAACAAATCGAAACGAAACGAAACAGATCGAAACGAAACAAAACAAAACGGAAATAAACAGATCGAAACGAAACAGATCGAAACGAAACAAAACATAAAACTTAAAGAAAATGAGAAAAAGAGGAAAAATTGCCGAAAACGAATATTTCAAGACAAGATCTTATTGAAGGGTCAGGGGGTACCACTCTCCTCCTACCGCCTCCCCCTCCCCGTGGGGGAGGGGGTCTTAGGCGGTCAAGACAAATGTTTAAACTTTAAAGTGTAAATTGGTGCAGTAGTGAAGTTATTTGGGTTATTTCCTTTTTTAAACCTTGAAAAAAGAAATAGACCTGTTCAGATGAAAAACTAAGGTGAGCGAAGCGAGCCTGAAGTATTTGAAAAATAAATTGAAAATTTCGGCGAGCGAAGCGATCGGGAATAATTTTTAAGGTATGCATGTATATAGATGAATTTCGTGGTAATTTTTAAAATTGAGATTATGAACATGAATGCATAAGAGCAAGATTATTTATATTAAAAGTAATTTCCTTATTTTTTTTTTTTTGGTTACTGTTACCCTCCCAATCATCTGTACCTCCTCTGGCCCCCTTTCCTCTCCTCCCGCCCCCTTTCTGTCCCCTCCCTTTGTCCCTGTCCACCCCTTCAATATTGCCTTCAACCGTTAGTTCTTGTGGCTGGAGGGTTTTTAAAGAATCAAAGTTGAAGATTAAAACATAATATATACGGTATATAGCATAATTGCATTTTAAAGGAGAGTGAATGGGATGAATAACCTTGTCATAGACGGAAAAATATTATTTAGCAGGGAGGAGTCTAGCGCAGAGGAAACGGAACTGTTCCGTTATGTGTATTTGAAAATTTTATCAGAAAAATGAGAACAATTTAAACCTGGGGGGCACATTTCGTTTGAAAAAGGATAAGAATTTTTTTTCCTGAAATGTGCCCCCACCCCGTTTTATGATCTCATTACGGTGTCATAGCGTGCTTTTCTATCCCCTCCCTTTTATTCCTCTTAAATACATGAATGGCATTTGACATTTACTTTTTTAATTGTCAACGTTGACTCTTTCAAGAAACCCTCTCGGCACTAGTTCCAAATGTAGAACTCTTGGATTAAGGCAATATTACATGCTGATCTTGTCTTGCAATATTCATTTTCGGCGATTTTTCCTCTTTTTCTCATTTTCTTTAAGTTTTAGGTTTTGTTTCGTTTCGTTTCGATCTGTTTCGTTTCGTTTTGTTTCGTTTCGTTTTGTTTCGATCTGTTTCGTTTCGTTTCGATTTGTTTCGTTTCGTTTCGATTTGTTTCGTTACGTTTCGATTTGTTTTGTTTCGTTTCGTTTCGTTTTTGTTTCGTTTCGCACTTTACAGGGACCCAACTCCAATGGCCAGAGAGCCAGGGAAAAATATTAAAACATGTCTTTGAATCAGATACTCATTTATTTTGAAAATATTTCTTTAGCATGGTTCTATTAGAAACAAGTAAATCAGGATGTAAGTTCTTGTAAAATATTCTGTTGGAATCATATATCACAATACTTCCATAAACTTAATGTCCACATGAATTTTATTAGCCGAGTTGTAACTCGGCTCTTAATTTGATGTGAGACGGGCGGGTGGGCAAGCATCAACAATTGGTTTCTGGACTATAAGTCAAGTATGATACATGTTAGTGTAATGAAACTTCATATACTTACTCACCATGAGTCAAGGATGACCCCTATAAGGTCAAGGTCACAGGACTCTGATTATTAAAAACAGTTTCAAGACCATATAAGAGCCTGTATTGCACCTATGATCATAAAACTTTCCAGAAATGTTTAACATGAATCAAGGATGACCCCTATTGATTTTGAGGTCCAAAGATCAAGGTCATAGGACTCGGATGATTGAAAATGGTTTCCGGACCATATTAGAGCCTGTATTGCACCTATGATCATGAAACTAGCCAGAAATGTTTGATTGAAAATGGTTTCTGGACCATATTAGATCTATTGATCTTGAGGTCAAAAGGTCATAGGTCAAGCCCATATCACTGATGATTGAAAATGGTTTCCAGACAATATTTGAGCCTGTATTTTACCTATGATCATGAAATGTGCCAGAAATGTTTCCCATGAATGAAGGATAACCCCTAGTGATTTTTATACGCCCGTCATTTGACGGGACGTATTATGGTATGGCGAAGTCCGTCCGTCTGTCCGTCTGTCCGTCTGTCCGTCTGTCCGTCCGTCCGTCCGTCCGTCTGTCCGTCCGTCCGCCTATGGAACGCAATAACTTGAATACGCGTCAACGGATTTTTATGAAATTTATACATAGTGATCAGTCTGTGGAGAGGAAGCCGCCTTTCGATTTTCAGGTTCATCCGATTTGTCGTTACAGAGTTATGGGACTTAGATTTTTAAAATACAGTGAAAATATACTAAAATATTTAAAAATTATTTAAAAATCTATTTCTGGTCGAAATGTTTTGAAATTTTGTATACTTAAGGTAGAAAGGATGCTCTTTGACATATGTAACGGGTTTTTAATTTTTTGGTCGCATAAGCGAGATATTGTGTGTAATAGGAAGGGGGGGGGGGGGTTATATGCACATACATGTTAAGCTATGGGCAAAATATAGGCGCATGGAACGCAATAACTTGAATATGCGTCAACGGATTTTCATGATATTCATACATTTTGATTGGACTGTGGAGAGGAAGCCGCCTTTCGATTTTCAGGTTCATTCGATATGTCGTTACAGAGTTATGGGACTTAGATATTTTGGTGTTGTGAAAAAAATCCCAACGGGCGTATCTTGCTGCGTGAGCGTAGGCTTTATTGGATCAAAAGGTCAAAGGTCAAGGTCAAAGGACTCTGATGATTGAAAATGGTTTCAGGACACTATTTGAGCATGTATTGTACCAATAATCATGAATCTTGTCAGAAATGTTTTCCATGAATCAAGGATTACCCCTATTGATTTGGGATCAAAGGTCAAATTCATAGGACTCGGGTAATTAAACATGGTTTCTGAATTATACATGTATATGGATGTGTATCAACCTGAAATGTGCTGGTGATGTTTCCCATCTGTCCAGACCATATTGTTATACAATTCATGCATATTTTAAGTATGCATATTCATACTTACATTCAAGTTTTGCAACTCAGCACTTTGCATCTTTGATGCATTTTGAGCTTATTTGTATATCTTATGTTGTGACTCTAAGGGTCCTTCTTTAAAAAAATAATAATAATTTTCGATTCTGTTGATCAATTTTACAGGTCCATGTTATACAATGGTTCAGACGTGATCAGAGACCTGGAGTGGGTGATATTTGACGAAGTGCACTACATTAATGATGCTGAGGTGTGTAGATCTTCTTTTGAACTGCTCTCTTGGTGCTTCTATTGACATGAAGTTTAAAATTCCTTAATTTAAAATATCAGGACGAAATTTGGTATTGGACCAGTGCCCATTTAGTGCACTTATTGTGCTTACTTATCATAGTGTGTTTACTTTTTGCATAAAGTGTAACATTCCATTTAAATCCAGTATTACACAAAATTTTAATGTAGAACATCAGGATTCATTTCTGTGTGATCTACCCAGCAGGAAAACTAAAAAGGTCAGGGACCACCTGGAGCACCTTTTGCAAAGGAGGGCACAATTTTTCTTGGCTTTTACACCCCTTTTAAAAGTTCTCATGAGAAATTTCAAATAACATTGTACAGTATATTTTGTGAAAACCGGATCTTCTGTACTCCGGAATCTTGTCTACATCGGTTCTTTCTTACAGTCCGGAGCATTTCTCCGTGACGTTTAGTATTAAAGTCTTTTGTGTATTCAGTATCTTGTCTATTCCGTACTCAATTAGGGTACCGATCACACTAATTAGGGTTAATTGACCACCTGTATTCCGGCATTGTATAAACATCTACTCAGGTGTGATTTGGTCATTGGTAATTATACTTTCGGCAACTTATACTTTTCATAACAAAGAATCATTGTACAAACGTTTATCATGACAAGATACGCTGAGAATAAATAATGATCATGTATATCCATCTTCAAAACGACAAAGAAAAAAGTTTAATTTTGATGAAAAAATATCCTTTTTTATTGACGATTCGGAAAAAGTACCAGTAAATCGGTAAAAATTTACGACATCGGAAAAACTGCTGTTATTAAATCAATATTAAGGAGGACGATATTTTATCGTGAGCAATGTGAATTCTAAGCGGTTCAAAGTTTGGAGACCTTAACAAGACGGTTTTTTAGTTTAAACATATTTTATTTCATTATATAATAGTAGAAATGGGATTAGGCAAAAGTTTCACAACATTACAAGATGCCTTCTCCCTACAATGTATATTGTGAAAAGTATAAAGTCATGATGGCTGGTGTGAAAATACATAACTTGTGAGTTTCGTGAACGTAAGTTTCAAATAAAGTATGAGAGAGAGAGAGAGAGAGAGAGAGAGAGAGAGCCCAGTAATAAAAATCTAACACATGATATTTCATATGGTATAGAGGAATAGTGATAATGAATATGCAATGACTTGAAAATAAGCAATATTGATAATGGCAAGACGGTATTAACAAGTGCATGCGATTAGAATGAATGGGTCGAATATAAAAGAAAAGACACAAGGAAATTGCATTTAAACTCAGATATGCAAACTTTAATTAAGGCCTCGCCGGGTTGGCTTGAATGTTGGAAAGACCATTTTGGTATCGCTGATTTGTTTTAAATTTGCAGAGGGTCGATGTAGATAAATAAGGGTGCAAAGTTGAACGAAAATTAGATTGATAAAATTGATTGACAATTGACACTTTAAATTGTAATGAAACTAGTTTAAAAATTTTGTTGTGCGTTACCGGACGAAACATTTTTCAAATGTGGAAGGTAACTGTCATGTTGGCGTGTAGCTTCACGGGAGAAAAATTAAAGCCCCTTGCGATAGGAAAAGCGACCCGATCTTGGTTTAGAAATGTTAATTGTAAACATTAGCAAAACTCAGACTACCCATGATTGATTATTTTAGACGTAGAATGGGACGTATATTTTATATACGTCCCGCCGGAGACAATGATATTAAATAAGTTTAGATTTTGTATCAGTTTGTATTCTCTATTAATACACGATAAATTCGTTGAATTGTAGTAAAAGTATATTAACAGTAATCATTCCTTTGTATGTTATCTTGGTCCCGCATATCCATTTTCTGTACACCGGATCTTGTCTAAACTGGCTGATTCAATCAGAACAAATGAAAGCCGGTTTACACAGATTATACTGTATATTTCTTTTCAACACAGAAAATTTAACATATTCATGCATTCATGTTTCTTCCAAGGGAATTGATTTTCTTTACCTTAGGAAATAGATATTCACATGAGAGGAATTTAGTTTTCCATTTGAAGTTTTTTTTTATTATGTTCAAATTTTACTATCCCATGGTAAAGTTGGATGTGTTATTTATACATGTTATAGGCAGGATCTTTGTACCAAATGAATTCTGGCATATTTATTGTTCTATAATTGTATATATTCATATATTTTGTAGAGAGGAGTTGTTTGGGAGGAAGTTCTAATTATGTTGCCCCAACATGTCAATATTATACTTTTGAGTGCAACTGTACCCAACACACTGGAATTTGCAGCATGGATTGGGTACGTTGATTGTTTGGTGAAACTATATTTATACAAACTAGAATTTTATCCAAAGACTGTGAAGTTGTAAGTAACAAGGCTATCATATGTCACATGTGCTTTCCTTGTGACAAGACCATTCTGTTGTTGCTAATTACTAAAAAAAAAGGACCTCCTGACCTTGAAATTCTCATTTGAATTCTCTTGAAAACCTTTTTATTAAATGGTAATTGAAAAGCTTCTCAAAATATTTCATATGTAAAGGCTATCTACCAAATGATATGATATGAACAGAATTTTTTAAAAGTTTGACCAGATTGTTTTAATATATCATTTGGAATAACATGTTATTATTTAGATTAAACTACAAAAGAATGTACTCACTGTCTGGTTTCAGGAGGACAAAGAGGAAAAAGATTTATGTAGTTAGCACAACAAAACGTCCTGTACCTTTAGAACACTATCTGTATACTGGTAACAGTGGTAAAACTAGCAATGAACTATTCATGATTGTGGACAAACATTCACAGTTCCTTACTCTTGGGTAAGTACTCTTGTTTATGATTCTGGACGAACATTCAGATTTCTTTATTCATGGATTAAATAAACCATGAATGTTAGAAAACATTGGAATGAACTGCTCATGATTCTAGATCTACATTCTTATTCCTAATACATACATGTACATGTATATGTCTGTTATATTAGATAAATTAGCAAAGACCTATCCATAATTAGTCAGCTGGGATCATTTGATTTAATTTCTGAAAACTGTAAATGTTGTTATTTCAGTTGGGGGGAAATTTTGCGATTATGACCTTAAGATATAACGCTTGGGGGAAATATTTTAAATGTAAATTTTTCTGCCTTTGTAAGAATGCAGCAGGGTTATTTTTGCCTGGGACATTTTTTTGTGAAGTCATTTGACTTACGAAATATGCGAAAATTACCCCCCCCCCCCCCATGTGAAAATTTTAGCATTTTCAGTACATACATGTATATATTAGGGAATATTACATTTTTTTATGTGATTAATACATGTACATTTCACTCTTTAATCACATTCTAGGTATAACAAAGCATTAAATGCAAAGAAGGAGAGAGCCAGTAAAAGCTCCCAGAGTTTTGGACCTAAAGGGCCAAAGGGAGGTAACCCACTACAGGTATATGATTATGACCTTCTTGTGCATCTTAGAATTTTTGTAGAGTTTAAAAAAGTCATGCATCCATACTGCTTATTGGTTGCCATATTGTTTCTATCCAAAGTTGAAAGCTTACAGCTGAAAATTCACAGAAAATTGTATCTGCGACACACTTTTGCTTAAAAGTACTTTTAAAATTATCAATATTAAATGTTACCTTATAAAGGTAGTAAATCATTATTTAGAAATAAACGATCAACTACATGTACATTTATTTAATTTTACATGTATATAATGATGGAATGAGAGTGTTTACTACATGTATGTTATTCTGAAACTACATATAGATGTACATGTATATAACTTTTGTGTATTGAAAGGTTTCATGAGCTCATGTCCATACATTGTAACTTCCTATCAAAGAAAAGGATAAAGCGACTTCAGTTTTCAGGATGAATAACCCATTCACAATTTTGAGTTGAAGAAATATCATACTCTGTAAATCATACCTTTGTAGGACAAGAATGTATGGATCTCGGTGATTGACATGCTTAAGAAGAAAGACAAACTTCCTGTCGTGGCCTTCACTTTCTCCAAACGTAAAATTGATGAGAACGCTCGCAATTTGTCTAGTATGGACCTGACTACACAGAAAGAAAAAAGTGAAATTCATATATTTCTACATAACGCCATAAAGAAACTTAAAGCTCCAGATCAACAGCTACCACAGGTAAGAATTTACCACTTGCTAATTAGTTTAATGTTTCATTTTCACATTTCACGAAAAATGTATTGATATACATGTACACCTGCTTCCTAAGATACATGCATATTTAGTCCCCTACCGGCAACGCCGAAGGGGACTCTTAGTTTCCTCTCGGTCTGTCTGTCCGTCTGTAAGTCTGTCCGTCTGTCCCTCCGTCTGTCCGTCTGTCCGAATATCAGTTTTCCAGACTTTTTTCTGCAACGGATGGAGATATCAAGATGAAATTTGATACACAGCTTGGTCTTGAATAGTTACAGAGCAAGTTTGACTTTTGTCACGCTTGACCCATTTTTCGAGGAGTTATGCCCCTTGATGACTTGGAAAATTCTGTTTTTGTCAGTTTTCCGGACTTTTTTCTGCAACGGATGAAGATATTCAAATGAAATTTGATACACAGCTTGGTCTTGGATAGTTACAGAGCAAGTTTGACTTTCGTCACGCTTGACCCATTTTTTGAGGAGTTATACCCCTTGATGACTTGGGAAATTCCATTTTTGTCAGTTTTCTGGACTTTTTTCTGCAACGGATGAAGATATTCAGATGAAATTTGATACACAGCTTGGTCTTGAATAGTTACAGAGCAAGTTTGACTTTCATCATGCTTGACCTATTTTTCGAGGAGTTATGCCCCTTGATGACTTGGAAAATTCAGTTTTTGTCAGTTTTCCGGACTTTTTTTCTGCAACAGATGAAGATATTCAAATGAAATTTGATAAACAGCTTGGTCTTGGATAGTTACAGAGCAAGATTGACTTTTGTCACGCTCGACCTATTTTTCGAGGAGTTATGCCCCTTGATGACTTGGAAAATTCTGTTTTTGTCAGTTTTCCGGACTTTTTTCTGTAACGGATGGAGATATTCAGATGAAATTTGATACACAGCTTGGTCTTGGATAGTTACAGAGCAAGTTTGACTTTCGTCACGCTTGACCCATTTTTGAGGAGTTATGCCCCTTGATGACTTGGAAAATTCAGTTTTTGTCAGTTTTCCGGACTTTTTTCTGCAACGGATGAAGATATTCAAATGAAATTTGATATACAGCTTGGTCTTGGATAGTTACAGAGCAAGATTGACTTTTGTCACGCTCGACCTATTTTTCGAGGAGTTATGTCCCTTGATGACTTGGAAAATTCAGTTTTGTCAGTTTTCCGGACTTTTTTCTGTAACGGATGGAGATTATCAGATGAAATTTGATACACAGCTTGGTCTTGGATAGTTACAGAGCAAGTTTGACTTTCGTCACGCTTGACCCATTTTTGAGGAGTTATGCCCCTTGATGACTTGGGAAATTCAGTTTTTGTCAGTTTTCCAGACTTCTTTCTGCAACAAATAAAGATACTGTATTCAGGTAAAATGTGATACTCAGCTTAGTCTTGGATAGTTACAGAGCAAGTTCGACTATTGTCATGCTTGGCCTATTTTTCTAGGAAATATGCCCCTTGATGACTTGCACAATTCAGTTTTTGTCAGTTTTCCAGACTCTTTTCTGCAACAAATAGATATATTCAGGTGAAATTTGATACTCACCTTAGTCTTGGATAGTTACAGATCGTCACGCTTGACCTCTTTTTCGAATCGATAAAGCTAAAGCAGATAAAACCTCAGAACTGAACTGCACAAACAGTAAGTTTAATTAAAACTCATGCATATTTAATTGAAGAGTAATTCATAAGCAGAGTTGCAGGACATAAATATATGCTGCCGGTAGGGGACTATATCGCTCAGCGATCATAACATTTTTTCTATTAGTTATTTTACAAAATAAAGTCTGTTGAAAGAGCAGATGTACATTTCTTGTGTTGCAATGTAATCATTTGTCCAATTGCCAATATTCAAGTCTGTTTTTGCTCTTATAATGTCATAATCGAGTACCCCATCAAGCGTTTTACATGCAGTGTGCATGACTTGAATTTTAGTTGTTATATTTCAGATACATGTACATGTACATAATGACTATTAGTAGATAAATAGTAGTTTAAAAAATGATTTATAAATTATTGAGCGTTTCTTGTAATTTATTTATGTAAATTTCCATAAGGAGGACTTCATTCCATAAATAGATTACAGGACTATAGTACTACATGTAGATCGGATGAAGGGATATCTGAAGATTATTGTGGTTTACTACATGTATTGCAAAATGACTATATATTAATAATAGATTTTTTGTTGTACAGGTGGTACAGATGAAGGGATACCTAAAGAATGGTATAGGTGTACACCATAGTGGTATACTTTTGCATAATGACTTTATATAGATTATTTGTTGTACAGGTGGTACAGATGGAGGGATACCTGAAGAATGGTATAGGTGTACACCATAATGGTGTACTATTGTATAATGACTATATAAATTACAGATTATTTGTTGTACAGGTGGTACAGATGGAGGGATACCTGAAGAATGGTATAGGTGTACACCATAGTGGTATACTCCCTATACTGAAGGAAGTGGTGGAAATGTTGTTTGGCAAAGGGCTTGTCAAGGTAGTATAAGATCCCCAGAAGGATATCATGATCTAGAAATTGGTTGTAATTCAAATAATTATTCCTACAATATGTACAAGCATGCAGATTTGAAATCTAATATTGGATGTTAAAGAGTTTCAACAATTCAATTTCATGTATACTTAATCATGTATATTCTCTCAAATTGAATACAAAACTTAAAATTAGTATTTGAGGAATTATTTCACTCTTATTTTAGAGAGAAGAAATTATCGGTAATATTATTGAATCATTCTTTTGGGTTTAGATTCTTTTTGCCACGGAGACATTTGCAATGGGAGTAAATATGCCGGCCAGGACTGTAGTTTTTGATTCTATAAGGAAACATGACGGAACAAACTTCCGTGACCTACTGCCAGGGGAGTATATACAAATGGCAGGGAGGGCTGGAAGGCGTGGCCTGGATACCACAGGGACGGTCATAGTGCTGTGTAAAGGAGACGTGCCGGAAATGTCAGAACTACACAAAATGATGCTGGTAGGAGAAGTTAGATATTATACATTTATTGCCCAGCTGGGAGGGAGACATGACGATTTGTTCAACTCCGAAAAATCATATCGCCCGAGGGATTATTCAGGAGCAAGCTTAGTTACTCTATCTTTAACTTTTCTGTATGTCAAGTCTGATCTGAATTTATTTCTTGAATAAATATTGTTTAAGCCAACATAGAATATGAGGTTGTGTGACGCCGTGAGACATGACGTCTCTGGAGGGTAATATGACATCCCTGGAGGGAGACACAATATTTTGTCGTCCTCCCACGTAACGTCTCTCGACCAATCAGATTTCTTTATTTGTCATATTAATAATATTAATTATATGAGGTATAACAATAGCCTTTGTGTGATGTTGCTTAGCTGAGTTTTGGAATCCTCTTGAAGTATTACCTTATTCAAAAAATATAAATACATGTTCATTGTACATGTAAAACAAAATATCATTTAATTATTTTATTAATCAAAAAAATCAATATTTTAATTATATATTATAAGAAGACCATTTTCTCGTTTTGAAAGTGAAAGTGTAAGATGCCTGAGATCATTTGTCAATTTGAGCCTACTGCACAGAACACATTAATGGAGGGATCACAAATTTCTGACATTCACTTGTAGTTGTTCGTAAACTTACATCTACATGTATATAATTATTTTGTTGCCATAATAAATGCCTGTCAAGGTATAGTGTGCTAGCCCTCATGATGTCGACCATATACATGTGTAGTGATCCCTTATTTCTATTGCAACATAAAAATGAAAGATTTTTCACATACATGTATATTCATTGTTAAGACTCAAGTTTCATATACATGTACATGTATTTAGTTGTATATTTACATGTATCACTATGCATAACATTTTATGTACAAGGGTAAACCCACCAAGCTGGAGTCACAGTTCAGACTTACATACTCCATGATCCTGAATCTTCTCCGTGTGGAACAGTTGCGTGTGGAGGACATGATGAAGCGTAGCTTCTCCGAGTTTCACCAGCAGAAAGATCTGGGTAAATACAAGGAGAAGATGGAGAAGTTACATACCAGGATATCGCAGATAGAGAACATTGTCTGCTTCCTGTGCAGTGTGGACCTGGAAAAATACTACGAGACTTGTAGAGATTATGGCAGTCTCAAAAAACATCTACAGGTAGATAAGTACTTGCTGCATACATGTATATGTTCAAAGGTTTATAAGGGCGTATGTGTTTTTTCTTAAAGTCCTTTATGACTGATTATATTCATGTTAGAAGTTATTTTGAAGTGTGTAATGGATGGTTCAAGTAAATGTAAAATCATAAAACAATGTTCAGATGCATAAAGTTGCAAATGTGTGCTGTGACAGATATTATTCTCTTGTACCTGTACATTGGATTTTCCTATGAAAAATGTAAACAAGTAAATTCTCCCTTTTCATGTAATGCATTTCTTTCATATCATTTGGCTAACATATGATTATGTCATAATTTCCATTCATTTACAGGAGGTGGTGTTATCCCATCCTGCTGCCATAAAATGTATGACGGCGGGGAGAGTAGTGATTATAGACAATAATACTCACAAATACGTCCTCGGTGTGGTGCTTAATTCAAGTGTTGGCAGGAATAAGGAGAGGAACTTTACATGTCTAGTCATATGTGATAAAAATAAAAGTGATAGTGTACAAGATAAAAGTGGAAGTGAGAACAAAAAATCGGAACAAAGTGAAGATTTAGTGATGCCGGTACGTAAACGACAGCTCTACTTACCAGAGGGAGTGCCGTGGCATGAATTGGTGCAGGTTAAATCTGGTGATATATCAACTGTCACAACGAAAGTCGTCAAAGTGGAAGCTGATAAAGTTATTGATAATGTCAAGAAACGTCAAATACCAAGATTTAAGTAAGTGGTTAATTTCTTAAGTGAAATGTATTTATGATAAGCCATGTACCTACAGTAGGTAGGGCAACATTTAATGCCACCATATGCCTAAGCCGTTAAACCTTGGGTAGGGTACTCTTATAAATATACATGTATCTATCCAAATCTAGGGTCATTAAGCAACTGACATGTTTTAAAAATAATTACTCAAGTTGCTTTGTTTGTTACTACTATTCAGGGTGTATTATGTATGTACAAGTACCGTATAACCAGAAATTTTCGCGAGTATCAAATTTTGCGATTTTGATGGTAAAATAGGGTGTCTTTATTTTCGCGAGTATAATTTTTCGCGATATAAGAAATAACAACTAGCTAGCCGTGGTTTTTTGTCCAGTAATTCCATGAGTCGCATGAACCAATCTAATTATCACCGAGCCGCAAAGCGGCGAGGTGATAATTTGACTGGTTCATGTGACGAGTGGAATTACGCAATTGATTGGTTCATGTGACGAGTGGAATTACACGTCCTCAGTCAATCACGTTTATCACCTCCCCGCTGACGCGGCTCGGTAATAAATGTGATTGGCTGAGGACTCTCGGGCATTATGAGACAATAGAGCCCGGCTTGTCATTTTTAGCTCACCTCGACGAAGTTGAGATGAGCTTATGCTATAACCCCGGTGTCCGCGTCCCCGTCCGCGTCCCCGTCCATGTCCGGTTAAAGTTTTTGGGTAACTCAGTATCTGACAAAGTATTGATGCTACAGTAACCAAACTTGCACAAGTGATTCATCTTTGGATGCTGAGCTGAACCCATGCATCAGATGCTGCATCTGACCTACATTTTCCGGTTGAATGACTTTGTCAATGTCTGGTTAAAGTTTTTTGGGTAGCTCAGTATCTGACAAAGTACTGATGCTACAGTAACCAAACTTGCACAAGTGATTCATCTTTGGATGCTGAGGTGAACCCATGCATCGGATGCTGCATTTGACCTACATTTTCCGGTTGAATGACTTTGTCAATGTCTGGTTAAAGTTTTTGGGGTAGCTCAGTATCTGACAAAGTACTGATGCTACAGTAACCAAACTTGCACAAGTGATTCATCTTTGGATGCTGAGGTGAACCCATGCATCGGATGCTGCATCTGACCTACATTTTCCGGTTGAATGACTTTGTCAATGTCTGGTTAAAGTTTTTTGGGGTAGCTCAGTATCTGACAAAGTACCGATGCTACAGTAACCAAACTTGCACCAGTGATTCATCTTTGGATGCTGAGGTGAACCCATGCATCGGATGCAGCATCTGACCTACATTTTCCGGTTGAATGATTTTACCTTTAAAGGCCAATATTGAGCAAAGTATAAGTGCTACATAAACCAAACTTGCATATTAGATGTATCTTTGATCAAACTTTCAGAAAATGACCTTGACCTACTTTTTCCGCTTGAGTGATTTTGCCTTTAAAGGCTAATATTGTGCAAAGTATAAGTGCTACATGTACCAAACTTGCATATTGGATGTATCTTTGATCAAACATCCATAAAATGACCTTGACCTACTTTTTCTGTTTGAGTGATTTTACCTTTAAAGTCCAATATTGAGCAAAGTATAAGTGCTACATGTACCAAACTTGCATATTGGATGTATCTTTGATCAAACTTTCATAAAATGACCTTGACCTACTTTTTCCGCTTGAGTGATTTTACCTTTAAAGTCCAATATTGAGCAAAGTATAAGTACTACATGTACCAAACTTGCATATTGGATGTATCTTTGATCAAACATTCAGAAAATGACCGTGACCTACTTTTTCCGCTTGAGTGATTTTACCTTTAAAGTCCAATATTGAGCAAAGTATAAGTGCTACATGTACCAAACTTGCATATTGGATGTATCTTTGATCAAACTTTCATAAAATGACCTTGACCTACTTTTTCCGCTTGAGTGATTTTGCATTTAAAGGCTAATATTGAGCAAAGTATAAGAGCTACATGTACCAAACTTGCATATTGGATGTATCTTTGATCAAACTTTCATAAAATGACCTTGACCTACTTTTTCCGCTTGAGTGATTTTGCATTTAAAGGCTAATATTGAGCAAAGTATAAGAGCTACATGTACCAAACTTGCATATTGGATGTATCTTTCATCAAACTTTCATAAAATGACCTTGACCTACTTTTTTCCACTTGAGCGATTTTTCTTTTAAAGCCAATATACATGTACCTAGAGATATGTTTTAATTGAATTTTGCTGCCGCGAGGTGAGCTTCGTAATCTTTGATTACACTATGTTTTATTTCTATTCTAATGATGACCAAACTAAAGTATTATAACAAGAAAACCAGTTCCTGCCGGTTTATCAGCTTTCAGAAAATGGGTAGGCGTGGCTTATCGCAATAGGGCCTATATTGGAGAATAGAGCCCGGCTTGCGTCTGTTGTCTTTTAAATAGGGAAAAAGAATCAAGTCATATTAGAATGGACGATGAATCACAGCTAGCTAGTTGTTATTTCTATTCTAGTATAGCACATGAATGGGCGGAGCTTAGCGCACTGGAAGTTTGTTGGAGGCGAGTTCTATTGCACATATAGGGAGCAAATTTCAAGTCATATTAGAATCCTTAATAACAAACAAATATGTACAATATGTTACTGTTTTGTACCTTTTATTATTGAACTTTTAATTAGTTATGTCATTTGAAAACGCTCAATTAACTTTTCTTTGTGTCTGATCAGGAAAAATGAACAATTACACACATGTACAATATGAACAAATGTAATGGATATACCAATTTATTATTTACCTTATCAAACACAATTTTTCTTCGCGGTTCTAAATCACTTACTGATATAGCAAAATTAGTATCTCGCGAAAATTTCTGGTTATACAGTATAGTCATTACAATGCAGGACTGAGATCTAGTCAGGCATTGAACCAGATTATGCCATTTCACAAAAGTACATTATTTGTATGCATCAACTTATGGAATGTCACGTTAATGTCGATCACAAAATGTAGACTTTCAATGCTTTATAGATATGGAGTAACTTAGAAGTTTATGATTGCAAAATACATGTATGTAAGTGTATCAAACTCAAGAAATTTCAGTTACATGTAAAATGTTACTTTGATATGATTAACCTGTCTACTCTCCCTCCCTTATTAGGGATGACCCTCCCAGCCAGTCTGTATCAGTGACCACACAGGAGCTCCTGAGGATCACAGAGTCCAACCCTGACGGTCTGGATGGCCTTGACCCACTTAAAGACCTTCACCTTCGTGACATAGAGCTGGTGGAGCAGTTCCGCTCACTAAAGATGATAGAAGATGGGCTCAGTAAATACCAGTGTATCAACTGTCCTAGATTTGATGAACATGTATGTACTCACATGTTTATGTGTATTTGTATGTAATTTATACAAAATTTAATGTCATTGTAAAACAAAATCAGTTATATCGATCAAATTAAAAAAAAATTGTATCTGCTTATCAAGTTACAACAGACTTAAGATTACCTTTAAGTTAGTTTTATACAGTATTCAGTAATCTATAATAATTTCAAGTAGTTATACTCTAGTAGGACAGAATTTACCTTCTGCTTACACATTGCATAATGTTGTATTTTAAAATGCTTTTAACTGACTCGAACTTGACAAGAATGAAGTGAATAAATTTAACTTTTACGAGGCACAACATTAAATAGTAAAGCTTTTACTGTGATATTACGACAGTGTTTCCATGATCTTCAATTGAGAGATAATCATGATAATTGTGCAGAATGATAAATGTGTGGTGCATTAATAATTCCCCTTGTTTCTACCATTACATTTATAGTTCAGAGAACACAGTAGAAATATGAAGTTGAGGGACGAGTACAAACATCTGAAGTTCCTATTGTCTGATGAGAGTCTAACACTACTACCAGAGTATCAACAGAGGGTTCAAGTTTGTATCGCTAGCTTATATACATGTAGTTTGATTACGTTAATTCTTATTTCTCTTTAAATAGGGAACATATTCACATGTATGAAAGTAAGTTTCCTGTTCTTCTTTGCACTTTACATGAATGATAAGACAATTTGCTCTCATATCAGTTACAACTTTGATGAGCATTTA
The DNA here is from genome assembly GCA_033119305.1 of Pinctada imbricata. NCBI lineage: Eukaryota > Metazoa > Mollusca > Bivalvia > Pterioida > Pteriidae > Pinctada > Pinctada imbricata. The sequence continues at coordinate 23,936,518 of VSWD01000011.1, read as the reverse complement.
AACTTTACACTTGTCTATCAGAGACAAAATTATATTGAATAACATGTAATTTAGTAACAAAATATTGAAAATTAATTTACCCTATTGAGACACAATTGCTGTAAACATGAAATTTTCGTGTGGTAGAAATTTTCGCATGGGGGTAATTTTTGCTTATTTAATGAATCAATTTGTTTTTTACCCATGCAAAAACTACCCTGCAGCATTCTTACAATGGAAGAGAGTATCATATCACAAATATTTCCCCAGAGCGTCATCATGAAATTTTCCCCCACTGAAAATGACCATGTTTACAGTATAATATGTATACATGTATATACTTACATGTATTTTAGCATTATTCAAATTTTAGCTAAGTCGGTGCTTTTAAGTTTTGTGCTACATGTAATTTATGAAGACCAAACTAAATTGTATGCATGTAATTATATGTAGATTATAATGAATGGAAAATAAATTCAATATGTCATTTCATAATTAATCTATTACTTGAAAGTAAATTTGATCAATTTTGACCCCTTCCCTGTAGAATTTGGTTGTGCCAAAATAAGTACATGTACATGTACTAGTATTAAATGTGTCAATTTGAAAATCTTTTCTTTTACAGGTTTTAAAAGCTCTGAATTACATAGATGACAACAATACGGTACAGTTGAAGGGACGTGTAGCATGCGAGATTAGTAATCATGAACTGATGATAACGGAGCTTGTGTTTGAGAACGTACTTACAGAGCTCCATCCTACGGAGATTGCTGCTCTACTCTCCTGTGTCGTGTTTGAACAGAAAAAATGTAGTGAACCAAATCTTATTGATACCTTACAAGAGGTGAGGAAGGTTTTGTAAAGGTTTGGATGTAATGGAGATGACATTATTTGATTCACTAAACAGCTTCCAGCTTGATTGACAATGCTATGTCCTGTAATGTATCTCTTATAGAACCATAAATCAGTTCAGTATCACAGTTTTTTCTGCCTGATTGCTATTGAAGGAGAAAAAGACTTGACATTTTTGTTATCTCTTAAAAACAATTAGATTTATGAGATGGATTCACATCACCATCCACATAAGGTCCAGTTACTTAACATAAAATTATTTGGCAAAACTATGTTTGTACAGATAAAGTTTTCATTATTTACATTTTCCTTTTGACAAGACCTATCCGTTGGTACATGTGTACCTAACTTTTTTACCCAATGGCCTTGACCTTGGTGTTTGATATTTTGCTAAAATTCGTCTGTATCTCTGTCTCATCTTTGTTTCACAACTTGTTTTATAACTAGGTGAATGTTTTTTGAGAACATTACAGACCAGAATTTCCAACATATGAATTCTTGAAAGCAAAAGCCTGTTGATTTTGTATATATAGGATCTCAAATGAATTTTCATTTCATACGATGTTTTATGAAACGAGTTGTGAGTTTTATATCCCCGAGCCTTGGCGAGGGGATATAAAAGGCACAGCGAGTTTCATAATACATCGTATGAAATGAAAATTCATTTGAGATTCTTTTTATCACATGATATTGCCTAAAAATGTGTATTTCTAACGTGAAATCAACGTTTCTGAGAACTAGAGGCGAACGACATGCTACGCCATGAGAAGTAGTTCCTTCAGCGTGTAGATATGCTGTGTGTAAGAGAAAAATATTTCAAATTTGTTAAGTATTTTAATGCAATAATTAATTTAACAACAACAATTTTAATCATTAATATTGAATCCGCGTCTGAATTTAACAATTGACCGATATTTGAAAGGTCACACTTGTCAAAAATTTCCAAACCTGACCAATCACATTCAAGCAGAGCGATATGTAACGTGTTATCATATCATATATATATGAAATGGCTTTATGAAACTGCATAAAGGGTGTATCATGTGATAAATCAAGTTATTATGTATTATGTATTACAAATGTACTATACATACATGTACATTTGTATATTTGCAGGGTAAGAATCGTATCCTTGAGATAGCAGGAAGGATCAGTGATCTACAGAGACAGTGTGGTATGGAGCTAGCTGGAGATTATGAGGAAGAATTTAAGTTTGGGCTGATGGAAGTTGTGTTCGAGTGGGCTAGAGGAATGGTAATACATGTATATGTGTACAAAACTTGCTATGAATGATGACCTACTTCCACAATTTGAAAAAAAAACCTCAATAAATGAAAAGTTTGACTTTATTTACAATATGTAATCTTTGTGCCCTAACCAGCACTGTTACGTACAAGTATAAATGTATAAACAATTTCAGAGACAGCAATGATTTTTACATGGATCCTGCGTCATTATGCAGTACATACACAATATGTATTTAAATAAAGAAGAGTTTGTGAAATACCATTTAATCAAGGATGATCATTCTGTATATTTTCAGCCCTTTGCTGATATCACCAACCTTACTGATGTTCAGGAGGGTATCATAGTGAGGTGTATTCAGAGATTACACGAGACTTTACGTGACGTTCGTAACGCTGCCAGAATCATTGGAGACCCTATTTTATATCAGAAAATGGAGGAAGCTTCCCACATGATCAAACGAGACATTGTTTTTGCTGCCTCTTTGTATACGCAATGACTAATTATAATATCATTAAATGATCTCAATACCATTCCCAGTCTCAGTCTTGTCAATTACTTTTGGACATTTAGAAGTACATGTACATGTAAAATGTAGACAAAGATTTTTTTCAAAAGAAGTGTAAAGTCAAAGTCACATTATCAAAGTCAGGAGGTCAAAAGTCTAGGTAAGTAATAAAAGCTCTAAGTAATGGAGAATATGGATAATAATACAGCAGTTATTGTCAAAATGAGATTTTTAAAAAAAGTCTTATTCCAAGTTCACTGGGTCAAAAGATGACTTATATAAACATGGCCAACATTTATGTAAAATTTTCTGCTTCTATCTCTTTTAATTGCTGAGTTTTCCGATCAAGCAGACACTTTTACACATAAATCTGACATATGGACAGAAAGACATTGTCAAGCTTGAGACCAAATTGCTTTGCGATTAAAGCAAAAATTCCTGACAGAAAACAATTTGAATAATTTTCATCACAAAGTCTTGCTATATAATGCTAACGGACGATGCAGAAACATATCTGCACAGTGACACAGCATACTTTTGCATGGATTGTCACAAGTCTAGTATCACAGTTTTATGCAAACATGGCCTTATTTAGATAACATTCCAAGCCATTGCTGATGGTTGAGTTGTTAAACCTGAAGTATGTAGCACCATAAATCTAAGTCTGTTGATCACTTGTCAATCAGAGTTCCCTTGAATTTCTTCTTGGCCTCTTCTTGCTGAAATGCAAAGTAAGGAAAACATATAAATTGAACAATTGATAACAACTGATATGGCAAATTAGGCCATCAGAACACATGCACAGAAAATTTGTGGTGCTATCTGCAAGGTGTAAGAAGAATGCAAAATCTACTAAAGTGTTAACTGAATATGCTGAATGTACTTTATTGTTTGATAGACTTGTACAACAGAATACAAGTACAAAATCTGTATCCTTACCTCCTCTATTCTTCTTTTATTCATGCCTTTCCTCAAGAGTTGTTTCTCTATAACCTTGGCATTGGCTGCATAAGAATCCGCTATTTCTTTCTGAAAAATTCATAGCAACATATTTAGTAGGTAGCATGTGAATCAGTGAAGCTCTAGGCAAGACTAAATACTTAGATATTTCATTTAAAGAGGTTTCAACAATTCTTTGAAAAAAGTTTGCTGAATGCATTGTGCATGCAAACCTTACATCGACTTTGAAAAATATTATTGATCTTCAATACCATTTTACATCATAGGTTTTATTATCTTTATAATGAAGTAAAAGTTTAACAATAAAGAACTGTGATCTTGTCATAATATATTTATAGGATAGTGTAGTCTTACCGCCTCAATTTCTTCCTCCTCCTCGTCCACTGTTGACACGGTAACAGAACTGAATTTACCCATGTTCTTGGTATGCTTTGTCAATGTCACCTAAATCATTCAAAACATAAGAAATGAAAGTTTGGTTTTCATTCATGCTATGTGAACAGCGTCACTGAAAAGACCATGATGATTAAGAAAGTACATGTAATAATGACGTTCAGAAACAGATACATGTAATAATAGAAATCTATCTGCATAACCATTTTGGCGTATGTGAATCAAATTTACATTTATACAGATGAGGTGTTGTATTCCTTTGATTATTTTATCCATCTGGAATCTGAGAGACAAACCAAATTAGTCTAAACAATATAAAATCCCTCCTCCCCCCCCCCCTCCATACAGAGTATACATGTAAATAATAGGGACGTAACAATATATCAATATATTGCGATACTGAATAAATTTGTATAGAATTGCAATACGAAATGCGTATCGCAATATATTGCCCCCTTATGGATTAGATGAATAAATCATTAAATCCCTTTGATTTTAATCAGTTCAATTGAAAACAGAAGACTCATAGTTCAATTGCTCATAATTAATATGAGTTATGACAAAATCAAAAATATTCAATCAATGACTTGTGTTTGTTTCCTTTGAGCAAATGGCATTAACATACGCAGAATGGACAAACATATAAAACACAATTTTATATAAAAATTAATGAAAATGAAATGAAACAATATATCGCAATACATCTGATAAAATATCACAATACATGTATATCACAATGCACTTTTGGTGTATCATTTCACCCCTAATAAATAATGGTGTCATTCAAACAGACTGTGTAAAGTACAACTTAAAAACTATATGAAATCAAAGCCCTAAAGGTACTGAGTGCGAATAGCCAGAATAATATCACTTATTATGTATGACAAAATATTGTGTTTTCAAAGTTATATTTGTTCCTGAACACCTTCGTAGGCCAGTTTATGGACGGATAAAGACAGAACTAAAATACAAATGCATTATGTTGTCGTAATGAATTGAAAGATGATGTCTGACAGTGAACATGAAAATTAAATAACATCACTTTAAATCTACCCCTCCCCCCTAAAAATACAACAATCCAATATAACTATCGATTGATGATTCCATATACAAGGAAAGAAGACGAATCTTATTTTCTAATTTGATCCCACTCTCTCTTTAATAATTCATGTTCAATGTTAGGTGTGTGCTACGAATTTGAAGGAAAATTCGCTTCTTTTTTAATATATATAAAAACATGATACATCCTAAACGGGAATGTTTTGATCTGTTATTTTTCATAATTGTTAATATCATATTTCATGATGGAAGTTCCTAATTTTTCCGTCGTATACAGATTTTATTTTGTGAAACGGGGCAAAATAAGCCTACTTGAAGATAGTTTTACGTTTCAATGATTCAACTTAATATCTTTATCGATAGCACCGTTTCATTTATACATGTATATTGTCCACTAAAACAGATAATGACCTGGTAATGGAAAGGGGTTTCCAACACACAGCCTGTGTTCATCTCAGTACATACAGATGCAATTTTTCATTAGGTCATGCATGTAAATAACACGACAGCTCGATTCATATAGATATAATTCATTGATTCAGACAGTGATCAGACTTTATACCAATCATGACGCTGACGCAGTCCCAAGGTACATGTAAACAGAGTAACATCGTTTATACATACTCAGTAGACGGGGCTCCCATGAGTGAAGAAATCAGGCAATCGCTATGTGCTATTCGCACAAAAACTAGAACAACTTAGATCTGGTTCGTTGCATGTAGACCATAACTTTGTGACCTCAACCTTATAGATGACCTTGACCCAGACTTTGTATTCTGTTTTATCATGCTATGTATCCAATCCCCAAGAAGCTCTAGATGGACTTTACTGAATTTTAACGATTAATTTTGGACTTTCTCATTCAATCCCATCCCGGGCTTTGATACCATATCTCTTTCATACAACATTTTTAAAATCGAGAACCTGGATTATTTACCTTCTTTGGTTCAGATATCTGACTGTACACATCTGTTTTTGAAGCATCTCTCTTCAGAGCTCCGTCCACTACAAACATGACCTTGCTGTTTCCTTGGTGATGGTAATACAGCCACAGCCCACATCTGATAGAGAAATTCATTCCATATACAAATATATTGTAAAACTAAATAATAGAAAAACAGAAATGTAAAGGCTGTTTCAAAGTTCCTGAAATCTTTCATGGAGTGTCAGACATTTGGGAATTTTTATTACTATAAATAGACACAAAGTGAGATTTTAATCGGACTAAACAATTTTTTATTGGCAAATCCAAAAGATACACTGACGGTCCTGGATTTTTAAAAGCATATTAAATAAACTCAAAGAACAAGGTCTAAGCAAAAAGTATGGGTATCATACGATAATGTCGGATATGTAATTTCACAAGAAGTGCATGTACATGTAAATTTAACTTTAACTTAAATTTGCAATGCTGTAATATGATCAAACAACTCTTACTGAGAGACATGGAGATTATGTACTAAGAGATAAGTAAACATAGTTCAAATGGTTCCTACCTCTTACATTTTTGTCGATACTGCTTCTCTATCCCTTCAGGTCTACAAGAAAATAGAATAGTACATGTTATTAATATCATATTTATCAATTTTAAAAACTCATTTTAAAAACATCCACTAAACAATGGCAGATTTAGAGGGGGTGTGGGTGTGGGTGTGAGGTCATCTTACAGTGAGGAGGTTGTTTTACACCACAATTGTACGTTCTTCGAGATCTCTGGGTAATTGGAGAAGTGAGAGGGTTGTGCTGACGTAATCCAGGATAACCACACCATTTGCTACTTGCGTGGCAAATGGCCATCCAAAGTCGGCACTGGTTGCCCATTGGTCTCGTCGGTTTATGTGTAGTCTTTTGTGCTTGATGTTTACATGTCGTATGTCTCTTTTCCGTCTCATACTGTCGTCTTTTGTGTTTTTGCATCGGGTGTTTTGGTGTTTTGCTGCAACAGGGTCTTGTTGGAGATCCCCTCCCTTCTTTTATATATTTTATATATGCATGTTCCTTCATCCAATTTCAGTAGTTCATACGAAAAATAAAAAGAAGCTTATGTAAAGTACATCGCAGAGGGGGGTTTTCTTCTTATTTTATGTCCCGTGTCCGTAAATCGGTCCTTATTCCAAATTGTAGTAAATCATCTTTCTTTCTCGAATATACCAGAAATTCACAATCATTTGCAAAACATGTCAAACAAAGTGCAGAGGTACGGGGATTGTATTTTACAGTTCCTGTTTTCTAATAAGGATTAATTTTTTTCAACTACAAAATTATGTATAACACATATCTTAAAGGATTCTGAAAAATGGGCAAATTTGTAACATTATTGATATATATAAGAATCATGGCCAATCTTTTGCACCTGATCTTTTTTCAACAAAATTTATTACAGAAACAGCCTTTAACTCTAGTCACACTTCAAACATAATGAAACATTTAAAAATTTCATTGCATGTAAACATATGCTCCAGAGGCCACTAATTTGTTTACAATTTTCCAAATTTTCTTGCGGATCCCTCCCCTAACCCCTTTTATTTAAGTGGAAAGTTCAAATTCAACCTATACCCTCCCTTGTACCTTACGGAACAAATAAATACGTAATTTGACACAAGTAAGCATGTGAGTTCTGATATTACAATCATGACAATCTGAATACATGTATGATTTGATCAAGATATATAATTTGGCCAATACATTTAAAGTATAGTGACTCAAACATCTCATCAAGATCAGATGTGGGTTTGTGAGTGTTTTTCTGACATACCATCTGTGATGCAAGATGTCATCTGGATCACATGTGAGCTTGTAAGTGTTTTTTTCTGACATCAAATTTTAGCTATAAAACAATTCCTCAGATGTAAATTTGTACAATGTTTCTGACTTTCTCTCTAAGATACATGTATATTATGTCACCAGGATCACATGTGAGTCTGTGAGCATGTTTTTGACTTACCTTCGGAGATATACAATGTCATCAGGATCACATGTGAGTCTGTGAGCATGTTTTTGACTTACCTTCGGAGATATACAATGTCATCAGGATCACATGTGAGTCTGTGAGCATGTTTTTGACTTACCGTCGGAGATATACAATGTCATCAGGATCACATGTGAGTCTGTGAGCATGTTTTTGACTAACCGTCGGAGATATACAATGTCATCAGGATCACATGTGAGTCTGTGAGCATGTTTTTGACTTACCGTCGGAGATATACAATGTCACCAGGATTGCATGTGAGGATGTTTTTGACTTACTGTCAGATATATACAATGTCATCAGGATCACATGTAAGTTTGTGTGCATGTTTTTGACTTACCGTCGGAGATATACAATGTCATCAGGATCACATGTAAGTTTGTGTGCATGTTTTTGACTTACCGTCGGAGATTTACAATGTCATCAGGATCACATGCGAGTTTGTGTGCATGTTTTTGCCTTACTGTCAGATATATACAATGTCACCAGGATCACATGTAAGTCTGTGAGCATGTTTATGACTTACCGTCAGAGATATATAATGTCATCAGGATCACATGTGAGTCTGTGAGCATGTTTTTGACTTACCGTCGGAGATATACAATGTCATCAGGATCATATGTGAGTCTGTGAGCACGCTTTTGACTTACCGTCGGAGATATACAATGTCACCAGGATCACATGTAAGTCTGTGAGCATGTTTTTGACTTACTGTCAGAGATACACAATGTCATCAGGATCACATGCAAGTTTCTGTGCATGTTTCTGACTTGCCATCGGAGATTTACAATGTCATCAGGATCACATGCGAGTTTGTGTGCATGTTTTTGACTTACCGTTGGATATATACAATGTCAACAGGATCACATGTGAGTCTGTGAGCATGTTTTTGACTTACCGTCGGAGATATACAATGTCATCAGGATCACATGTGAGTCTGTGAGCATGTTTTTGACTTACCGTGGGAGATATACAATGTCACCAGGATCGCATGTGAGGATGTTTTTGACTTACTGTCAGATATATACAATGTCATCAGGATCACATGTAAGTTTGTGTGCATGTTTTTGACTTACCATCAGAAATATACAATGTCATCAGGATCACATGTGAGTTTGTGTGCATGTTTATGACTTACCGTCGGAGATATACAATGTCACCAGGATCACATGTAAGTCTGTGAGCATGTTTTTGACTTACCGTCGGAGATATACAATGTCATCAGGATCATATGTGAGTCTGTGAGCATGCTTTTGACTTACTGTCAGAGATACACAATGTCATCAGGATCACATGCAAGTTTCTGTGCATGTTTCTGACTTGCCATCGGAGATTTACAATGTCATCAGGATCACATGCGAGTTTGTGTGCATGTTTTTGCCTTACCGTCGGATATATACAATGTCACCAGGATCACATGTGAGTCTGTGAGCATGTTTTTGACTTACCGTCGCAGATATACAATGTCATTAGGATCATATGTAATTCTGTGAGCATGTTTTTGACTTACCGTCGGAGATATACAATGTCATCAGGATCACATGTAAGTTTGTGTGCATGTTTATGACTGTCAATAACTCTAGCATCATCACGTCTTCTTTTCGGCAATTTTTCCATTGGACAATCTATAAAAACAAATTGAATTCATTTGAATATTATGTCTTTTAAATGGTACACATCTTTATAGCATGCTTAAAGAGTGAATTGACTTCTACAACATATTTGCAGTAGATTGAAATATTTCTTCCAGAGGGAAGGGATAATATAAATAAAACACAAAGTTAACACTCGTTTACACAAATTTTCAGCCCCTTGGCCTTTATCAAATGTAAAAACAACAAAGTATAGAAACAACAAAGTATACTTTGACATTTTTACACTTGATAAAGGCCAAGGTGCCGAAAATTTGTGTAAACGAGTGTTTGTGTTTTTATTTACTACAACATAGAATATCTTTTTAGTTTTCAGGCGCATAGCTAAAGTGCTTATCACGTGGAAGCACTTCCAGTTAGAAAATTTTTAGGGACTTTCAAAAATTAGAAAACGAATTTCTAATATTAGAAATTAATTTCTTATATCAGAAAAGAGACTGAATTTCTAATATCAGAAAATAAATTTCTAATACTAGATAAAACTATGCTTAAGACGGTATGGACGGATTGCAAAGTAAGTTTTTGTCACTAGGTCAAATATTACAGCATACATTGAGAGGTCTTGTCAGAGGCAACCTACATGTACAATATAAAGTTTCTACTGCACACAGTTCCTTTGATTATTCTTCAACCTGAAACTTTAACCAAAATCTATAACTAGGTCAAAGTCCAAGGTCAAGGTCAGTAGGTCAAATGTTATGGCATAAAATGAAAGGTCTTGTCATGGGCAACCTACATGTATAATATAAAGTTTCTACTGCTACAGTTCCTTAGATTTTGCTTCAACTTGAAACTTTAACCAAAATCTTTAACTGGGTCAAAGTCCAAGGTCAAGGTCACAATGTCAAATGTTATGACATAAATTGAAAGGTCCTGTCATAGGCAACCTACATGTAAAATATAAAGTTTATATAGCATACAGTTCCTTAGATTTTGCTAAAATCAGAAACTTTGACCAAAATCTTTAACTAAATCAAAGTCCAAGCTCAAGGTCACTAGGTCACATGATACAACATGAAAGGTCTCATCATGGCAACCTACTGTACATGTATAATATAAGGTTTCTACTGCATATAGTTCCTTAGATTTTGCTTCAACCAGAAACTTTAACCAAAATCTTTAACAAGGTCAAAGTCTACCTGGTAAGGTCAAGTTCACTAGGTCAAATGTTACGGCATAAATTGAAAGGTCTCGACATGGGCAATGTACATGTATAATATAAGGTTTCTACTGCTACAGTTCCTTAGATTTTGCTTCAACCAGAAACTTTAACCAAAATCTTAAACTATGTCAAAGTCCAAGGTCAAGGTCAGTAGGTCATGTTACAGCATAAATTGAAAGGTCTCGTCATGGGCAGCCTACATGAATAATATGAAGTTTCTACTGCTTACAGTTCCTTTGATTTTGCTTCAACCAGATACTTTAACCGAAATGTTTACGACAGACAGACGTACAGAAAGACATCATCAATCTATAGACCGGAACTGCTTTGGAGTCCGGCCAAAAATGATTTTCTATAAAATAATTTTCTAATATTAGAAAATGATTTTCTAATGTGAAAAAATTAATTTCTAATACATGTACCAAAGGACTGAAGGTCCTGAGAGATACTTCTAGATCTATGCAAAATTTATTATCAGCAGATATCAAAATGTTGAATAATTTTATCGTAAGGCAATGATGATTATTTTTTTTAACACAGGGTGCATATGTGAAGCTTATAATATCTCTATAAACAACACAAACTATGTTTATCTAACCTCAGTGTTGATAAAAGAAAGATAACTATATAACTTTAATGCAATTTTTGAGTTATCTTTCCTAACATTGTCATAAACAAAGTAGTATATTACTACGCCACCATTGTGCTGTTAAAACAAGAATTATAGTTGATATTGTGTGGTGCATTTATTCTATATGAAATTGAAACTGTTTTCAAGATGGAGAATATTCTTGTTCTTGCATTTTGTATGTGGTAGACAGCAAATCCCTGAGCTAGACACAGCACTATATTTTGAGGTGCAATGCGGCAGTATCTCAATTTGCATACTTTGAAGCAGTTACCATAACAGTAAGATACTTCCTGAAAGGAAGTATCTTAATAAAAAATTCATTATTTTATATAAGAAAATAGTAAAATTCCTAATACCACGGTAAAATGTATTAGAAAATTAATTGCTAATATTAGAAAATAAATTGAGTGTTCAAAGAACACATGTGTTGCCTGCACAGCTTTTTAATGTCAAATGCTTTAGTAATAAGGAATGAAAGTGAATTCTTACAATATCAAAGTTTATTATATTACAATCCATACAGTTTTTAGCTCACCTGAGCGAAGCTCAAGTGAGTTATTCAACTTATTGTCATAGCCACCGTCCGTCGTCGTCCGTCCGGCGTACACTTTCAACATTTTTGACATCTCCTCTGCTACCGCTGCACGGAATTTTACGAAACCTTACAGGAAGCAAGAACTCAAGATCCTCTATCAATTTTTTTTTTTCATGCCGACAGGTCAAAGAATATGGCCATCCAGGGCTCTGATTGGATGACACATTTTCGACATCTCCTCTGAAACTGCTACACAGAATTTCATGAAACCTTAATTACTGGAAGCAAATACTCAAGGTACTCTACCAAATTGTCCACTATCATTCTATTGTTTGCAACTCAGGTGAGCGATGTGGCCCCCTTGGGCCTCTTGTTCTTTCAAAAGTAGGTCAGGTTCAAGGTCGCCAGTATTTCTACTTACCCATATAATTTCTTTTTTAATTTAGAAAATCATGAATAAGGGTAACCTTAATTATAATAATATAATAAATATGAATATAATTAAATATGAATTATAAAAAACATAAAAATTTTGATAAGTTAAATTAAAAAAATGAAGTTTGATATTTTTTTTCTTTGGCTTCTTTTTTTTTTTTAATTTCTACTGAATGCAGGAATTACTATTTAACAATAAGAATTCTTCCTTAGAAAGGTGACAATATATCTGTGTGTCCTATATAGGTGAGGGGAGTTGTTAATTAGCTCAGGTAATAAACTGTTAAAACATCCCCAATAATACCCCACAACAGGTAAAGTCGCTCTAGGATGGCTCAGGTAAAAACACCTGAAAAACACTGCGTATTCTGATTTTTTCTTCACTGTGTTTTTTGTTTTTTCTGCATTACACCTGAACCTGTCTGTACATGTTTGTATTTGAGGGATTAGTGCACCTAGTCCTTTCTAATACAGAAACGAATTTCTAACTTTTACAAAAATGAATATCTAAATATTATGTAAACTAAAAAGTCTTAGATACAAATTTCTAAATAGTGAAAACAAATTTCGAAATTATCTCACTCGTAAAAATTCTACGTGCAGTGCCAATTAACACATCAATGGCAATTTTGCACATTTTCGCAAACTGAAATGGTTAAGAAAACATCAGGTTGGTGGTATTGATTTGTTTGGTAAGCTTCATGATTAGAAAATAGTTTGCTTAGCTTTGGCATGATATGAATTCCTTTTAGTTTGTGAATATTTTCAATCATATATCATTTTTTCATCATGATATAACAATATACTGATATCGAACACATAAGGTAGTTTAAACTCCATTAAAAAAGGTTGGGCCGAAACCTCCAGGCCAATACCTCTTGGGGCCCAGCACTGTTAAAGGAAGAGGAAGCAGAAATGGTAGAGATGGCCGAGTGGATAAGGCGTTCAACTCTCACGCAGACGACCGGGGTTCGAATCCCGGTGTGGTCATATGAGAGTTGAAAGTCATATCTATTCGTTCGTCCCTACCGAGTCTCCTGACCGGGGGACTATAAAGGGCTCGGTTGGGTACCCACATTCATGCTGCGGCAAGGGTATCCAGGTGTGGTGGCACCTTATAAAAGCCATTGGAAATACAGACCATCCAAGCAGTACATAATTATACAACCCTCCTGCATACACGCATACATAACATACACAAGTGGAGGGCGGGCATTAAAATGGGGTAGTACTCCGCGGCTTAAATAATAGAAGGGGCTATGAGGCACCCTAGAGGGGAACAGCCTGGCTAGAGTACTCTGTAACGGGCAGTTTGCGAATGAGTTCCCCGCAATATAACATCTATACAGCCAACTGACCCAATAGAAGGTTGCCAGGTGCCCAAACAGAAAGAAAGTGAAACAGGAACACATATTGATTGACTATTATTTTGTATGGAAATATTCCCCGCGTAATTATTTGCCTGTATTCTTCACCTGGGTTGATATTTATCATATCTTATCGTATATATATCTCGATAGAAGTTTAAATGCCGTCACGGTACTAAATATAGATATGTCATGTGGTTATTTTAGTAATAAAAAGGCGTGTTCGATCTCGCCAGGTTGTCCAAATTGTAGTTGAACACTGCACGGACTATTCTCCTCTCCCTTCCTACTATGGGTCATTTCTCGACTCGCTACTTTACTTTTCGATGTTAGGGGAACGTTTGGCAGTTTAAGTATGGGCTGGGGGTAGGATTTTCACTATTTTATATGTCGTAATTGTTTGTATTGTAATAAAGTATGTAAACTGTAGTAATTTTCATCCTTTACTTTTCATCTGTTTTGTCGTCACGTGGCTGGAGAAGTAGAAATCCTACGAACTTGAAGACAGGCACTCAGAGTCAAGCTGAGTCCTGTTACAAAATTGGCGAGCTCGCCAGGATTTCTATCAAATTTTTCAGTTACCGATTGAAAATGACAGATGAAATTTAGTTAGTATCTTTTGATTACAAATACTGAGGTATGATTTACCTGTAAACGAAAGTCGGTCAGTACAGTGAGCGTAGTAATCAGTGATTCGTAGAGCGTGACAAGTGTCAATGATTACATATTTGAGAATATCGAACACTCAGTATATGAAACGTTATATACATGTATATCACTTTCAGATAAATTCTTTCTGATATTGTTCATGAATTTTGAGTATTGGTAGGAATTTAGGAACTCTTTTTTTCTTCTGGATTTCACACTTTCTTTGATTTCTATTTTGCATTTTACTTTGTGTAGTTTGTGATGTCTCTTTTATTTCTTGGTGTTTAGTGCAGTGGTGTAGAGCCTTGATGAATATTTTTTTTATTTTCGATTTTGTATTGCTAGATAGATGTTTTGGAGAATGGAGATTTTCAGTATTCAATTTTTCATCGATAAAGTTGACTGCCTAGTTCTTAGTTTACGTGTGAAGTCTGAATCTTCATTGGTTATTTTAGATCAGCGTTTTCTTGTCAATTATTGGTGGCATGTAAGGCTTCAGTGGGATGACGCATTGTCAAATAATGATGAGAGTATATTCGTATGTCGGTTATTCTATTTGTGTATGGGCAAGATAACTGTGATAAGGAGTATCATGGAAGTGTTTGACTGTTTATGTAAACGTGTTTGTGTTTGAGTACATGTATGTGTTGTTCATATTCGTGTTGGTACCATGATAAGTAGGATCATGGATTTGTTTTGTCTATTGTGTATTTGTGGAAGATTTTGATAAACGTAAGGTGACGTTTATCTTCAGACAATTGGGGTTCTGATACGAGTAAAATCTTCGTGTATGAATGTTCAAAGTGATATAGATGCTCATGGGTATGAATGGCCGAGTCTACAATGGTTTTGAAGAGACTTAATTTCAGATTAAATTGTTTATTGAAAACGAATCTTTCAACTTTACGCATGTTGTAATTATAGATAGTGAATTTTACATCAAGGTTGATTGGAAATCTTTTTGTGTTTGATTTCTTTATTTTTCAACTAGTCTTTTGTGTAGACGATTTCAAGTTTTTATGTAGTTTTGTGTGACTGTGAATGTCATAGTGTTTCATTGGATAATGTATATTTGAGGACGTTGTCCCTTAATGCACATTCCTGTTACCATGGTGATACTTGAGATGAGAAATGGTACCTTGATGTTATAACTAGATGACATACCTACAGATGGATGGATGTTATACAGACCCATGGGATGACAGAACATTATGAAATATAAGTATTTTTGTTTTGTAAATTGTGTTTTATGTATCATGAGCTTCAAATTTGGACTTTGAAATTTTTTAAATTTTGATTTGAAATTTTGATATGAATTAATGGTCATTGTTGTACATGATTATTACATTTTCTATGCTTTGATCTATTCTAGGTGATGTTTCATGAAGAATGCCATGCCTATATCACAACCATTCATAAGAGAGAAAGAGGTTGGATGACGATATACATACACACAAGAAGCGATTTTTAATATGACAACTCTACATACTGAATGACTTTGCCTACAGAAGAGATTAAATCTAATGTGAACTCTGATGTCATAAAGCAGCTATCCAGTTGAAGTATAATTTGGAGAACTGTCTTCTGCATGTCAGCCGTTGGCTGACTAGTAAGATAGTCAATCAGATGCTTATTTCGTACGTTGCTGTATCAATGCCGATACCAGGTATTACCGTCATACCGTCAGCATTGCCGTTAGTCAAGAAGAGATGATGTCTGACGTTGTCATTTGATTTTGGACTTATGGAAGGAAGTCCTGGTGGATTTGTGTAATCCGATAGCTATATGTCGCGTAGGAAGGATGATCTCTTTTTCGAACAGAACATTTGCGTGTTTGCTTGAACGATCGGAACGTCATTGGACGATAGGAAGCTGACAAATGATACAGGATCATGGACTATAAACATTGGAAACGAACTGATGAACTTTTTAGAAATATAATTATATGAGCTCTTCTTTTTCAGATTTTTGGAACAAATTAAATTGTGCGATAGTTTACATGTTCTCTATTTTCAGGAACTGTGTTATGCTTTTTAATTCTTGGAACATTGAACTTTGATCAATTTGAATTTTGAACTTGCTCTAAATTGATTTTAAACTGATAATATTTGATGATCATAATGTGTCCATGTTAAGTTTGGGCATGATTTAAAAAATATTTTCATATTTTTGTTTTTAAGGAGGGAGGAATGAAACAGGAACACATTATGATTGACTATGATTTTGTATGGAAATATTCCCCTCGTAATTATTTGCCTGTATTCTTCACCTGGGTTGATATTTATCATATCTTATCGTATATATATCTCGATAGAAGTTTAAATGCCGTCAGGGTACTAAATATAGATATGTCACGTGGTTATTTTAGTAATAAAAAGGTGTGTTCAATCTCGCCAGGTTGTCCAATTTGTAGTTGAACACTGCACGGACTATTCTCCTCTCCCTTCCTACTATGGGTCATTTCTCGACACGCTACTTTACTTTTCTCGTCAGGGGAACGTTTGGCAGTTTAAGTATGGGCTGGGGGTAGGATTTTCACTATTCTATATGTCGTAATTGTTTGTATTGTAATAAAGTATGTAAACTGTAGTAATCTTCATCGTTTACTTTTCATCTGTTTTGTCGTCACGTGGCTGGAGAAGTAGAAATCCTACAAACCTGAAGACAGGCACTCAGAGTCAAGCTGAGTCCTGTTACAAAAGAAAGAAACCTCTGGCCCCCTGGCCAGGTCGGGGAAATGGCAAATCTAGCTATTAAAGCTAAATCAGCTGCACTCGTAAATGCAACGCTGAGTGTCCGATTTTAAGATCCAATGTTCGTTTTCGTACGTAAACATTACAATATCCGTAGAGGTGCAAGTGCACAACGTCTTTATTTTCACACATTCTAAATAATGCTGCTCAATTTGGTCCATTTTAAAGCTAGAACAAGCTTTTAAAGCTAGATTTAGCTTTTTAGCTAGATTTGCCGTTTCCCCGACCTGCTGGCATCCTGTTAAGCACAGGCTGCCGATGTTTATCTATTAAAAAATATAAACCAACCTTTTTATTGTTTTTTTTATCATACGTACAGGGAAAGAGGAAAAGGTATTTTACAGAAATCGGGGCGAAAAATTTAACCTTAAAATGTTGACATGTTTTTTTACCTGCTGAATCGTTTACTTTAGTTTTCATATGGAAATCAAGGCATCGTTCGATTCGTTTACACTTCAGCTATTTGCTTCTATAACGCACAAGTCGAAATAATGTCACTAGAAGACACAGCACGGCCGTTTTCCTGCTCCCTTACCGAACCTCGACCTACTTCACCTCTGCCATTGTCGTTTAAATCACGTGATCGCTAATGACGTGTGCAACTCCGGGCTGAAGAAACAGAAATAAAATATAATAGATAAAAAACGTCAAAATAAAATGGAACGTTTTGCAAAATTTTGTTTGCCTTATTTTTTAGATTAGACTTATGCTACTTCATTATTTTTTAAAGCATTTATAAGCTTTGAATACATCGTAAGGTTTGGAGGTGTGTCTTATGACGTCACGCGCATATTTCTGTTATTAGCGATCACGTGATTTAAACGACAATGGCAGCGGTGAAGTAGGTCGAGGTTCGGTAAGGGAGCAGGAAAACGGCCGTGCTGTGTCTTCTAGTGACATTATTTCGACTTGTGCGTTATAGAAGCAAATAGCTGAAGTGTAAACGAATCGAACGATGCCTTGATTTCCATATGAAAACTAAAGTAAACGATTCAGCAGGTAAAAAAACATGTCAACATTTTAAGGTTAAATTTTTCGCCCCGATTTCTGTAAAATACCTTTTCCTCTTTCCCTGTACGTATGATAAAAAACAACAAAAAGTTGGTTTATATTTTTTAATAGATAAACATCGGCAGCCTGTGCTGTTAAGTTTAAGATTCAATATAGACAAGGTTTACGAACCTAATATCAATGATATTTGACCACAAATACAGTAATACACATATAGAGGTTTTTCAGCTTGATACTCCTCCTGATCTTTGACATCTGTACAAACAACGCTCTTCGATACAACCTTCGGCATCTCGACGTTTCGTCTTCAAGTTCTATGCCGCTTATATCACGTATAAAAAATGAAGACCTAAACGATAAAGTATATATCTTTTATATTTCAGTACAGAATTATGTCAAAGTCAGTAATAAAGGAGATCATAGATACAGGATTTTGAAAATTTCGGCATTCTAATCAAAAACACATATAACTTTTAAATGATTTAAGCGGCAAAAATAGAAAGTACAAGTCGACTTGAAAGTACTTCGACCAAATTAAAGGTTTATTTTTAAAACTTTATTTTGAAAATTGAATAAAACAAGATCATTGTCATGGCGAATTTTATCATAGACGTATTTGAATAGTTTTAAGATAATATAAATCCTGCATTTTATATAATTTCTTTCTTCATCTTGTTAAAATATACTAAAGATATTTCGGATCGAAATATTTGAAAAACAAGCTGACTTCAATTTTTTTATTGCACATGCGAAAGAAATCACAGATTGACAAGTAAAAATGATGCAGAATATTCCAAGTTCGGCCGCAAGTTCACCTGCTTATCCAGGTTTTTCTCATGGATCAAACAAAATGGACGATTTAGAATTCCCATACTGTCCAGATTCTAACAAATATGAGAAACTGACCAAAATTGGCCAAGGCACTTTCGGGTACAAAGTTTGAGTCACTCTTTTGCACAGGCACATGTAGAAAGACCGTCAATACACTATCCTGTTACCTGTTACCTTCCTACGAGATCTGTCAACTAGTCAAATGACTCTCTAGATCCATTCTGGTGTTTTGGCTAAATCCATGGTGATCTGCGTACGGCGTAAGACACTTCGGTCGAAATTTGATATCCTGTCCTTTCCAATGAGTATTGAGTTTGTTTTTGAACTGGTTTAATGTTTTGGCATCGACAACTTCATTGGGCAAACTATTCCATGTGTTAACTATTCTGTTGGTGAAGCTATTTTTCCTGAGTTCTAAACGACAATGTTTTTTCTTCAATTTCAGGCCGTTACTCCTTGTCCTTGTATCTTCATTTATTTCGTATAACCTCTGGTAACTCTTATCTAATCCCTTGATGTATTTGAAGGTTTGGACCATATCTGCTCTTATTCTTCTGTATTCCAGAGATGGAAGTCCTAGTGATCTTAATCTTTCAAAATAACTTAAATGGCTAATATCTTTAATAAGCTTTGTTGCCCGTCTCTATGTATTTTCTATAGATATTGCATCTTTTTTGTAGAGAGTGTACCATGCACTGGATGCATATTCCAAATGTGGTCTTACTAGAGATTTGTAGAGGCTTAGAAAGGATTCCTTGTCTAAATGACTAAAATTTCTTTTGATAATACAAAGTTTCTGGTTAGCTTTCTTAACGGCTGTGTTGATATGTATATTGAATTTTCAGTTGACTGTCAATATGAACTCCTATATCCTTTTCACACTCCGTTTTCTGTATAACTTTATCTGACAATTTGTAGTCATCTGGCGAGTATAACTTGCCTAGATGGAGGTGCTTACATTTGTCAGTGTTGAAATTTAGCTGCCAGGTCCTTGACCATTCCTCAAGTTTGTTAACGTCTTCTTGTATGCTCCTTTGATTCGATGTGTTGTTTGAAGGCCCATAGAGTTTAGTGTCATCAGCGAATAGTTTTATGGCATTTGATACAGACTCTGGAAGATCATTGATATATATTAAAAAGAGAACCGGTCCGAGTACACTCCCTTGGGGAATTCCGGATGTTATATCCATCCAGGAAGAATATTTCCCATTTAGGACCACTCTTTGTTTCCTCTCTTTTAGAAATTCAGAGATCCATCGGTGTACTTTGCCTTTGAAGCCATAGGCTGCTAATTTTTTTAAAAGTCGCTGATGGGGTACCGTGTCAAACGCTTTTTGGAAGTCAAAGTATATGACATCGACATCTGATTTTGTGTCTAATGAATTTGTCCATGTGTCAAGAACTTCAATTAATTGTGTGGTACATGAATGGCCCCTCCTGAATCCAAATTGATGATCTGTAAATAAGTTATTTGATTCCATGTGTTTGACGAGGTTATCTCTTATGAGTTTTTCCATAATTTTACACGGGATGTCAGGCTGATTGGCCTATAATTTGAAGGTTCTACTTTACTTCCTTTTTTGTGAATCGCTGACACATTAGCTAATTTCCAGTCAACAGGGAGATTCCCTTCGTCCAAGGATTTCCTACATAATATTGCAAGTGGTTTATTTATGTTTTTTGAGGTTTCTTTTAGAAATTTTGGATGGATTTCATCAACTCCCTGAGACTTACTGGGGTTCAACATTCCCAGGAGTTTTCCAACGTCGTCACTGTTGATGTCTATGTCTGTTAGGACTGTATTGTAATTTCTTTCCTCAAATTCTGGCATGCTTTCATCTTCTTTTGTAAACACCGAAACAAAGTAATCGTTCAGAACTGTCGTTTTCTGTACTGTTTCCTCCACTATTTCTTATGGAGGGGGATTAGGGTCACAATGCTATTTGACTTGCTTACATGCTTCATGCTATGTTGCTTCATTCAATTTTTGATTATTCCATGTTCATTTGTCTTGCTTCCATTTCAAATTGACTTTATCTTTCTTCCTTGTGTAATTTTGCTTCCCTGCATTTTACATCTGTCCTCGTCAATGCATAACTGTCATTATACCATGCGTTATGACATCCTTCTTTCTGCCATTATCCTTTCGTCTTAATGCTATTATTGCTTCGTCAATGCTAACTTCAATTTTGATACCAGATGGCGCTTCGCGGGACCGCATGTGCACGTTCCTTGAAATGAACTTTGAAACATCCCCTGTCGTTAGAAATTTCTTTTAACTTCTACTACAGTATCGTTCGAAAAGTAATTATATTATCGCACGAGAAGACAGAAGTAGATTGGCTGTATAAATATTTGAAAAATATTTTGAAGTAATTATTAAATATTTGATTTTGTATGCATCAGATTTTTGTAAGTTTTAACCGTGACTATAAAATATTCCTCAAAAAGAAAAATCTGAGTGGCGTAGTGGTTAACATGATTGCCATGAAATTTTATTTTACACCTTTCCGAGTGGGTTCGAATCCCGGACGAGGATACATTTTTTCCTTTTGTCAATCTTTAGTATAATGTAACTTGTCCATGTTGTCCATCTGCCCAGTAGAGGATGTAGAAAAAAATTGGGGGTACTTATAAAAATAAAATGTTTTATGCAATTTTTTTTTCAGTTTTTCTTTGGGGGGGGGGGGGGGGGGGGGTCATTGTTTTGGAAAAAAATATGGCGGGCAACTGTACATTATCATTATTCAGTTGAAATAGAAAAATATTTTTATTACAAAACTTTGCAAAAGCTTCGTTGGCTCACTATCGTCGCTCGCAAGTCATCTACAAAAAGTCATAATTTTAATTACTTGCCTTTTATATGCCCGTCAATGTCGTTTCTGAACCATAAATCGGGTGATTCTTGCATAATAAGATAAAACCTCTATAATAATTGACTTTGAAGTATGGACTTATGAAGGTCAATGTTCAAGGTCAATCCTTGCAAGCATCAAACGCTTGGATTTCATTCTTAACCTTGATCTTGGGTCGAACAACAGTGGCGGATATAGGGGATGCTCCTGCACAGACCCAATATTTTCCCGGCAAAAACAGGTACATCAGTAAAATCGGCAAAATTCGCCCTTGAACCCCGGCAAAGGGGGCGCTGGATCCGCCACTGAACAAGAAGAATCTGACAAGTTTGCCATAGTGCAATCCAATTAAAATTATACCTTCCTTGCGCTCCTAACACAGAGTATAGGAACACAATGAAGGTCTAAATTTTGGCCATTGTTGTAAAAGGTTGTGAATGACACTGAATTGTTTTTGTGCCACGTTCCTGAGCAGGCGTAGTCCCGGACCAACGGCGTAGCTCTGCCTGAAAAAGTGAAGGGGCACAACATCCCAAAATTTCTAACAAGCAAAAATAAATAAATGAAAAAAAAAATGAATAAAAAAGGGGGAGAGATTAAAAAATATTGGGGTTTCATGTTCTGTATGCACAAATTTTAACATTTCTGCTGCAATCCTTAATTTTAAGTACATTGTACATGTTGTACATGAATAAATGTCTGGCGAGCAGTACTTAGCGAGCCAGGAATTATTTTTAGCAAAATATTGACTTATCAGAAAATACTTTCTATACCCTCTATCATTACATGTAATAATATTCTATATAGATTGAGTTAAATGTCTTCATGTACATAAAGTAATATGTATAAAGGATGGATCAGAATAGCTAAATTATTCAGAAAGTCTATAAAGAACTGCCCCCCCCCCCCCTTTCTCCTACACTCCCATTGTCCTGGACAACAGCTTGGAGTAATTTTGGCATACAGAGATGTCAAAAGGTAAATTTTCAAGGTCAAAATTATGAAAGGAGGCTAGAAACTGCATTATTGACTGAATCAATGGGGCCGGGGATGTTGATCTCTAGGTTCGATCAGTGTAGGACGCGCGGCAGTTTCAATTTATCTAGAAATTTTCGATATGAAATACCGCCTTTCCCACGATATCTCAGAAACAAAACTGACTTCTATATAATTTCCCACCCACCATTCAGAAAAAAAAATTTATGAAGCCGATGGGATTCGAACCCATGCAGGAAAAAAATGCATTAAATATCCGGCGCGCTTACCGCTGTGCCACGAAGTTATAACAAGTAATATTGGAATGCAAAACTTTATAGAGTTTTCAAATCCCCAATTGGATATTACTGTATAAAAAACAAACAAACAGAAAAGGTCCAAATATTTATCATATGATTTCTCTTTTTTTTTTTTGTTCAAATATTTCAATCGGCTTTTGTTTTTTTTTCCCGCTATTTATAAATCATTTTTCCAAGTACTGCAACAGGGGACGTCTCAAAGTTAATTTCAAGGAACGGACACAAACTGAGCGCCACCTGGTATCAAAATTGAGTTTAGCATTGACGAAGCAATAATGGCATTAGGACGAAAGAATGATGGCACTATGAAAGATGTCATAACGCATGGTAGAACGACAATTATGCATTGACGAAGGACAAATGTAAAATGCACGGAAGCAACATTACACAAAGAAGAAAGACAAATGCAATAAAGTCAATTTGAAATGAAAGCAAGACAAATGAACATGGAATAATCAAACATTGAATGAAGCAACATAGCATGAAGCATACAAGCAAGTCAAATAGCATTGTGACCCTAATCCCCCTCCATAATTTCTCCTGTTTTTGATTTTAGATTTGGTATGCTCTCTTTGATTTTTGTTTTGCTTTTTACATACTTCCAGAATGATTTCGGATCCTTCTTTATGTTCATTGCCAAACTCTTTTCATATTCCCATTTTGCCAGTTTAACTGCTAAACTCGCCTCGTTACGTGCCTTTTTGTATATATGTTGATTATATGTGTTTGGACAATAGATACGTTTACGCCACGCCTTTTTCTTTTTCCTCAAAAATTCACGCGCATCAGGATTCATCCATGGAGTTTGATAATACTTGGGCTTGTCTTTTGCGATTCTCTCCGGTACATTTTCTTTTATAATATTTGTTATGTTTGTCTTAAAGGTAGCCCAGGCATTTTCCATCGACTTTTCCTCGAGGTGCGTTTTCCAATCAATCTCATCAATTTTCCTTTTGATAATTTCATAATCCACTTTAAAATATAACGGTTTTGTCCTTGTATCAAAATTTTGTACACTATTTACATTCACATTAAAGGTTAAAATCACATGATCACTAGATCCCAACGGGGCTTGAGACTCTAAATTTGCCACTATATAATCTGGGTCTGAAAATACTAAATCCAAAGTACTTGGTTGTGCATTGTCCACAATCCTGGTTGGAGCTTTCACATGTTGTGTTAAATATTTGTCCCTACAAAGTTCCAGAAATTTGGTACTTATGTGGTTTTCTGACACACTTGTGCTTTCTGTTTCCCAATTTATTTCTTTGAAGTTGAAATCTCCCACTATGACCCTGTATGTACTGCAATTGGTATGACTGAAAATTTTGTTGAGATCATCTAGGGATACTACACTGCTGCTCGGGCTTCTATATATGGCTTGAATAAGTAGGGTCGAATTTTTATTTACTTTGATTTCCACACTTGTAGTTTCGACTTCTTGTAATTCTTTAACGACCGTTTCATTGTAAGCTATGGCCGTCTTTATATACATCAGAATTCCTCTTCCATTATGCCAGCTTCCATTGGTGATTATTGTATAGCCCTCAATAGACCATTCACAGTCTTCATGCTCCCAGTTAGTTCTATTCTTAGGCAGGCATTCTGTAATAATCATGAGGTCAAAATCCTCCTTTGACGCTAAAGCTGAAAGTTCGTCCACTTTATTTGACAATGAATCTGCATTTGTATAAAATATATGAAGAGTTTCTTTGTTAAAAGCATGTGAATTATTTAAAGTTTCTGTTGTGTTAAAAACTAAATTGGAGTTAAAACTTGAGTCCTATACATCACTACTCAACGACCCGTCACCTTCTGCATACTGTAAAGTTTGACTTAGATCCACGCCCATAACAGTTGGTTCATTCTCTTCCTCTAGGGGGTACAATATTCTATCACCATGTAACAGTACTTGGCTGGGAAACATCTCTGTCCCATTAAGTAGGATATCCGACCTCTGTGAAGGTGCCATTGTTGGCTCCATAGTTTGTATAAAATTTGTAGGCAAGATTGGATTTCTTCCTATAGGTGACCTGTCGCCAATATCCATACTCACTGTTTGTATTGACTGTCTCTCCCTCCTTTTTATTTGTAGTTTTTCTGACCTTTTTTTCCTGTTTTCTTCTCGTTGCGCTGGAGTGAGATCCTTCGAAATTACAACTTTTTTCAGTGAGGGGGGTGCTTTCTCCGATATGAGCCTTGACTTTGCCAGAATGTTCTTCCTGGTTTTTTTGTCCTCTAGGACAATCTTAGTTGGACGTATTTTAGTTTGAGTACGTTTACCCAGTCTAAAAATAGCTCTCGTTTTCATAATCACTGATATCAAGACTACTCATCAAGCTCTGTATGTTATCGTTGTCAAACTGTTTACGGGTTTCGGTATCTTCACTATCCGACTCTGGCAGATTAAACAACACTAAATTAGAAACACGGTTTTTCCTTTCATCGTTTTCACGAATTTCTGCCTTAATTTCTGTTCGGACCATATCAGTAACTGATTGTTTTATTTCTAACGTTACTGTATCTTTCATTGCATTGACCTCTTGACTAACTCTGGTCCTAAGGTTCCTGTCCATGTTGTTGACTGTTGTTTCAAGTGAATCCAGCCTTTGAGAGTTTTTTTGTTCAAGATTATCAATTGCTGATTTGAGACTGCTGAATGTTGGAAAATTTGATTTACAAGAGTTACACGTCCACTTCAGGTTGTCGTTACTATTTAAAATGTAGTGGGCCAGTTCCAGTGAAATTTTTGAGCAGGGTACACAGAAGCGGAGGTCACAGACTGAGCATCTAGCTCTCAGTTCATTTTCTTCAAGGTCTCTGTAGCACTTTGAACAGAAGTTACTGTATAGTCTGGCCCTCTTAAAAAGTGGTTGGAGGTTGTCGTGTATAGGAGTTGATGTATGGAATCCTGTGGCCATACTTGCTGCATACATTAATCACATACAGTGTAATCACAATATTATAAAAGTAAATGAATAGACAACAGAAAATGACAATTAAATTATTAGCTCTAGACAGTGTTTTCTGTTTTGTGATTTTGCGTCAAAGTTGAGGGAATATTTACATCATAGGCTACTTTTAAGTTGTTGAATAGGTTATAACATTTTTGTGACTGGCAATTCTAGTTTGCCTAGTTTGTCTTATATTCAGTAGCTAATCTTTTTTTGACGCTAACAATACACATATAAAAACACAATACAGTGGTTTTCCTACTCACACCAAATGATATTCATAGGATATGACAAAGGTAATGAACAGTTTAAAAAATAATGAAAAAGAGTGGTGTGCTCGACAGTATTACCAGTAGTAAACGTAGTAAAGTAAAAAAAAAATTGAAGACACAACTTCTATTTACAATTGAATATTTTATATTTATGTTAACTAGTTCGTAAAATACACTATCAAATCTTTTCTATCATTTGTGTCTCCTACAAAGAGCGGTAACTCTTGCGTATTCAGCACTGCAGTACAAAATTCGAAAAAATATTTTGACATGTTCCCTATCTGTTAGATCAATAAAAATGCATGAATTTGATTCAATTATTCATATTTTACAGTAAAAAAAATATATTGACCTTAAAGTGTAGATGTTTCACTATTTTCTACATAATTCAAATATTCAGGAGGCTTGACGCACCTGTAAACGTTCTTGTCGCAAGACCAAAATAAAACTACATGTGCTTCCCGGTTTCAAGGTCATGGAAAAAAATATAGTCTATCAACAAAAAATTTCTTCATTTAGAAAAAAAATAAGAAAGTCACCAGGTGAACAATGATGTTGCATAAAAAAATCCACTTCCGGTTGAGAAAAATATGTCAGAAAGTTTGATTACTTCATCCACCAAGGAAGAACTATATTTCATTGGGTAGCCTGAAAAATAGTCCTTTGTTGTGATTTCACTGCGCAAGGATAATTTGACACCATTCCTTTCGGTATGCTTCTGAACATTACCATACAATCTGTTTGTCAGTATTCTCGGGACCCCCTGGGACTCTATGTGAAACCCCAAACGGGGACCATTTCAAGGAGACGGTAAATTTGATAGTGCAATATCCTGTATGGTCATAAGAGAATACTGGTATCTTATAGAGAGACAAGGCTTCCGACGAATTTTCAGCTAGAAGTAGCATTTCTGCAATTTTTTGCATTTGAAGGGCAAAACGGGGTATGACCATAAAGATTTATTTGTATACTTCCTAATAACATCAATAATTCACCCAATTTTACCTAATTTGGACTGTTTTCTACTTTCTGTCTTGAACCTCCATTGCCAGATTAGCTTATCAGAATCATCCAGGTGTTTTACTTTGCTTACAGTAAGCATAGTAAAGCCTCTGAATGAATCAGTATTTGTCCAATCTGGCAATGGAGATTCAAGACAGAAAGTAGAAAACAGTCCAACTTAGATAGACGATTAGGCTATGTTATGAGATCTTTTTGGGTGAATTATTGATGTTTCTAGGAAGTATACAAATAAATCTTTATGGTCATACCCCATTTTGCCCTTCAAACATGACAAATGCAAACATTTCAGATGCTACTTCTAGCTGAAAATTCGTCGGAAGCCTTGTCTCTCTATACATATATTCCCTTATGACCTGTAAAGGGGTATCATACAAGAAATTGATACTCTTTCTACATGTGCCTGTGCTCTTTTGGTTACAATAGCATAAAATTTTTGGCCTGTTCTCGGTCTAGCTAGACAGAGAACAGGCCAAACTTTTATTCTTGAGTTGGTATTTATTTGGCCTGTTCTATTTGGAAAGCCAATGTGGACAAAAATAGGTATCTTCTAATGTTAGAAATTTATTTTCTAATATTTGAATTTTTTTTTTTTTTTTATTTGTTTTTTCTTTTTTAAATTTATTCTAAATCATAATAAATAAGACAATTAAAAAAAAAAAAATTTGAAATTCATTTCTTAATACTACGTCCCTATTGAATAGCCACTGTCCTCGCGGCTCACTTCAGAAACTGGATAAACTCATTTTGATAACTTTGTCATGAAAAAAAATAAAATCTGTAGCATTGAATAGAACTTGCTTATGGTATATGTTGCATGGTCGCTTGCAAAATACATTATTATACAGGCAAAATAAATTTTAGGTGGGGCGTTTTCAATGTTAGTATGATGTCGCCAAGTTTAACTTGGAGAGCGTCACAGCATCATGGGAAAAATTAGCATGGGAAATGGCCCATCTAAAACTTGTTTTGTCTATAAAGTTTTATTGTGAGTTCTGACTAACGTGCATTTTTGTACTTATAACTTAATATGCCAAAATTTACGACTAGGCGAGATCTATTGGATGGTATCAATTTCATTTATCCAGTTTCCAATGTGAGCCGCACGGACAGTGATATGAATATAGGCATTGCCTACGAGGGAGCGTAGCATGTTTCAATGTTATTGTCTTACTTTTAAAGCACCCGTTTGTCTAATTATCTACCAATTTATTTATCTACCAATTTATTCAAATTCTGTTGACTTTAAATTTGTAATTTGTTCATTAAGACACTATATAAACAAAATTATTACATTTTTTTCAGAGAGATTAGTACCTACATGTATCTCTATGCAATATGATAAGAATCAACCATTAAACATTTCAAGTTTCATTGAAATATTTATATTTTGTAAATTACAAAATAACAACTCATATGAA
This sequence comes from Pinctada imbricata, assembly GCA_033119305.1. Classification (NCBI taxonomy): domain Eukaryota; kingdom Metazoa; phylum Mollusca; class Bivalvia; order Pterioida; family Pteriidae; genus Pinctada; species Pinctada imbricata. The sequence continues at coordinate 23,907,712 of VSWD01000011.1, read as the reverse complement.
ATTGAGGCAGTTTCTGGTACAGCACCAGTAAATGTAGTCCTGTTTACAAGACTCTGGTACTCTTTTTTATGACTGAAGTAATAAAATTACAGTCATGTATCATGGAAATATTTGTCATTGTTTTCCTCTATTTTTCCCAAATAATCACCCTGAGGCCACAATTAAAAAATTGTTTGTTTCCCCTTGGGTCTGTTTTTTCCAAGTGACCCGGCAGGCGGGTACTTTTTTTTTTTTTTTTTTTTTTTTTTGCTGCCAGAACTACATGTTAAAGTCGTTTGAATCCAAATTACACATTACTGGACTCCTTACAGCTGCACAGTCACACTCGGTGTTTCTAATTGATATGATAAAGACTAAGAGCTGGCACCTGGCGACTTCTCGCCTCTTACTTCAGGAAAAATCGCCGCCTGATTTCCGTAAAAAATATCTGTTATGTCTCAATTTCTATCGCTGGTTAAGTATGAAATGTCTATTTATTTTATTGAACATGTTCAAAAGAAAATTACGTTGTCCTGTAAAACCTACTCTATATAAACAAAATTGTCCCGAGATACACGATAAATATTTCAGCAACAGGTGCATCAAGTGTTTCAGCACGGCGTAACAGGTCATTTTACGGCAACGTCAAAAAGACTCAAATTTACGAGAATAAGATGCACTATAGAACGATTACATCTCAACTTTTTTACGACTTGTAAATATTGAATTTGTATAGATATTGACCACGCGCAACCACGAGTTACGGACTATAAATGACCGGCGTTTTCCAGTGCATGATAAAGATACACCTTTCTTTCTCGGTCTGTTTATTATATGTAAACAGCGAAAGTGAAAAATAATTATACGAGCAACATCAAGAACTCATTGTAATATTGAGTCTATTGATAATGACGTTCACGTTGCAAGAAGTTAGCACGGACCGCCGACAACCGCTAGAGAAACGTAGGTTAAACATAACCGAATACGTACAGTACTATGATCAGGTAGTGCAAACGTGGTTATTTTCGCAGGGGGGGGGGGAAGATTTCGTGATTATGTATTTATAACATCAAGACGTTTCGCTTGGGGGAAATATTCGCGATAAAAATGTCTTTCCCATTGCGAGAATGCAGCGGTGATATTTTCGCATCGGGGGAATTTGGGCAAATTCATTTGATTCGCGAAAAACGCGAAAATTACACCCACGCGAAAACTTTCACTTTTACAGTAGTAGTTTTCTTATTCACTCGATTTTTTGCATTTAAATAATATGCCTGAATTTTGGCCCACTCAGCGGACCCTTCCAAATTAGTGATGGGTCTTTATAGCGTTCAAACTTCAAACGCCTATCCATGAAACGAGATTTCACAAGTTGAGGAACTAGATTGGGCACATGCGTATACTATACATGTAAAGCACTTGCAGAATTCGAAAGGTACATGGTTGTTTGAAATTTTACATCCGTAGACCGAGCGCTCGTCTATCATGTTCTCAAAAAACGTTGGGAGTATATTTCCAAGAGAGAGACATAATTATTAATGTACCAATAATACCTTTATATATGACTGACAGTTCAAAGCCAACGAGAATGGGAAGACGAGGGGGGGGGGGGAACGGAAAGGTTTCTTATAATAATGTAGGAATGGGAAAGCTACTGAGTTGATTTACAATTCTATTTGGATAGAATATTGTAAGGTTGAAACTGAAAATGGACATGGCCGTGAATTGATTCCTGGACCAAAATAAAAAAAAAAAAAAGGGACTTTTTGGCTATAAAAAAATCGGACGCAGCAGCGTTTTTCCTGAGCCAGTCAGGGCGAGGGGAAACAAACAATTTTTTAATTATGGCCTGAAATTCCCAAAGAGGAATTTTGAAAAAAAATCACCTGAGAAAATAGGACCCAAAACCTGGAAGTCAGCACAAAATGTCCTATTTCTAAGTGCATTTTTTAAAGGTTTTTATTCATCCCATGTTCAGTTCAAGCAAATCAATGGATTATCAGTGTTAATAAATGATACTTTAAGGTAAACTTTGGTGAGAATTTGTACAAAAATTTTCCCAATTTCAGCAAAATGTCGCAAATTTTCCAAAATAGGACAGGCATAGGCACCTTTCCCAAAATAAAAAAAAAACCTGATAGTTACAATCAATGACATTTTTGAAAGGTGGTTCGTATGGCATGTTGCAATTTATTAAAAAATGTCGCAAAAATGGTTCACGTACAATCTCCCTCTTTGTCAACTGCCAAAGGGAGAGATCTCCCTCTTTTGAGAAATTCAAAGTTGACAGGTATGAATTTAGTTAAGTATTTATTTTAAAGTTTTATATATCTTTGTTCAGCATGGTTGTTCTGTTTTGAAGTTTTCTACATTTTTCTTTGCAAGAGGCTGTGAAGTTTACGATGTAATATTGGATTTTTTTCAGGGAGGTGTTTAAAGCTAGAGACAGAACAACTAGGAAACTTGTTGCCATGAAGAAAGTCCTGATGGAGAATGAAAAAGAAGGGGTAAGATATGGGCGATTTTGTCTAATAGTTATCAAGTTTTTATCAAGATTATGTTCTCATTTCCAACTTATTGGAACTACATATACATGTACTTGAGCACAGTTCCGTGTAAGAAATTAGAATCAGGCAGTTTGAAAAAGTACCAATTCATGCAAAATAAAATCCCACAGAAATGAAAACGTTAAACTCATCAGCTAGATCCACACGCGGGCAATTTTATTTTTCACTATCTAGTATCAAATTTGAGATGCAAGCATACCAATTTCAATGAATTATGAAGGATTTATTGTTTCTTGCAACATTGTTGCAATCGGCAATTGTCGAAATTGTCATATTTTCTATACATTCTATTGAAAAAAATATCTCGAGTTTGCATTATTGCAATGGTAAATTTAAGTAATGATGGTGTTTTGTGAGTTTCTTACAGTACCTTGAACAATTCAACTTAAAAACCTATGTTTTTTTTTCATCATGGATCACCCCTTGCCTAAGTTTTATAAATAGCTTTATTTAGCTACAAAGTACATGTCATTGTATCTGTATTTACACTTGATGTCTTTGCACTGTAAGACATAAATGTAGAATAAATTTTTGATTTTCCTAATTAAGAAGATTGGGAAGGGTTTATGCCAAACACAAATGTCTTTATTTTTGTCTGTTTTGGTCAATATGTTGGGTATTAGGAAAGCATAATTATTGTACAGATGCAACCAAGTTGTTACTTTGCATTAGATGCTGCATCTGACCTATATTTTGCACTTGGTTGATAAGGTAAAACAGTTCAGTAAGATTTCTTAAGATTTGCATGAACTTTTTTTACATATTCGAAATTTGATGGTTTTGAAATATTACACTGCCATCCATAAATTAGTATACACTATTTCTGTTAATGCTGCCGTTAAAAAATGAACAGTTTCGAATCCATTGCTGTATAACTCTGAAGATGAACCTTATAGAAATCATTTGCAACAAACTTGACCCAAATATTTACATTTATTGAATTTTTATTATTTTTTATATAAAAATGACAATTTTTGAAAAAAAATTGTGCGATGAAAAAAGTTTCTTTTTTACATTTTCTTTATCACAATTCATAATTTTGAATTATGTGAAACCAATTATTATGATTCTTTCAGGTTCAGAATGGAAAAATTAGGATTAACTAATATTGAACTTAGAATGATTTTCTTGTTTGTATAGTTATTTATGGATGGCAGTGTATGTCTCGATGAAATTATATTATAGCAGACAGAAAGATGCTGTGTGTTATTTAAGGATTATTTTTCAGCTTTTGTGCTTTATCTGTGTGTATTGGCAGTAGGGAATGGAAAAAAATATGTAAAGCACGAAATGCTTTTCATGAATTTTTTTCTATTCCCTGCTGCCAATACACACCGATGAAGCGCAAAAGCTGTAAAACAATCCTTATATTTACATTTTACGTGTTAATTTAAAAGTTATCTCTGTCCTTTTTTCATCCCGTTTCTTTATCATCGCAGAGGGAGAAAGTCACTTGATGTAACAGCAAACGAACGTTCGACGTTTTTTGCTAGCTTCGAAGTAGTACCCTATGTAAGGGAACTTTGTAGCAAAATGAGAAACTGAACTTTGTCTTTTGGTTGTATTTTGAACATTTCAATTAATACTGAAAAAAGTTGAATCATGAATAATCTTGACTTTTATCCAACATAATTCAGACCAAGCAGAGGGTTAAAGCGGGTTAAACTGAAAGAAATTTCACAGAAACATTTGAAAACTCACTGTTTAAACTGTTCAGACCAATGAAATTAATCAGTACCATCATACAGACTTCTGTAAATTGCCCTGTTTCTTCTGGATTAATTAGAATAATGCGAAATTTGAGTACAGACATGGAAAAGATACATACACGTGAAAACTTGATCGATATTGTAATGACTTACCTCAAGCTCAACATGGCTCAAGATTCGCTGATACTCAAAATATTTCTGATATTATGATTCCATAAGAAGCAAAGATAAATTCACTGTTGATAAAGGCCATAAGTGGACCAAATCCTATCCTAAATATTGAATATTTGATCCACTAATGTCCAAAACATAGCATCTTTCTGTAGACAACAGTGATCGAAGGTTGTACTTGAACTTCGTCTGGTGTGACACATGAACGACTTACTTCATCACTTTTCATGGAAGTGTACAAGTGGATGACCTAGATTTTTACATATTTAATCACTGGGGTAGACGGCATCGTTTGATAATGGAATATACATGATTTGAATCTGTGTTAAAGCAATAAATGAGTATTTTATGAGAAATTAATCCGCATATGTTCCCAAAGTCACATGATAGGCTCTAGTGTTTATGGAGAATTAAAGCAACAGTTTGTTCGGTAGGTACATTTACATGATCACTATACATGTACACGACTGTATGTATCACATATTCTTCTCACAATATTGTATCATATACTTACAGTTTCCCATCACTGCTCTAAGAGAGATTAAAATACTTCAGTTATTAAAACATGAAAATGTGGTAGACCTGATAGAAATAGCTAGAACTAGAGGTGAGTTCTTCACTATTTTTATGCCCATGTGATTTTTCATGCTCTGAAAACAGTTAATTATTTAAAAGTCCTGAAAGCAGATACATTTCTTGAAATCTACTGTAACAATAGTTAATATCTTGAGATTTGTACATGTTTATTGTATTTATCAGACTTACAGTAATATAAATTATGTTAAATCACTGAATAAGCAGCCTGTAGAACTGCATGTATCCAATCTCAGCATTTTTGTAATACATGATGTAACATATAGTTGAATGTTTGTCTTGTTTTCTCTTTAAGCAACCTCATATAACAGAATGAAGAGTACATTTTACCTGATCTTTGAGTTTTGTGAGCATGATTTAGCTGGGCTCCTCAGTAACGCACATGTCAAGTTCAGTCTCGGAGAGATAAAGAAAGTCATGCAGCAGTTACTTAACGGACTGTACTACATTCATAGTAGTAAAATATTACACAGAGACATGAAGGCTGCAAATATTCTTATAACTAAGAATGGTGTCCTTAAACTGGCAGACTTTGGACTGGCACGAGCCTTCAGTGTGACAGCAAAAGATAAAATGAAACTTCTGACCAACAGAGTAGTGACATTGTGGTATAGACCACCAGAGTTATTACTTGGTGAGAGGATATACGGCCCGCCCATAGATATGTGGGGGGCAGGGTGTATCATGGCAGAAATGTGGACCAGGACACCTATCATGCAGGGCAAAACAGAACAACATCAATTACAATTGATAAGTCAGCTTTGTGGGTCAATAACAAAAGATGTGTGGCCAAATGTCGACAAATTAGAATTATACGATAAAATGGAATTGCCGCAAGGACAAAAACGCAAGGTCAGAGAAAGATTGAAGCCTTACGTACAAGATAAGCATGGGATAGACTTACTGGACAGTCTGTTAACACTGGATCCAACAAAAAGGATTGACTCAGACTTGGCACTGAATCACGATTTCTTTTGGTTAGATCCCCCTCCGTGTGACCTGAAGGAGATGCTGTCTCAGCATCAGACGTCCATGTTTGAGTACCTTACACCGGCACGTAGACCAGGTCAAAAACCAGCACAAGGAGGCAATAGGAGACCTACACAAATGCCAGACCAGCATTTCGAAAGAGTGTTTTAAAGAACCGATACATGTTCTCTGATATAGATACAAAGAAGCATGTTTATGTTTTATATATCCTGTTGGCTAGTCTCAAAATATTAATCTTACGTGTTGTACATGTAGGGAATTTTCATGTCAACTACAAGGTAGAAAAAAATTTAAAAAAAAGAGAGGAAATTCATACGTAAAATGTAACTTTATGTGGATAAATTTATCATTTTCAAGTTTAAAACTTGCCTTTTCTATGTCACACCTAGTAGCATACATGCACCTTTCAAATAAAACCCTTTCTTTGTGTTTAGGATGATAATCAGAACTTTCATTACATTTTAAGTAATTTATTTTTCATTATCAATTATCAGGTTTTAAAAGATTTATTGTTAAACAGTACACGTTAATAATTTGATATTAAGGAAATTGATAGACTGAGTGAAGTTTTCAATCTCTTAGGATATGGGTCACACAAGTATATGAAGTATAATGACCCTGTTGCCTACTTCGGAAAACAGAAAATTGTGATTTTTCTACTTTTTCCTCAACATAATTATGAAAAATGTATATATCCAAAGTAAGCCACATGATTTTATGGATAATATGTCCGTGTTCATTTAAAAATTTATTTTAAAAGAAGTTCAAGGAAATTTTTTGACATGCATGAATTGACATGATGAAATGAGGATAAAGGAGAACATTATATCAGTATTTATATTTGAATGTCATATATTTTGATTTTCCACACCTGTTTGTGTTCATAATGATATGAAGCTTTATACGGTAGCAAGATGTGCTAATGACTTGAATAAATTATATAATTTATAATTTTGAATTGTTTTTTGCTGCATTTTAGGAAATAAGACCATGCCATCTCCCATGTGAAACATATAAACGTATTAGAATATAATCAGAAAAGTGCAAGGTAGACAACTTATATGAAATTTATAGACCTTATGCTATGGTTGTGTTGGTATTTGGATAAGGTATTTGATTTAATGTATGTGAGTGAAAGATGACGTGCATATGTAGGTTCATCTAGAGATATCATAATAACACAATGCTTTGTATCTTTTAAATTTTCAACTTATCCAGGTTAAGATAGTTTTGCATGATGAGACACTCAGTGAGGGTGGAGGTCACACATTTAAAGTCAAACATACAACAGGTGACATACAGCTCTCAAGAACAGTATAATCATTTGTTCCCAATAGTAAAGCAGAAATGACATATACATGTATATTAAAGTTCTTGAGGTCAAACTTCCAATGATGAACTTTTATACTGATGTCCTAATATATTTCCCTTTGTTATGTGTCCTCTTTGGGGCAAGGAATAGTTCCAGTATATATCACACAGTTTGTGTCTGTTAGTTTTAAACTTAAAACTAGTGTTGTTGAAACCCAAAACTTGAACAATATATACAAGGTTGAGATTGCTATACAATGGCTACACATCCAGATGATAACTTTTACTGCATATTACACAAAGTACAGCGCAAGTCATCAAATCTTTGAGACCAACTTATATATCTAACCATTAGCACAGCCTATTGGTTGAAATGCAGTGCTGCTAAAGTTCATTTTAAAGTTAAGTTATTGTACATTAAAAGTGATGTACATTGTACCAACAGCAGAGCTTTTGCAACATTATGTTATACAGAAGTGAATAAGTTGTCAAGTAGATGCACTTTAAAAATAAGACCAGTGTTTTTTACTTGTATAACTTTTTTGGAGAGGTGACAATCCAGGTCTGAGCCTAAGATTATATGACTATCCAATACACCCATGTGTTTGTATCATTTCAAAGGATTGTAGATGTACACCAGTGGGTCCAACCAGCAGTTTTTGCTATTAGTAGAACAACCAAGTCGCTAAATTTGAAATTTTAATCAACACCCCTAACACAGGGCTAAATTTCATATCAAACGAAAGAATATAACGTGGGCCATGCGTTTGAGGTGTCGTAAACAAATTCGTATGGTCAGAATTTTTGTAATTTCACAGAAAAACGGAAAATTAGTAAAATTCAAATTCATAGATTTTTGAACAAAAACTTACTTCTTTTTACAAATGGATTATCCATTTGACCAAAATAAATGTCATTATGCTTATTGAAGTCAAAAGAAACTTTTGGGATTAAATTGATTTTTCTAATTCCAACTTCATGGATGAATGAGCACACATTCTAAGATAAATAGGTAAAATGGAAAAATTCAATTCTTTCACTTGAATTATGAGAATGTTGATTCAAAAATAAAAATAACCAAAAAGAAACGATATTTTGATATGTGAATGTGTTTTTTGGAAAATTTGACAGAGATCGATTTACAAACTTAAGAGTTAAAGGCAATTAAACTGCCCCTCCCCATAACAATGTTAATAATAATCACTACAAAATAAGCTAGATGTTTCCTCGATACTGTTACGGAGTTAAACACCACATAATTACAGCAAAGTCTAATTTTAGCATATTAATATGAATAAATGTATTGTTTTATTTTAAAGTAGACGACAAATTTACATAAGTGATTTTGAAAATAAAGCTTTTTGTCTTTCTGTACTATCTCTATTCTGATGATTTCAAACATTTAATATGGAAGCCTTTTGTCCGCCCAATTATAGAAATAATTTAGTAAAACAAAGATTTTGCGATCAACAAAACAAGGGAATGCGCATTGTGTTTTACTTCCACAAGCTTCAAGTTAGATAAGCAGCGTAGCTTCCTATATGACCCCTTCAATTTCAAGGCAATTATTGCATTTGACGATGTTAAAACACTTGTCGCTAAAACGTAACTTAAAGGCATTTGTACTACATGTAGATGTAGATGATAATGGAGATAAACTCTGATTTCTAGTTCTGGATCTCTCGTTTCTGATTGGCTGATTGTTGTTGGACATTATACGACAATGACCGCGTACGAAAAATATGACTTTGTATGCATTTTTTAAAAAGAGTTTTGACTGTTTGTTCATCATTTTCCATGCTTCATCGATATTGAAATAGAAATGACCATACATTAAAGGATGCCTATAGTAGGTCACCTACTAAGCACATAGTAAATGGTGTTCTTATCCGAAGTACTAAGTCTTCCTCTCACATTTTCGTATATAACGCCCTACTATTTTTTTCTGATTTGAAAAATGGAATTGCTCGACAAAAAAAAAAAAAAAAAAAAAAAAAAAAAAAACACTTCAAAATAATAAATGAGTGTAACCAGGTGCAAAATAGCTTTTCTGTCGGTTCCGGTATTACAGTTGGAAATAGGACATTCAAATTACTCAATATTAGGCACCTAAAATTGCGGATATATATTACACTTGTCTCATGATGCAATCGAATTGCTGTAGCTATACATGTAACATAATAAATTTGGACTTCTGATATAATTTTTGTAATCGGCTATTCATTTTATCAATTACATTTTAACCGTATTAATTCACTGAAACTTTCTTGTTGATCTTCTTTTTGGTACTAACGCTGAGCTGACAACACCAGTCTCGTTGTTATAAAAGTCTAATATTGTTGTATCGTATCTTGGACTCTTGAATATTCGTAGCTGAAAATTGGAACTTGGATACATTGCACTGACTTCAGTCATACTGTTCATACCTTTTTTCATACTTTTTATTTTATTCGGAGCGCTTCGGGAAAAACGGCCATCGACGCTCCAAAATTCCAGGCTCCTGTCGATCAAACTTTCCGTTGTCAACAGACCAGGACACACATTTTTCTGCTCTTCCTCTCCGAAATATATAGTTGTTTATTTGTTTTATTGTAGAAGTATGTATATAGTCATCATTAATGTAGGATTGCTCAATTACGTTACCAATATTACGTATGACTATGTGGTGTTTGTGCTATGTACAGCATCACAAAACAAAGCCCCCCCCTCCCCCCCAAAAAAAAAATTCTGTGACACTTTAGGACTTTCCATGAGATCCCCTGGGCGCCAATGCATCATGAAAAGCATCCACTCAATTTGTAACAGCTACGAATCTGAATGAGGGTAAGTACGGATGATAAAATTGAAAAATTGCACAACGTTAACGAAAGGCATATTTCAATGTTTAAAACAAAGAAAACGAAGAGTCCAAACTCTGACCAATGTACTTGGCATATATATTTACATCAATGTCGTTCTAAAATGAACGTCGTAAGATACTTTAATCATTTAATAGAAACTTCATGCGAAGTTTTGAAATTCACGTATTTTCATTACAACTTGTCACAAACGGGTCTCCATACGTGATCGTCACACGGCATATTAAAATAAGGTATTTTTCACAAATTTGTCAACAGGATGACATAATTCCTCTTTCGGCAGTTACTTTTATCAAACATACGTATATATACCGACCAAAAAGTACGATTTGATAAAAACTGCAACACGTGGTCAACCGAATCTTAATCTACGGAATCTTCTTTAGGAAATGACGGTTAACTTTAAAGTGTATACGCATTAGTTTTTTATATTTATTGATAAGCCTCTAGAAAAATTAACGATAAAAAGGCCTCAGAAATAATATACATATATTTGTCGATATGTTTCGAGACAAAAATTCAGTCTCGGGGCTTTAGATAATATATTAACACGGATTCTTCATATTTCATAGAAATTTGCATAAAACTGCTATTTTTCGAGAGAGGAGAAAATATTCTACCTCTTAAATAACTCTATATCATATTTACATATCTAATGCAAGAATTGCAATGACTCTCTGTACAAAACAGAGCCAAATATAGGAATACAGAGGATGTAACCGATAAATATTTCGTTTTTATTTTTCACGGTTTTATCACTTTTTACCCAATTTAAACAAAATCTGACCATGATGTATTCTTTACGACAGCTGTTCTTGAAAGCAGGGGTATTCAGCTAAAAGTTAAGACCAAATTCAGGCCTGTGTTAGGGGTGTTGATTAAACTCGAAAACTAAGCCCCTTTTTCAATTTGGTCGCTCTACTATATGCATTAATGATACATGTACATATAAACTTTTGTTGCAATACATGTACATGTATATACTACCATGCACAGGATAAGTTTACATAAACTTTTATTTTCTTTACATCACCTTGTATAAGTTTCATTTTCTTCACATGACATTGACTTATCCTTTCTAGAATATCAATTCTACAATACATTTGTACATTTTTTGGAGTATGGAGACTATAAACCAATCATCCTTCATGTGATAATTTTTTCAAGTACAGCAAATACAAGACATAGACAATAGTCTGATGGAGCAAGATCAGGTGAATAACATGAATAAGGCAGATGCTAAATCAAATTAAAGCCACAATCATGAATGACAGCCATGGCAGCTGACAGACTTATGAACAGAAGCATTGTCCTGATGGAACAACATACTTTTAACTAGGGAGCTTTCCATGGCGCTTAAGTTTAATATTTTCCTGTCACTGTGTCAGAAGTGGAGCATAGTATGTGCCAATGATTGTATGTCCTTTTTGGAGATTATCTATCAGCAGAATACCTTCTGCATCCCAGAAAACCGAGGCTCACAACATATCAATCAGCCCTTGTAAATACATGTAGCAAGAAATTTTACTTTTAAGGAGGCCAAATTCAATTTTTCTAAAAATTTCTGAAATTATATCATTCTTGTCTGTCCTTGACTATACAAACTTACATTTGATTCTATCCACAGGAAAATTTTCTAAGAGACTTTGAAATATGCATTAATCGACGTTTTCGTGAATTTCTTGATGACGTCATAATATTGAAAGCATCATTCCAGTTCTCGTAAAGCTATTGGAAATTAATTTTGATTTAACTTCCAAAATATCCATAAATATATTGCACTTACATATGGAAAAGATAAAATGATTTGTGTTTTAAACACAGGCAGGATACTTGAATAAAAGATGACACTATCACAAAAGAAATTGCAATTTCGAGCCAATTTACTGTAGTTGCTAGTTAATTATTAGGAATCCTGTGGACAAATCTTGGTCAAAAACTATCAAAATTATCAAGAATGTCCAGAGATGATTTCATGATTAAATGGGAAAAATTGAATATAGGATCGAAATATTACAAGGTTTTATATTTCTCCAATTTTTTCTTCCAAAATCGTCCATTTTCAATGAAGTGACATCCGCTTTCCTGTAACGTAAATTTGTAAACGAATACACTGTGATGAAGATTTAATTTTCTATTTCATACATGCTAAGTTTCAATGCAATACGTTTCGTAATAATGTTTTTATTGCATTTTGAATGCGAAGGTTTGTGACGCCATTTTTCCCAATAACGTCGAAATGTCGTCGTGGTTTGCTCATGGATAAAACTCCCAAAGTCCTAAATTTCGAAAATCGCCATAATTTCTTCAAATGACGCAGGAAATTATTCAAACTTCATCAGGATACTCAAATGCGTATATTAATCAGAGTATCAGATGTTTTCAGGGAGTTAAGACTGTACTTTTCCTAGGAGGCGAGAAAACAAATAATGCCACTGCCATATTGGTGTTCAAACCCTCCTTAATATAAATCCTGAATAATTAATGGAATGACTCAGATGCTTGAAAGATAATGGAGTAAAATAAATTCAACAAAGATGTAATCAAATATTCTAACATTTTTCTCATTTTATTCAAAATCAGTCATTTTTGTAATGGAAAAAGACTAGCAAAGAACATAAAACAATAGAAATAAAGAAACTTGTATAAAAATTAACAATATCACAGTAACTGGAACTGAAATAATTGTATATAAATGAATAATGATAAAAAAAACTGGTTCATATAAGCCTCTAGAATCTTCACATGCACGTTCATTGTATCAATGCAAATTTTATACATATACAGAATTCATCATTATACAATCACAATGTGAAATACAACACATATATGGAACTGTTCCATCAAAGTACATGTAACAACAAAGTCTCTACATAAATCTACTTTCTCATTAAATTAAAAACTCAATGCCACCACTCCTTCATCCTGTTGTAAGATATTGATAAGTCATAAAAGTATTAAGCCCTGTAGTGTACAATGCAGTTCTTGGATAGGAATTTTAAAATGTCTTTGTGAAAAATGTCCCTTTCCTCTGACATAGGCACACTACAAGGTAGCTTCAGTTGTTTTCATACATTGTATCGATAAGATGATAAGGTTGCTTATTGTCCCCCACTTTCGCGAAAGCGCGGGGACATTAAAACCGTCCCGTCTGTCTGTCCGTCCGTCTGTCTGTCCGTCAGTCAGAAAAACTTTAACCTTGTCCATAACTTTTCAATGGCAAGTGAAAGGGCTTTCATATTTCGCATATATATTCCTTGTGACATGACCTTTCTATGGATACCAAAATTTTGACCTTGTGACCTTGACCTTGGAGTTAGACCTAGTTTTCAAAAACTTTAACCTTGACCATAATTTTTCAATGGCAAGTGATAGGGCTTTCATATTTCACACGTATATTCCCTGTGACAAGACCTTTCCATGGATACCAAAATTGTTTACCTTGTGACCTTGACCTTGGAGCTTGACCTACTTTTGAAAACTTTAATCTTGGCCATAACTTTGAATGGCAAGTGATAGGATTTTCATATTTCACATGTGTATTTCTTGTAACAAGACCTTTCCATGGATACCAAAATGTTTGACCTTGTGACCTTTACCTTGGAGTTTGACATATTTTTCAAAAACTTTAACCTTGTCCATAATTTTTCAATGGCAAGTGATAGGGCTTTGATATTTCACATGTGTTTTCTTGTGACAAGACCTTTCCATAATACCAATATTTTTTACCTTGTGACCTTGACCTTTGGGTTCGACCTACTTTTCAAAAAACTTTAACCTTCTCTATAATTTTTAATTGAAAGTGATAGGGCGTTGATATTTCACACATGTATTCCTTGTGAAAAGATCTTTCCTTGGATACCAAAATTTTTGACCTTGTGATCTTGACCTTGGAGTTTGACATACTTTTTAAAAACTTTAACCTTGACCAAAACTTTTGAACGGAAAGTGATTGGGCTTTTAAATTTCACATGTGTATTCCTTGTGACAAGACCTTTCTGTTGGTAACAACATTCTGACCTTGTGACCTCGTCCTTGGAGGTTGATCCATAGTTAAAAACTTCAACCTCGACCATAAGTTTTGGATGGTAATTTTTAAAATATTTCATGTGCATATCTTTTTATAAGCCCTGCCCCTTGGTAACAAAACAAAAGTTTGAACCCTTTGACCTTTTCTTGGAGTTTAATCTTTCATATTTAGAATTTTGATTATATATGAGAATATATTATGAAAACTAAAGAATGGAAGGGGGGTGTCTGTAAGCATTTCTTTAAAGACAAACACCCCAAAGTGGGGAACCACAATTCTTTGAATTTGATTTTTTAACAATAATTATTATTTATATTTACATGTAAAATAATAGGGCTTTCTAAATTCCTCTTTGTAGACTTTCTTGCATTAACTAATTGTGTACAACAATTACTTTTTATCCCCAGGATAATGCATATTCAGTCAAAACCTCAAGTTCTCAAGAGTAACTGTTTTCAATCACTCAGGTATTCAACATTAGGGAATGGGTCTTAATTTCACTGATATAAAAGTAGAAAGTCTGTACAGTAGTAATAATGTAGATTTTTAAAATAATGAATAGATGTTGATAACAAATTTTGTTAACTTTTCATACTGCATTATTGTGATACATAATCAGCTTGTGCCAAGGAAATTTATGGGACACAAACAACAAACAGAGAAAAAAAAACCTAATGTAAGGGCAAACTGAAAGTTTTTCATCTGAATAATGCCCTAATCAACTACCCTGTCGCCAGGTTATTTCACTATTTTGTACATAGTTATAGCTGTATAGCCTGTGATCACATTTAAGATTCAGAGAATTTTTTTAGCCCAGCACTATAAGTATAAAAGTCTACACAGGAGACAGCTGGTGAAATTGAGCCTTTAATATTGGACTAAAAATTAAAGAATGACTTCTTCTAACTAAACAACCAAACTTTCACACTGCATATCAAAACCTGAAGTGACAGACATGTACATGTAAATGTACACGTTTGACTGTCCCCCCATGCAACAATGATATAATTGTGTAGTGATACACAGCAAATGCATGAAGAAATACAACACAATGAATATTTGCAGGTTGGTGAAAAATTGAGTAATATTGAGACTAAATTTCGGTGGAATTCAATCTGGCGTATAGGCAGTTCCATTTTAAAATAGGGAGTAATTGTACAGTACAGTGTACAGGTTCTGGCATGGTAAAGGCTTCTAGTATCTCCTGGAAATTCTCTGGGTATACCATACGATAAGGTTCTGTCCATGATATATCACTCAAAGAATCATCATTATCATCACAAATGGACGATGCCGCAGCTCCATCCATCTCCATTATTCCTTGAGCACTTTGATTGTCAGAGGTAGATTTATTGGACTGACATGACTGAGCAGAAGATTTACCTCCCTTTGTGTCTCTCTTTTTCTCTCTTTCCTCTTGACCTCCAGAGCTACTTTTAGCTGATGACCTCTTTTGGGTATGACCTTCACCTTTGGTCTTTAATGTAAGAAGAGAACCTGCAATCAATTTTTCAGATGAAAGACAAGTACATGAAAAACATAATAAGCTCAAAATGCATCGAAGATGCAAAATGCCGAGTTGCAAAACTGGAATGTAAGTATGAATATCATATGCAGACTAACATGAAATGTGTATGGTTTGTAACAACATTTTGTGGTCCTAAATGAAAATTTCTGGATCAAGAAATGGTCTTCTCTTTATTCTATATCAGCGTGTAATATATTTTCAAGGATACAGATTTTCAATCTCATCATACAGAATACTTTATGTATTTGTATGTACAATATGATTTAAAAATGTTATGATCGCTGAGCGATATAGTCCCCTACCGGCGGCATATATTTATGTCCTGCAACTCTGCCTATGAATTACTCTTCAATTGAACATGTACATGTATGAGTTTTAATTAAACTTACTGTCTGTGCAGCTCAGTTCTAAGGTTTTATCTGCTTTAGCTCTATCGATTCGAAAAAAAGGTCAAGCGTGACGAAAGTTGAACTTGCTCTGTAACTATCCAAGACTAAGCTGAGTATCAAATTTCACCTGAATATCTCTATTTGTTGCAGGAAAAAGTCTGGAAAACTGACAAAAACTGAATTGTGCAAGTCATCAAGGGGCATAACTCCTTGAAGAATAGGTCAAGCATGACAAAAGTCGAACTTGCTCTGTAACTATCCAAGACTAAGCTGAGTATCACATTTTACCTGAAAACAGTATCTCTATTTGTTGCAGAAAGAAGTCTGGAAAACAGACAAAAACTGAATTGTGCAAGTCATCAAGGGGCATAACTCCTCGAAAAATGGGTCAAGCCTGACAAAAACAAAACTTGCTCTGTAACTATACAAGACCAAGCTGTGTATCAAATTTCATCTGAATATCTTCATCCGTTGCAGAAAAAAGTCTGGAAAACTGACAAAAAGTGAATTTTCCAAGTCATCAAGGGGCAAAACTCCTCGAAAAATGGGTCAAGCGTGACGAAAACAAAACTTGCTCTGTAACTATACAAGACCAAGCTGTGTATCAAATTTCATCTGAATATCTTCATCCGTTGCAGAAAAAAGTCTGGAAAACTGACAAAAAGTGAATTTTCCAAGTCATCAAGGGGCATAACTCCTCGAAAAATAGGTCAATCGTGACGAAAGTCAAACTTGCTCTGTAACTATCCAAGACCAAGCTGTGTATCAAATTTCATCTGAATATCTCCATCCGTTGCAGAAAAAAGTCCGGAAAACTGACAAAAACTGAATTTTCCAAGTCATCAAGGGGCATAACTCCTCGAAAAATGGGTCAAGCGTGACGAAAACAAAACTTGCTCTGTAACTATCCAAGACCAATCTGTGTATCAAATTTCATCTTGATATCTCCATCCGTTGCAGAAACAAGAGCCCCAGGGGGCACAACGCTCACCTGATACCCATGCACGCTCTAATTGACATACTGACATTGAATACTGATAGTGCCAGTACCAGGATTTTAGCCCACAACCTTTCTAAAAAGATTTTTGCCGGATGCAGAGAAGTTATTTTTTTTTCAGACAACCTTTAAAAGTACAAAAAAGAAAAAATAGTCACATTTCAAAACAATAACTATAACTTTTTTACTGATTTGAAAAGACGGATAAAGTGGTCCAACGTCATATGCCCAGCTAGTATATTTCAATTATGCAACATCAAAAATAAAATCATATTGTAACATTCCACATGAATGTGCAGCAGAAAAAGAATAAAACAATGAAATGATTTCATAAATTATGCTTCCATTCAAAAGTTATGCCCAATGTTAAAGTTTTTCGGAAAACAGACAGACAAACAGACAGACGGACAGGCCAAAAACTATATGCTCCCGAATCTTTTATTCCAGGGGCATAAAAAACAAAGATTTTTCGGTTTTGCCTTTATTCACTGAAATCTATAAATTATGCTTTTGAATAGTATTGATTTCATCTCAAATACATGAAACATACAGTTAAAATCATTTTGATCTAATATTTATCAATTCAAGTGAGTTGTGCAGAAATTGGGCCAGTTTGTTTTCCAAAAAAGCAGTGTATGTTGTATCAAACCTCATGACCCAGTGAGGCCACTTGAACAAATAATTTTCAGTAAAATATGCTGAAATGCGGCGCTTCTTGCCTATGCATATTTCAACAGGCGAGAAGGAGCGTTGTATTTCTGCATACGCTGTTCAACAACTCAAGTGATTTCTCTAGGTTTCGCAGTTTGAAACAAATTAAAAGGCCCATGAAATTGTTAAGCTTGTCCAACTAGCAGACCTACGACATTGTAATTTACTGTTAACTAATTGTTTTACCTCATCATAGGTCTGTTACACGGACAAGTTGTTAGCGGAGAGAGTTCATGAAATGTATCAGTTGCATCGGATTTGCCGACAAAAAAAATAATTTGGTGCGATAAAAACTCATAATGTATCTATTATTTGAACAGATAAAAATTCCCAAATGTCTTAACACAGGAACCTGTCGTTTTATGAGAGAAAATGTTTTATTATTCACAACCTCAGGCCTCTGTGCTCCTCTTAGAAATATTATACATACAAGATGACGAACACAGTGGCTTAAGGTTGTGAATAATAATTTATTTTCTCTAATAAAATAACAGCTTTCTGTGGTCCAACATTTCATTGGAAGATTTCAGGAAGTCTGAACTGAATTATTTATTTTCAAGAATTTCAGATATTAAATGTCCTATGCATTCTCAAAATCCAGAGGAAGAGATTACTCATTAGACGTTTCTTCAAGAAATCAGTCCGTAAATTACTTCATCTAAGAGAGTCTAAGACAGAGGAAATTCGAGCAAACTTTATATATGATAACAAGTACATGCAAGTGTTCCAAGTACATGAATGATAACCATTACGAAAGTGTTCCAAGTATAAAAATCTTTTCCGTTTGCACTGTATCTCCTGAAACGTATCGCAGTACTAAAGGTATCACATTAGTACATGGGGAATCCCCTTCGAGTACAGGCTACAGATATGCATAGCTAGGTCATTATCTAGGTCATTGTCCAGGTCATTATCTAGGTCATTGTCCTGTCAAATAGTTCCGATTATTTTCTTATTATTTTCAACAATTGGTGGAAAATACACACAATGTTTATCTTGAATTGTCTTCCCGTGATTGTTTACTAGATAGATGAAATAAAATTTTGAATATAGTTTAAAGTGTGTGAGACATCTACATGTGTGGAAGAATACGTGTGAAAATAGGTCCTCAGATCCAGATCATAAAATTCGAATAATTCCGGTCCAGAACCAGGTGCATGGCTTTGAAAAAATATTAAAAAAGTTGTGTACTTTTAATCTTTACGGCATTTTTTTCTATGTAATTCAAATAAAATTTCTAAACATTCAAAAGTAGTGTCAATGTGTTTAAGCCGGTGCGAATTGAGAATTTTTCTCCTATTTTTGGTAAGAAAGTACTTGAAAAATAACTGGGATCTGGATCCTACACGGCAAAAAATGGCTTGTTCCCGACTTTAAAAATAAAATTCTAAACAAGTATAAAGAATTTAAATAATTGAATCATATCACATGAAAGGTCAATCAATAAGACATTGGAGCATGTGTCACTTGTTGAATTATCAGCTGTAACATGTGGCTCAGGTGAGCTAAAAAGGGGAAAAAAATTTTGTTGGGGTCCCGCCGGGGTTTGAAGCCACTCCCCATGGGTCCATTGGGCATGGAAAACATACATTATACCTATGTACAATCTTAAAAAATATTCCTTAAAAATCCAAAAGTGGATATCTTGACAAAATTCTTTCACTTGTAGGGTACCATGCATGAGTACCTCATACCTACAAATTGTCATGACAATCTGAAGAGTGGTTATAGAAAAGAAGCAGGAAATGTATGAAAATCACCCCCCCCCTTCCTTTTTACATAAGAAAAAAATTCATAAAAAATCCAAAAAATAAAATTTAAGCATAAAATACATATCAAAGCATTAAGTAAGTTAAATATGATAAATATGTAGTAAATGAGTGTGTAAAATCATACACTTATTGAGTTATTTAAAGAAATAGTGCAAAAATGTGCATTTCTGACTAAGTCCGAAAAGACGTCAAAAACGCGTCAAAAATTTGACTTCGAAGTGGAACCAAAAATAACAACACTTCTTAAGACATCTCTCTAGATCATCCTGATGCTTTCGGTTTGTCGATACATGCTTCGGTTCTGAAGAAGAAGTTTGTCAAAGGAGGGTACCCCCCGTGACCTACTTTTGGCTGTGGTGGCGCCACCTGTTGACAGATCCGGACGAAAAACAACAACACTTGTAGGGGACCATGAGTACTTCATACCTACCAAGTTTCATCAAAATCCCTTCAGCCCTTCTGGAGAAGAAGTTTAAAATGTGAAAAGTTTACGACGACGGACGACGACGGACGACGACGGACGACGACGACGACGACGACGACGGACGACGGACGACAGACGCAACACTATGACAATAGCTCACTTGAGCCTATGGCTCAGGTGAGCTAAAAAGACTGGAAAACTGACAAAAAGTGAATTTTCCAAGTCATCAAGGGGCATAACTCCTCGAAAAATAGGTCAATCGTGACGAAAGTCAAACTTGCTCTGTAACCATCCAAGACCAAGCTGTGTATCAAATTTCATCTGAATATCTCCATCCATTGCAGAAAAAAGTCTGGAAAACTGACAAAAACTGAATTTACCAAGTCATCAAGGGGCATAACTCCTCGAAAAATGAGTCAAGCGTGACGAAAGTCAAACTTGCTCTGTAACTATCCAAGACCAAGCTGTGTATCAAATTTCATCTTGATATCTCCATCCGTTGCAGAAAAAAGTCCGGAAAACTGATATTCGGACAGACGGACAGACGGAGGGACAGACGGACAGACGGACAGACAGACCGAGAGGAAACTAAGAGTCCCCTTCGGCGTTGCCGGTAGGGGACTAACAAAGCATACTCTAAAGATACAGAATAAGGTACAATTCATATCTTAAATATTCATTATTTCATGATTATAGGTGCAATACAGGCTCAAATATGGTTGGGAAAACATTTTCAATCATCTGAGTCCTGTGACCTTGATCTTTGACCTTTTGACCCAAAAATTAATGGCAAGTTTCATGATTATAGGTGCA
The DNA here is from genome assembly GCA_033119305.1 of Pinctada imbricata. Lineage (NCBI taxonomy): Eukaryota > Metazoa > Mollusca > Bivalvia > Pterioida > Pteriidae > Pinctada > Pinctada imbricata. The sequence continues at coordinate 23,886,869 of VSWD01000011.1, read as the reverse complement.
ATACAGGCTCAAAAATGGTCTGGAAACCATTTTCAATCACCTAAGTCCTGTGACCTTGATCTTTGACCCTTTGACCCCTAAATCAAAAGTGGTCATTTTCTATTCACTGGAAACATTTCTGGCAAGTTACATGATTATAGGTGCAATACAGGCTCAAATTCAGTCGGGAAACCATTTTTAATCATCTTAGTCCTGTGACCTTGACCTTTGACCTTTTAACCCCAAAATTGATAGTGGTCATCCTTGATCCATGGGAAACATTTCTGGCAAGCTTCATGATTATAATTGCAATACAGGCTGAAATATGGTCCGGAAACCACTTTCAATCATCGGAGTCCTGTGACCTTGACCTTTGACCTTTTGACCCCAAAATCAATAGGGGTCATTCTTGATTCATGGGAATCATTATTGGCAAGTTTCATGACTTTAGGTGCAATACAGGCTAAAATATGGCCAGGAAATCAATCATCAGAGTCCTGTGACCTTGACCTTTGACCTTTTGACCCCAAAATCAAAAGTGGTCATTTTCTATTCACAGGAAACATTTCTGGCAAGTTTCATGACTTTAGGTGCAATACAGGCTAAAATATGGCCAGGAAATCAATCATCAGAGTCCTGTGACCTTGACCTTTGACCTTTTGACCCCAAAATCAAAAGTGGTCATTTTCTATTCACAGGAAACATTTCTGGCAAGTTACATGATTATAGGTGCAATACAGGCTGAAATATGGTCCGAAAACCACTTTCAATCAACAGAGTCCTGTGACCTTGACCTTTGACCTTTTGACCCCAAAATCAATAGGCCTCATCCTTGATTCAAGGGAAACATTTCTGGCAAGTTTCATGATTATAGGTGCAATACAGGCTGAAATATGGTCCGGAAACCATTTTCAATCATCTGAGTCCTGTGACCTTGACCTTTGGACCCCAAAATCAATAGGCCTCATCCTTGATTCAAGGGAAACATTCCTGGCAAGTTTCATGATTATAGGTGCAATACAGGCTGAAATATGGTCCGGAAACCATTTTCAATCATCTGAGTCCTGTGACCTTGACCTTTGACCTTTGGACCCCAAAATCAATAGGCCTCATCCTTGATTCAAGGGAAACATTTCTGGCAAGTTTCATGATTATAGGTGCAATACAGGCTGAAATATGGTCCAGAAACCATTTTCAATCATCTGAGTCCTGTGACCTTGACCTTTGACCTTTTGACCCCAAAATCAATAGGGCTCATCCTTGACTAATGGTGAGTAAGTGTATGAAGTTTCATTGTTATAGCCTCTTTCGTAGTTGACTTATAGTCCGGAAACCAATTGTTGACGCCCTCCCGCCCGCCCGCCCGCCCAGACGCCCGTCTCACATCAAATTAAGAGCCGAGTTTTGCAACTCGGCTAAAAATGGAGATAAGTTTAAAAACGTCAATGTTATAATTCCTATCACATTTGAAGTAGTCTTCACATAAGTTCACAAGCCTGACACTTGAGGCTACCAGAAATTTTGACAGATGCATGGGTCATAGTGACTTCCTCTACTCAAAATATAGGAATATTGGTATAGTTTATACAGAAATATAGGACAAATATAGGAATTTTTTTAGAAAAATAGGATAAGTATAGCACATTTGGAACTTAAATGAAAAAGCAATTTTACAGATGATTTGCCCCCTGTATCTCCTTATTACTTATTAATCTCAAACAATTAAAACAAAACAGAAAATGAGTATAGATAAAGATAGGTAAGGTGGCGAATTTTTTTATATGATACTATTGTCAGAAATTGTTGCAAGTCACATTTTGTATATGGTCGGTTTAGATGAAGCAACAAAAGAAAGAGAAAAGTAGTTTTTTTTCGGACATTTGAGCCCAAAATATAGGATTCATAGGACAGATTTCTCAAATACAGGACTTTGATGGGTTCCTATATATACAGTACATGTATTATAGGAAATACTATATGACCTATGCAGATGAGTAGAAATTGTCTAACAAACTATACAATCAGCCACTAAAATTTGTCTCTGGGCTAGTGGTGCAAAAAGGTACTTTTTTGTGAAATCTGTTAAAGTTTATATCAATTTGGTAAGACTTAACTAACCCTCTGTAGGCTTGATAGTTTAGGTTGAGGAACTCGATTTTTCCCTGGACTATCAACACACACAAAATTTGCCACTGTAAGAAAAACATGTATTTTAGAAACTTATATTGTATATGGCTTGAATAACAAGGTGTCAAAAGTAGCAGTATGATGAACAACTGATCATTAAAAGACACTTACTACTTAGGAGATGAGTCTGTGAGCTCTTTGGGAGTGTCTTCCAGCCGGCTGATCTAACAACCTGATGTATGTGTCTGGTCATAAAACTCTCACTCTTCTTGTATAGACTCTGCACAAACTCACAAAACTCCTACAAAATAAAATAGGCTCTGTACAAACTTGCAAAACTCCTACAAAATATAATAGGCTCTGTACAAACTTGCAAAACTCCTACAAAATATAATAGGCTCTGTACAAACTCGCAAAACTCCTACAAAATATAATAGACTCTGTACAAACTCGCAAAACTCCTACAAAATATAATAGGCTCTGTACAAACTCACAAAACTCCTACTAAATATAATAGACTCTGTTCAAACTCACAAAACACCTACCAAAAAAATTATACGCTCTGTACAAACTCACAAAACTCCTACAAAATATAATACACTCAGAAAACAAAGTCACAAAACTCCTACAAAATATAATAGAATCTGTACAAACTTGCAAAACTCCTACAAAAATAAAAGACTATGTACAAATTCACGAACCACCTACAACATATAATAGAATCTGTACACTCACAAAACTCCTACAAAATATAACAGACTCTGTACATACTCACAAAACTCCTACAAAATATAAAAGAAACTGCACAAACTCACAAAACGCCTACAACATATAACAGACTCTGTACATACTCACAAAACTCCTACAAAATATAGCAGACTCTGTACATACTCACAAAACTCCTACAAAATATAACAGACTCTGTACATACTCACAAAACTCCTACAAAATATAAAAGAAACTGTACAAACTCACAAAACTCCTACAAAATATAACAGACTCTGTGCAAAGTGCTGAGTTGCAAAACTGGAATGTAAGTATGAATATGAGCAGTAAATTTCATGTAAAATTTTGACCTTGAAACGCCAAAATCAATGAAGGACATCCTTTATTCAATGGAAACAATTCTGGCAAGTTTCATGATGATAGATGCAATTTACCCTTTAGTATCATCTGGAAACCATTTTTAATTATCTGAGTCCTATAACCTTGACCTTTGGATCCCTTAATCAATAGGTGTCATCCTTTATAGATGGACAACATTTCTGGCAAGTTTCGGGTTGATAGGTGCAATACATGTCCTTATATGATAAACCATTTTTAATTATCTGAGTCCTATGACCTTGACCTTTGACCTCAAAATCAATAGGCATAAACCTTTACTAACAGGATACATTTCTGGCAAGTTGATAGGAGCAATACACATCCTTTTATGACCAAGAAACTATTTTTAATCATCAGAGTCCTATGGCCTTGATCCCAAAATCATTAGGGGCTATCCTTTACTCATGGGAAACATTTCTGACAAGTTTCAAGGTAATAGGTGCAATACACATTCTAATATGATCCCAAAAATATTTCTATTCATCAGAGTCATATGACTGACCTTTTGACCCTAAAATCAATAGGGGTCTTCCTTAACTCATGGTGAGTATGTGTAAGTTTCATTGCACTAGATTTTAACTTACATCACTCCACAGTGTGTACTCAGTTGGTTCTTGCGACACGGCTAACTGGTGAGTCAGTTTTGTGAAAACTTGACAGGCCCCATCTACTGGCAGGGAATCTATAACAGTGTCCAGTAACTCCTCCAATAAACCCATTTTATGTGCTAAGGACTGAAAACATAAGATAAATTAACACAATGCATCCATGTTAATATATTTTAAATAATAACATATGAAGATAGCAATTCATATACATGTAAATCCAAAATATCACCATATCAAAAACTGCCATTATACAGCTGACACTCGTTATCTCGAAGTCGATGGGCCCACTGAAAATACTTCGACATAAGCGGAGTTCGAGATAAACGTCAATCGAATTATGGTATATTTTCGAATGAATTGTACCACCTGTAAGGCTAAAAGAATCGTTTTGCTATTGTATTTTATACGATAGATATCGCAGTTCAAAAGGCAACTCGTGCTGACAATGTAATGTTTACCTGACAACGTAGAATAGATTCTAGAAGTGCCATAAACGTATTCTTAATACTGGAATTTTACGAGGAGGCGCATTGAGAACGTCACGTATTTTTATTCGTTGTGTGACCCCCCCCCCCTTCCGCGCCGATCGCATCGGCCCTGATATAATACAAGTTTGGTTGTCTTATCAATCCATCGTAAGCCGTTTACCTTCAAGAGTTTTAAATCATTGTGTCATCAAAGTACAATAGAGACATTTGTTCGTGCGCTATTTAATTTTTCGTCTGCTAGACTTCAATGTCGTATACATGTCTTCATTCTTCACTTAAATTAACTCGCATGCATACAAGTGTAATCATCTTCCTCTTAGTGTATAACATTTTATGTATGGATTATTTTGTAGATCATCAGTATAATCATTGTTGCTCAAATTGCTTTATTTCAGTTACGATAAATCTTGGGGGGGGGGGGGGTTGCATTGGTTTGTTTATTTTTTTTAGCCGTCGCTTCTCATAAGAATTTCAACATAACAAACAATTCAATTTTAATGAATGGAACATGCACATATCATTGTTTCCGCAATTATATTATCTAATTAATTGTTATCCCCCTTAATTAATTTTGATGTCATGGTCGATCAAACAACGGCGAATCAGTCAACCTGCGTTACTGGTACCTATAATTGTTTGTTTACCATGCGCTTTCACTATTGTTTGGTACGTTAATTGGTTTGTTTATACAAACATTAGGACTTCGACTTAACGAGTATAAAATACACGAAGAAAATGACTTGGGACTTCGAAATTACTTCGAGATAAGCGAAATTTCGAGATAACCGATTTCGAGTTATCCGAAGTCAGATTGGTTAGAATATGAAGGAAAAAAGATGGGACCGCCGCTCAACTTCGAGATAAACGGAATTTCGAGATAACCGAGTTCGAGATAACGAGTGTCAGCTGTAATATATCATACAGGTCAATTTGTAGAATCAAGTTTCATGAACAAATACCTTATCAATTTCATGAAATTTTTGGCTTCCCAGTAATTCCCGAAAATGTTTACTGGTATATTCTACGGCCTTCTCCATAAGAGTGGTTATACAGTGAAGTGTGGGCTCGCACCACTTCAATCTTGGGATGGTACGTAGCATCTTCTGACAGTCTAACATTGTCTCCAGGACATTGGATATACTCTGAAAAAATTTAAGAAAATGCACATTTGTGGAATGTGTCCTGAAATTTAACCTTTTGTTTACATATCTTCACATGTATCAAAAGTTTTTTGCATTGTAATTTAAATTTTCTGCCTTGACTTTTGCCTCGAGGTTAATTCATATATACATTTTGTAATTGGCATTTGGTAATAACTTTTTGTTTAAAGAATAATTATCAAAATTGGCATGGAAGTGAATCAAAGCCTAATAATGCAGTCACTTATCTTGAAATGACACAATCAAGAATGAAAAATTCAATGATACATGTACATCCATAGTCATTTTAAACAGATCAACGTTTGTACCTTTATTACTACCAGTATTTAATTCAGACCAACTTAAATACTGACTCAACATCATGGATATATATTGAGTTTTTTTCAATCAAAATTCCAAACGTGAAAACCTACCATTTCTGTCATGGCAGATTTGAGACATAAGTCCATAACATCAGCTGGGAGGTTAGCAAAGCTCTTTGTATGCCATATTTTTAACTTGTGCCCATTAATCCACTTAATACATCGGTCTCTTAGCTCCTCCATGTTAAACATTACAGCATAAGTCAGGGCCTCTGGTACTCTGCTCTCACACTCTGAACATGGCTGGAGAAGTTAATACACAGAAAGAATCAGTAATAATTCTATACTATTTCGAATAGCATTCAAACCATACGGAATAGAAAAAAATGTGTTTGTGAAACACAAAGGCCCCCGTCTGCATCTTGGTCAATAAAGCTGCTATAATGTAAACAGTAAGTAAGGCCTCTTACACCAAGTAACTAAAAGCATAAAACTCAGAGGTCAAGGTCAAAATGTAATTTTTTGTATTAATGAATAGGACTTGTCACTAGGAATACACCTGTGAAATATGAAAGCCCTATCACCAACCATTCAAAAACACCGTAAAGGTTAAAGTTTTTTAATGGTAGGTCAAATTCCAATGTCAAGGTCACATGTATAAACAAAATTGGTATCCAGTGTCTTGCCACAAGGAATACACATAAATGTATGAAATATGAAAGCCCTATTACTGTTCAAAAGTTTTGGCCAAGGTTAAATTTTTTTTAAGTGGGTCAAACTCCAAGGTTAAGGTCATAAAGTAAAAAAAAATTGCTATCAAAGGAAAGGTCTTGTCACAAGGAATACACATATGAAATCCCTATCACTTATTATTCAAAAGTTATGGCCTAAGGTTAAAGTCTTTGCAGACAAACAGACAGATACATGTAAATAGAGAAACAGACAGGGCAAAACCTATATACCCCCATAATCTCTGTTTACAGGGGTGTAAAAAGAATTGTAAAGGTCACTAAATAATTTAAGTACACAAATAAAAGTAATCTTAAATCAAAGGCAAAGAAAACAAAGTTTTCTGACAAAAAAATAAACATGTTAATCATGGCAAAGTGCAATGAATTAAAACTTTTTTTGTATAAGATGGCTAAGTTTGTTATGTCACAAAGAAACACTAGTCATTATATCAATAAAAAACATGTGTTTGTGAAACAGAAATGGCCCCCTGTCGGCATCTTTGTCAGTAAAAATTGTATAATGATTAAACTCCAAGGTCAAGGTAAAGGTCACGAGATCAAATATTTTGGTAGCCATGGAAAGGCCTTGTCACAAGGAATACACATGTGAAATATCAAAGCCCTATCCCTTACCATTCAAAAGTTATGGCCAAGGTTAAAGTTTTTCAAAAGTAGGTAAAACTCCAAGGTCAAGGTCACAAGGTCAAAAATGTTGGTATCCATGGAAAGGTCTTGTCAGAGGAAATACACATGTGAAATATCAAAGCCCTATCCCTTACCATTCAAAAGTTATGGCAAAGTTTAAGTTTTTGCGGACAAACATACAGACAAACCGACAGGACAAAAACTACATGTATATGCCCCAGAATCTTCGATTACAGGGGCATAAAAATAATTGTGTGAAATCCAGTGAAAGGTTTTGCCATGAGCAACCAGACAGAAGGACAGATAAAAAGATGTATAGACATTGTTGATCAACAGCCCAAATTCACACACTTACTTTATGGAAGAAATGGCAATAAGTTTTCTTCACATGGAAATAGACAACATCTTTAAGGTCCTCCAGTCCATACATGTCGCTAACCATCATCAGTTCCCCTATACTACACTCTGGATTCACTCCTGTAACTCCCCCATACAAATATAGTAATGTCTGCTCCATAGCTGCTGGTGTTATACTGAAAACAGAAATATATTTATTTAGTGATTTTATATCCTGGATTCATTCCTGTCAACCTCCCCCCCCCCCCCTCTTTTTCAATATGAAATTAGCTCTCCTGCCTTTCATCTCATCATGCTGAACTTGTATTCCAATGATACATGTATATTAAATTCTTCTAAATTTATTGCAATACTTTAAAACTTTATATTTTACAAGGAAAAAAAATGAATTTAAGGAGGTCCAGGACAGCCAGACTTAAATAAGATCCTATATATCATTTAACGAAAAATTATAAATGTTAATAATTGAGACATACTTTCTCTATATGCAAAGTTTCATAGATTTTTTACCGCTAGTTTTGAAGCTACAAATGTACATATATATATACCAATTGAAAGCCCCAAAATGGGCCGTAAATGTGACGTTAAAATTAAAACACTTTAGGTAATGAAACACAGTTACAAATCTTCTGTAGAGGCAGAATTTTAACAAGTTGTGTATTTCTCATTTAGATATGATGTAGACAATCAAATATGTATAGAATTATAAATGATCACTAAGACTTTTAAAAGAAATTGTCGAAAAGAGATAAATTTATGTCCATTTTCAGAACATCTTTCAGTTGTTAATTTTTAATAATAAAGTCCGTTTAACTGAAACCCTTTCATTTATTTTTCGTAAAAACTTGATATTATCTTCTTCATATGTCAAGTGAAACACCGATAATTTCTTATTGAAATTGATTTTGTTACCCCCTCCCCCTTATTTTTACATAACCTAATGCTGACATTCTTGCGAAAAAACGTGCCAATGTCCCCGTTTCTATTATAACGTCATAATTGATCTAGAGCTTTCTGATGGGGTTCTTTCGGATACTGTTCTGGACCCCCTTAAAGACAAACTTTTGCTTTATGTCTTAGCAAGAACAGTTCAAAATTTGTCTGTATTGTTGTCATATGTGAGATCATTTTGTCCCGTCTCCAGAGTATATAACGTCAATGATTGCAAAGAGCATTATTCTTGTTTATTTTCAAAAATGTCCCAATTGGGCATTTCTTTAATCTTTTGTTTTGCTGCTATGAGTAATTGAGTATGAGTAAATAGTATCAATGAACTTCAACCAGTTTCTTTTTTTTTTTTGGAAAAGTGTATCGCAGTACACACTGGGGAAAAATATTGCAATATACTGGTAAACCGGTTTTATTGCACAGCACTATAACTCTAAGCATTATTGACATTTTCTAACTTTCCTATTCCTTTATTAAAAAGGTTTTGTCCTTATCTCAGGTAGAAACTATCACTAAAGAACACTTTTAACCTGTCCTGATTGGTCGACATGTACAAACCAATAATTAAAGTACATTCTATCACTGTAAAATTTAACTACTAAAACCTCACCCTTCCAGTCTGATTTCCTCAGTTTCACTTTCCCTCCACGAGCCTGATAACATGGCCTCAAAATAACATGACCTGGCAGACAGGATACATCTGCAATAGTAAGTACATTTGTAACATTGATATAGTCAGCAAGTATTCTACTTTGAACTTAAAAGAGCATCATATAGTTTGATGATATTCAATGCAAAGTTTGCATTGAACAGAGTCCTTAGAGGCCATCCCATGAGACAGGTCAGATTGAAAAAAAAAAAAAAATTCATGAACTTCTCTGCAGTACATGTACATTATTTGTAAAGGAGACATAAAACATACATCATCTTATTAAACGGATAAGGTCAATTAATAAAATTTACAAAGGGCATAAAATTTACAAAGGGCATAAAATTTACAAAGGGCATAAAATTTACAAAGGGTATCAATATACATGTACATTTGTATTTCCCAAAATTCCGTTTTACTTTATGAAATACTTAAGAAATAACAATTAACTAGCTGGAAGTTTGTTGGAGATTTTACCCCAGGCAAGTTCTAATTAGCCAGAGAATGGGCGGAGCTTAGCACACTGGAAGTTTGTTGGAGATTTTACCCCAGGCAAGTTCTAATTAGCCAGAGAATGGGCGGAGCTTAGCAGACTGGAAGTTTGTTGGAGATTCTACACCAGGCGAGTTCTATAGTACATACATGTATAGGGACAAAATCTCAAGTCATATTAGAATATTCAATAAATTGCACAAGAAAAGTTGCAACCAGAGCCAATGTTGGCCATTTTGTTTGAAAGATTGCAATAAAAATACATTATGGATGAGGAAATTGCTTCCAATAAGGTTCCATGACATTTTAAAGTGATTTTGGAAGAAAATGTACTGTAATAAGTTTAAGGCATTGACAGACTGAACATGCTGTATGTACTTTGACATGTATACAACATAAACTTAACAAATATATTAGATTAATTTTGACTAAAATATAGAATGAGATTTGAGAAGTTTACAGGGTGTACTATGATTAATTTTACCGGAATTTACAACTTTGAAGGACATACCTTATCAACATACTTTTACAATAGTTCATTCCATGCAATCTGAGGCAAGGGTCTGCATCTCATCATTTACCTGTAACAATATACCTGACTTACTTGTGAGCCTTGAAGTGAACTCCTGACACCTCTATCACACAGTCATAATCAAGGTCCTGTAGAAATCCTCTCAGTAGGTCCTCACCGAACTTACAGCATGTATCGTACGGCACTGTTATATCGTACGTCATCTTTATTAGGTCAGGTAGAGCCACATCTGCGCCAGAGCTCTCCCCTGAATCTTCAGTGTTATTCTCTACAGTTATACCATTACGCATTTCGCAACCACTAAGTTTTACTGTTTCGTTGCTATCCCCATTCTGTTTCTCTGAGCACAAAGTTTCCACAGTGTCATCAACAATATCTGTCACATGATTAACCATTGGACTGTCTGTTGAATTGTCTTCCTTTTGCTCAGACACACCATTCATACTTTGTCCATCTTGTGCAGCATTGTCAATGGAAACTTCTCCATTTGTATTGTCGGTGTTTGTATTAACGTCAGAGTTTGGTTCCTTCGGCTCTTGTAGTAACGACAGCAAGTAATCCTCTGTAGACAAGTCAAATGTTGGCTCAGTACTAGATCCTTCTGAATCCTCTAACAACATGCCATATAACTGTCTGAAAAATATAATAGGATAGTGCAACTTTCTTTCATACCTACGCATGCATACAGATCAGTGCCCAGTTTCACAAAATTTCTTACGAAAAATTTCAGGAATTTTCGTAACTTACCAGTAGGGCGGCCAAGCCAGATTTGCGCGTGACGGCAACCGTTGCTAAGAACGGCGCATTAATATCGAACGAAGTTCGCGTCGCTGTTACTAAGCATTTTTTCGAAACACATTCACAGCAGAAAAATACTAATAACAGCGATGCAAATTGATGGCATCGGATTTTAAAAGATTAAACAAACTCTTTAAGATTTTATGTCTCTAAATATACCCAAAATGTGATGTTTTATTCTGTAAATTTGTCGAAAATCAGCTGACAAAATGACAGCAGTACTCTAAACGTTCGACTCCCATGCCCCCTTCCTCGCAAACAGGGGGGTCGTTTTCAAAAATATTAAAAAGTGGTTCTGTATTTTTTTGATATGTTGTGGAGAATATATCCAAGTGTTCAATTCTCAAATTTTATGAAAATCGGTGAGGGACCATTTTTTTGTACCTCATTTATGTACCTCGACATGCTGCACAGTTTCGACAATTTCGGAGAAATCGTCAATCGACCGAACGCTTCGACATCAGAAATTCACAAAGCAGAATATAAATTCGAATTTACCATTCTAGAAGGAAGGTTGTTTTGACCTTTTGATGAGCAAACATTTAAATTGTAAAAAATATCACCAGAATTCAACAGACCGAAGATTTTTCCAGCGACCTTCCTAATTTCCTCTGATCAAGTACAAAACTGCCACGCACAAGGGAAAAATGACATTTTTTTGGATATGCCAGACAATACATCCACAATTTGAAATATACTCATTGTATCCGAGAAAAATACATATAAAAATTCCAATTTTGTTCTGTTTAATGTGCAGGAGCTTTCAATAATTGGAAAACAAAAGATACAAATATGTGATTTTTTTTGCAAGGAAGCCTATATTTACTTTTTTACTCCAGATAGTCACTACGAAAGAAATAACTATCATAATTTGATGTGCCCATGATCCATGACAGTTGAATTTAAATTCCTATATCATGAAGTAGAAATTTAATTGACCAATTCATCCTCTGCAAGAATTCACAAAAAATATTTATTTCATTATCTCACTATATCTGCCATTGTCCAATAAGATTCACAGTCATTAATCATGTTAATTGTTTTCTGAAATTTTGACAGGTCTTGAACTCTTCCATCTTCTGTGAATAATCCATTTGTATGGTATTTTTGCACACTCACAATTCACAAGGAAGAATATGATGGCAATATGCACAATCTTCAAACCAATTCGATGTAGAATATGATATCAATATACTAGTCTATAGTACACAATTTCCAATCAATAATTCCTTTTAAATGCATGCCTTCCATATAAAAAGCCACTTGGTGATTTTCAGACAGCAAGATTTCTTCTAACAAGTTTGACCTGAAAAAGTAATTTTACATTTTCAATTAGTTTTAAGTCATTCATTTATTATTTACTCATTTATTTATTTGTTTATTTTGATACAATTTTCACTAATGCATAGTCATAAACAGAAAAAATTCAAAATGATTCATTAATTGTACTTAAATTGTATTAATCCTTTATAACTATTTGATTGTATATGTTATACATTTAGCAATCATAAATTTATCACTGGAAAGAATAGTATTGATATTAAAATTCAACACTCAACCAATGGATTTCATGAAAAATTATTTTTAATGACTTGAACTACAAGATAATCAAATTATATAATGATATATTATCTATCTAGAAATTCATAGTTTAAATTACCCATGTTGCATTTTGCATTTTATATGTTTATGTCATTGTGTGAATGGAAATTTGAGTAACCCCCCCCCCCCCCCCCTTCAATCTCTTTTCTCTTTTCACTTTATATTCTGAATAAAAAAAATACATTTATAATATCATGTTTACTTGTGAATGACAGTGTGTAATTTTTAAAAATTTTAAAAATATGGCTTGGGGCCCAATGGGGTGGGGGGGGGGGGGGGGGGGGGGGTGGGGGGTAGGCTTGGTTGGTCAAAATAAAGGCACATAAATGAACTTAATAAACTGATCATTTCAGTGATTGAAAATTATTACATATCTTGGTAGTATTAGTAAAGTGTGTATATGTATGTGTGAGAGAAAGAACGAGAAAGAGAAAAAAGATATTTGTTTACAAATTTGTTTATTTACCTTGAGCTTGAGGAAAAAGTCGATGTTTTCAATGGTTCCTAGATTAATTTCGTCATCGAGGCATCGGCCTAGTATCCATTTCACTATATAAACAAACAGCTGAACTGAAGAAAGTACATGTATGTGAAGTACACAAGTCGTACCATGTTTTTGCGTCATCAAGTTTACATCACACCGACACTGGCACTGTACTGAGCTGACATCGGCCTTCGTGACGTCGGGTTGGACAAAAACAGCTTGAAACCTTCATTAATCTCTTCTTAATTGCAATTCCAAGGTTAGAAATGGGTTCACGAGATAAAAATCATCCAACAGTTATACTTTTTCATACACAAAATACTTTAAACTCCGAATAAAGTCATTCATTCATGTTTACAGTGTGACACACGTTCAATGTGTATTGGGTGCAAAATCGTGATTCTGCGCATGCCGAAACGAAGCTAACACCAGCTGATTTCAAACGGGAATTATTTCAATATATGAAAAAGTGGTTCTGTAATTTTTTGATATTTGAAAGATGCCGATGTGAATGTCATTTTTTGAAAATATTATAAAAATCTGTGAGGGACCATTTTTTTGTACCTCATTTTTATTTTCCACTTTTTGGGGCATTTTTTCCCGGGAAAATTTAGCCAACTTCAATCATCGATTTAGTAATTAAAATGTCAGGTTTGTCTAAAATAAACTAATTGAGGGTAAAATATAAAGCTAACAGCAAAAGTTTGACGATATTTTATTTGCTGAAATAAAAAATTGTGCTGTCTAGAGCTTTCGGAAAAGGACCATAATTCGGAGGCGTCCATATTTTCTCCGACGAGAAAGAGTGCGTCATGCATTCGCGGACTCACATTTTCCTTTTTACGCCGCACGTGCAAATCCGGCTTGGCCGCCCTACTGTACATCATCAAATTAAAACTTAAAATATTTTTCAATTTATATCATATTGTGCTTTCTTACATCATTTTTAAATACTAGATATGAATTCAGAAACAAAACATTGCGATTTCTAGTTTATAAGAAGTACTAAGCGATCAAAAGTTACAAAAATACTTAATTTTTTTCGTAAGTATTTTTGTGAAACAGGATGCAGGCCTGTACGACAAACATATGAATGACTTGTGTTTATGAAAAATAATAACATGCTTCAAATCACACTAGCTTTAGTTCATGTACGATGACATGGCATTTTCTATCATTTTACAATTGTGATGTTATCATTTTCACACAGACAGTTTTAAGAAGTTGCCATTAAGGTGACACATTAAGTTGATCCAAATTTTTTATGCCATCTTCCATGATACTGTAAATGGGTTTAATTTCGCGGTGTCAAAAGTTCGCAGTTTTCTGAATATAGCAAAATGCTGTGGTTTTAATTTCATGGCATCGAAGGTTGCAGAGAAAACTCGTACACTTTGGTGTAAAGATTTTTTCGCTCAAGCAAACATGTACATGTAATTGGATTGTTTGTACTTATGTTGTTGTTGTTTCTCATGGTAATTAATGACAAACAGGAAGTAATTATTGATAATTACATGGAAACAATTTACCATCACTTGAAGAGTATAAATAATTAGATTGAAACTATTTATTTGTGAAAAGGGTACTATGTAATACATGCAAAATTTGCATACATTCTGCACAAGAAATCTTATGCACACTATCATGTCATCTCTGTTCATTTTATAAATGACACCAATATGATAATTCATATTTCATACCTATTAATGTTCAAACTACTTTACCGGCTTAAGGTAAAAGCATTTTTAGTGCATTAAAAGATTCAGCTGGAAAAATCCTATCAGATGTTTTTTTTTGCCTGTTACATAAAATCATTGCAGTGGTTTAATATTCCAGGAAAATTAAAAGAAAAATTCAAAATCTTCTCATAATTTTCATCACAGGGTGATAAAGTTAGATTTTCGTTTCGAATTTATGAGATATATCTAAAATGTTTAATTTATATGAAATTCACATACTTATAAGACTTAAGTAATAGTACATATATTCAATACCTTATAACACTAGTAATAGAGTCCTGAGTCAGCCAATCAGGTACAGTCCAAACATTATCACCATGACAACTTATCTCCTTTAATTTTTCAAAAATTCTCCTGCTCCTTCAATAATAAAAATAAAAAAATTTGAGTCTTACATAGATCAAGTTGATAACCATATGCATGTTCTTTCAATATCACAAAATTTGTCATGGTTGATCTGTGATCTTAGTCTACCATGTAACTAATCACAATTCACTCATGTAATTTTATATTAACTACTTAGTAAGTAGTTTTCTTTAGTATGAGCAAATAATTGTTCAAGTATGAACAGATTTCTATGAATTACCTTGCGTGTAAAACAAATTTGTGTAGAGAAAGCTCATAAGTCCTGCCTTTCAGTACAAGATCTGAATGTATCCCTTCATCAAGTAACCTGTTAGATAAAAGACATAATAAAAACATAAAATTCCCCAAAAATGTCCATATTTTCATTGTACATTGACACTATGACACATATTTCCCATTAATTGAAGATTTGATAAGGTTTGTTCAAAAATAAAATAATGTTCCTTGGCAAATTTAAAGAATTCATTGAGACATCATTGTATTTACAAGGAAGATGCAAACTGACATTTTTTCACACCCTTATCTTATGTCAACAGACATGACAGAGTAGGTTGGAAGAGAGATGAGTTAGGGGTAGGGGGTTTGTTTTTTTATTTTGGTATACAATATGAATATAATTCTAGCATAGGAAAAGTGTGTACCAAGGTGTCTGATGGCATATACTTTTGTATCGGCCCTGATGGGATAATACTCATATATGTGTCCATCAGAACCTTTCTGGCAAGCTGGAATGAACTAACTAACGAAAGGGTAAGGGGCAATTAACTGACATTCATGTGATGGAATTTCAAACAGTACATGTATACATACATGAAAATCTGTTGAAAACAAACCTAGTAATGTCTGTGTGTAGTTGTTTGGTCAATGATTGTTTTAGCTTTCTGACTTCTCTATCACACCTGTCCAGGAAAGCTTGACCAAGGTCAGCAGGCGCCTTTTCCTTACGACGAGCCATCATACACCTGGTCCCACCATCCAATCACACATCACCTGAAATGTTTACATCCCAAGTCATAAAAGTCAGGAATAAAGATGAATATGGACTAAATATAAGTGAGTCCTAAAATATTTTCAGGGAATATTAAAAAAAAATCATTCCAAGGAATGCATGTGTCACCTGCAAAACATAGTAACACTTAGGAATCTTTTTATGTAGGGTGTGACATCCAAGTGTGGCAGATGTACAGACAGACAGACAGATGGACAACAGACAAAGTGATCCCTAAGTGTTGCTATGCTTCGCAGGCGACACAATAAAACCTAGGCAACGCAAAGTGTAGCATCCCCTTGCATGGCAGGAAAATCAATGTGTCTAGCATACAAGGAAAATCAATAAGGTTCATCCTCTAGTCATTATCAAGCAAAATGTGTATAAAGTTTGGTTAAGATCCAATCAAAATTGCACCCTCTAGGCTGTATACAAGGATTTACAAGGATTTTGACCATTTCCTATCTGTGAACTTGACCTTTGACCTTAGGAATCAATAGGGTTCTTCCCCTTGTCATAAGCAATTAGTTTATGAAGTTTGGTAAAGATCCATTCAAAACTGCACCCCCTAGGCTGTATACAAGAATTTTGACCATTTCCAATCTGTGACCTTGACCTTTGACCTTGAAAACCAATAGGGTTCTTCCTCTTATCATAAGAAATCAGTGTAATAATTTCAGAAAATTGAATTTTCTCTGACATCTAGGTCTGTGAACTTCGAAGTTCAAGACCTTAAATCTCTTAAGAAGGGGGAAAGGGGGGGATTGTGTCTGCAACCTGTGGGCAGAAAGGGGTAAAAAGGTGGTGTGATAAAGCAACTTAGATAAAAAAAATTTTGTTTATATGATTCAGATTTGAATTCTGTATTTAATAATCTACAAAATTTTGAAATTAATTTCCTTCAAAGTCCTTGAAAAGGGCAACTGTCACTGTCCGGAAACTGTTCTGACACCAGAAGAGTCCTGATAATCCGAACTACTGTCCGTGTGGCTCACTTCAGAAACTGGATAAACGAGATTTTGATAACTTTGTCATGCAACAATTAAAATGAAATATATATCATTGTATAGATCTCGCTTAGTTGTAAATTTTGGTATATGTTACATTGTTGAGGGTTTATGCAATCATATCATACAGACAAAATAAGTTTTAGATAGGGGTTTTCAATATTAAATTTTAGCGTGACGTCGCCGAGTTTAACATTGAGCCTATGGAGAGCATCATGACGTCACGGGAAAAATTGGCATGGGAAATGGCCCATCTAAAACTTGTTTTGTCTATACAGTTTGATTGGGTGTACTCACTATCATATAACATATACCAAAATTTACGACTATTAGCTAGACTAAATAATCCAGTCTCTCCGCTGCCGCTAAAAGAGACTGAACCCCACTATGGTTGTTACAGAACGAAGTCGGATGAAATTTGTTGCCCAACGATTTACCCATTTTGAAGGTCTGAAATATTGATTTTCTTGTTGACGGGACTAAAGAAAACATTTATCTAACTAATTCTACCCACCTCACGTTTTTTTCTCGCTTCTTTATTGCATTTTTTGCCAATTTTTAACTCCCTACCAAACTAATCAGGCAAAGCGAAAGTTCCGAGAACCGACCAATCAGAACAAAAGAAAGTTGATCACATGATATTTTGTATCTTTCGTTCTGATTGGTCATCAGACTTCGTTCTATAACAAACGTGGTGGGATTCAGTGTCTTTTAGCGGCAGTGGAGAGACTGGATTATTTAGTCTACGACTAAGCAAGATCTATTGAATGGTATCAAGTTCATTTAAATTCTTGCATCATAAAGTAGTCAAAATCGGAAAGGTCTAAAGACCTGAAAGTCTAATGTCCTGAATGTCCTGAATGACCTGAATTAGGATTTATTTATAATAGTAAACTGGACTTTTAGGAAATATGTGAAGTATTGTCATTGAATTTAGTCTAAACATTACCCCTCTAGATATTGCAATAAAAAATATGTATATTAGGCACCCATACGTTCTCACATACGCATTGACCTGAATTTTGGAATGACCTGAATGACCTGAATTTTAGATAGTTATCAAAAAAACACATATTAATCAAAGTGTAATTCTATTAATTGTGTTTTACTTTCTATATTTAATACCCAATCTAGACATAAGGGAAAAAATATAAAGTAAATACATGTATTGCAACCAGTTTTGTTTCATTTAACTTACAAATTACGACCTATATCGAAATGGCCTGAATCTTGAAATGACCTGAATTTACCTGAATCAGTCTCTGAAATGAGGCATCTATATGTTTTTAAATTAAGTTTTTGTTCAACACTCTATAAAATGTTAGAAAAAATTACATTGTAGATATTCAACATAGTAGTTGATTGTTATTTATTGATTTTTTTTTTAAATGGGAGTTGACTTGAAGTTTGAAATGAGTAAAATCAAGTTCAGCTTGATTATGTTGTTATATAATAAATCATAATTTATCAAAATGTCTTGAATTTTGTTGCTTTCGTAATCACATATGCATATTCTAGTTCTAGAAAAAAGGGATACTGATAAATTATTATAATAGTAATATATATTATTAGAAGACACAATGTCTCATAATTTGATGACCTGACAATTAATTTTACCTGAATTTGTCATCATATCACTAAGGATCAATTGAATCAATTTATCTTTTCATATAAATTTATAAGAAAGAAAGAAAGAAAGAAAGAAAGAAAGAAAGAAAGAAAGAAAGAAAATAATTTTATGATCTGTCAAAGAAATGACTTGAACGCTTGTCATTATATCACCAAATATGAAACGAATTTCTTTCTTTCTTTTTCTACATACGGCAAAGAAAACCCTTAGTGTTCTTAATTCTTTTTCTATTTATCATATTGAAAAAAAAAGAAAGAAATAAAGATTAACATAAGATTAATCGGTCAAAAATGAAAGAAAAAGCAAAAAATCATCCTAACTCCCGGCCGGGTATTACACGAAAGGAGACTAACATGTTAGGGCCCCTCTAACAATTTATAATTAAAAAGGTGTTTATATAAAAGGTGTGTAATAAGCTCTATGTCGTCTACACGTTATTATCCCAATTTTTAGTAAAATCTATTAAGTATATTTGGAAGCTTCGTAATTTTAGACAAACAATTTTTTTTTATTTACTTCTTTATTTTCCATATTATTTTCAGGGGCGGATCCAGACCCCAAATTGCCGGGGGGGGGGGGGGGGGGGGGGCACATACAATTTTTATGGAAATCACTTGCGAGGCCCGAAGGGCCGAGTGGGGGAGGGTATGGCAATTTGGTGGCATCTGAAGCGTATTTGAACTGAATTTAGAAGGGATTTGGCGCGCATGATTCAGTCAGTGTCAGTAACAATAATTATTATTTATATAGAATATATTTGAAAATTTTCGAAATTTTCTGATGCTGTACTGTTCTTGCACGGCATGCAGAAGTCAACATGTTCAGGATTCCCCGACAAAATTTTGAAAAAAAATGAAGCAATTTGGTGGCATCTGAAGCGTATTTGAACTGAATTTAGAAGGGATTTGGTGCGCATGATTCAGTCAGTGTCAGTAACAATGATTATTATTTATATAGAATATATTTGAAAATTTTCGAAATTTTCTGATGCTGTACTGTACGTTCTTGCACGGCATGCAGAAGTCAACATGTTCAGGATTTCCTTAAGAAACGGGCGGATCAGGAGAAGTTTTGAAAGGGCAGAGAGGTCAGCCCATGGGAGGGAGGGGTGTCCAGCCATAAATTCTCGTAAAACTAGGAAAAATCAGCATTTTATGCAATTTCCAGGCAGGACGTATTTGACCTTCCTAACCACTCTAGATCCGGCTTGTTTGTTAATATTTGTATAAAGGTAAAGAAAATAAGTAATTACAGGGTTTTTTCTTGCCCCTGATGTCAGGGGCCTGGGCCGATGATATTGCGAATTTTGCAACATTTTAACCTAAATTGAGAAATAAATTTCAAACAACAGAAAGATATATTCATGGAAATTATCCCTTATAATATCAATTGTCTATATTTTGAATCCCTCCTAGAGCATGTTTGTTCTACTTTCGTTCTCCTTTCAGTTAATGATACGTAAATTGGAAATGAATTTCTTGTTTTGGAGAAAAGATTGAATTGGGAGTTTTTAGGTCTAAAATTGGGGAAAGGACCTCTTTACCGAATTTCGGCCCCATACAGACCATAAAAAATTCTCTTGTAAATGATTAATTTCCTTGACAAACTAGAGATCACGGGTGTCCCATTCCCTCCATCGTCCAGATTGAAAGGTTTAATTATTGCTTGTTCTATCATGATTTTATTTTTGATTTACCTAGGGGCTTAACCAAAAATGTAATCATGATAACTTCGATTCTAAAAATAAAGAAAAACATGCATTTTTATCTTTTAAAATTCTTGGAGGTAGCCGG
Organism: Pinctada imbricata; assembly: GCA_033119305.1. Classification (NCBI taxonomy): domain Eukaryota; kingdom Metazoa; phylum Mollusca; class Bivalvia; order Pterioida; family Pteriidae; genus Pinctada; species Pinctada imbricata. The sequence goes on along the minus strand of VSWD01000011.1, from coordinate 23,866,340 downwards.
TTTAAATCTGACCAAAACAATTTCAATTGTTCATTTTAAAAAGATTGATCATAACCTCAAATTTTGAGTTAAAAATTTAAGTTTTATAGGAGTTTCTATCGAAGATTTGGTCAAGAAATATGTGTGTTAAATATGCCTTGCATAGGATATAAAGTTCCCGATTCATCCCTCAGATAAAGAAGTAGGTTGTTCCCGAAACGTGTGTACGTCCACGTACAGACAATGGACATGACTATCTATCCCTGAGAAATTTTTGGAAAATTTACTCAAATCGGTGGTTTCTGGAGTGTTTTGGTGCTATTTCTGACTAGTTTCATAGATTTATTGTAGCAATGGAATCTTACTTTACTATAACCAGGGACGTATATAACTAAACGTCTCTCTTTAAATATATTCCTCTATATCCTGTACATCTGTTTGTAAGGTCGACTATGGTTTCCCCCGACTTGCCCAGTGACATAAAATCATTTTTTTTTTCATGGACACTTGCAAGGAACGCTAAATATAGACACAAAACGGACTTTCATTTCCGGCAAATTTAAATGAGACGGCATGCTGGCGGGATTCATTGATAGCAAAAAATAGTTTAAAACGTTTCAAAAACATTTTAATTTCGTTTCGAAAACATTTAGAAAAATGTTTCAAAAATATTTTGATGTATGGTTTTAAAAACGTTTTCCAAACGTTTCATGAAACGTAATGTTATTATCATTAAGAAGTAAACGAAAAAGTTCCTCAATTCCACGTTCATGTTCTCACAATTCCTTTTAAATTACCTGGTAAAACTAAATCAATTGATAAGAAAGTACCGCTAGCTTTTCCTCGCGGTGATTACATGTGACCACTGAAGCATTTCATAAAAAAGGGTGCGAGCGGGCGAAAATACATTGTATAATTATTTTTTTTTAAAGTTTTGCAGTTTTTAAGGTGCGAGCGAATGAAATAATATATAGGTTAATTAATACCCAAGAAATACATTTCTGATGTTTTCCGTACTCAAAAAAGTAATTCCAATAGGAATCTGGTGACTAGAAAGCCTGGCACATAGCAGTACGGAAAAGATTTTCGAACACCCCCCCCCCCCCTCCTTGACTTTCAGTGTTATGTATACGGGACAACAAATTTGCTCCCAACAATTTTTTTAAACACAAGAAGTATCATTTTCTTCGAACTTTGCACAACCTGAGACTTCTGAAAGCTTTAAGTTTACAGAAATCAGAACCGACCCTAAAAAATTCTTGAGCCAGAAATTTAATGGTGCGGGCGAGCATTTTATTTTTATAATATTATTTTTAGAATTTTGGAAAATATGGTGCGGGAAATCCAAAGAACATTAAATTTATTTGGTATGGCCTAATGGATAAATTAAAAAGAAACTTTCTTTTGATTACCATGGTGATTATCCAAGGACAGATTTTAGGAAATTTGGAGCGGGGAGGGGGGGGGTAGACTTGTGTATCCGAATCGGGGAGGGAGGGGGGAGGGAACGGACTCCCATTTATCTATGTGAACGTCATAGCAACTATCTCTATTTTCAGACAACATTTCTTTTATATATTTTTTTTTCAGTAACAAACGGACCCCCTTTCCCGATGTACGAAACACTACGAAATCAATATCACACGTACATTTCAATTCAATTCAATTATGTTTTGATATCACCAAACTTGTTGGCATACGTCAAAATACAAGTAACAAAGTGAACAATGCAAAACAGAATTAAAACTAACTACGTGATTATGGTATAGAAAATGAACAGTAGAGTTACAATAAACTAGCAAAGGGACCAGTTTTGCAATTTTTACATGTTGGCATATATTGAATTTAATAATACATGTATGGACACCGGAAAATATGGGTACATGTACATGTATTTGGATTCTTCTCCAGACCTCCCAGTGCCTGTTTCTTACCAAAAAGTGTAAAATTTTGCGAATGAAAGTGTTATTAAGGAAAGTTAAGTGTACTAGTATAAACAATTGATTGCAATTCCGAGATAAAAAAAAAAAAACATCGTCTTACGGTCTTTTTCCTACTTTGACATTTTTAATAATTTACACAATTCAAGTAACAACGAATACTTTTTTAATTGTCTAATCGTTTGTTTAAAATAGTTCTAACAGTAATTTTGATGGAAATATGTTTTAGATATAAAAATGCGCTTAGCAGCAAAAGCGTTGAACGTATTTGTAGGTTAAAATTGTAAAAATAGATAGTTCTGCTTCTTAACCCCCCTCCCTGCCTCCCGACAAATCGGAATGTAGTTTAATATTCCCTATTCAATTTTATGAATTTTTTTTATTCAACTAAAGCCATTTCTGTGTTTTTATTCAAATATGTTGAAGTAAGCAACCATAATTATATCTTAAAACGCTTCAGTGGTCACGTGTAATCGCCGCGAGGAAAAATCTAGCGGTACTTTTCTATCAATTGATAAAGTTTTACCAGGTAATTTAAAAGGAATTGTGAGAACATGTACGTGGAATTGATGAACTTTTTCGTTCACTTCTTAATGATAATAATGAAACATTCTAAAAATGTTTTTTCGAGAATGTTTCTTTGAAATGTTTTAGAAATATTTCAACAACATTTCAAAAAATGTTTCATTAATGTTACGATGTATGGTTTTAAAAACGTTTTAAGCACATTTCGGTGAAATATTTTTCAATGTTCTACAAAACATTTCTATAAAACATTTCAAAACATTTTTTTAATTCATAACAATACGTCATATCTTACAAATATAAAATATATGACAGTACAAAGATAAATTCCTTTTCGATGATACTATTGTTATTCTAATTCCTGAAGTTGAGAATGTCTAAATATATTTTACATTTAATATAGATATTCTAAAAATGAAACCGTTTGAATCCAAAATAATGTCTTTAATGCCTTGATCAAATCACAAACATGATAAATCGTAATAAGACGAGCTCGCATAGAATTTTTAAATGTCAATCTTCATTTCATGTCAGTCTTCGTTTAAAGTTCTTGAAATCTTAGTTCAATCTTCACTGTCTGAGTGAATTTCTAGCTGTATGAGTTGTTTCTTCACTGAATCAGATACTGCTAAATATTTTACTTTCCTCGCATTGACTTCTTCTAAAAATCAAATGAAACATCAAAATTAGAGTACGCTCCATATAATTTCTTCCTCAAAGATCAGCATGAGTATGTGTGATTTTAAAAACTATTATAAATTATCATTGTAATGGTGCATCACTGTGAAGAATTAAAATGCCAAGTAAAAAAATTGCAATGCCGAGTATTGTCGAATATTACATTTTGATAAACACTTACTTTAAGCTGCATGTACAGGAACATATACACGTATTAGGATTAATTCCACTCTCATGAAAAAAGTCTTTGTCTATCAGTATGCACGCTGCCATAAAAATGTATTATATTTCACAAATTATATGTATCATGTGTATGTTGGCATTATAAATGATAAACATGTACTTTGATAATCGAAAATACCTTAAACTTTATAGGAATAATACGTATTAAACAATTACAAATGCTTTTTACTATGTATAGATTTATTCACATACACATTTATATACAATCTAGTTCAGATCCTTATTGAAGATGGAGAAAAAGATTCCTTATAGATTAATGTGGAAAATAAGTCAAAGCGCTTATTCATGATTGCGCTAACACATTCTGTTCTGTTTCCGCTAAAATATGGTTGCGCTAAAATAAGTACGCCGCGTACAGTAAAACGCACAACGAGTTTCATAATACATCGCATGAAATGAAAATTCATTTTATATTCTTTTAATCACACAATTTTACCTAAAAATATGTATTTCTAACTTGAAATCGACGTTTCTGAGAACTAGAATATTTCAAATTTGTTTACTATTTTAATGCAATAATTAACTCAACAATAACAGTTTAAATCATCGTTATTGATTCTTGATATTGATATTCGTGATTGATTCTTGATTCTTCGTTATTGATAGTTGTATGACTTCTTCTTCAGTCCAATGACAAATAGGGATAATGGCCATATCTCCACACACAGTACAAAATCGACAATTCATAAAATTATAAATCGAAGACATACAAAATCAGTATAAAACAGAAACCAAAGCAAACATACAAAAACTTCCACCACATGAAAAGAAGCGAATTCCCAATATGGGAGTGAGACCAGGTACCCAGGAAGAGTCAGCATATCCTGCTTGCATGCAACACCCGTCGCTTCAATTCGGTTGAATTGTAACACCCGGTTTCTTCCTTTTCGGAAGATATAAGCATATTCTGTGTTTGGATGGTTCAAATGGATCATCCACCATTCTGGACAATGGGACATCATAGTGTATGACGAGTTCCCCGTATCGACCTTAGAACGTCTTTGAACATTGACAATGTAAGTCGGTCACAAACGTATCCCTGATTGAGAAGCTTATCGGAAAGACGCTTAGCTCTCAGATTTGTGTACTTGGTACTTGTTCTGCATAACGTATCAAGTGAGATATGAACACACTATATGAAGGCAATGAATGGATGTTGCTACTCAGAGAGGGAAAGATTCTGATGCTGAAATTGAAGTCGTCAAAACCTTCTTACAAATTAAAAGAAACGTTTTAAAATTTAAAATCTATCGAATATTGCATTTTAGATAGCTTACGAAAGCTTCAAATGATAACATTACTATTGATTATTATATCACAAGTGCCCCATATCGACCGTAGAACTTCCTTAGTGACGATGTGTGTTAGTAGGTCACAAACGTATCGTTGAATGAGAAGTTTTAATGAAAGAGGCCTAGTTCTCAGAACAAAATCTGTTTATTTGGTACTTGCTTTAGCATAGCGTATCAATTGAGATATGAACACGCCATAATCAGGCGATAAAGGGATGTTGCTACTCAAAAAGGGAAAGTTTGTGATGTCATAGAGTAAGCGTTCATGTGACCATCGGTGTCGTAGGACAGTATTATGTCCAAATAGGATGCTGAATTATTTGTCTCTGTAGTTTCTTTGACTTCAAGCTCCGAAGAATAGATTCTGCTAAGGTAATCCGCGACTGTTGGATTATTGATGGACAGTACATCGTCTGTTTTATATTGACAAAATATTGAAAAAAGACAAAATGAGCGCTAGGGCAGATTTTGAAAGCACAAATAAAATCACGTTTGAATCGTATGCTTTGTTTAAAGAATGACCGATTTCAAAAAGTTGGGTTTTAAAGAATGTCAAAAGTAGCATATTTCGCGAGGAATTCTAAAACAACAAATTTTATACGTCTTCAAATTCAATAGCATAATATAAGAAATGATCAGTTTGCAGCATGCACCAGACATGCACTGCCATTTCGGGTACTTAACCCTCGTCAGTGATCCTCAATCTAAACAATGAAATATGACCAAAGAGAGGAAAGTTATAATGTCCAAAAATGTATCCAAAAATGTAGCAGGATGGGTGGGATATGATGCTACAGGACCCACGTTTTAAAAATTTCAAGAAATTTTGATTACAGAAATTTACGAAATCGTTGAAGAAACAATGATCCGAAGATGATCGAACTTGACCACATGTGCCCTCGGTAACTCCTGGTCATCCAGCATTGACACTCACTAAGTTCTTCAAATATTAAACGTCTTCAAATTTAATAGCATCATTTAAATACTGACTAATTTGAAGCATGGACCAGACATGCACGTTTCGATTACTTTACCCTCATTAGTCATCCTCAATCTAAACAATGAAATATGATCAAAGAGTGTAAAAGTAATAATGCCCAAAATTGTACCCAAAGATGTAGCAGGATGGGTGAGATATGATGCTACAAGATCCAAGTTTTAGAAATTTCAAGAAATTTTGATTACAGAAATTTCCGAAATCGTTGAAGAAACGATCAACGGAAGTTGATTGAACGTGGCTACATGTGCCCTCGGGGACTCCTGGTCCACTAGCAATGATACTCACCAAGTGGTACAAATGTTAAACGTCTTCAAATTCAATTGCATCATTTAAGAACTGATAAATTTAAAGCATCGACCAGACATGCACGTTTCGGGTACTTAACCCTCGTCAGTGATCCTAAATCTAAACAATGAAATATGACCAAAGAGTGTGAAATGACAATTATGGACAATGACCATATCCCTGTATACAGCACAAAATCGATTATTCAGAAAATCAGAAACCGAAGGCATACAAAATCAGGATAAAAAAGGAACCAAAGCAAACAAACAAAAACCTCCACCATATGAAAAGAAGCGAACTCCTGATTTTGGAGTGAGACCAGGTGCCCAGGAAGAGTAAGCATCTCCTGCTTGCATGCAACATCCGCCGCTTCAATTCGGTAGAACTGCCACATCCGGTTACTTCCATTTCGGAAGACATAGAATACAATCTTCGGTTGGATGGTTCAAATGGTCTATGACAGAATATCATCCACCATTCTGGAGAGTGGGACATCATAGTGTATGACGAGTTCCCCATATCGACCGTAGAACTTCCTCAGTGACGATGTTAGTCGGTCACAAACATATCCCTGACTGAGAAGCTTATCTGAAAGACGCCTAGCTCTCAGAACAAAATTCGTATACAGTATTTGGTACTTGCTCTGGCATAGCGTATCAAATGAGATATGAACACGCCATAAGCAGGCGATGAAGGGATGTTGCTACTCAGAAAAGGAAAGTTTGTAATGCTGAAATTGAAGTCGTCACGTTTGTCATAGAGTGAGGTGTTCATGTGACCATCAGTGTCGTAGGACAACATTATGTCCAAATAGGATGCTGAATTATTTGTCTCTGTAGTTTCTTTGACTTCAAGCTCCGAAGGATAGATACTGTTCAGGTAATCCTCGAATTTTTGATTATAGATGGACAACACATCGTCTATGTATCTGTAAGTGAAGTTGAATTCAGAAGCTACGTATCTTTTCCCTTCAGAGACCAAAGATTGAATGAATTCTGCTTCTTACGAGTAAAGGAAAAATGTCGGCAAGGAGTGGGGCACAATTGGTCCTCATTGGAATTCCGACAATTTGCTGGAAACCTTTTAAAGTTATAATGTCCAAAAATATAGCAGGATGGGTGGGATATTGTATCAACAGAAAAAGGATACCTTATTGTTATTTTCTAGATCATTATTTCTAAATCATTACTTCAAGGCTGCATTATAATAAAGGGAGACAGTTTCATAAGCCACTTACATTAAGTTTTATAAAATTTCTCAAAAAACCAAATTCATTGGCCAAAAACACAAAGATCTATTAAGAAATAGATATTGAAATACACATAATAAGAATATGCATTGAAAACACAACATGACAAATATGGATAATGACCATATCCCTGTATACAGCACAAAGTCGATAATTCAGAAAATCAGAAACCGAAGGCATACAAAATCAGGAAAAAAAGGAACCAAGGCAAACAAACAAAAACCTCCACCACATGAAAAGAAGCGAACTCTCGATATGGGAGTGAGACCATATATATTCATTATTTCGAATCTTCTAAATATGTATTCATAAAAATAGATATTTTCCTGTTTCCAGTGATTTTCTTACACGAAATTACCACTAATTAGGATAGTGTATCGCCCAATCAGATATATTTACGTAGACACGCCTCCGCATTGACCAATCGCATTCAAGCAAAGTGGTGTACGTGTCACGTTTTATCATAACATTTGATTATCTGTGGACATTTCCTGTATATATGAAAATAAGACAATGACAAAATAAATAAGTTTCATCATTTTAATGATACTTGGCTGTTTTGGACGTGGCAGACATAAAAGAACTTCAATGCAAATACAAATGTCAAATTCATTCAATGCAAGTTCAAGGCAAAATTCAATTATTGTACAATGCAATCAAATTCAAATAAACGCGAATTTCGATTCAAGTTCAATTTAATCAAATTCAAATTGCAAATTAAGTTCAATTCAATCAAGTTTTCAATTCATGTTCAATCAAGTTCACTTCAATGCTAAATCAAAGTTGAATTCATTCCAATGTTTTGTTCAAATTGACTCCATTTCCCTTGATTTCAAAATAACAGTCAGTTTGTTGAAATTGGCCGGTGAACAGAACATACGCGGCCAATTTAACTTCAAGCAAATCACAAGCGATCAAATCGATTACTTTGCATCATTGATTTGAGTTCAAAGTTCAGTGTATTTTAATTCAGGAGAGTTATTCCCGACAATAATTCGGGATCAGCAAATAAAAAAATAAGGCTGCCGAAATAGTCAGTACTGGCTAGCCTTTAGTTTAACCTATTTATCAATTGCGAATATGTACTGCGACCGGGAAATCATTTCTTAAAGGATTTGTTGTAAAGATGTCATCCTTAACGTGCATATTCAAATATTTTCCAGCTCAATAGGTCTGTTACCTTTAGTTGAATTCCAGAAAGAGATCGCTCAAGGACCTGTATGCAAAACATGTGCTTTTTGACGTGTACTGATGACGAAGTAGGTTGGAGGTCGATGTATGAAAAGCAAGGTAACTCGCACAGCCACATTCGGAAGGCCACATAGAAATATATTTGCGAACTAGCGACTTAATAGATTTTATTATGAACGAATCATGAAACTGCATAACGAGTGTATCATTTTTTTTCATATATTTCAACTATTTGATTAATACTGAATTAAGATTTTCAATTTGATGTTCGTAAAATCTGACAGTTTGAAGAAACAATTTGTCATTTCCTTTTTACGCAACAAATATACTCATAATTGGATTACGCTCTTATAAATATAAATGCTATTTAAATTCCTTGTTTATTATTCAAGGAACATTCCGTTTGATCATGCCATTTTAAAAGAAAGAGCACGATGGAAGAACTGGGTGTAAATCATGTGCAATCGTATTAAGACAAAGTCAAGAATACACATCTAATTGTAAGTTCTTATTTAACAATATTTTTCTAAAGTTTATTTTTCTTTTTTTATTTGCCTAATTAGGCAGCTAATTTGTATCACGACGAAAGAATAATACTACCACTGTATTGAAGGCTGAAGTTTGCATTGTTTTGTTGTCGTTTTCGCTGCCGCATTTTCTCCTAGCAGTATAGGTTGGTTACAATCATGTCTTCTCCATGTCACCGATTTGCTTTTTTTATTTTGCATGAAATTGGACAGTCTTTTTGGAAATTTTTTTTCATGCTTCTTTCTTGAATCGTGAATGGCAATGAAAGGATTCTGTTCTTGTATCCGTTTTCTCTTTTGGAGATTTTTTTTTCATAATTGTTAGTCTGATGATAAGACATCTTATTTTGCGAAAGTCAATTTGTACTATTAATTAATCTGGAAGCAAATTTCATTTGTAGGCAAAACAATGATTTCTTTTAATTGCTCTGCAAAAGCTTATTACGATGATTTTCTGTTGAATTTTGTAGATAGGCAAACTTAATAATGAATTTCTAAACTCATTAAGTGTTCATTAAGTGTTTTGATCGAGAGGGGAAAACTTATAATTGTACATCTGAATCAAAGGGTTTCATTTGCGCCGCAGAATACAATTCAAACAAATCATGGACATATAGTGACCAGTGAAATGCCCTGTCCTTCCTCTTTGACAACATTTACGTTAGATTTGATGAGAATTTCTACAAGCGTTTTGTATAGGGATCTCTATTGAGTTAAAGAAGATCCTGACGATAATCACAACAACACCCACAATAGAACACCAAACTAAGCATCGACGGACCCAAGCAAGCTAGAGGTTGGATCATGCGCCCGGGAGGAGCAAGCATCCCCTGTTGGCTAGCCGCACCCGCCGTCGATTTTTATGCACGAAAATAAAAACAATATATAAAAATACATGCATTGCGCTGTCCGAGGTTTATCTATTGGTACTAACTGTGCTTCTCTTGTTTCAGATTTATTCTATACACTTGTGAAAAAGAAGAGAAAACTTTATTAATTAAATGTTTCATCAGCACTTCTTTGTACCTGGATGATATTCGTACTGTTGACAATTCCGTTTGTAAGCAATATAAAAATGTGATCTATCCCCAATAATTGTCTCCGAATAAAGCAAACGTTACAAATACAGGTATTTAACCCCGGTCAGTGATCTTCAATCTAAACAATGTAATATCGCCAAAATCTGTGATAATGATGTCCTAAATATACCAGTCAATCTTTTTTTTATTACTGATATCTGTCGGATTTCTTTTGTAAAATGATTCAATATTAGATGAAAAACGAACAGAGGATATTCATGTTTTCAACGCCTTTAGACAAAATCCTAAGGGATTGTAATGCTCAGGGGAAATATCAATTCCAAGCAGGCATTATGGCATTCACATTGAGATTATATTTCAAATTTCTCTGGCACATTTTTTCTATCAACACATGTTTCCATGGGATAATAAATTTGAATTGTTCCCTACCTTTGATTTTAGAAACAATGAAAAAAAAAATTAATTCTAGGGAGAATTCGGCTTTGCGTAGTTGTATTTAAGTTATCGTAGTGGACATTTTAATTTATTCTCTGTGTTAAAAAACTTCATCATATCTTTAGGAAAAGGATCATGAAAATAAATATTTAACTCTTTGTTTCATTCATGCAGGAAATGGAGCAAGAAAGATTCTTGAGTTCAATCTCAAGGTGTCTGTATTATGCAGCGAGGGATGTAGTTGGAACTGAGGAGAGAATTAATATTGAGCGACTTGTGAGGGATATATTAAGCTGTCTCTATACAGACTTACTAACAAATGTTACTTCGGGCGTTCTCGATTCTCCATCCACATTCGCTAGAAGTGTAGGAACTTTGACTGCAAAATATTCAAAACCATTTTTGGAATCGATCTTCAACTATATTGGTGTGTTGACCAAATTCATCAAAATACAGAAAATTGTAGTCAGTGGAAGCCGATCTGAGGGGTTTGACTTTGAAAGCTCCGATTTTGACCTCATGCTGATTGTTGAAAAATTATTTAAAATGACTTGGGCCGATGCTGAGACAGGCGGTAACGAACTTCAATATCAAATTGAAGATGACACAAATGACCCAGGGTTTGTGAGGGTGAAAGTACTTTCTGAGCTAACACTACCTTGGATGCTTATATCCGAATGTCACGAAGGAGGGTACTATCTTTCCAGTCGCAAGTTGTTAGAACACTTCCAAAGTAAATTTAAAGGCGGAAGTTCCTTACATGGACCATGTCTTGTTCTTGATTTGGAGACACGAGAAGAAAATGACTTTGCCTTTGTTCTCAAGCAAGATACATGGCCGACGCTAGCCAGAGGATGTATCCATCGCCTTGCTAAGAGAGGATGGCCTTCAAATGATGTTTTACTAGAAATACTTAAAAATGGATGCTTATATGTCCCTATAGGTTTTCCATTATCCCCATTGGGCTCCATACAATGGAGAATGTCGTTCTCTCTTGCTGAGAATTTGCTAGTCCGGTCCATGAGCCATACTCAATTTTTGACGTACGCATTGCTGAAGCTGACATTGAAGGAAGTTATTGACGCTGACAGTAACACCAAAGATCTCTTATGCTCTTACTTTCTGAAAACAGCCGTATTCTGGGAAATCGAGAGTAGCAGAAGAGTTTGGGATCCGTCGAATCTACTACATTGCTATTGGAGGTGTTTTCGACGAATTTTGAACTGGGTCGACGCTGGATACTGTCCCAATTTCTTCGTTCCAGAAAATAATATGTTCCGTTCCAAGATTCATGGAAGTAACAGAAGGATGTTATTGGAAAGTATGGTCAAGTTGTATGGAGATGGGTTTAATATTTTCCAAAGATTACCATCCCTTTCGTCAATAATAGATTTATCAGGAGAAGATCCTTCAAGCAGTGACAAAATTGTCACTAATCGGTATGCTAAGTCTGCCAATATGATTCATTTGATGGTCAATTTGAGAGTAGGCGAGCTCATTCAAATGGGAGATAATTGTTTGAGCTTGAAACGACGATTGGCAAATAAGACGCATTGCGAATACTCAACTGCATTGTGCACTATATGGCAATTAACAGAAGTAAATGAATCATGCTTAGAGTTGCTTTCTTCTATTGGCCTAACAAGTACAAGCAAGAACTACAGAAAAGAAAAAGAACTTATAAAACTGCTAAAGATGTCCGCGCCATATTGCGTGAGAGGTTATCTTTATCTTGCGTATCATTTTTTTATGCGCATGCGTTATGAAGATTCCATTCGCCTCCTACAGAAAGTATTGATCAAGCTAGAGGATCCAAATACCACATACAGATGGGAGTTTTTTGTAAGTGACGACTTCAGAACCTCCCGATCATTCCGCCAGTACAAAAAGGTTGGTGGAGATTTGCTGCCGATCCCTTACGGGGTCCGAAAACATATTGCTTCGGCAGTATGTTTGAACTACAGAAAATGCCTTCTTAACTTGACAGGAGAAAGCAACGAAAGGATTGCTGACCAGAAAGATGCATTATCTCCGTTTGTGTTTTCACACTTCCTCATGTTCCTTTGTCATTTTCGCATGGGATCAAAACCGAGAGCAAAAACATCGCTTCGAGACCTTAAACGCAGCCTAAAGTATTTGGAAGCTTTCACAGAGAGTTCAAGGAATCTATCGAATGAAATATTGAGGGTAGGCCAGAAAATGTTTGATGACTGGATTCCATTGCATTCGTGATGTTTCTGACTTTTTAAAGTAATGCGTTTGAGACTGTAAAATTATGTACATGTATATCATGATGTTTGATTGATCATATCTTGATCTTGAAATAAAAATGAAATGTGGGATTGAAAGTATCTATTATCTGTGATACAAGTTTCCTATTAATCAATGAATAAATTGGCTACAATTTGAAAACTCAAGCATGAAATGCCGTGAACATTAGTTTGAAGTAAAGACTTCAATTTTTCCATGTACTTTTAGGATCCCTTTGATCAGTTTTCTGGTAGCACAGTTGGAAAGGAGTGCTCACTCTTTATGTCTGGGTTGCCTTTAGAGTAATAACGCGTCACAAGCTAACCTAATGCAAACTAGGACTAACTTCCATAGAATTATATTTTAATCTATGACAAAATTAGTTGAGCCTTTGCTTCATATTCTAAGAATTTGTCACATACATTTATGAATTCCTGCAAATCTTTAATGGACATTTTAAGAACTTGTCGTATTTTAGCGCTTAGTTCACGAAGCTTCTGTTGTTACACTTAATCATAGTGATATATGTCATAAAGAAACAAGATGGACTTGTATTTCTAAAACCTTAAATTAGATAACAAAACGTGCTGAAATTTGCGTAACAATTTTTATCTTGTTAACTTATGCCTTATCTTTAATATACTGACAAGTTTGTTTTAGTTCTTGGAGCTGAAGATATTTATCCGCACTGATTAAAATTCCTGATTATTTGCAGAAAGACATATAACTTTACTTCCTCTCACTTAACTTTCGGAAACAGATTGACGATGATATTTTTAAAACAAGATCGTATCGATATTCCGCACATTGATTAGACTCCCTGATAATTTACCGATAAACATATTTGTTTACTACTCTATCCGGACTCACGAGGGTATTTATCAAGATCGTCAATAGATATTCGACTTCTCAGAACCAAAATGCCCACCAATCAGCTGTGTCAATCATCTGCTGGTTTTGTATTCTATGACCATCAAAACTATAAAAAAAAACAACATTTGTTGAGGTTTATTTAAATCATTTAAAGAAAAAAGTTAAATTAAGACATTGGTGTGTCATATCGAAAACAAAGAGCATAAAGAAAACGTGATATAAAAAATGATATCTTGTGAAAAAGCAAGCCCATAATCCATCACATAGAGATTGGATGCTGCCCTAAAAGCCCCTCCATGCCAACTAGCTTATTGCCACCCATGACAAGATGTCGTTGAAATGTGACCTAATTAAATGTGACCTGATTAAAAAGGGGTTTCGCAGGCTAAGCTTGTGACAAACAGTTGTAAAATCTGTGTTGACAAACATTGCAATTTAAAGCAATTAACGTTTGTGTCCACGTAATTATTACTTGATTCTTTATTGAGCCTTTAGCCATTGGCTCATCAGCAATATATATAATACCTTACTATACCTCTACTTGTTTTTTTTCCTATATAAAATGATACTTATTAAAACTAGCTGTAACCCGCCTGATGAGACTATTTCCCTGAAAAGGGTTCGCTAGTAGAGAAGACTATTTCCCTAGGGATATAGCTTCGAAATGGGGCGGAGCTACCTTGCGTGACGGTATAATTAAAGAGTTAAAGTATACCATTGAGGGAATTAGCATGATTCTGGTTTCCCTCGACCGGACCTATTTCCCTCGGCTTCACCTCGGGAAATAGGTCTAGTCCCGGGAAACTATAATCATGGTTACTCCCTCAATGATATACTTTAACTGTATTTAAAGTAAAAGGAGAACGGATAAATACAAACATGCAATCTTATTAAAACGGAACTTGAACTTCCTATACTCTCCACGTACATGGAGTGGTGAGTATCGGGTGTTCAAGTCGCGTTTTAATAAGATTGTACAAACATGATAAGCATAATTATAAGTATACAACATGTCACATGACACACGCGTGCTTTTACATTTGTTGATGAAAGTAACTGAACTAACTTAAAAGAAGAAGCTTTCTTCCAAAAATATAGTTCAATAAATTTCTTTCGTAGATCTATATATATATATGGGACATTGCAAAATAAAATTCCTGCGTAGATTTGTCAAATATGGTTTGTTTAATTAGAAGTGATAGCTAAATGGAAGTAACCGGATGTGACAGTTCTACCGAATTGAAGCGGCGGGTGTTGCATCCAAGCAGGAGATGCTTACTCTTCCTGGGCACCTGGTCTCACTAACATATCGGGACTTCGCTTTTCTCATGTGGTGGAGGTTTTTGTTTGTTTGCTTTGGTTCCTGTTTTATCCTGATTTTGTATGCCTTCGGTTTTTGATTTTCTGAATTATCCATTTTGTGCTGTATACAGGGATATGGTCATTATCCATATTTGTCATTTCTATCGAAGTTCTGGCTTATCCATACGTCAACAAAACCTAATTTTGAAAGTTCTCATTTCACAAAAAATAACCAATTTTCTTTCCCCTGCTTCACATGATCTAAAAGTTCATCGTAACATGCTTTGAGAATGCAGTTATTAGTATCAAGAAGTTTACACCAATACTTGATCATATTAAAAACTGTGTAACATCTTAATAGATACCTTCCTAGTTCGTTTTATATAGGGTTATTACAGGTTGACTTTTTCACACCTGAAATAGATTTACAATAATCTGAATTCACCTTTTCTACATTTCTACCCGTATGATAACCCAAAATTTCTGACCCATAATGTAATATACTGGTAACATAACAATCAAAAAGTGGCATCATTGATTCAATATCCAAGAAGGGAGGGGATCTCAAACAAGACCCTGTTGCCGCACCAACAGCAAAACACCAAAATACCCGATGCAAAAAACACAAAAGACGAGCATAGTAGTAGGAGACGATAAAGAGACATACGACATGTAAACATCAAACACAAAAGACTACATATAAACCGACGAGACCAATGGGCAACCGATGCCGACTTTGGACGGTCATTTGTCACGCAAGTAGCAAATGGTGTGGTTATCCTGGATTACATGCGCACAACCCTCTCACTTCTCCAATTACCCAGAGGTCTCGAAGAAAGTACAATTGTGGTGTAAAACAACCTTCTCACTGTAAGATGACTTCCAAATACATTTTCTTAGCTTTTCCTAAGATAGCAAACATTGCCTTTCTAGCCTGCTCTGCCCGCGGAGTTTCTGTTATCCTAAACTAATTGTTATAATTCATTAATGCACCAAGGTATGAAAAATTGTCTACTGTTTCAAGAGTGTGTCTCTCAAATAACCACTGTTCAGAAAAATTAATTCTGCCTCCGTTTCTGAATACAACTATCAGAGATTTTTCATAATTTACAATTAACCCCCATACTGCAGAGTAATTCGCGAGTGCATTCAATTGCGTCTGTAAACCATGTATAGACTCAGAGAAAAAAATAAATCATCTGTGTACATTAGAAGAAAAAGATTGAGGGACTTTGTAACAATCATGAGGAATACAATTTTCATTCAGAAATTGAAGTTCAAACTCGTTCACACAAAGAGCGTACAAAATGGGTGAGAGCATCTCACCCTGCATTAAGTCGACACTACTTCTGAAGTACTCGGATTGCAATCCATTTACAGAAATGCAAGATCTAACATTCTGATACATGCTGTATATTTTATAACAATTTCCCTCTTATGCCTGTCCTTGACAATTTGACCCATAACTCACTACGATAAACTAAATCGAAGGCTTTACGAAAATTTATGAAAGCTGTGTTTTATCTTTTCTTTTTTCCCTAAACTTTTACTTATTATTGCATGAAGTGCGAAAATTGCGTCTACAGTGCTGTTGCCAGGTTGGAAGTCAAATTTTGCATCCGTTATGACATCATTGACCTTTGACCAATTAAGTAGCCTTCATTTAAGTACAGATGTAAAAAGTTTACCTAAGTTACTAACTAAACTGATACCCCTATAATTGTTAGGATCTTTCATATCACCTTTCTTAGATACAGATATAATGAAAGCATTAGACCACATACTAGGATAAATTCCGCTCGATAAAACAACATTATATAATTTGTGCAACATAGGTAATAACATATCCTTAATTTCAATAAATATCTCACAATAAAATCATCTCCATGCCATTTGCCTCTATGAAGTGATTCAATAGCTTTACATATTTCATCAGTTGTTACTTCACAATCTTATTCATCAAATATATCAAGATCTGAGACATTATCTCATTGTTTAGTCTATACCATTCTCACATAAGGTTTTAAAATGATCATGAGACAATTCAAGTGGTATATCAGTTTGCTCTGTTCTTCTTTTCTAAAATTTAGCATAAAATTGTTTTAGGTTATTTTACTGCAGTTGCTTCTGATTATAAAATAAAGCTCTTTTTCAGTAAAACTTTATACATATTTTTCATATCTTTAAGAGTACTGTGATTTGAAGTACTTTTGGCTTTATTAAATATTTCTAACGATTACACATAGTTTAGATATAATGACTTTAATTCATCATCAAACCAAGGTTTGTCTGGTAATCGGGGAAATGGTTTAGGAATTTCTGATCTTTTAGTTGTTAATTTACTAGGACTATGCTTCGAACATAAATAAAAGGGCGAAATTATGTCATACAGTTCCTTTGAAAGGCTGTCTACCATATCATTCATCGAATCAAGATTTTTCGTATCACATAAATCTCTATTAACAATACTACATAATCTATCAATATTGTTTCTGATAGAAAAGAAAGGAGGGGATCTCCAACAACACTAGGTTGCAGCACCCACAGCAAAATCCCAAAACACCCATGCAAAAAACACAGAACAGATACCCACAGAAAGAGACGCAAAAGGGACAAGGAACACCAACTCACAACATAGAAACATGAAACATAAAAGACTACACATAAACCAACGAGACCAATGGGCAACCGGTGCCGACTTAGGACGGCCATCTGCCACGTAAATAGCAGACGGTGTGGTTATCCTGGATTACGTGCGCACAACCCTCCCACTATTCCGATTTCCCAGAGGTCTCGAAGAACGCACAATTATGGTGTAAAACAACCTCCTCACTGTTAGGTGACCACACACAAACAAGACCGTAAAACACAGGGGTCCAAGCAACACAGATGAATATGTAAATGGATATAAAAAGAGGACGTGCGTAATACAGTCCGTGCTCTGCCGGCTGTAGCGAGCTCATATATGTTATCACCCGAGGAGTCCGACTGACATTCAGAGAGGACAGGTGGTCGGGGCCCTGTCTTCTCTAAAGAGGTTTGGACAGGGCCCGTCATGGAGTCCCGTCGTCACAGTCAGTCAGAGTGCAAGTCTTAAGAATGCGCTCGTACAAGACTGTATATTGGTCAAGTACCAAGCTTAGTGTCCGTCTGGTGACATTAGGATCATATCCACGGTATAAAAGGCGTTTGATGACTCCGACGCATTTTCGATACATATGCTGTCTACCTTTGATCCTTCTTATTTTGTTAATTATGTCACCATAAAATGCAGGTTGTGAAATACCCAAAGTAATATACTCCGTTGCTTGTATGGGTCCGAATTTCAAAAGAAGTTGATCATAATTTTTGTAAAATTTCCAGAAAGTCTTTACTAGTTTGTGAAAGCGAAAACCTTGACCTAAAAGTTTCTTTGTAATTTGTAGATTTCTATTATGAAAATCCAAAACATCAGTACATGCTCTAGCATACCGGATGAGCTGTGAAATGTAGATACCGTATGACGGTAATCTAGGGACATCACCGTCAAGCCAGGGAAAATTTACTATGTTGAATCCAAAATCATCTCGTTTGTCATATACACTTGTATGAATTTCTCCATTGACAATTTTGATATTTAGGTCCAAAAATGGTGTTTCAGTGTCTGTAAAGTTTGCCTTGTTTAGAGTCAATTCTTGTGGATAAATAACATCTTTATACTTTTCAAAAACAGGATTATCGATAGTAAGAATATCATCCAGGTACCTAGAAGTACCAGTGAAGCATTTCACATCATCATGTTTTCTTTGCTTTTGAAGATTTTGAATAAATTCCTTTTCATATGTGTATAAAAATAAATCTGCAACAAGAGGCGCACAATTTGTACCCATAGGAATCCCTACAACCTGCTTGTAGAGATTCTCACCAAATCTTACATAAATGTTGTCCAAGAGGAAGGACAAGGCACTACACAGGTCGCTACATGTCCATGATTTGTATGATTTGTATTCTGTAGCGGAAAAGAAACCCTTTGATTCAGATGTACAAATATAAATTTTCCCCTCTCGATTATAGCACCATTTAATGAGTTTGGACAATTGATCATTGATTTTGTCGTGAGGAAGCGTGGTGTACATATTTGAAAAATCGTATGAAGCAATCGTATTGGCTTGAAAATTTCTAGATTTTATCTTGTCAATCACATCCCCGGAATTTTTTATAGACCAAAATAGATTTACATCATTCCTGTTAAGAACAGTTTCACAATATTTTGCAACGTGTTCCTTTACCGCCGTGAGGGCTGACGTCAGATGTCTAGACAAACTTGTAGTTGAGCAGTTGCTAGAATTAGCAATGTATCTAAATTTGTAAGGAGATTTGTGCAGTTTTGGTATGCAGTATATTGTAGGAAGATCCAATTTAGAAATAGGGATGTTGAATGAAGAAATTTCACTGCTATGTTTGCTCAAAATGTTAGGGACACTTTCATTGCTTTTGATATAAGTATTTGTAGACGAAAGTTCCGAAACTAAAGTTGATATATAGTAAAGTTTTCATATGATTATGGTGTTGTTGGCTGCTTTATCTGCAGGAGCGAAGACAAATTTTTCATGTAAATTACGTAATTTGGATTTAAAATATCTTTCAGATCTAGAACTTGGATTTTCAAAAAGATGAGGATTTTTGTGGAAGTTGTCTATTCGAATGTCAGTAATGTCCAAAATGAGGTTTTTCCAGTCATTCAGAGAATGCAATTCGACTCCTTCCGATTTACACCATCGTTTGGTATAGTTATCTAAGGCTTCCTTTAGTACTTCGCGACATTTAATAAAATCTATCTTGGATGGGATTCTATACTTAGGTCCTTTTTTGAGAAGACCACGGAGCTGCCTGTCTTGGATAATTGAAAAGTCACCTGTAATAATATGACCAGCTGGTTTATATAGATATTCAGATGTTGCACATTCTCAAGAAGCAGGACATGATTCAAGTATTTTAGGATCTGATGTAACTTTGTTGTAGTTAAAAACGAAATTTCGAATAGGTCTCTTATATTTGTAACAAATAAGTGGAGGTTCTAAATTTTCAAAATATTGAGGAATAGCACTTTGTACACGATGATCCCGAAATATATTAGAGATGTTAAGAAGATCGAATCCTTTGTTAATAAATGAAATTTTTAAGAATCGTTTTTTAGGTGGGATGTTTTTAACAACTGGATAAAGTTTATTCTGTGCGAATGCAACAATGATATTAAGTCTGAATCAATCAGTATTTCTTAAGAATGCAACCAGTGCTTCATCCAATATAGATTTCAATTGAACTGCTGGAACTGATGAGAGAGCATGAAGCAGTTCATGTCTGCCGCCGTTGCGAGCAATGATCAGAAGATCTTTGAGGGTACGGTGTAATCTAGATCTTATTCTAGAAGATTCACATAAAACATATTGTCAGAGTCCAATCCCAAAGTAGTTCTTTGGGTCACATTATCAGTACGATTGTCAAAATGTGAAGTACAAAAAGGAGGGGAGGATAGGGTGTAAGGGAGGGGGAGAAAGGGGGACGGGAAGAGGGAGGGAATGGGGACAAAGCGGAGGAAGGAGGGAGGGAATAATGACAAAGCGGAGGGAGGGGGAGGAAGTGGAGGGAGGAAAGGGGGCGGGAGGGGGGAGATAAGGGAAGGGTGAAAAGGAGGGAGAGGAAGGTGGGGAGGGAGGTTAGGGGTGGGAGGGGTAGAGATGTACCCCCCTGTCCTCCCCCAGAGTGTTTAAAACATTTCGTAATTCAAAACACAATGAAGCATGATCAGAAAATACATTAATTTCTTCGTCGACGGCGTTTTAAATGCCTGTCGTTATAGATAGATAATTGTGTCTGTAGCGGTTTGTGAATGTTGTTCACCTAACGTGTCGTTACCATTACTTTGCAAATATCGTATGTTACACATGACATGTATTGTGTTCAGCGACTGAAGAAAGAAAGAATAAAAGAAACTTGTATAAAATGTCAAAAAAAAGAGAAAAAACCCAATTCATGAACCCATGTACACACGCACATTTTATAATATAATGTACTATTAAATTAGTGGATAATGTCTTTATATTAAGTATTTCATTACAAGGTACATAATGTTTTTTGGGAGGGGGGGCGCTCTTATAATTAAATAGCTAAGTAAATAAATTGTCAGCTTTCTTCGTAAGAGATTACTTGTACCCAAATGATTTACTTCAACGTTGTGTTTGATGGTCTTTCACAATAAATAATTGGCTTTCATCAATTATCTTATGTAATTAATAGAAAATAAACTTTAAAATTTACGGGCTCCTTGAATTTTGGTACGGTCTCCTTGAATTTCAGAACTAGGAGCCCGTATTGCTCCTTTGGGATTTCTATGAATTTCAAGCCCTGACCGTCATCGCATTTTCATGGGAAGAAAGACTGCCACACATACGTAAATCATCACGCCTTACAATTTCGTTTGTTGTGGGATTTCAAAATCCTTAGATGACAATTCCCGCATAACGGAACCGTTTTGTTTTCAGTAACATTTAGACAATAAAGGTCCTCCAATGAATTTACTTTTGCACATAGTTCATTATATTTCATTTCCTCTTTTTTAATGTCAAGTTCTAAAGGACTTAGATGTGACTTCGAAAACTTTAATTTTTTCGCGCCTGTTTGAGGCTGTCGTCAGGATCTTCTTGCTCTCGTTTCACCACTATGTTCAAAGAATAACTATTTGGCAATGATTGGCGACCTCCCAAAGACTTTCACTTGCATGGATTTGGTCCAAATTTTGAATAACGTCTTGCAGTCGATAAAATTTTTGAGAAGTACTTTTCATTTGCATCTACCCGGTCGCCTTGATCGTCACGATTCATTGTCTTAGCGGACATGTTATCTTATGCAGATATTTCACTTCTTAATTTTCACAAAATCCATGGTAACCATAATTCCGTTAGTCAAATATGTTGCATTCCGCAGAAACGCGAGTTTCACGTCAAGGAAAAGTACAATGGACTACTGACGTCCGACGTGTTGGACATAATGGTTAAAAGTGACTGTTTAGTATGAATCTGGGTATAAATTTATGTTCTATAAAATTGATAAGAACCAATATAAACATTGTCATCGCGGATGGGGTCTGTCACAAGCTATAATTATAGGATAAGGAGTACAATGGCGACGTACACGATACAGATCCTTATTACTGTAAACATGGTCAATGTAAAAAAAATCTGTACAGATGTTAGTAGACCTAGCATGATATGAATCAGGAGTGGATCTAGAAAGTTGTACACCTTTAACGAGGAAAGAATAACTTAATTTTTTAATTTTCGCGAGAGAGAGCATATCATATAAGAATAATTTCTGTCAAATGATCTTTGAACTGCTTGTGCCTCAATTTGAAGCATTTGAACATTGTAAATAAATTTACTTATATATATACGTGATTTCTAAAATTGCAGTTTACATTTTTGTACTTCCTATCATCTGTTAAATTATGAATTTTTATATATCTGAACTGCAAGTCTTTATAAATGAGGACCGTTATGTTTTGCTTCACCGCACACACTGTCCAGGTAAATGAAATCGCTGCCATCTACGAAGAAATTGCACAGAATTTATTTACAATAATCTACCTGTAACGAGTCTAACGACAAGTTAGATGAACAAAATTCACACACCGCTACAGACACAATAATCTATCTGTAACGACAGGTATTTGAAACGACCACCACAGACCCCTAGCAAGCTAGAGGTGGGACCAGGTGCCCGGGAGGAGTAAGCATCACCTGTTGGCAGCCAGTAGCCGCATCCGCCGTCGATGATCATATACGAAAATGATAACAATACATTAAATTCATACACTGTTTGAGGTTTGGCCATTTCTTTGTTATTTTCTGTTTGGCGTCCTCGTGCTGGTAGGTTTTGAGCCAAAAGTCATAAAACAAAACAAAATGATGAAATCTTGGCAAATTTAATGTACTTTGTACAAAAATTATAGAGAAATTCAAGAATAATTTGGCAGGGATAATAATAATGGAAGGGATTCCATTTACCTGGACAGTGTGTGCGGTGAAGCAAAACATAACGGTCCTCATTTATAAAGACTTGCAGTTCAGATAAATAAAAATTCATAATTTAACAGATGAAAGAAAGTAAACTGCAATTTTAGAAATCACGAATATATATAAGTAAATTTATTTACAATGTTTAAATGCTTCAAATTGAGGCACAAGCACTTCAAAGATCATTTGACAAAAATTATTCTTGAATTTCGCATGAATGTTATATATTGTTTTTATATTCGTGCTTAAACATCAACGGCGGGTGCGGCTAGCCAACAGGGGATGCTTACTCCTCCCGGGCACCTGGTCCCACCTCTAGCTTGCTAGGGGTCCGTCGATGCTTCATTTTTTGCTCTATTGTGAGTGCTGTTGAGATTATCTTCAGGATCTTCTTTAACTCATTTGTGTAGTTCTTTATGTTACATGTAAGAATGTCAAAGTACTTCAATGACTCAAGAGATTATTCTTTTGTTGTCTAAAATCTGTTAATATTAAAATGAAACAAGTTTCTGTCAGATTTCACATGGTACTTCACATATTATGAAATTGCAACCTTTTTATATGCTTGCAAAACAGAATAAAAACAAGAAATGGCCTTATGTCTATATAGAAAGTGCCATGACGACCATGCCAGGAAAAAAATATTCAAAACGCTTACTATCAAACCCCTCGCGGGGAACTTTTTTACGATCTTCACAAGGCAAAGGGCATAAGTGTGACAAAAATGAGTTAAAAAAGATCCTGGCGATAATCTCAACAGCACTCACAATAAAGCACCAAATTGACCATCTACAAACCCCTAGCAGGCTTTGGGTGGGACCAGGTGCCCGGTAGGATTAAGCATCCCCTGTTGGCTAGCCGCACCTGCCGTCGATGTTTATGCACGAAAATGAAAACAATATGTTAAAGTTAAACTTCGTCAAATTCAATAACATCATTTAAGAGCAGATACATTTTCAGCATGGACCAGACATGCGTGTTTCGGGTACCTAACCTCTCGTCAATGTTCCTCAATCTAAACAAAGTAAATGCTTAAGAGTGTGAAAATTATTATGTACAAAAATGTACCAAAAGACGTAGCAGATATAGGGTGTGATATGATGCTACAGGACCCATGTTTTAGAAATTTCAAGAAATTTTTGATAACAGAAATTTTCGAATGCGTTGAAGAGACAGACGATCAACCGAAATTGATCGAACTTGGATATATGTGCCCTCGGGGACTCCTGGTCAATTCATGCACTGTCTGAGGTTATGTCTGTATAGAAAGTGTCATCGTGACCATGCCAGGAAAAATATTCAAAACACTTACTGTCAAACCCCTCGCGGGGAACTAAGTCATAATCCTTTACATAATTTACTCAATCTACTACCACATTCATTACTGCAAATATCAGGGTTTACAAGTGTAGGTAAATCAACATCATATAATATGATCTAAGTGATCTAATAGGGATGCATAAAACCATACTTTTTAACATAATCTTTCCAATTTTTTGTACGACTGTTTAAGTCACCAACAATGAAAACCGTCCCTGTGACAGAAATCGAGAAATTTGTGATTTTAAATCATAGTGTATATCAATGTCATATTTTTTGAAATAAGATGAATTTGTGGGAGGAATTTATGCAAAACAAATAAAGACGTCATCATTTCTACAAAAAAGGAATTTATCTGATTTCAAAAATATTATAGTGTCATGGTACATTTCAGCAATAAAGCCATATTTAGCAAACCCATTCCTAATCATAACTACCATCCCCCATCCTGTCCTGATTTGGACTTCTTTCTTCTATAAGTGTATGACGTAAAATCCTGGACATTTACATTGATCGTTTTATATAGCCAACATTTTGACATAAACATTAAATCATAATACGATTTATAATCAACAAAAGATTTGTCTGCAAGTTTGGTCTCAAGACCACCATTTACGTTCCAGAATAGGATCTTTAAAAGATCGTTAGTTTGCAATTTCTACGCACTGTCCTACCTCTGGGAGATTGTAGTAGGCTGCTGACGAGTACTGATATGGACTGGTGTGGGCGGGGATATCCAAACGTTTACGGATGCACTATGCGCATACAGGGTTGTGGACTTCTGCGGACTTTGAGGTACATGTACAGGCGACCGCGCACTCATAACATGTCGCGGATGGACCTGGTAAGTTTTGACATCGATACGATGCTTGTACAACACTAAGCGCACTATGCTGGTGATGGCTAAACTGCCACTCATGGGATGGCGCCAGCCTCGTCATATTAGCAGACATAGATTGCGATACGGTCCATGTCTGATTAGCGGTTGCGTTGCTGGGCCCGCGATTTGGATCGGGCGGTAAGAGGGTATCCCCGTCAATATATAGCTTCCCATCAATGTATAATCTGTCTCGTACCAGTTTTGTATGATGACCTGCTGCTTTTAACAGGATACAACTTACGTCGAAGTTCCTCAATTGATATCGTTAACTGTTCGTGAATGCCGATAAGTGTCCCCTTTAGACGATATCATTCTCCTTGACCCGGAGAAGGTCGTTATAATAAAGGAACCGGGTCACTATAGGTCGGGGGCTGTTTCGGGTGGCCCGTCCGAATCAATGTATATTGCCAAATTCGATCTGGACATCTATCTGGAGTTCGTGATAAATAAAATCTGTATAATAGGGCAAATGTATCTTCATAACGAGCTTGTAGTTTGATGATGAATTAAAGTCAGTATCTCTAAACTATGTGAAATCGTTAGAAATATTTTATAGACAAAAGTACGTCAAATATGTAAAAAAAATATGAATAAAGTTGTACTTAAAAAGACAAAAGGAGACAGAATTGTTCAACTGAAGAAAAGTAACCCAAAACAATTAAGAAAAGAAGAACAGAGAAGTCTGATATACCACTTGAATTGTTTCATGATCCTTTTAAAACTGTGTGTAAGAATGGTTTAGTAAACAATTTAAATAATGAAAACATAGATTATGCCTCAGGTCTTGATACTATTTTTGTTGAATTAGATTGTGAAGTCACAACTGATGAAATATTCAAAGCTATCGAGGCAAACGGCATGGAGATAATCATATAATCAATGAGATATTTATTGAATTTAAGGATATGCTATTACCTATGTTGCACAAATTATTCAGTGTTGTTTTTTTTCAAACGGAATTTATCCTAGTATGTGATCTAGCGCTTTCATTATACCTGTATTCAAGAAAGGTGATATGAAAGATCCTCACAATTATAGGGGTATCAGTTTAGTTAGTAACTTAGGTAATCTTTTTATATCTGTACTAAATGGAAGGCTACTTAATTGGTCAAAGGTCAATGATGTCATAACGGATGTACAATTTGGCTTCCAACCTGGCTACAGCACTGTAGACGCAATTTTCGCACTTCATGCAATTATAAAAAAAGTTTAGGGAAAAAGAAAAAAATAAACACATAGAATTTCGTAAAGCCTTCGTTGTGAGGTATGGGTCAAATTGTCAAGGGCAGGCATAAGAGGGAAACTGTTAAAAAATATTTAAAGCATGTATCAGAATGTTAACTCTTTCGTTTCTGTAAATGGATTACAATCCGAGTACTTCAAAAGTAATGTCGGCTTAATGCAGGGCGATGTGCTCTCACCCATTTTGTACGCACTTTGTGTGAACGATTTTGAACTTCAACTTCTGAATGAAAATTGTATTCCTCATGATTGTAAGTCCCACAACCTTTTCCTTCTAATGTACTCAAATGATTAAGTTTTATTCTCTGAGTCTATACATGGTTTACAGACGCAATTGAATGCCCCCGTGAATTACTCTGCAGTATGGGAGTTGACTGTAAATAATGAGAAATCTAAGATAGTAGATTGTAAGATAGTTGTATTCAGAAACTGGGGTAGAGTGAATTTTTCTGAGCAGTGGTTATTTTAGAGACACACTCTTGAAACAGTAGACAATGTTTCATACCTTGGTGTATCAATGATCCCACCCATTCTGCTACGTCTTTCGGTACGCTTTTTCGACATAGTAACTTTCATACTCTTTTGGCATATTACATAGTTTAGATTTGAGGATCACTGACGAGGGTTTTGTACCTGAAACGTGCATGTCTGGTCTATGTTACCAATTTATCTGTTCTTAAATGATGATATTCAATTTAAAAAGACGTTTACATTTATACCACTTGGTGAGTGTCACCGCTGGTGGACAAGGAGTCTCCGAGGGCACATGTAGCCAAGTTCGATCAATTTCGGTTTATCGTTTCTTAAACGCATTCTAAAATTTCTGTTATCAAAATCTCTTGAAATTTCTAAAACGTGGGACCTGAAGCATCATATCCCACCCATTCTGCTACGTCTTTCGGTACGCTTTTTCGACATAGTAACTTTCATACTCTTTTGGCATATTACATTTTTTAGAACTGAGGATAACTGACGAGGGTTAAGTACCCGAAATGGCATGTCTGGTCCATGTTGCCAATTTATCTGTTCTTAAATGATACCATTCAATTTGAAGACGTTTACATAGAATACAGAAACTCAGCAGGCAGAGCAGGATAGAAAGGCAATGTTTGCTATATCAGGAAAAGCTAAGAAAATGTACTTGAATATTGAACCAATGTTGTCACTTTTTGATTGTTATGTTACCAGTGTATTTGGATTGGTGTATCATGGGTCAGAATACGGGAAGAAATGTAGAAAAGGTGCATATAGATGGTTGTAAATCAATTTTAGGTGTGAAGAAGGTATCCATCATGATGTTATAGTGTTTTTAATATGATGAAGTACTGGTGTAAACTTCTTGATACTAGAAAATGCATTCTCTAAGAATGTTACGATGAACTTTTAGATGATGTGAAACAGGGTAAAGAAAATTGGATGAGCAAGAACTTGGATAGAAAGCTATTACTGTACCTCTAATTAAAAAATGTTATGATCGCTGAGCGATATAAGTCCTCTACCGTCGGCATATATCTATGTCCTGAAACTCTGCCTTTAAATTACTCTTTAATTAAACATGAGTTTTAATTAAACCGTGCATCTCAGTTCTGAGGTTTTATCTGTTTATCGTTTCGAAAAAGAGGTCAAGCGTGACGAAAGTTGAACTTGCTCTGTAACTATCCAAGACTAAGCTGAGTATCAAATTTTACCTGAATATCTCTATTTGTTGCAGGAAGAAGTCTGGAAAACTGACAAAAACTGAATTGTGCAATTTATAAAGGGGCATAACTCCTCTAAAAATAGGTCAAGCGTGAGAAATGTCGAACTTTCTCTGTAACTATCCAAGACTAAGCTGAGTACAAATTTCACCTGAATATCTCTACTTGTTGCAGAAAAAAGTCTGGAAACTGACAAAAACTGAATTTTCCAAGTCATCAAGGGGCATAACAACTCTAGAAATAGGTCAAGCGTGACGAAAGTTGAACTTGCTCTGTAACTATCCAAGAGTAAGCTATGTATCAAATTTCTCCTGAATATCTCTATTTGTTGCAGAAAAAAGTCCGGAAAACTGACAAAAACTGAACTTTCCAAGTCATCAAGGGGCATAACTCCTCGAAGAATTGGTCGAGCGTGACGAAAGTTGAACTTGCTCTGTAACTGTCCAAGACTAAGCTGAGTATCAAATTTTACATGAATATCTCTATTTGTTGCAGAAAAAAGTCCGGAAAACTGACAAAAACTGAATTTTCCAAGTCATCAAGGGGCATAACTCCTCTAAAAATAGGTCAAGCGTGACGAAAGTCAAACTTGCTCTGTAACTATCGAAGACCAAGCTGTGTATCAAATTGTACCCGTATATCTCTATTTGTTGCAGAAAAAAGTCCGGAAAAGTGACAAAAACTGAATTATCAAAGTCATCAAGGGGCATAACTCCTCGAAAAATAGGTCAGGCGTGACGACAGTCGAATTGCTCAATAACTATCAAAGACCAAGCTGTGTATCAAATTTCATCAGAAGATCTCCATCTGTTGCAGAAAAAAGTCCGGAAAACTGATATTCGGACAGACGGACAGACAGACAGACAGACAGACAGACAGACAGACCGGAAGGAAACTATGAGTTCCCTTTTGCGTTCCCGGTAGGGGACTAACAAACCATATTTGACAAATCTATGCAGGAGATTCGTAGTTTTATAAATCATTCGAACAAATGTATCGTTTATTAACTCCTCACTGATTATTATTATTTGCACTTTTATTTCATAGAAAATATTTTTTCACAATTTAGACATCGCATAACTTAGCAATTGAAACAGAAAGATTTTTGAAAAAGAGAGAAAAAGAAAGAATTTGTTTCATTTGTTCGGACTCAGTTGAAGACGAATTTCACTTATTTTGCAATGTCCTGTATATATAGATCTACGAAAGAAATTTATTAAACCATATTTTTGAAGACGAATTTCACTTTATTTTGCAATGGCCTGTATATATAGATCTACGAAAGAAATTTATTAAACCATATTTTGTAAGAAAGCTTCTTGTTTTGAATTAGTTCAGTTATTTTCATCAACAAATGTAAAAACACTTAGGAATTTAGAGAATATTTAGCAAGTGCCTATAAACTCCGACTCTCATTATTGTAATAACATCTGATTATTGTATGTGTGTCATGTGACTTTGTTCCTGAAATGTTGTGTACTTATAATTATGCTTATCATGTTTGTACAATCTTATTAGAGCTATCTGATTTGAGCAACGGTTGTCGTACGAACGAATTTCGTTCAACGAAATGAGACGTAAAGTGTGTGGCATAAGGTAAAAAAACGATATGTACATCTATTTTAATGAAAAATACATAAATCAATCATTATTCGAAAATCTACTCCGCGTTCTGACATTGCAGCACAGAACTCGATTAAAGAGGGTAAATGAACGATTTGGTGTCTGTAAATTGATTATATACATCGGAAAGTCTTTATTTCCTTAATGACGTGTTACACATACACTCCACGATGACGTAGAACCTTGTTGTATTTACGTCGACGTCGTCGCTCGCCGGCTGATTGGTTAATGATAGAGCAAACTTTGTAAGGTATTATTATTGGATAGACACAAGGACAAAATACTATCTGCAAGCAGGCGGGTGTTTGGAGGTAATGGCAGATCGTCGTTTGGTGCAGGTCTAATATTTGCACGCTGCCGGTACGTCGTGGCGTCATTTTGATGGCCCAAAACCCAGAATAAATACACTTTATTTCTTTATTGTTGTCAATGATGATCTAAATGCAAAATATATAAATGTTTTAAAACAATAAATGACAAGCTTTAGAATTTGATCAATAAACTCCAGGTTGTATGATAAAAGTATGCAAGTACGTGTACCTGTGTGTGCATGCAATGAAAATATCGGTGTCCGTAGTAAAACAGTTGCTGGTCTTCCTGTGGTACGAGAATCTCGTGGGATGTTCTATAAATGACACATAGAACGTTTGGCATCTCCGGCCAGGTACCCCTTTTCTGTAACCATTCCCTTTATGAGGGCCACTTTATTTCATCAGAAAAGTAATGACATAGAAGAGTCCAAGTCTTTTCAATGTGTCTTGAAATATAGCCAGGAGACACACAGAAAATGCAGATAACAACTTATATGTTGGATACTGTCTCAGCCAAATGAGTGTCATAAGAAGTATGTTTTTGTTATCCAGAAGGGATGATTTATTTATAATAGAATCGAATCTAGGCGATAAACGATTAAACAAGTTTTCAAATGTTTATGGAGTTTCCCCTGTTATGAACCAAAATTCAGATCCCGTCGATTTGCAAGAATCGAAAATACGTCTTTACCAATCCAAATACCATTTCTGAAATCTGAACATGGACGGATACGAAATAGAAGAGGGATATTTGTATTCGGCGGTCTAATGCTGCTGAAGAAGTTCATTATCTGGTTGATAAACAAAATGATTCCAAAAGTCTCGCATTGTTCTTCAATATCTTCAAAACTCCTCAGTTGAGACAAAATGAAAATAAAATGATGAATTATCACCAGCAAGGAGAAAACATCACCTTCTCTCTTAAAATTGGTTGGCATTGTATTCATACCTATGAAATAAGATAATTTCAATTTGAAAATATACAAAGCGAATGAATAGGGAAACACTCCCATGATTCCCTTCGAACGCCCGCAATGCGAAAAAAAAAAAAACCCACAGTAATTTCTGTCACTTTTATAATTAATATATTTGACCCTGAAAATGAGATTAGAATTTGTTTTAGGTAATAAGCAACAATTTTTTTAATTATAGATTGATTCCATTGAAAATCAAACTTTAACAAAATATTTAACCCTGAAATATTATTGTTACAATGACCCTTGACCTCTAGAATAAATATTTTTATAGGCAATAAGAGTATAATTTTCTTTTTAAAGAAGATATTGAGTGTAATCAAGTAAAATCATACTTTTGGCCGAGAACTATCCTTTGAAATTGACTCCCGATCTGGTGACCTTGAATCAATGTTATTCTTAAAGTAGGCATGAAAAGTATCCTTTTCCAAGCTCTGTTAAAAATGCGCTCTCTGAGGACACTAACGCGCTTACTCCGCATGATCATCACACACAAGATACACTAAATACACACTCGTAGATCATCACAAATATTTTAACACACTCTGCCTTACACACTAGTACACACACTCTGTCGTACCTATACATACAGCGTACATGCATCCTCCACAACACTTAACTAAATATATAAATATATTATTTGCTTTTGCAAGAGTGACAAAACAATTGTGCTAAAATGGTCAAACTATTGATTGATACCTTACCTTTCTACCTATAGACATGAAACAATACAATCGAACACTTGCTATGTGTACAGTCATGCTTCGTGGTTAAGCATTGTATACTGATATAAGCACTCTTTTACAAACAGACAAAATGTCTAAGCATTTCCAGTTTCAAGAGAAGAAAATGTCCTGGTACTTAGGAGTTATACATTGCACCCCTCAAATTGACCACTTGTTGCTGGAGAAATCCGCGATAATTTACATCTGCTGCCATCAAATGCACAAGCCTGACAAGGGCTATATTCAGTGGGATCAGCGACTTGGGGTAAGGTTCGACGACGATTGGCGGATCAAGTAAACCTTGAGTCCATGGAAGACGAGGAGTTGAGAGGTCTGGCAGAAAAAGTCCAAGAGATGAGAAGTCAGTATTCAGGGAAACGAAATCCCGAAAAAAGGATGGAAGAAGCAGCTCTAGTAGTAGGTTTTTTTTAATATAAGATATATGTAGAAGTCAACTTTGAAAAACAAGCAAATCAATTAGATTTTAAGATGTTGATAATAAAAGAAGGTCAAATTGCAAGGTCAAGGTCACCATATCGAACTGCAATATCAAGGTCACCATGTTTAACTAATGGTAACAAAAGAAAGTTCTTGCATGCGAAATGTAAAAAGCCCTATTAAAAGTTATGCTCATTTGAAAGATTAAAGTATTTCTGATTGACCGACGGATGAGCAGAAAAACAATCGAGCCAGATTTATTTCCCTGTGCTTTTGAAGAGGACAATAAGGGCGTGGTTCTTGGTATATGTATCACATAGGAACGACAACTCGGCCATTAGCTTCGTTTAAAATAATATTTTTTGTCACTGTATACATGGAAGATGTAGCAGTGAGGGGGATTAGTGAAGCTAATGCATAGGGTATACTTGTCAAGTCTACAATTTATTGACAATTGAACACACAAATCAGAAGGAAATGGTTAAACAGAGTCGGAGGGGGAGTGTTCCCCTCCTAAAGATCCGCGTGTCAAGTTACTAAAGACTTATAATCCTTTCTCGGATGAAAATCTAAGAAATATTTATTCTTTTCCTCCTTTACTCAAACATGTGTGGCGTATGATTCATGAATATTAATAAGGTATCTATAATTTCAGCCTAAAACAAACGTCGTGTTGACCTTGATGAAAGACAGAGTTTTGTCCAAATGGCAGACGATGTTGATAACTGGTGCTTCCTGATGATGATCATATTCATACAGTTCGCCAGCTCCAAATGTACCAGACAGTGGTTAAAATTATGATGATAATAATGAAGAGGAGGAGAGAGGCACAGGCAAGAAAAAAATCGGTATCCCAACTGTCAAGGGAGGCGAATGAATTGTACATTAACTTTGCTAAAAACACTTTGCCAAATTTAACTGAAATGATGCAAAGTTGCATGAAAAAGTATCTAGAAAATAAGAATATTTTGAAATGATTCATTAAGTACGTTTACTAGTTACCGTCTTTCAAATCAGATATCTCTATTAAAACGCGACTTGAAGTTCCGGTACTCTGCACTCCACGTACGTGGAGAGTATCGGAAGTTCAAGTCCCGTTTTTTTTTAATAAGATTGCATGTTTGTATTTGTCCGTTCTCCATTTACTTTAATATTGTATTATATTGATGATGAGCTTAAAGTTTCAATAAAGTATCAACTAAAGTGGACACATACGTTAATTAATTACGGGGACACATAATTACGTAGACACATACGCTAATTAATCTAATTGCAATGTTTGTCAACACCGTTTTTACAACTGTTTGTCACAAGCTAAACCTGAGAGACCCCTTTTTAATTTGGTCACATTTAATTAGGTCACATTTCAACGACATCTTGTCGCGAGTGGCAATAAACTAGAAGGCATGGAGGGACTTTAAAGGCGGCATCCACAAAATTACGTCCCCATGAAAAGACTGAATCTTACGTACGATTCCACGAAAATTGGGCCCAACGAATATAAATAATTTCAAAGGGCTTTGTTTATCGATCTTCATATATTCATGTTTAGATTTCCTTTAGTTCGGCTTACAGCTTCACTGATTAGAATGCGCATATGGTGCACTGAAATTACCACAATTCAATCTTGAAAAATTGAGCATTTGAAAGTTAAGGTGATCACAATTTGTCTCCGTGTTATGGATTATGGGCTTGCATTTTCACAAGAAATCAATTTTTATATCACTATTGCTTTATGCTCTTTGTTTCCGAAATAACACAGCAACGTCTTAATTTAAATATTTTTTTCTTTAAATGATGAAAAAACTCAACAAATGTAATTTTTTTAAAAATAGTTTTGATTGTCATAGAATACAAACCAGCAGATTATTGACACAGCTGATTGGTCGGCAACTTGGTTCTGAGAGGTCGAATATCTATTCACGATCTTTGATAAATACCCTCGTGAGTCAGGAAAGAGTAGTAAACAAATAGGTCTATAGGTCAATTATCAGGGATTCTAATCAATGGGCGGAATATCGATACGATCTTGTTTTAAAAATACTATCGTCAATCTGTTTCCGAAAGTTAAGTGAGAGAAAGTAACCGTATTTGTCTTTCGGCGAATAATCAGGAATTTTAATCAGTGCGGATATAAGCTTCAGTTCCGAGAACTAAAAAGTCTTAAGCTGACCATTTTCGTGTCAGTATATAAATACATTGCTCCCCCGATATAACGCCAACATCCGTCCAGAGAACAAATTGGCGTTAAAGTGAGGGTGGCGTTACATCGAGGGAGTAAGTAAAAGTCGGGATGATAGACAGCCATATGCTTTAAAAAATTCTTATTTTCGCATTTCAAAAATGTGCTGGTTCAAAGAAAATGCATGTACATGCAGAGTATTTAAAACGATTTATTTAAGGCGGTGATTTAGAAATTTTAAGGCAAATAAACGATCAGAGGAAATTCAAACTTTTTTCATCTGACTCGGCGATATTTCGCCGGGTGCCTCCCCTTATTAAAGTCAGTGCTAAACAGTAATATGAAATACATGATACAGGTTTATTCGTATTTTACAACATGTATGCACTGATCAGCACATTCCTTGCATTGACATTAGTAGCGCCGAGATACGTGCACAACACATCTTTTACTTTTTCGTCGGTTCAATGACGCTTGAATTTTATGCTGGGCTAGATGCTGTTTTCTTTTTTAATTAAAGTTCAAATTACAGTATCTAAGTAAATATACATATTGATTGTTTATCAAAACATTCATTAGTACACGTATGTAAACGAAAATAAACCAAAAGCGTGATAATTAACAAGACAGTGCACCTATGAGTCTAAGTTGTTTGTTAAGTGATAACTACTCAATTAAATGGCATTGTAATCGGGGGTTTTATATACCAAATACGACAATTTGTACACCGAATTCAGTGGCGGATGGCGGTATGCAGGGGTTGGCGTTACAATGGGGGCTTATAATGTAAGGAAATCTGTACATTGGGAAAAAGTGGCGGTATGCGGGGTTGGCGGTTTAACGAGGGGCGATAAATCGGGGGAGCAGTGTAATATAAATAATTAAGCATGTGTTAACAAGAAAAAAATGTTATGCAAATTTCAGCATGTTTTGTTATCAAAAATATTCAAAACACTTACTGTCAAACTCCTCGCGGGAAACATTTTTACGAGCTCAACACGGCAAAGGGCATAAGTGTGACACAAATGAGTTAAAGAAGATCCTTACGATTTTCTCAACAGCAGCACAATAGCGCACCAAACTGAGCATCGGAGGACCCCTAGCAAGCTAGAGGTGGGACCAGGTGCCCAGGAGGAGTAAGCATCCCCTGCTGGCTAGCCGCACCCGCCGTCGATATTCACGCACAAAAATGAAAACAATATATAAAATACATGCATTGTCTGAGGTTATGAGTAATTCCGAATATGAAACTAAGGCTCAACTTATTATGTTATAGATTAGAATATAATCTTATGGAATATAAACGTCTTAAAATTGAATGGCATCATTTAAGAACAGATAAATTGGCAACATGGACCAGACATGCATGCAAAATATAATTTTATGGAAGTTAGCCCTAGCTTGTATTAGGTTAGCTAATGTGACGCGTTTTTACTCTAAAGAAAAACCGAGACATGAAGAGTGATCACTCCTTTCCAACTGTGCTACCAGAAAACAGATCGAAGTTATTCTCAAGGCACATGGTAAACTTTGTTTTACTCTCATAAAAAATGAAATCTTTACTTCAAACTAATGTACACGGCATTTCATGCTTGAATTGTCAAACTGTAGCCAATACAATTTTTTCTTTTTCCTAATTTATCTATTTATCTATTTTCCTGATTTATAGGAAATAATTGATACTCTCCATCCCACATTTCATTTTTATATAGATCCAGATATGATCAATTAAGCATCATGATATATATGTACATAATTTTACAGTCTCAAACGCATTTTCTTTTAAAGTCAGAAACGTCATGAATGCAATGGAATCCAGTCATCAAACATTTTCTGGCCTACGCTCAATATTTCGTTTGATAGTTTCCTTGAACTCTCTGTGAAAGCTTCCAAATAATTTAGGCTGCATTGAAGGTCTCGAAGCGATGTTTTTGCTCTCGGTTTTGAACCCATACGAAAATGACAAAGGAACACGAGGAAGTGTGAAAACACAAACGGAGATAATGCCTCTTTCTGGTCAGCAATGATTTCGTTTCTTTCTCCTGTCAAATTGAGCAGGCATTTTCTGTAGTTCAAACATACTGCCGAAGCAATATGTTTTCGAACCCCGTAAGGGATCGGCAGCAAATCTCCACCAACCTTTTTGTACTGGCGGAATGATCGGGAGGTTCTGAAGTGGTCACTAACAAAAAACTCCCATCTGTAAGTGGTATTTGGATCCTCAAGCTTGATCAATACTTTCTGTAGGAGGCGAATGGAATCTTCATAACGCATGCGCATAAAAAGATGATACGCAAGATAAAGATAACCTCTCACACAATATGGCGCGGACATCTTTAACAGTCTTATAAGTTCTTTTTCTTTTTTGTAGTTCTTGTTTGTACTTGTTAGGCCAATAGAAGAAAGTAACTCTAAGCACGATTCATTTACTTCTGTTAATTGCCATATAGTGTGCAATGCAGTTGAGTATTCGCAATGCGTCTGATTTGCCAATCGTCGTTTCAAGCTCAAACAATTATCTCCCATTTGAATGAGCTCGCTTACTCTCAGATTTACCATCAAATGAATCATATTGGCAGACTTTGCATACCGATCATGGACAATTTTGTCCCTGCCCGAAGGATCTTCTCCTGATAAGTTTATTATTGATGAAAGGGATGGCACTCTTTGGAAAATATTAAACCCATCTCTATATAACTTGACCATACTATCCAATAACAGTCTTCTTTTCTTTCCATGAATCTTTGAACGGAACATATTATTTTCTGGAACGAAGAAATTGGGACAGTATCCAGCGTCGACCCAGTTCAAAATTCGTCGAAAACACCTCCAATAGCAATGTAGTAGATTCGACGGATCCCAAACTCTTCTACTACTCTCGATTTCCCAGAATACGGCTGTTTTCAGAAAATAAGAGCATAAGAGATCTTTGGTGTTAATGTCAGCGTCAATAACTTCCTTCAATGTCAACTTCAGCAATGCGTACGTCAAGAATTGCGTATGGGTCATGGACCGGACTAGCAAATTTTCAGCAACAGAGAACGACATCCTCCATTGTATTGAGACCATTGGGGATGTTGGGAAACCTATAGGAACATATAAACATCCATTTTTTAGTATTTCTAGTAAAACATCATTTGAAGGCCATCCTCTCTTAACGAGGCGATGGACACATCCTCTGGCTAGCGTCGGCCATGTATCTTGCTTGAGAACAAAGGCAAAGTCATTGTCTAATTGTGTTTCCATATCAATAGAAAGACATGGTCCATGCAAGGAACTTGTGACTCCCATGAACTTTAAGATACTTCGGAAGAATTCTAACAACTTCCTACTGGAAAGATAGTACCCTCCTTCGTGACATTCGGATATAAGCGTCCAAGGCAGTGTTAGCTCAGAAAGTACCTTCATCCTCACGAATCCTGGATCATTTGTGTCATCTTCAATTTGAAAATGAACTTCGTTACTGCCTGTCCCAGCATCGGACCCATTCATTTTAATAATTTTTCAATAATTAGCATAAGGTCAAAATCAGAGCTTTTAAAGTCAAACCCCTCAGCTCGACTTCCACTGACTACAACTTTCTGTATTTTGAAGTATTTGTTCAACAAAGCAAGATACTTGAAGATGGATCCCCAAAACGGTTCAGAATATGAGGCAGTCAAAGTTCCTACACTTCTAGCGAATGTGGATGGAGAATCTAGAACACCCGAAGTAATATTTGTGAGCAAGTCTGTATAGAAACAGCTTAATATATCCCTCACAAGTCGTTCAACATTCACTTTCTCTTCAGTTCCAACTACATCCCTCGTTGCATAATACAGGCACCTAGAGAGTGAATTTAAGAATCTCTCTTGCTCCATTTCCTGCATGAATGAAACAAAGAGTTAAATATTTGTTTTCAGTATCTTTTTTTCTCGAGATATGATGAATTTTCTAATACAGAAAATGAATTTAAATGCGCACTACGGTAACTGAAATACAACTACTTTAGAATGTTAAGGATAAATTCTTTTTCATAAGTGTATAAGAATAAATCTGCTACAAGAGGCGCAGTTGTAGTACCCCTAGGGATCTCTTCAACTTGCTTGAGGAGATTTTCACCAAAATCTACCGAAAATGTTATCCAAGAGGAGGTACAAAGCATTTCACAGGTCACATTTCTATGATTTGTACGATTTTTAGCCTGATGTGGAAAAGAAACCCCTTTTTTCAAAAGATTTTCAATAGAATAATGGGGCATTAAATAACGATCGGTCAAAAATTTCTAAAGAATATGTCTAATCAAATTTCGCTAAAAAATTCAAAAGTTCACCAATTAGTTTTCTGCAATTAATTTTGTTCTCTACTTTACTGACCTTTTAATTTTCATTTTGTTCTATATTTTACTGACCTTTTTAATTTCTATTTTGATGTATACTAGCTCGGTACAAAAGTTTTTAGAATATTATTTGAAAAAGAAAAATATCAAATCATGAATACACCTAGTTCCAATTTTTTTGGCGTAATTTCCATCACCTCCCATCGAATACCTTAATGAGTCTGGACAATCGATCATCAATTTTGCCTAGTTATAACCTAAAGAATCAATGTAATATTTTTTAGGTTGTTCGAGGTATCAACACCAAAAATTGTGAGAAAACTACATCGTGCGAGTAGCGCAGGATGCATAAGTTTTCCCTCAATTTTTGGTGTTGATACCTCGATCAACCAAACAAATATTACATTGATTACTAATCATTTCATATCGTCGCGTTTCAACGTTTATTTGCAGCTTTGAAATTGTGTTGCAAAGGACGATGCTTATTACAGTGCTCAATGCGTACTTCCGGTTTGGGTTGATGCAGGTATCAATACAATTTCTCGGCCAATCAGAATCTTCGTTTCTTAAGAATAACAATGGAAATAAAATGATTATATAATCTACAAAATTCAATAGAAAATCAACGTAACAAGATTCAGAAGAGCAATTAAAAGACATTTTAATCGTTGTTTTTCCTACAAATGAAACTTGCTTCCAGAAGCATGGATAGTAGTAACTGACTTTCGCATGATTGTATTTCTTATCATTGGACAAGAGAAAATGGATTCGATAACAATGTTAAGCAGCCTTACATTATCAATCACGATTCAAGAAAAAAGCATGAAACGAAATGTATTTTCCGAAAAGACTGTCTAATTCCAATCAGTATAAACATTTTAATTCAATTAAGCACACAAAAAGAAATGAAAGAAAAATTCTAAATAAAGTAATGATAAAAAACTAACCATTAAATGTGCATTCCAAATTTTGTCTTAATACGATTGCACATGATATTCACCCAGTTATTGCATCATGTTCTTTCTTTTAGATACGCACAAGAAAACGGAATGTTCCTTGAATGACTACAAAATAAACAAGGAGGGTAGATATCAATCATATTTTAAGGGCTTAGTCCAATCATAAGTATCATTTCGCAAGTGACTTGATGGACAAGGACATCCGCTTGCTCAAAACGGAAATGAGAACTTGATCCTTCAAACTTTCCCATTTTACTTACATAAAATTGAAAATCATAATTCAGTATTGAATACTGGAATTATATTGAAATATTTCTTTAAGCGTATGATAGAAAAAAAGAATTACCTAGATTTTGAGAAATAAAGAAAAGAAAGAACGCTAAAGAAAGAACACGATGCAAGAACTCTGAAATCCACTCATTTTAACAGAGTCCATCCGACCAAAGCCTTTGATTTTTCGACCCTTTACACTACAATTCCACATTCTAAATTGAAAGAAAGACTCGCAAAATTTATAAGTAATGCTTTTACAAGTTTGAACGGTAATCGTTAATGCAAATTTATTGTTGTTAACTATAACAAAACCTACTTTGTAAAAGAAAAGTCCGATTCTGAAAATAAGTACACTGAAACAGATATTATTCAGATGTTAAACTTTCTGATCGACAACATTTTTGTGGTGTTTGATGGAAAGGTCTTCCAGCAAATTGTCAGAATTCCAATGGGAACCAATTGTGCCCCACTCCTTGCCGACATTTTCCTTTACTCGTACGAAGCTGAATTCATTCAATCTTTGGTCTCTGAAGGGAAAAGATACTTAGCTTCTGACTTCAACTTAACTTACAGATCCATAGACGATGTGTTGTCCATCTATAATTCAAAATTCGAGAATTACCTGAACAGTATCTATCCTTCGGAGCTTGAAGTCAGAGAAACATCAGAGACAAATAATTCAGCATCCTATTTGGACATAATGTTGTCCTACGACACTGATGGTCACATGTACACCTCGCTCTATGACAAGCGTGACGACTTCAATTTCAGCATTACAATCTTTCCTTTTCTGAGTAGCAACATCCCTTCATCGCCTGCTTATGGCTTGTTCATATTTCAATTGATACACAATGCCAGAGCAAGTACCAAATATCCGGATTTTGTTCTGAGAACTAGGCGTCTTTCAGATACGCTTCTAGTCAGGTTTATGTTTATGACCGACTAACACCGTCACTGAGGAAAGTCTACGGTCGATATGGGGAACTCGTCATACACTATGATGTCCCACTCTTCAGAATGGCGGATGATATTCTGTCATAGACCATTTGAACCATCCAACCAAAGATTGTACCCGTTCCCTATGTCTTCCGAAATGGAAGTAACCGGATGTGACAGTTTTACCTAATTGGAGCGGCAGGTGTTGCATGCAAGCAGGAGATGCTTACTCTTCCTGGGCACCTGGTCTCACTCCCATATCGGGAGTTCGCTTCTTTTCATGTGGTGGAGGTTTTTGTTTGTTTGCTTTGGTTCCTGTTTTATCCTGATTTTGTATGCCTTCGGTTTCTGATTTTCAGAATTATCGATTTTGGGCTGTATGCAGGGATATGGTCATTATCCATATCTGTCATTTGATAGTAACTTACATGTACAATACTTACGACTCAGTATATAAGAAATGATTTGTGGAAGCCATTAAGGTGTATTGTAGAAATGCAAGGTCTTTCAGAAAACAGGAGTTGTTGTCGGAGGTTTTTGTTGCATTTTAACATCAAAATCAACCTTTTAAACTCCTATTTCCTACAGCTACACACCAACAGTTGCATATAAAATTTACAATTACAAACGATTACTGCAGTGTATTGATTTTAGTAATCCCTCTCTATATCCATTACCTTGCGAATGTTCGGATTTAAACTATACTCTCCTTGTGGACACGTTGTTACTGGTGACCTAAGTATAGTAAAGAAAGAGAGTGAAGAGAATTGTTAAAAAGGTCCCAAAATAAAGAGAAAGTAAATCCATTACGTGGAACCAAAATTTCAAAATTATCATGGACTCGTGAAAGGAATATGCAACACGCTGGACAAAGAAAGAGGATGTACAGCTCGACGTACACCCTTTCCGAATGAATAAAATCTATCAGAGGGTTACTTTTATCTAGAATTTACAACTTACATGCAACTGTGAACACCAGATTCGATTCTATCTTGAAATACCCTGATGTTATCACAGAGCTGACCTACCTCCATGAGCATTACGCCATCACACCAGCAGACAAAGCCTTAAATAACTTCATATTTGCATTAGAAAGTACTATTTCGACAGCCTTGTTCAAGAGTTGGGTTTAAATTCGACCACTGGAAATCCTAATTACACTCCGATAAACCATCTGCCTCAGAAATAATAGATAACCACAAGCTAGCTCTCGCTTCCTTTTGCTTTTACCATACCTATATTGCCTACCTATTTCTGTACAAACAACGTTTCATCGCTGGTTTCTCAAAATGTTCAACCAAATCTGTATAAATCTTACTCACCAAAGATTTAACTGAAATAAAATCTGGACTTTAGAAATATTGTTCGATATATATTCTCGAAGCGGTATTAACCAGAAATATGGATTTTAAAGAATTCAAAGGAACTTTTAGAACAACTAAAATCCACTCATTTTAATAGAGTCCATTCGATCAATGCCTTTTTCGACACTACATAAAAATCTCACATTCTAAATTGAAAAAAGGCTTCGAAAAATTTAAAAGTAATGCATTTAGGCATGGTCTATGTGATATTCGGGGGGGGGGGGGCTTTTTGTTGGAGCAAGATTTTTTTTCGCCTCAGACCGGGGCAAAATAATTTTTTTTCTTGCAGAGTTGGAGCAAGGAATTATTTTTTATAACAATTGATGTGAATATTAAGAATGTTTGTGTTTTTTCAATTGAAATTCTTTATTTTTACTTGAATTACTCTCAACATTATTTTATTTCTATGTAAAACTTGTAAATCTTTTATGTAAATATTCTACGCAGGATCATAAAAACTTGTAAATCTTCTATGTAAATCTTCTACGCAGGATCATAAATCACCTTTCACCGATCATTTCATCATGGCATTTTTAAGGTCGCCTGGTATCAAATTAACTCCTTTGAGATTATCCTCTATTACTACAGTCACTTTCCCATCATCAACATTGAACAGTAAGAAACTTTTTTCTTCACCAAAGGTACTTCTATCACCTCTTAAATTAAAACCCCGTAGACGTATTGCACCCACTTCTCCATCTGCAGGCTCTACATTTAACAACAAACATAGAGGGTTCTCAACCATTTGCAGGTGCAATGGGAAAAGATGCGGTATGTGTCCGCTCATCAATTGCAATTCCACTATTAAATCTAGTGTTAATGGGCAGACCTTTAAAATTGAAATTGATAAGGACATTGATTGATCGTATCA
This sequence comes from Pinctada imbricata, assembly GCA_033119305.1. Lineage (NCBI taxonomy): Eukaryota > Metazoa > Mollusca > Bivalvia > Pterioida > Pteriidae > Pinctada > Pinctada imbricata. Next base: position 23,823,367 of record VSWD01000011.1, on the reverse strand, counting down.
AGATGTCATCTATGTCATTACATGACACGCCAAGAGACGTGGCGCCCAATATGTAGGGGAAACAGGCCAGGCCTTAATCTCGTTTTCGAAGGCATTCGTATCAGATAAGAAACTCGCGTCAGAAAAAAAAAAGAAATTTCCTATATAATCACTTCGTTAAATACAATCATTCAATTTCGAATATAACAATAGCTCCAGTTCAGTCATTCCCAAAACTTAAAAATCAAAGTAAAACTGAAATTAAAAAACGCCGCTTACAAGCTGAACTTGCCTGGATAACCAAACTGCAAACTGCGTACCCCTTTGGTCTAAACGATCAGATTCATGGACAAGGAAACATTTCTTCGACCTCTTCAAATATTGTCTTTTCAATCCGCCCTAACACTAAAAGGAAGCATAGGTCTCATGGTAAAAAACTCAGAAAAAGAGCTAGAGTGCATCGTACCCTGAAAGATCTACTGATCATTGCACGCAACGGCGGCAGACATGAACTGCAACATGCTCTCTCTTCAGATCCAGCAGTTCAATTAAAATCTATCTTGGATGAAGCACTGGTTGCATTCTTAAGAAACACTGATTGATTCAGGCTAAACATCATTGTTGTATTCGCACAAAATAAACTATATCCTTTGGTTAAAAACCAAGGATTTGATCTTCTGAACATCTCAAATTTTTCGAGATCATCGCGTACAAAGTGCCATTCCTCAATATTTTGAAAATTTAGAACCTCCTCTTATTTGTTACAAATATAAGAGACCCATTCGAAATCTCGTTTTTAACTACAACAAAGTTACACGAGATCCTAAAGTACTTGAATCATGTACTGCTTCTTGAGAATGTGCAACGTCTGAATATCAATATAAACCAGCTGGTCATATAATTACAGGTGACTTTTCAATTATCAAAGACAGGCAGCTCCGTGGTCTTCTCAAAAAAGGACCTTAGTATAGAATCCCATCCAAGATAGATTTTATTAAATGTCGCGAAGCTTTAGATAACTATACCAAACGATGGTGTAAATCGGAAGGAGTCGAATCGCATGCTCTGAATGACTGAAAAACCTCATTTTGGATATTACCGATATTCGAATAGATAACTACCACAAAAATCCTCATCTTTTTGAAAATCCAATTTCTAAATCTGAAAGATATTTCAAATCCAAGTTACGTAATTTACATGAAAAATATGTCTTCGCGCCTGCAGACAAAGCAGCCAACAACACTATAATTATTTGAAAATGCCACTACATATCAACTTTAGTTTCGGAACTTTCCTCTACTAGTACTTATATCGAAAGCAACGAAAGTGTTCCCAATATTTTGAACAAACATAACAGTGAAATTTCTTAATTTAACATCCCTATTCTAAATTGGATCTCCCTACAACATACTGTATACCAAAACTTCACAAGTCTCCTTACAAGTTTCGATACATTGCTAATTCTAGCAACTGTTCAACAACAATTTTGTCTAGAAATCTGACGTCAGCACTCACGGCTATAAAGGAGCACGTGGCAAAATACTGTGAAACTGTCATGAACAGGAATGGCATAAACATCTTTTGGTCTATTAAAAATTCAGGGGATGCGATTGACAAAATGAAATCAAGAAATTTTGAAGCAAATACGATATCTTCATACGACTTTTCTAATATGTACACCACTCTTCCGCACGACAAAGTAAATGCTCGACTGTCCAAACTCATTAAATGGTGTTTTGATCGAGAGGGGAAAAATTATATTTGTCCTTCTGAATCGAAGGGTTTCATCTCCGCCACAGATTACAAATCATACTAATCATGGACATATGGTGACCTTTGTATTGCCTTGTCCTTCCTTCTGGACAATATCTATGTAAGAGTTGGTGAGAAACTCTACAAGCAGGTTGTAGGGATTCCAATGGGTACTAATTGTGCGTCTCTTGTTACAGATTTATTTTTATATACGTATGAAAAGGAATTTATCCAAAATCTTCAAAAGCAAAGAAAAAATGATGATGTGAAATGTTTCATTGGTACTTCAAGGTAAACGGATGATATTCTTACTATCGACAATCCTGTTTTTGAAAAGTATAAAAATGTTATTTATCCACCATAATTTATTCTAAACAAGGCAAACGTTTCAAACACAGAAACACCATTTTTGGACCTAAATATCAAAATTGTAAATGGAGAGATCAATACAAGTGTGTATGACAAAAGAGATGATTTTAATAACATAGTAAATTTCGCCTGGCTTGACGGTAATGTTCGTAGATTACCGTCCAATGGTATCTATATTTCACAGCTCATCCGGTATGCTGGAGCATGTACTGATGTTTTGGATTTTCATAGTAGAAATTTACAAATTACCAAGAAAACTTTTAGGACAAGGTTTTCGCTTTCACAAACTAGTAAAGACTTTCTGGAAATTTTACAAAAATTATTGTCAACTTCTTCTGAAATTCGGACCAATACAGGCAACAGAGTATATTACTTTGGGTATTTCACAACCTGCATTTTATGGTGACATTATTAAAAAGATAAGAAGGATCAAAGATAGACAACATCACTATCGAATATGCTTCAGAATCATCAAACGCCTTTTATACCGTGGATATGATCCTAATGTCACCAGACGGACACTAGGCTTGGTACTTGACCAATCTACAGTCTTGTACAAGCGCATTCTTAAAACTTGCACTCTGACTGACTGTGACGACGGGACTCCATGACGGGCCCTGTCCAAACCTCTTAAGAGAAGACAGGGCCCCGACCACCTGTCCTCTCTGAATGTCAGTCGGACTCCTCGGGTGATAACATACATGAGCTCGCGGCGGCAGAGCACGGATTGTTTTACGTACGCCCTCTTTTTATATCCATTTACATATTCATCTGTGTTGCTTGGGCCCCTGCGTTTTGCGGTCTTGTTTGTGTGTGGTCATCTTACAGTGAGGAGGTTGTTTTACACCACAATTGTACGTTCTTCGAGACCGCTGGGTAATCGGAAAAGTGGGAGTGTTTCCGCACGTAATCCAGGATAACCATACCTTCTGCTATTTCCGTGGCAGATGGCCGTCCTAAGTCGGCACCGGTTGCCCATTGGTCTCGTTGGTTTATGTGTAGTCCTTTGTGTTTGATGTTTCTGTGTTGTGCGTTGACGTTCCTTGATCCCTGTGCGTCTCTTTCTGTGCTTGTCCGCTTTGTGTTTTTGCATTGAGTGTTTTGGGGTTTTGCTGTGGATACTGCAACCTGGTGTTGTTGGAGATCCCCTCCTTTGTTTTGTATTCATGTCTAAACTGAGAGAGATAATAGATTTTTACAATATGCGATATATAATTTTCAGTATATAAGGTCATATAACATGTAAGAGGGCCTGATGCAAGATTTTACATGTAGAAATGAAGAAAACTAGTGAAAAAATTATTTAAATTCTCCTACCAAGCTTGTATATAAAATTAAACACTATGGTGATACATGTATCTATTAAAAGTAATAAATTATATTGATAATGTTTTAAAGCATTTTAATTGTTTTCAGTTACATGCATACTTTTGATATTTTAAATATGAACATGCCATTACAGAAGAAAACTATTTCGAACGAAGCAAGCCAAAATTTTTTGATAGAAAGTAAAAACTGCGTCGAGCGAAGCGAGCCGAAAAAAATTCAGGAATTTTTAGCAAATTTTATAGTTTTTCTTCAAATTCAGATTACTTGTATGAGAAAGATTTTTTTTCTGTCACACCATAAGCAAATTTTGTTTTCATCAAATTTCAGAGCGAAATTATTTTTTTCGAAAAAAGCCCAAGCCCCCCCCCCCCCCCTGAATATCAAATGGACGTGCCTTACAAGCAAGAACGACAATCGCAAATATCAATTTATTCTTGTTAATTGTGACAAAACCTAAGTATACATTATTTAAGAAAAAGTCCGATTCTAAAAATAATTACACTGAAACAGATATTATGCAGATGTTAAACTTCCTGATCGACAACCAACACTTGTGTGGTGTTTGGAGAAAAGGTTTTCCAGCAAATTGTCCAGAAGCTGAATTCAATCAATCTTTGGTCTCTGAAGGTAACAGATACGTAGCTTCTAACTTTAAGTTAACTGACAGATACATAGACGATGTGGTGTCCATCAACAATCGAAAATTCGCGGATTACCTCAGCAGATTCTATCCTTCGGAGCTTGAAGTCAAAGAAACAACAGAGACAATTAATTCAGCATTCTATCTGGACATAATGTTGTCCTACGATACTGATGGTCACATGAACACCTCACTCTATGACAAACGTCAACTTCAATTTCAACGTCACAAACTTTCCGTATCTGAGCAGCAACATCACCTCATTACCTGCTTATAGCGTGTTCATATCTCAGTTGATACGCTATGCCAAAGCAAGTACCAAATATACAGATTTTGTTCTGAGAGCTAGGCATCTATCAGATAAGCTTTTCAGCCAGGGATAAGTTTGTGACCGACTAACATCGTCACTGAGGAAGTTCTACGGTCGATATTGGGAACTCGTCATACACTATGACGTCCCACTCTCCAGAATGGCAGATTATATTCTGTCATAGACCATTTGGTTCCACTCCCCCATTTCGTATAAAATTAGGGGTACTGAATATTAATGTAAAAGGCTATCATGGCATATACCCCTTAATAAGACAGCTTATATAAAGCAAGTGTGAAAAGTAGTGAATTGGTTGAAAAGTATTAGATAATATGTCTGTAACTAGACACTGAAAAATTTTGAATCCTTAGTTTCGTATCCTATATAAACACTACAATGTGCGCCAAAAATCATAGAAGTTGGTTCGACAGCGGTTTCCGCCAAACTAGTTGTAAGGACCTCCTGATTTTTCCATATGATTTAGAGTAAGAATATATCTTTCAGACTATTTATTGAAATTTCTGGAAAATTTAAGGAACTTGGTGAAAAATTGCCCAAAACATTGGACAATATGGTACTTTTTGCATGAAATTTCACCCCATTTTCATGTCAGTTCAGCACAGGTAATGTGGTTCTTATATTAAATTTTATTGTTAAATTGTCTATAAATTAAACATTTTAAATTTTCTGAATCTATTGATACCAAATACATAGTATGACATCACATTAGGTAGTCCATAATGAGTAATATAAGTGGTGGGGGGTCTGCGATAACGCGAAATGTCAAAATAATGGTGGAGGGCAACCATTTGAACCATCCAACCAAAGATTGTCTTATACCATTTGAACCATGGAACCTCCGAATAAACTTGTACCTTCCGAAATGGAAGTAATCGGATGTGACAATTCTACCGAATTGAAGCGACGGATCTTGCATGCAAGCAGGAGATGCTAACTCTTCCTGGGCACCTGGTCTCTCCAATATTGGGAGTTCGCTTCTTTCCATATGGTGGTCGTTTTAACTTTGTTTGCTTTGGTTTCTGTTTTATCATGATTTGGAATTTGAAGACGTTAAACATTTGTATGCTTTCGGTTTATGATTTCTGAATTATCGGTTTTGTACTGTGTATTGAGATATGGTCATATCCATATTTGTCAGTTTGACAGGAATGACATGTCACTGTATGAATAAACAAAAAGAGGTGTTTTCACATAAAAGATAAAAAATCGAATAGATGTATTATATATTATTGAACCTAATATTTTTTAATCTTTTCAAAACTTCTTAAAATGTGTACTGAGCCAAACAACAAAAATAAATAATAAAGGAAGTCAACTCCTTTATCGACATTTTGACCAGGCGGATCATTCTGTTTAATCTATGAGAGTCAGAATCCTGGAGAAAATATATCACCCCACAAACAATCCCAATTTGAGCACACCTCTCCGTCGCAACAGAGAAGAGTTCTGGATAAAAAATCTTAACACTGCAGCGCCCTATGGGTGCAACGATAACATCAGCACTATAGGAAACTTAACAAGTCCCGGTTGTCAATAGGTAAATGTGACTAGCTTATTCAACAGATCACAAAGAAGACCTCGAAGTCATGGCATTCGAAAATATAATAGGCCTGAGATACATAGTTTCTCCTTCGATGACTTGGTTCCATTTTTGAATGAGCCTCTAGGCCTGCATTATATTCGTACCAAATTATACTCTGTTCCTTTACGGAAGTTACACGAAATCTACGATTATACGAAGGACCTCCCATATACCGATACACGTTCCCCAGAATACAGACTACAAGGAGTCATCTTGGATATTTCTACTTTTCGTTTATTTCAAGCAGTTAGATCAGATAAATCAGAGGAGAAAACAAACCGCCCTTTCATTAAAGTAAGATTTGCAAACAAAGGTATTGATAACTTGAATCTTGGTCAAATTTTGAATCACAAAACTGTCACAGAAAAAATCCCCCCATATTTCAAAAGAAAAGAAACTCCTTGTATTTCCTATAGCTACACACCGACAGTTGCATCTAAAATTTACAATTACAAACGATTCCTGCAGTGTATTGATTTAAGTAATCCCTCACTACATCCACTTCCCTGCGAATGTTCTTCATCGGATTTCAACTACTCTCCTTGTGGACACGTTATTACTGGTGACCTTGGTATAGTCAAGAACGACAAGTTGAGAGAATTGTTAAAAAGGGTCCCAAATACAGAGAAAGTGTGTCCTTTACATGGAACCAAAATGTCAAAATTTCATGGACTCTTGTGAGGAATATGCAAGACGTTGGGCAAAGAAAGAGGATGTACAGCTCGACACCCTTTCCGAATGGATAAAATCAATCAGAGGGTTACTTTTATCTAGAATTAACCGATTAAAATCAACTGTGAACACCAGATTCGTGTCTATATTTAAAGACCCTGATGTTATCACAGAGCTTACCTACCTCCAAGAACATTATGTCATCACACCAGCGGACAAAGCCTCAAATAATTACACATTTACTTGCAAAAAGTACTATTTCGACAGTCTAGTTAAAGAGATTGGTTTAAATTCGACACCTGGAAATCCCACTTACACCCCAACAAACCTTTCTGCCTCTGAAATAATAGATAACCACAAATCAGCTCTTGCTTCCTTTGGCTTCGACACTACCAATTTAGATTTAGATTTCCCATACTTATACTGCATACCTAAAATGCATAAGAATCCGTACAAACAACGTTTCATCGCTGGTTCCTCTAAATGTTCTACCAAATCTGTATCGATCTTACTCACCAAAGTTTTATCTGAAATCAAATCTGGGCTACAAAAATATTGTTCGACAGTATATTCTCGCAGTGGTATCAACCAGATGTGGATTTTAAAGAATTCGAAGGAACTTTTAGAACATCTGAAATCCACACATTTTAGTACAGTCCATTCGATCAAAGCCTTTGATTTTTCGACACTTTACACTACAATTCCACATTCTAAATTGAAAGAAAGATTCGCAAAAATTATAAGTAATGCGTTTACAAGTAAGAGAGGTAATCGCAAATACAAATTCATTGTTGTAAACTATGACAAAACCTACTTTGTAAAAGAAAAGTCAGATTCTGAAAATAAGTACACTGAAACAGACATTATTCAGATGTTAAACTTTCTGATCGACAACATTTTTGTGGTGTTTGGAGGAAAGGTCTTCCAGCAAATTGTCGGAATTCCAATGGGGACCAATTGTGCCCCACTCCTTGCCGACATTTTCCTTTACTCGTACGAAGCTGAATTCATTCAATCTTTGGTCTCTTAAGGGAAAAGATACTTAGCTTCTGACTTTAACTTTACTTACAGATACATAGACGATGTGTTGTCCATCAATAATCCAAAATTCGCGGATTACCTGAGCAGTATCTATCCTTCGGAGCTTGAAGTCAAAGAAACTACAGAGACAAAAATTCAGCATCCTATTTGGACATAATGTTGTCCTACGACACTGATGGTCACATGAACACCTCACTCTATGACAAACGTGACGACTTCAATTTCAGCATTACGAACTTTCCTTTTCTGAGTAGCAACATCCCTTCATCGCCTGCTTATGGCGTGTCATATCTCAGTTGATACGCTATGCCAGAGCAAGTACCAAATATACGGATTTTGTTCTGAGAGCTAGGCGTCTTTCAGATAAGCTTCTCAGTCAGGGATATGTTTGTGACCGACTAACATCGTCACTGAGGAAGTTCTACGGTCGATATGGGGAACTCGTCATACACTATGATGTCCCACTATCCAGAATGGTGGATGATATTCTGTCATAGACCATTTGAACCATCCAACCAAAGATTGTACTCTATATCTTCCAAAATGGAAGCAACCGGATGTGACAGTTCTACCGAATTGAAGCGACGGGTGCAAGCAGGAGATGCTTACTCTTCCTGGGCACCTGGTCTCACTCTCATATCGGGAGTTCGCTTCTTTTCATATGGTGGATGTTTTTGTTTTTGTTTGCTTTGGTTCCTGTTTTATCCTGATTTTGTATGCCTTCGGTTTCTGATTTTCTGAATTATCGATTTTGTACTGTAGACAGGGATATGGTCATTATCCATATTTGTCATTCATTAAAAGAATGAAGATAAGTCCTCCGTAGGTAAGCTTATATACAGTAATAAATGATAATAAACACTCACTTTCCACAAATTTTCGGCCTCATGACCTTTATCAAGTAGAAAACACGAAAAGGAACGATTTATACGTCATATTCATAACTGCTGGAAAACAAATCCCAGCGTAAAAATAATCAATGATAATATTAATAGTGTAGTATTTCATATATTTATCAAATTATTGGGGTCTATGTTTTCCACTTCATAAGACCAAGAGGCCGTGAATTTGAGAATATTTAGTGTTTATTGTCATCCATTAACATTTGATTAGATTCAGTATTATTCCCTGTAGTGAACTGTGGCTACATTGTTGAATCAGCGAATGAAAGAGAAACACAAAAGCCGAAACCAGATTCCAATACAAAGGAAGGGATCCCCAATAACACAAGGTTGCAGCACCCACAATTTGGAAAAAAATAATAAACAGAATTTTCTCACGCCTTAATTTGCCCGCGACCTTAACTATGGTCATACTAGCCCTTTAGCATTCACAATACACAGGTGAGGTGCAACCTTAAAGTTAGTATAAGTTGTGGAGGGACCCCCATGGTCACCATGGAATGATCAGCATTGACCCTCATGTCGTTTGTCACGTATGACCTAAAAAATAAAAAAAAAATGCGAAGTGGGCTTTAGATAAACAAGATTCATATATCTCTTAAGTTCAAAACTCCAAAATTCAATAGCATATTTTCCAGTAAACTCGTGAGACGGCCAAACACCAGACATCACACAATTTCGCGATACATTCATTGTTATGTCAAAATAAAAGGTATGACAATATACCAAAGTGCTTCAAGACGGTGCGATCAGGTGTGTCAAATTTTGCCAAACAATGTGATGTCTGGTGTCTGTGTGTATAAAATCAAGGTTAGGAACGGTCATATCTTTTATCTGGAAAATGGACTATCGCTGTAAGAAAACTTCACGAAACATTGTATTGAAAATCACTTTGGCTAGAAGCATCACTTATGAGGATTAAATAGCCGAAACACATGTCTGGTGCATAATAGATTGGTTTGGAATTTTCTTCAAGAATGCAAAGAGTTGGATCACTTCCGTATTATTATATGTCAAAGTCAAGGATACAGAGGAACACCAATAATATATACTCGGCACAATCAATGTCAGGTTACAGGGGTCACTACAGGAAATAAAAAACTTCTTTGTATGATTAATGAATTGACCCGATTTGACCGACTTAAGGGGGTCCAGAACAGTATCCGAAAGAGCCCCATCGGAAAGCTCTAGATCAATTATGACGTCATAATAGAAACGGCGACTTTGGCGCATTTCTCACAAATACGTCAGCATTAGGTAACAATAATAGGGGTAGGGGGTAACAAAATCAATATAACTTAAAAATTGACGGTCAAATTTCTGTAGGAACCTATCAGTGTTTAACTTGACATATGAAGAAGATATTGTCAAGTTTTTACGGAAAATAAATGATAGGGTTTCAGATAAACGGACTTTATTATTGTAAAATTAACAACTGAAAGATGTTCTGAAAATAGAGAAAATAAATCTATCTCCTTTCGACAATTTCTTTTAAAAATCTTAGTGCTCATTTATAATTCTATACATATCCGATTGCTCACATTATATCTAAATGAAAAATACAGAACTTGTTAATTTTCTGCCTCAACAGATGATTTGTAACTGTTTTTCATTACCATAAGTGTGAACTTTAACGCCAAATTTACGGCCCATATTGGGGCTTTTAATCGGTATATATGTACGTTCGTAGCTTTAAAAATAACGGTAGAAAAGTGATGAAACTTTGCATGTAGAAAAGTATGTTTATATTATTAGCATTAATAATTTTTAGGAAAATTAAATGATAGGATCTTTATATTCAAGTCTGGCTGTCCTGGACCTCCTTAAAATGCACAGAAAATCATAAATCTGGTCTTTTTCGCTCGCGACATCCTTGACACATATAAAAACAAAAAGAAAAAAAAGGGGGGGGGGGGGAATCAGTCATGGCATTTTTTTCGCAAATTTCACTTTTTTATATGATCCCTCCGTCCACATAGAACATTTTTACATATTTTCAAATCAATATGTAGATTGCATAAGAGATAAAATCAGGTTCAAAGTGAAATTTATCCCGACTATTAATGCTAAAATGCGAAAATTATATATCGCATATTGTAAAAATCTATTATCTCTCTCAGTTTAGACATGAATACAAAACAAAGGCGGGGATCTCCAACAACACCAGGTTGCAGCACCCACAGCAAAACCCCAAAACATCCAATGCAACAACACAAAGCAGACAAGCACAGAAAGTGACGCGTAAGGGACAAGGAACGTCAACGCACAACACAGAAACATCAAACACAAAGGACTACACATAAACCAACGAGAGCAATGGGCAACCGGTGCCGACTTAGGACGGCCATCTGCCACGGAAATAGCAGAAGGTATGGTTATCCTCGATTACGTGCGCACAACCCTCCCACTTTTCCGATTACCCAGAGGTCTCGAAGAACGTATAATTGTGGTGCTACACAACCTCCTCACTGTCAGATGACCACACACAAACAAGACCGCAAAACGCAGGGGCCCAAGCAACACAGATGAATATGTAAATGGATATAAAAAGAGGGCGTACGTAATACAGGTCATAAAATATTGTAACAGTCTGGCCGACGGTCGTGTGATTTCCTCTATGTACAAACATCACAAAGCTTCTTGTTAAGTTCAATAATCGCATTTTAATGGCGAAACAACGGAACATTCAACAATAACATGGCTAGTATTCATTAGTCAATGAAAAATTACCTCAACATGGCAATAATAACAATAAACAAGATGCTCGACTCTGGTTGGCGATATCAACATAATTCTGTTACATTGGTTACCATTATTTCATAGATTTTCAAAAACCCTAGTTGTCAGGCGCTCAATATTCTATCATAGTGCAACTCACTTTACTACTTCTATAATTCTCATGTAAACATTATTGCATTCAAAATTTGTCAGGCTGCATTTTTGTCAGGCTCGAATTTATCAGGCCGAAATTTGTTAGGCTGACAATTTGTCAGGCTGTATATCTAATTTTGTCAGGCGGAAATTTGTCAGGAAAGTGCCTGAATGTTAAGTTGAAGTAATTCATTCTAAGTTACAAAGTTCAAATTGTCAGTTTCAAGATTCATGGTTTATACCTAGTTAGCTATGTCAGGTTATCAATGTGACTACTACGAGCGTAAGATCGAGAATGGCCAACTCTGATTGCTTTCTCCCTTATATTACCTACTCCAACCAATCAGAGAGCGCCATGGGCCTGACAGTTTCAAAACCCATCCTGACAGAAATTTGTATCATCAAAATACACACATTAACACTCACGTATCATGTAAAAATAATTTCTATGTTCCTAAGCAATAAAAAGGTAAAGTTATTCACAAAATTAATGAGACTAGAATACGATAATAAGCTATGCAAAATTTGTGGACTACTTCTCATACGCGTCTGCTCAATACTGCAGTAGTAAACATGTTACACATAGTTATACACAAAATCCTATGAAATACGACTTTTTACTTACTCAAATTTGACACGCTGCTTTAATTTTATGAGAAATAATGATTAATTCATGGATTATTACCTGATGTATATCAAATGTAGTTATTTCAATGTATTCAAATTATTGCGCCACTGAACTTCTTCTTGCTGACGAATCAAAATGGCGTCGATCGACAAGATCCGTTAACAGATATCGTAAACATAATAGGATTGTACACAGTAAACTGAATATAAAAAGGAATTAAGTGGATTCTGTAACAATTCAATGTTCTGTGCATTTAACAACGTGAGTGAATTTGGATAGAATAAATAATGACACGAGTATGACACTGATTCAGACGAAAATGTAAACAAAGTCGTGGTACGAAAATGTGAAAGTTCCAAGTTACAGATGAAAATCATGCTTCTATTAACATGAAAATGATCAAAACAGGTAAGGTTAGACTTAGGATGATTAGCAGAATAGATCAGAATAATTATTTTCACTCATGGTTCGAATCATCGATGCTATGTTACAAAAACGGAGGAAATGCAGGCTATCAAAAATAGACAAGTGTACAAAATGCAAACATAACACAGAGCCGAGGTACAAATATAAAAACACATGGCATAGAATAACTGGTTATTACACCTCCCCCACCCTAATTTACAACTAATTCTCCCGAATTACCCACAAAATATCAAATAATAGTCACTTTAATTTCACAGTCTTAAGGGTACATCACTTTTGTTTACTGTCCGAATTATATCATCCACGGATGTGTCTCTAGCTTCTCTTGCAAGGAGCATCTGTTTCAACAGTTCAGATGAAGGGGAAGTGCGGAGAGTTTCATACGTGTAGTAACGTTCCTTTCTCATCGGCGAATCGTACGGTGGAATCTTCGACCCCGGCAGTGCTAGGAAATTATATTTGTCCAAGAGTTCTCCCCTTTCATGGGAACAACAGTCACTTATCTCTTGTTCAAAGCGCATCGACGCATATTCCCACTGCAGCAATTTTTGATCAGGGGAAATCTGACGCCATTTGTGTGGTGGCCATGTTAAGTTGACGTTTCCTCTTGTCAATGGGACCTCCCTGTCCCAATTACGTCGAGCTGGCATGCATCCTACAGAAAGAATTTCTTTTGCTAGAATGTTTGGGTTTTGGGTTGTTGGCTGACTTGACTTTACTGGGCTGCTGGTGACAGAGCAAGTACTCAAAGGTCCACTACAAGGGAAGTTCGACTGTTCATCATGGACAAACACCGTGTCTGCAAACGGAGAGGGCGGACTTAATACTCTTTCTTCAGCCTCCATCGGTTGGATCTCCTCCGTTGCAAATTGAACCGGTGACAGTGGAGGGTGGTTCGTCCCTTGTACCAATGACACGTCAGCCCTCATAGCATCAGCCTTACTTGCATCGTCATTTCCATCTTCACTAGGACAAGATTAGTTAGGTTCTGAACTCTCCAGCAGCTACCGAGATCATAGTAGGAACAACTTCCTTCGTCGGAGTTTCCTTGATGCATGTCCCTTCAGACCCAGTGATGTTGTTGGGTGCAGACAGTGCTGGTTCCACAGTTGCAACAGGCTGATTGTCAGCTTCTCCAGTATTTGCAACATCTGGTGCTGGTGTGATGGAGTTTCCTGTTGCGACTGAAACTGGTTCATCATGCATTTGTCTTGCTTTTTCCTCAACTTTGTTGTTCGCAGGATCATCGTTATCTTTGATTGCAGTTTTGACGGCTTTGGTGATGTTATTGTTACTGGGAGGTTCGCTGGAAGGACAGGAGGTATCTGGCATCTGTTGGTTGTTAATTGATGAGGAATCTTGATGTTGGTCAGCGTCTTCACCAGATGTGACTGTTTTTGGCGCATTGTCCTCACTGTGTGTTATTGTCGATATTGGTGTGATCTCGAATTCCACCGCAGTTGCAAAACCGATCTCATTGATATATTTTGATGACATTCCTAAGGTCTTTGCGGCTGCATCTCTTAGTTTGGACTTCTTGTCAGCATATGGTCTGAACTTGCTTGGCGGATCCATCACTGCCGGCTTGCAGAGGCTAATTCGTCTACACAGACTGGAAAGATCATTGGAGCTGGCAAACACCTCTTTGCTGATGCTGATCTTATACCAAAGCATCGGGGATCCCTCCGCCCACAACATTGCTTCCACCTCCTGTCCAATGGCTATGAACTGAATGTTGTAGGTTGGTGTTGAAGCTGGGTGTTCAGGGTCATACTCCCTCCGCAATCTCTTCTCTGGCGGAGTACTTGTCTCGTAGTCGGGCACGAACCGCGACTCCGACTCCACGGAGGAGTGCCTTGGCTGTTTCCTCTGTAGCCTCCAACTGCTTTCCCATTTCTTCAGAGCATCCTCGTAATTTTGCCCGCCACGACGCCTCAACCACCGCCTGACCAGTTCCCTCGCCTGCTCCGCCTTTCATTATCATATGGCGACACCTTCACCAAGTCTCTGTAGTCCCTTGGTTGGTGGACATCCAGAACCCATTTGCTTCCTTGAAGAAGTCGCTATCCAGACCATTTTCCTTCATCGTAATTGCATGTTATCTCTTGCAGTGGTCACTTAGTTCTGGTGTACTGCGCTTTAACACTTTCTCCTCCGGACAGAAAGGACACAGAACCTGCAGCACGCTGTGGATAGCTGAGGACATGTGGTTCTTCATATCACGGGCATAGGAAAAGACCTCATGGCAAATCCAGCAGGTATGTTGTTTTGGAGGCATTCTGTGAAAAGAGGAAAGGGTCTTTAAGTGATGCAAGTTAAGAATATGTGGTACAGTTCATCTACGTCGATATGTATGCCTGACATCTAGCGTTTAATTTCTTGCCCCCAGGTTCGTTTTACATATACCCAATAGAGAAAATCGCCTTCCAGAGCCAATTGGTGAGTACAAAAAGTTAGTAGTAGAAAGATCAACAGAAAGATAAACAACATCAAAATCGTCAACATCAATCTCTTATGAATCATTCCATCCGATGCTGACATCATTGTCCATCCTTGAAAGATTAACGGTGTATATCAACGCGATAAGTCTCGCTTTTACAACAGATGATTGAATGATCCACAACTCGCAAGGACATCAAGGTTGATCAGGTCTTCTTCCTTGTTACATTTCTCCCGGAGATCTCCTCATCATCAACACATAACACCTCTTTAACTTCAAAATCATTGTCCACTAATCTCAGTTTCACTATGTTGATCCTCTAACTTGAACTTGACTCTCAAGTAGTGCCCTCTGTTGTTCTACCCAGGTTGGAAGGTTGTTCCCTCTATACGGAGCTAGTCTGTCACTGTGATGTACTACTGCCGTTTTTATCTTGCTTCTCTTCACCTTGTAATGTACGTCATCCAGAACCTTTACAATGACAGCTGGTCTTTTCCAAGGCGATGTCAGTTTTGTGCACACCCCCACTTTCCTAATTGGATCATAAACCCAGACAGGATCCCCTATACTAAATTGCTGCTTTCTTGCTGATCATATCGTTTCTTCTGCACTAAGAAGTTGGACTTTAGGGACTTTCTGGCAACATTGTGTATTCTTTCAAGTTTCTCTTCTAGGTCACTCAGGTAGTTCTCTGTATTCGGAAGGTTATCAGTAGGCTTTCCGAACAGTATCTGAATTGGAAGGGTTGTTTCTCGACCAAATACCATCCTATTTGGTGTTTGCTTCGTACTGGCGTGGACGGCTGATCTGTAGGCCATCATCACTTGCTGTAAGTATATGTCCCATTTGTTTTGCGCATCTTTGCAATACATCGTCAGCATGGATGCTAGTGTCCTGTGGAATCTTTCAATATTCCCGTTGCTCTGAGGACGCATGGCAGTTGTTCTTGTTTTGTCGATTCCAAACATCTTGCACATCTGGCTGAATACCTCAGACTCAAAATTTCGGCCTCTATCTGAATGGATCTGCAATGGAGCCCCAAACCTGGAGATGAATGAATCAACGAATGTTTTTGTGACTGTACAAACATGTAGCTGCCTCTTGGTCAGGAATTGGAATTGCTTCTGTCCACTTCGTAAAGCAATCGCACATGTTTAGGATGTACTTGTTCCCCATGTCTGACTTTGGCAAAGGTCCGAATATGTCAATCTCTACTCTTTCAAATGGTTCTCCAACAAGGAATTGTTTGAGTGGGCATTTCCCTTTCTTTGTCATTATTCTAGCAGAACAATGGTCGCATGATTCTATGTATCTTCTAGTGTCTGCTTTCATGCCTGGCCAGTAGAATGCTTGTTCGATTTTTGAGAGTGTTTTATCCATTCCTAAATGTGCTGCTGAAGGGATGTTATGACATGCATGTAGGATGGTTTTTCTGAAGCAATGTGGTACAACCAGTTGATTGACTGTTTCGTCGTTTCCTTCACTCTCATACTGCCTATATAGAAGTCCATGGACCAAGACCAGTTTGTCCCATTGTCCCCAGATGGTTTTTAACTCTTTTGATCCTACTGAGACTGCCTCTTCTCTGGTCGTGAATTTTCATTTATTAAAGCTGTTATCATTGGCCCTATGTTTTCGTCTTCGATTTGCTGTTTCTGAATTTCAGAATGATGCAGGTCTGGTAATCGGTACTGAGGAGATTCTGCTTGGATCTTTCTCACAACTCTGCACTTTCCTTCCTCTGACTCATCTGTTTCACCATTACCCTGTTCGATCTCAATTTCATTTCGCTCTTCTTGGGTCTTACACGCTCTACAGGGATTCCTACTGAGGACATCTGCGTTTCTGTGTTGGTGACCTGGGCGATGGGAAATTTCTATGTCGTATGTCTCAAATTCTTGAAGCCATCTTGCCACTTGACCAGAAGGATTTTTCAGAGAGCGCATCCAGCTAACTGCTGCATTGTCAGTTCTGAGAAGTACACGTTGCCCGTAGATGTAGGGGTGGAAACATTTCAAAGCCTTTATTACTGCCAGTAGTTCCTTTCGAGTTACACAGTAAGAAACTTCATGACGATTAAGAGTGGAGCTCATGTAGGCGATGACTCTTTCGGCACCATTTTCAACTTGGGATAGAGCTGCCCCAACTGCAAAGTTACTAGCATCTGTATCTAATATGAAGGGAACACCAGGTTTTGGAAAGGCTAGGATAGGTGCGGTTGTTAATTTTTCCTTCAACTCATCAAACGCCCTCTGGCAATCGTCTGACCATTGAAACTTCGATCCCTTGTTGCTGATCTGATGTAAAGGGCGGGCAATTGCAGCAAATCCTTTGATGAAACGGCTAAAGTATGAGGCGAGTCCTAAAAAGCTTTTGACCTCCTTTCTTGACTTTGGGACACCCCATTCCTTGACTGCTCTGCATTTGTCTGGATCTGTTTGGACCCCGTTTTCAGATACTACATGCCCGAGAAATTTCATGCTGGTTCTAAACAGGTCGCACTTCTTTGGTTTAAGCTTTAAGTTTGCTTCTCTAAATCTATGTAATATGTGTTCCAGTCTCTCTAGGGATTCGTCAAAGGTGTTTGCTGGTACGATGATGTCATCCATGTAGATTAGACACTCTTCCCACTGCAGACCACGTAATACATCCTCCATCAATCTTTGGAAGGTAGAGGGGGAATTTGTCAATCCAAAAGGCATGACCTTAAACTGGTATAACCCATGACTGGTTAAAAAAGCCGTCTTCTCCTTGTCTTCCCCAGACATTCCAATTTGCCAAAATCCAGAGTTAAGGTCCAAACAACTGAACCATTTCTTCCCTTCCAGACTGTCTAAACACTCATCTATGCGTGGTAGGGGATATGCGTCACATCATTGAGGTTCCTGTAATCCACACAGAATCTTGTTGTATTGTCCTTCTTGGTCACTAGTACTACACTCGAGCTCCAGGGACTGCAGGATGGTTCTATTACTCCCATTTTCAACATCTTATCTATTTCATCTTTCTCTATTGACTTCTTTCCAAGAGGGATTCTTCTTAATGGCTGCCTGATTGGGAAAGCTGTACCGGTGTTGATCTTGTGAAGCACTCTATTCGTTCTTCCAATATCATCCGATGACTTCGAAAAGACGTCCTGATATGACGTGAGCAATTTTGCCTAATTTTACTTTCTGTTCTTTGCTAAGTTCGTGAATGATCCTTTCATAGAGGTCCTTATAATTAAGGTGGTCGGGTATCAAGATGGCTTGCGTAGAGTTCATCACTTCAACTCTGTTGTTTATTGCAAGTGTTAGGTTTTTGATTTCTGGTTCACACAGTTGGATGGACTGGCTGGTCCCGAATTTAGAATTGGGATAAATGACTACGTTCTTGTCTCCTGTTTTCAATATGTGGATAACAGGATGTTCTTGTCTAGTGTCAATGATCCCAGGAACAATAATCTCCCCCTTGTAAGGTATCTCTGCATTTTCGATGAATGCAATGTGTTCTTCTTGGCTATTCACTGGAAGCTGTACTTCTATAAACATTGATGTCAGCGGTGGAACATTGACGGTCTCTTTGGCTAGAATTGGGCAAATCAATTCAGCTTCACCTCCCACTTGCATTGGAATTGTGATGTCATCGATTGTTATCTGAGATCTTTTGAAGTCAATTCTGCAGTTATTCTTTAGGAGGAAGTCTTGGCCAAGTATTGCACAGGTCGCCATTTCACACACCATGATTTGCTGGAGGTACTTTTCGTTCTCAAATTGTAGTGTGAAATCAGCTACACCATACACCTTTAATTCGTCTTTGTTAACTGCTCTGAGTGTCACTTCTGTAGGCCTCAAATTTGGTTTGTAGGTGTCATCAAGCTGACTGTAGGTTTCATTGGAAAGCAATGTTGTATTTGTGCCACTGTCAATCAGGAATGCGATGGTCAGGTTTCCTATTTTTCCTTTCAGATATGTACCATTATCATGTTTGTTTATTTTCTTTTGACAGAGTCCAATTCTTGTATAGTCTGTTTCTGTTGAAGGCCTTTTCCCATCCGACATCCTTCGGCCTACTGGGATGACGGCTTGTCGTTTCCCTGATTTTGTCCAGATTGTCTCCCTCCATTTCTGTATTGGTTTTGACTGGATTGGGGACAGTCCCTCATAAAATGGCTTGGGCATTTACAGATGAAACAGAGTCTTTGGTCTGTGTACATATTTTGTTCTCTTCTCCAATCATTTCTATATCCTGCACTTGCTTGTCAGACGACCCTCAAGCTGTTCCAATCTCTGACTAAGTCTTTCCATGACATCTCGCATCTCTCCTTGCTGATTCGCACCACTGGTCACCATTCTTGTGGTCTTCTTTTTCTCTCCTATATCTCCCAGTACTGCCTCATACCGCTCGATGATATCAACAGCTTGAGCAATGGTCGAACAGTTCCTGTCGATGCAGCGACACTTCATTTCTAGGCTGATGGATTTGTAGAGTTGGTTCAGGGCTAACGCTTCTTGGGCGACATTGCCTAATTTGAGGTACGCTTTCTGAGACATCTGTCTCAGGTCGTCACCAAGTGCTGCAATGGATTCGCCACTCTGTCTTGTTCTGCTTTCAAAGCGGGACAACCAACGGTTCTGCTGCCTTGTACTTCCGAATCTTTGTCCTAACTCCTTGACCAGTCCCTCGTATGTCCTTTTGTCCCTTGGTGCCAGACTAATGTAGAAGGTCCGTGCAGGTCCTCTCAAACTGGCTGCCAATGATAGGGTCATCTCGTACTCCTGCCATCTTCCTAGATAAGCACACAGCTCAAAATGTGATAGGTATTCGTCCCAGTCTGTTGTACCATCAATCGTATCCGGCTTCACTGGCAACCCGGACTTCCCTCGTCTTCCATCAAAGAAACCTAGTCCTAGAGCCTCGCCCCTTCCATGTGCATGGTTGTCATTTGCATCTTGAACTTCTTCTTCCACCTGGTTGTCTCCAGTCACTTCTTCTTCCTCCTCCTCAACACGTCTACCATCATTGCGTAAGTTGAAAACTATCTCATTATCAGACGTATCTGCCATGTTGTTTCCTTACCAAAGTATGCACAATCTAGAATTATTTTAAAATGTTAGTTTAGAAGTGTTCATAATCGAAATAATCTTCTCCTGGCGCGGGACGCATCGGGATGCCATTATGGTTGGCATCCCACTTCTGACACCATTTTGTAACAGTCTGGCCGACGGTCGTGTGATTTCCTCTATGTACAAACATCACAAAGCTTCTTGTAAAGTTCAATAATCGCATTTTAATGGTGAAACAACGGAACATTCAAAATAACATGGTTAGTATTCATTAGTCAATGAAAAATGACATCAACATGGCAATAATAACAATAAACAAGGTGCTCGACTCTGGTAGGCGATATCAACATAATTCTGTTACCATGGTTACCATTATTTCATAGATATTCAAAAACCCTAGTTGTCAGGCGCTCAATATTCTATCATAGTGCAACACACTTTACTACTTCTATAATTCTCATTTAAACATTATCGCATTCAAAATTTGTCAGGCTGCATTTTTGTCAGGCTCGAATTTGTCAGGCCGAAATTTGTACAGGCTGACAATTTGTCAGGCTGTATATCTAATTTTGTCAGGCGGAAATTTGTCAGGAAAGTGCCTGAATGATAAGTTGAAGTAATTTATTCTAAGTTACAAAGTTCAAATTGTCAGTTTCAAGATTCATGGTTTATACCTAGTTAGCTATGTCAGGTTATCGATGTGACTAGTACGAATAAGCGTAAGATAGAGAATCCTCCCTTATATAACCTACTCCAACCAATCAGAGAGCGCCATGGGCCTGACAGTTTCAAAACCCTATCCTGACAGAAATCTGTATCATCAAAATACACACATCAACACTCACGTATCATGTAAAAATAATTTCTATGTCCCTAAGCAATAAAAAGGTAAAGTTATTCACAAAATTAATGAGACTAGAATACGATAATTAGCACTGCAAAATTTGTGGACTACTTCTCATACGCGTCTGCTCAATACTGCAGTAGTAAACATGTTACACATAGTTATACACGAAATCCTATGAAATACGACTTTTTACGTACTCAAATTTGGCACGCTGCTATAATTTTATGAGAAATAATGATTCATTCAAGGATTATTACCTGATGTATATCAAATGTAGTTATTTCAATGTATTCAAATTATTGCGCCACTGAACTTCTTCTTGCTGACGAATCAAAATGGCGTCGATCGACAAGATCCGTTAACAGATATCGTAAAAATAATAGGATTGTGCACAGTAAACTGAATATAAAAAGGAATTAAGTGGATTCTGTAACAATTCAATGTTCTGTGCATTTAACAACGTGAGTGAATTTTGATAGAATAAATAATGACACGAGTATGACACTGATTCAGACGAAAATGTAAACAAAGTCGTGGTACAAAAATGTGAAAGTTCCAAGTTACAGATGAAAATCATGCTTCTATTAACATAAAAATGATCAAAACAGGTAAGGTTAGACTTAGGATGATTAGCAGAATAGATCAGAATAATTATTTTCACTCGTGGTTCGAATCATCGATGCTATGTTACAAAAACGGAGGAAATGCAGGCTATCAAAAATAGACAAGTGTACAAAATGTAAACATAACACAGAGCCGAGGTACAAATATAAAAACACATAGCATCTTTATGCCATTTATACATTTCCAATTTTTTTTACCAATGGTGTGACACTTTTTATTCAGCCTGGTTCACAAGTCAAAAGAGGAGATTTCCCGTGAAAATGTTTTACTGGTGTTACACCTATACAAAGCGGCACAGGCACCTCGGCAAGCACAGTCAGAGGAAAAGCAGTAGTAACTGCTCTAACTGGACCGAAAATCCACAGGTACAAAATGGCTGAAATTACAAAACTCAGGCAGTATCATTCAATTCAAGGGAGGGTGCGAATGATGAGAATTTTAAGATGATAATTTGATTGCGCCGACAATCCATGCGGAAAGGTGCTTGAATAAAACGAAAGGAATCAAGCGTTCAAGAGACTGGGCTCTGATAGAGTTGAATTCAGAAAAGTGACCGGAATAACGGGAAAGCGACTATGCGGGAGAATAAAGTTAAAAAGATCTGTTAACCCTCGACCGGGGGAAGGTATGCATGTCAGAAGTTATAAAAGTATCAAGGCCGCACTGTAGGTTATTTAAGAAAATTTAATTTTCCTTGGGCGATAAATTTACGCCGTCATTACGGTTAAGGGGCTGCTCTTAAGCGACAGTAGTTGTCTAAGGATCCATCCTGATTCGCGTAAAATGATTTGATGAGCCCCAGTATTTACCCGTTTACGCATTTCTTTTCTAATTGGTCTTGATTTGATCCGCCATACCTAAAATATCTTTGAAGTAATTATGTCAGACCATATAATGATAACATTAGGTTAAATGGGGCGAAACTGCAGAACTGAGTTTCCGATATCTCTACCGAGGCTTGTGCTTGAGGTAGAGGCTAGATCGTTCGAACTAAAATGAATTAGAATTAGGGAGGGGCGTGGTCCTTGTTTCCTTAGAGTGGCGGATACCGTAAAGTCTAGTTTGTTTCAGAGCATGCCTCTTTGTCAGAACCAATGTAGTTGAGCCATATGGTCAAGGTATAAATTTTCTCTGGAGTTACTAGCGGCGAATTCACAGGCCCAGTAGATTTTAGAAGATCCAAAGACAAGTACACAGGGGCAGATCCAGGTGGAAAGGATGTGACTTCGGATGAGGGCGACGAGAGCTGGATAGAAATGTGAAGAGCCGGGAACAGATGAAACAGGGACGGATAAAGGAGCTGGCAGGGGGGGGGGGCACACAAAGAGAAGGGCTGGTGATAGTGGCAGGAGGCGTAGAAGCAGGCTGCGAAAAAATCGGCTGCAGACAAGCAGATATAGTGGCGTGGAAGACCAAGCTCCGACCAACTCGGAATGCTGTGCATGACGATCATGAGGGTCAGCATGACAAACGAAATTCGCAGCATATATAGTGTCTCTGGTCTCCAGATTTCCAGTGGAACGTTACGTTCGATTTAGAGGCATGATGTTCGATGAACGTTGATGATGATAACAATTTTAATGAAATTTTTTTGATAACTTTTCTAATATGTCCATCTCGCTTCCTCACGACAAAATGAATGATCGATTGTCAAAAGTCATAAAATGGTATATTTTGATCGAGAGGTGAACTGTTATATTTGTATATTTGAATCAAATAGATTATTTTCCGCTGCAGAACACAAATCATACATATCATGGACATTTAGTGACATGTGTATTGCCTTGTCCTTCCTCTTGGTTAACATTTATGTAAAATTTGGTGAGAATCTCTACAAGCAGGTTGTGGGGATCCCATTCGGTACTTATTGTGCGCCTCTTGTTGCAGAATCATTTTATATTACACTTATGAAAAAGAATTGCAAAAAGTACTATTTCGACAGTCTAGTTAAAGAGTTGGGTTTAAATTCGACACCTGGAAATCCCACTTACACCACAACAAACCTTTCCGTCTCTGAAATAAAAGATAACCACAAATCTGCTCTTGCTTCCTTTGACTTCAACACTTACAAATTAGATTTAGATTTACCATACTTATACTGCATACAAAAAATGCATAAGAATCCGTACAAACAACGTTTCATCGCTGGTTCCTCAAAATGTTCTACCAAATCTGTATTGATCTTACTCACCAAAGTTTTATCTGAAATCAAATCTGGGCTTCAAAAATATTGTTCGACAGTATATTCTCGCAGTGGAATCATCCAGATGTGGATTTTAAAGAATTTGAAGGAACTTTTAGAACATCTGAAATCCACTCATTTTAGTAGAGACCATTCGATCAAAGCCTTTAATTTTTCGACAATTTACACTACAATTCCACATTCTAAATTGAAAGACAGACTCGCAAAAATTATAAGTAATGCGTTTACAAGTAAGAACGGTAATCGCAAATACACATTAATTGTTGTTAACTATGACAAAACCTTCTTTGTAAAAGAAAAGTCCGATTCTGAAAATAAGTACACTGAAACAGATATTATTCAGATGTTAGACTTTCTGATCGACAACATTTTTGTGGTGCTTGGAGGAAAGGTCTTGCAGCAGATTGTCGGAATTCCAATAGGGACAAATTGTGCCCCACTCCTTGCCGACATTTCCCTTTACTCGTACGAAGCTGAATTCATTCAGTCTTTGGTCTCTGAAGGGAAAATATACTTAGCTTCTGACTTCAACTTCACTTACAGATACATAGACGATGTGTTGTTCATCAATAATCCAAAATTCGCGGATTATCTGAGCAGTATCTATCCTTCGGAGCTTGAGGTCAAAGAAACAACAGAGACAAATAATTCAGCATTCTGTTTGGACATAATGTTGTCCTACGACACTGATGATCACATAAACACCTCACTCTATGACAAACGCGACGACTTCAATTTCAGCATTACAAACTTTCCTTTTCTGAGTAGCAACATCCCTTCATCGCCTGCTAATGAAGTGTATCATATCTCAGTTGATACGCTATGCCAGAGCAAGTACCAAATATACGGATTTTGTTCTGAGAGCTAGGCGTCTTTCAGATAAGCTTCTCAGTCAGGGATATGTTTGTGACCGACTAACATCGTCACTGAGGAAGATATATGGTCGATATGTGGAACTCGTCATACACTATGATGTCCCACTCTCCAGAATTGTGGACAATATTCTGTCATAGACCATTTGAACCATTCAACCAAAGATTGTACCCTATGTCTTCCGAAGTGGAAGTAACCGGATGTGACAGTTCTACCAAATTGAAGCGGCAGGTTTTGGCATGCAAGCAGGAGATGCTTACTCTTCCTGGGCACCTGGTCTCAATCCCATATCGGTAATTCGCTTCTTTTCATGTGGTGGAGGTTTTTGTTTATTTGCTTTGGTTCCTGTTTTATCCTGATTTTGTATGCCTTCGGTTTCTGATTTTCTGAATTATCGATTTTGGGCTGTATAGAGGGATATGGTCATTATCCATATTTGTCATTTATCCAAAATCTTCAAAAGGAAAGAAAACATGATGATTTGAAATGTTCTATTGGTACCTCTATGTACCTGGATTATATTTTTACTATAGATAATCCTATTTTTGAAAAGTATAAAGATGCTTTTTATGCACAAGAATTTACTCTAAGCAAAGCAAATGTTACAAACATAGAAACACCATTTTTGAACCTAAATATTAAAATTGTTAATGGAGAGATTCATACAAATGTGTTTAACAAAAGAGATGAAATTTGGATTCAACATAGTAATTAATTCCTGCCTTGACGGTGAAGTTCGTATAGATTACCGCCATACGTTATCTACTTTGCGCAGCTCATCCGGTATGCTAGAACATGTACTGGTGTTTTGGATTTTCATAGTAGAAATTTACAAATTACCGAGAAACTTTCAGGTTAGGGGTTTCGCTTCTTACGAACTAGTGAAGACATTCTGGAAAATTTACAAAAATCAGTGTCAACTTCTTTTAAAATTCGGATCCGTACAAACAACAGATTATATAACTTTTAGTATGATATTGCGGCGATATACGATTTCGTTGATCTTGTTCTTAATATAACTCGAATTTTAGCTGATGATAAATCCATTTCTTCTTCTTCGCATCGCATCCAGGAAATCAAAGATACATTGGAATCCGATTGAATGGTCTCTCAAGTGGAAAATTGATTTAAATCCGAATAAAACCGAAATGCTTTTCATTTGAAATTGTCCCGATGACTTTCATTTAATTTTCAATTACATTTCTATCAGACCTGTAAATAACTATACACACTAAAGCGTTAAGTTCGAATCAAATGCAAAATGGTCGACTGACATCGATAATATTTGTAAGTCAGCACTTACTAGGATACATTTTCTGAAGAAATGTTGATTTACTTTCTCTAGAGTTACATTAAATAAAAGGACCTCGCATGCATTGGCGGGAAATCCGCCCAGATAATGAAATCTCCTCCAGGGTTACTATGGTATAAAATATTTATTTATAGATAGAAAAACTTATAATCTATAATATTTACTCAAATGTTTATCATTTACATCACCTATTTGGCATTTATTCGAAATCGAAGCAACGTGGGGTCCACCAATTAGAGACCGTGGTATTACGTTATAATATGGATTCTCTGTAAAAACCTGAAACAGCTGGCCACGGCATGTCATGGATTTTGATGAAACTTTCTGTAATTATCATACTTAATGTAAAAACAATGAAAACAAACCATATTGTTATATTTGAACCACGGTTGCCATGGAAACGGGGTCCATCTATTTGACACCCCATATATATAAGAAATAAGACATATTGTGGCATTCTGTTGCCATGGAAACCATGGTCATAATTTACTTTATGAACACAAAAACTTTTCTTTGTAAGTTCAACTCTAACAATAATAACTTTTTGGGGAGAGGGGGTTATAAGGTAGTTGTTGATATTAAGTCAAAATGTGTGAAAATTAAGCAAAAATAAGGTTTAATTTTAGGGTCATTTTTTGCCTGTTTTTGACTATTTTGAAGGTTGAAACCAATAATTTGGTGCATGTTATGGGTTTAATGTCAACTTGACAAAACAAATGTCCTAGCTGGAAAAAAATCAAGAAATAAAATTTATGGTGAAACTTACCATTTTGTCACGAATGCCGATCAAAATCCGTTGCTATAGCAACTTGGAATCAATATTACCATATACCGCATATTTAAAAAAAATTTGTGTGAGTCCTATGATTATATGAAATATCTTATAATCATTTCAAGGTCATCTGTCCAAATCTCAAGCTCATTTCTAAATTAAGATTAAAAGTTAGACAAAAATCAGATTTCCATTTTTTTAAAATTGATTTCTCTAACGTATTTCATTAGATATTTTGATTTTAGATATTTACAGTTTAACAAACGATCGAAAGAAGTAGAATTCATCACAATTTTGTTAAATTCTATTTCACTTCTATGTATGACATACTTTCAAAAAAGCATGAAATTAATATTTTCTAAATTTTTCTCGTATAATATGTAAAATTTATTTGGGTCTTCAATTGACTTTGATAATTTTGATACTCATTCCAATAAATAATACATTTATCATATTTTCACCCCTAATTGATTGTTTTACCGAAGTTCTATACCGTTTACTGTGAATCATGTCTCATTTTAGTGAAAAACCTCTAAATTTGGCATGAAAATAGCAAATATTTTACAATGACCTTGAGAATTGAGCAAATGACATTGACATTTCTTCAAGATCATGATAGCATCAAATGGTCTTTAATACATCTACATACCAAGTTTTGTAACGATAGCAGGCATACATCTTTAGAAATTAGCTTTTTACTTATAACAGGTATATACACCTCCGTACCAAATGTTGCCATGGGAACCTATCTCAAAGGCATATAAACAGAAAACTATCACCTCTACATAAATTTCCCTCGATTCCCATGAAGTCCTAGGATAGTACTCTTCAGGAAATAGTCAATTGTATTTCAAATCTTGTGCAGTTGCATTATTACCCATGTCAAGAGTGAGTGAAGTATAGGTAAATAAAGGCCTAAATTAGCCAAAAATGGCACATTTTGAATAAGCATTTTTTCTTGAAATGAGGCAAATTAACATGACATACAGAAAGAAGGGGCATTGAATAGTTAAATTGCATAAATTAAGAGGATTTAAATAATCTGTTCAGAAAATTTCATGTACAATCAACATTCGTTTCCATGGTAACGGGATGCATAAAAATGCCTTGTTTAAAGGTGTTTTTATATAAAACCTTGGTTACCATGGCAACGGAACGTCGGAGAAAAAATGGAAGGTCAAATTCGTTCTGAGGACATCATATACACCTTGTACCCAAAAAATATCCAAAATCTGGGACATGTCGTGGCCAAACATGTCTGATTTTTTTTTAAGGTTTTTACACATAATCCATAATAAAATTCAATGAAATGAAATGAAATTGAGAAAATCGTTTATACTCTGAGTTATATTAAGTTATCATACATTGATTATTGGATAAACGGTAGAATTATTGTTCTCCTTCAAAAACTAGTATTTCTTTTCTATATTCAGAACTACATTTTTGGTTCATCACTATACCCCCAATAGTTTACAATGGATAGATGCGCTTAATGCGTTAACGTTACGAAAAGATAAGCGAAAAACTATCGGAATAAAAGATTTGTTGTGGTTATTCGTAAAAACAAGTAATAGAGTGTTTGATAAATAAAGGAAAATAAAATATAATAGAGAACAGTGTTCTTTGTCGGATATCTCAAAAGAAAAAAAAAGTCGCAAAATGTTTACTGCTCACCAAAACCAATTAGATGATGTCATAAAAGTAATTAATTAATTGATTAATGTATTATATATAATTGCAAAGTGTCAGCACTCATTGAACGAAAACGTGATATATTTATGTATAATGACTCAAGATTTCGAGCCTTTTCACCCCTCCTTTTTTATATTTCGCTCGCCTGGTTGACATCGTTCCCCACCTTGCTACAGGATCTTACTTGCCATGCTGGTAGATCTTGTCAAACTAAAGTTTCTATTAAAAGGACATCCTGTAGCAAGGTGGGGAACAATACTTTTATAAACTTTTCCAGTTTCCATAGGCTTTAGTGTTAAAATCGACTGTTTAATCCAAATTATACACAAAATATAGGTGGCATGTTTGAAATATTATTATTTTTATAAAATTCAGCAAAATTCTTACCAAATTCAGAGTTTTAATTTCTTTTAATGAGAAAAAAAAATTCGGTCCCAACTGGGCGGAATTCCATACTTATCGTTCGAGCTCCTTTACTGTCGTTTTATTCTTCCAATCTTGGAGTATGGATCTGAAGTTTGTGGAGGGTGCAGTAAAGGGGATGGGGAAAATTAGAAAAAGTACATATAGAGGCTGCAAGACTAATTACAGGCCTGCCATTATTTACATCCAGGGAAAATCTTTATTTAGAAACAGAGTGGGGAAATTCGAAAAACGAAGAGAAAGAAGAAAACTTAATACATTTCAGAGAATGTATCATAATTGTGTCTCTGAATATCCAACCCCATTTTAGAAATAATATACACAATCTTAAGTAAACTAATTACGTCTTTCTGCAAATAATCAGAAAGGGGAAGGGCCACGAAGCCCCTAAAACGGCCCTGCAATTTTCCTCAAAATTAAACTGAATGAGAAATACTTCACACATAAAATATAATGAATGTTTCCCGCTTTTAATAAAAGGAACATATCACTAACCGGAGCAACATAGGGAGTCTTATGACGTCATCAAGTGACGTCATTTTCACGTTCTTGACAAAATATAACCGAACATGCTCGAAAATCTTTAGTGAATTATTTGGATGTGGCCACATGTGTCGAGAAACATAAAACTTTAATGACAAGAAGATATAATAGTTATCTTTCATTTGTAAATTTTTCATGTTTCTTGGTGCATGTGGCCAATGCTAATTTTAAAGGAACATGTACATTGTAGGATTAGCAGCAATTTCAAGGAAAATTGCCGATTGTGGGGTTTTCAAAGAACTCAACACACAATTTAGTAAAGTACTTTACAAAGTATCAAATCACAAAAAATAATCAACAAATAATAATGTTAAAAAACAGGGCCGAATTAGGGATTTCGTGGTCTAACCCTTTAAATCAGTACGTATATAAGATTATGTTCCGAGAACTAAAAATTAAAATGATCATTTGCGTGTCAGTTTATGAATAAAGAGGTTAAAGAAGAACCTGACGATAATCTCAACAGCACTCACAAAAGAGCAAAACATTAACGGACCCCTAGCAAGCTAGAGGTGGGACCAGGTGCCCGGGATGAGTAAGCTCCACTGTTTGGCTAGCCGCACCCGCCGTCGATGTTCACGCTAGAAAATGAACACAATAAATAAAATACATGCAATTTCTGAGGTTATGTCTATATAGAATGTGCTATGGCGACCATGTCAGGGAAAATATTAAAAAAAACTTACTGTCAAACCCCTCGCGGGGAACATTTTTACGAGCTCCACATGGCAAGGGGCAAAAGTGTGACACAAACGAGTTTAAGAAGATCCTGATGATAATCTCAACTATCAATAAAGCACACAATTGAGCATTAACGGACCCATAGCAAGCAAGAAAGCATGAGAGAAGTGCCCAATTCACCAAAACCCCCAACTGTTAAGTAAATATCATCACGTTTTGATGTCAATTTAAGTTTTTTTTAGAAATATAACACCATTCAGATAGCATCATATTTCCTTATGTCATATATCAATATGATTTTGAAAGTAAAATAACAATAGAGACTTCTTGAACTTAACAAATATAAAAATGACTAAAAATCCGCCAAGTTCTTAGCAATTTGCAGGAATACCTACATAAATATTTAATTTTTAAAATATTAAACAAAGGCTAGGCTCAACTGATTATGTCACTGATTGAAATAATATTTTATGGAAGTTAAGCCTAGTTTGTTTTAAGTCGGCTTGTGACGCGTTAATACTCTAAAGAAAAACGAGACATGAACAGTGAATACTCTTTTTAAACATAGGTAATCACAGATTACGAAGTTCACCTTGTATCAGCAAAATTCAATTCAAACATATTTCTAAATACATGTATATTGGCTTTTAAAGGCAAAATCACCCAAGCGGAAAAAAAGTAGGCAAGGTCAGTTTATGAAAGTTTGATCAAAGATACATCTAATATGCAAGTTTGATACATGTAGCACTTATACTTTGCGCAATATTGGCTTTTAAAGGAAAAATCACTCAAGTGGAAAAAGTAGGTCAAGGTCATTTTATGAAAGTTTGATTAATCCAATATGCAAGTTTGGTAAATGTAGCACTTTAACTTTGCTCAATATTGGCTTTTAAAGGCAAAGTCACTCAAGCGGAAAAAGTAGGTCAGGTCATTTTATGAAATTGTGATCAAGGATACATCCATTGTGCAAGTTTGAACATGTTGAACTTATACTTTGCTCAATATTGGCTTTTAAAGGCAAAATCACTCAATCAGAAAAAGTGGGTCAAGGTCATGTTATGAAAGTTTGATCAAAGATACATCCAGTATGCAAGTTTGGTACATGTGGCACTTATACTTTGCTCAATATTGGCTTTTAAAAGTAAAATCACTAAAGCGGAAAAAGTTGCTGTGATGCTGCGTCTGATGCATGGGTCCATCTTGGCATCCCAAGATGAATCAATTGTGCAAACTTGGTTACTGTAGCATCAGCACTTTGTCAGATACTTGGCTTCCCCAAACTTCTTAACCAAGTCACTCTGAGCTACCCCAAACTTCTTAACCAAGTCACTCAAGTGGAAAATGTAGGTCAGATGCAGCATCCGATGTATGGGTTCACCTTAGCATCCTAAGATGAATCACTTGTACAAGTTTGGTTACTGTAGCATCAGTACTTTGCCAAATACTGAACTACCCGAAACTTCTTAACCGGACGCGGACGGGGACGCCGACACGGACGCGGACGCGCTGGGGTATAGCATAAGCTCGCTCATCTTCGTCGAGGTGAGCTAAAAACGTAGTTTCCAAGTTTGCTGCCAGAAAACAGATCAAAGTAAAGACAGATGGTAAATTTTGATTTTTCCTCATCCGAAATCATTGAAATCTTTACTTCAAACTACTTTACACAGCATATTTAATGTTTCAATTGTCAGGAGTCGATACAAATGAGTTTGATTTCCTAATCAATTCATTGTTTAAAAGGGAATTTGTATCACAAGATATGGATACTTTTCTCTCTCAGCTTTACTCTTCTCAAAGCAATACATTTCTTTTTGAATTTTAGATCTAGACATAATCTGAAATTATGAATCAGTTGGAGCATCATGATATACATAGTTTAAAAGTCTTTTGAACGCATTTGTTTAAAATCTCAAACGTTATGAATGCAAAGTAATCCAGTCATTAAACATCTTCTGGCCTATGCTTAAAATTTCGTTTGATAGGCTCTTTGAGTTCTCTGTGAAAGCTTCCAAATAATTTAGGCTGCGTTTAAGGTATCGAAGCGATGTTTTTGCTTTCGGTTTTGATCCTTTGCGAAAATGACAAAGGAACATGAGGAAATGTGAGAATACAAACGGAGATAATGCTTCTTTCTGGTCAGCAATCCTTTCGTTGCTTTCTCCTGTCAAATTTAGCAGGCATTTTCTGTAGTTCAAACATATTGACGAAGCAATATGTTTTCGGACACCGCAAGGAATCGTCAGCAAATCTCCATCAACCTCTTTGTAATGCCGGAATGATCGGGAGGTCCCGATGAATTCACAAACCAAAATTTCCCATCTGTATGTGGTATTAGGATCCTCTAGCTTGATCAATACTTTCTGTAAGAGGCGAATGGAATCTTCATAACGCATGCGCATAAAAAATGATATGCAAGATAAAGATAACCTCTCACGCAATATGGCGCGGACATCTTTAGCAGTTTTATTAGTTCTTTTTCTTTTTTGTAGATCCTGTTTGTACTTGTTAGGCCAATAGAAAAAAGTAAATGTAAGCACGATTCATTTACGTCTGTTAATTGCCATAAAGTGTGCAAGCGGTTGAGTATTCACAATGAGTCTGATTTGATAATCGTCGTTTAAAGCTGAAACAATTATCTCCCATTTTAATGAGCTCGCCTAATCTCAATTTAACCATCAAATGAATCATGTTGGCCGAATTTGCAATCCGACAAGGTACAATTTTTTTGCTTGAAGGATCTTCTCCTGATAAGTCTATTATTGATGAAAGGGATGGTACTCTTTGGAAAATATTGAACCCATCTCTATACAACTTGACCATACTATCCAATAAATTTCTTCTGTTATTTCCACGAATCTTTGAACGGAACATATTATTTTCTGGAACGAAGAAATTGGGACAGTATCCAGCGTCGACCCATTTCAAAATTCGTCGAAAACACCTCCAATAGCAATGTAGTAGATTCGACGGATCCCAAACTCTTCTACTACTCTCGATTTCCCAAAATACGGCTGTTTTCAGAAAATAAGAGCATAAGAGACCTTTGATTTTACTGTCAGCGTCAATAACTTCCTTCAATGTCAGCTTCAGCAATGCGTGCGTCAATAATTGAGTATGGGTCATGGACCGGACCAGCAAATTCTCAGCAAGAGAGAACGACATTCTCCATTGTATTGAGCCCAATGGGGATAATGGAAAACCTATAGGGACATATAAGCATCCATTTTTCAGTATTTCTAGTAAAACATTATTTGAAGGCCATCCTCTCTTAGCAAGGCGATGGATACATCCTCTGGCTATCGTCGGCCATTTATCTTCCTTAAGAACAAAGGCAAAGTCGTTGTCTTCTTGTGTTTCTAAATCAAGAGAAAGACATGGTCCATAAGATACTTCGGAAGTGGTCTAACAACTTGCGACTGGAAAGATAGTGCCCTCCTTTGTGACATTCGGATATAAGCGTCCAAGGCAGTGTTAGCTCAGAAAGTACTTTCATCCTCACGAATCCTGGGTTATTGTGTCATCTTCAATTTGAAAATGAAGTTCGTTACTGCCTGTCGCATCATCGGATCCATTTATATTCAATATTTTTTCAACAACCAGCATAAAGTCATAATCGGAACTTTTAAAGTCAAACCCCTCAGCTCGACTTCCACTGACTACAACTTTCTGTATTTTGAAGTATTTGGTCAACACACCAATATAGTTGAAGATGGATTCCAAAAACGGTTTAGAATATGATGCAGTCAAAGTTCCTACACTTCTAGCAAATGTGGATGGAGAATTGAGAACGCCCAAATTAATATTTGTGAGGAAGTCTGTAAAGAGACAGCCAAATATATCCCTCCCAAGTCTCAAAGCAGTCACATTCTCTTCAGTTCCAACTGCATTCCTCGTTGCATAATACAGACACCTTGAGATTGAACTCAAGAATCTTTCTTGCTCCATTTCCTGCATGAATGAAACAGAGACTTACGTATTTATTTTCAAGATCCTTTTCCTAAAGATATGGTGAAGTTATTGATTCTGAAAATGAATTTAAATGTGCACTACGATAACTTAAGGTGATATAACACTTATCATTTTTCACGATACATTGGAATTATTTTCAAAAAAGCATATTTCTGATTTTCTATAATAATACATATGTAAGAGACAATATTAGGAGTGTTAAACGTCTTCAAATTCAATAGCATCATTTAAGGTTAGGGTTGCGACTACGGGAGATAACTCTATTTTCATATCACATAATATTTGAAACTGACATAAACGATACATGGTATAAACTCAGATTGTTACATTATTTTAGAAAAAAATATTACTCCTTGAAACTTTCATTGCAGAATGGATATTTTTTGGGAAAATGCATATTTTTCAATAAAAAATCGCCGAAAATAGGAAAAAATTTGTCAATTTCGCACGAGTTCTGCTACCAATGATTCAAACATCAGAATATTTACTATCCATTATACTCTTTAAAAGTGAGATAATTGGAAATTTGTACTTCAAGGTAACCTCTATGTTTTTGGGTCAAAATGTTGACTTTTTGCATAAATTATTGTGCTATTTATAGTCATTTTGCTAAAAAAAACTAATTCGGGTACATATTGATTTGACTGCTCTAGGATGAAGCATTACCATATATATATGTAGAAAAAAGTTGTGTAGCTAGCGACCTTCTAGCTATTAATGAAAATA
This sequence comes from Pinctada imbricata, assembly GCA_033119305.1. NCBI lineage: Eukaryota > Metazoa > Mollusca > Bivalvia > Pterioida > Pteriidae > Pinctada > Pinctada imbricata. Next base: position 23,788,695 of record VSWD01000011.1, on the reverse strand, counting down.
ACGAGTTGTTGCCATGGCAACCAGCAACATAGTTTTCATAAGAAAATATTCTTCTTAGAACCGGTTATTTTATCAGAATTTCTCAAAATAGCCTTTAATTCATCCACAAGCTATAAGAATATCGAAAAATGAGGATGTATATGAATTTTTGAAATTTCATGCATTTCAGAGGTATGTAAAGTTATGATGCGGTATTCTCTAAAATTACAAAAATGTTAAAACAGGCCAAAAATGGACATTTATAGCCAAAAAACGAGACGGGCAAATTTTGATTTTTTGGTCTGAATAGTTCGAGGAGATGTTCCTCTACATATGAATCTATCCATCTTTCTTTTACCTCATTTCTATTAAAAGTCGCCACCCTGACCTTAAGAACAGGTACATTTGCTGCATGGACATGCACGTTTCGGGTACTTAACCCTCGTCAGGTCACCATCCAATTTTTTAAATTTTGAAAATGATAAGATTTTCTAGATATCCATTGATTGTAATGGAAATGTTCATTTTTTGTTTAAATTTTTTACACCCAAGAGCTTCAAAAGAAACTTCACACATCATATTGTCCAAATTTTTGTAGCGAGAAATCAGTCAATGACCACGTCATTAGTTGCAAAATCTGACTTAATGTGTTATCCCGTGAAAAATTTAGAAACGCATTTAGACTTATCTTTCTTTACACAATACATATATGACCAAGGAAGGGAGGAGATCTCCAACAAGACCCCGCTGCAGCATCAACAGCTAAACACCAAAACATCCGATGCAAAAACACAAAAGACGAGTACAGCACGAGACGGAAAAGAGACACACGACATGTAAACATCAAACACAAAAGACTACACATAAACCGACAAGACCAATGGACAACCGGTGCCGACTTTGGACGGCCATTTGTCACGCAAGTAGCAAATGGTGTGGTTATCCTGGATTACGTGTGCACAACCCTCTCACTTCTCCAATTACCCAGAGGTCTCGAAGAACGTACAATTGTGGTGTAAAACAACCTCCTCACTGTAAGATGACCTCACACAAACAAGACCGCGAAACTTAGAAGCCCCAGAAATACAGATGAATATGTAAATGGATATAAAAAGTGGTCATGCGTGATACAGTCCGTGCTCTACCGGCTGTAGCGAGCTCATGTATGTAATCACCCGAGGAGTCCGACTGACATTCAGAGAGGACAGGTGGTCGGGGCCCTGTCTTCTCTAAAGAGGTTTGGACATGGCCCGTCAAGGAGTCCCGTCGTCACAGTCAGTCAGAGTGCAAGTCTCAAGGATGCGCTTGTACAAGACTGTAGATTGGTCAAGTACCAAGCCTAGTGTCCGTCTGGTGACATTAGGATCATATCCACGGTATAAAAGGCGTTTGATGATTCTTGAATCCAAAATCATCGCTTTTGTCATATACACTTGTATGAATTTTTCCGTTTACAATTTTGATATTTAGGTCCAAAAATGGTGTTTCTGTATTTGTAATGTTTGCCTTGTTTAGTGTTAATTCTTGTGGATACATTTCATTCTTATATAATTCAAAAGCAGGATTGTCATTGGTTAGAATGTCATCCAGATACCTAGAAGTATTATTGAAACATTTCAGATCATCAAATTTTCTTTGTTTTTGAAGATTTTGGATAAATTCTTTTTATCTAAGACAGAAACATTAAACACATATAACCAACTTTTTTAAAATAGCACAACAATTTTATCAAAGACAGAAACATTAAAAACATATAACCAACTTTTGTGAAATAGCACAACAGTAATCCATCACTCACAACGATAAGAGTAGAACCGAATATATATTTTGTGTAATAATATGGCAATCTTTGCACATATGTAATAGTATGACAAATATGGATAATGACCATATCCCTGTATACAGCACAAAATCGATAATTCAGAAAATCAGAAACCGAAGGCATACAAAATCAGGACAAAACAGGAACCAAAGCAAACAAACAAAAACATCCACCACATGAAGAGAAGCGAACTCCCGATATGGGAGTGAGACCAGGTGCCCAGGAAGAGTAAGCATCTCCTGCTTGCATGCAACACCCGCCGCTTCATATACTTACTATAAGGGGAAGATATATCATACATAGTTTCTCTACATTTTTAGCTCGACTGCACTTAAGTGCAAAAGAGCTATTGCAATACCCCCGGCGTCGGCGTCGGCGTCGGCGTCGTCCGAACTAGATGATAAGGTAAATGTTAAGATTACACATTTACCTTTCCTATATTCATATTCTGTTGGTTTTATTTTTGTTGCAAATGTTTAATTATACATCATTTAATATATCCAGATGAGGATATAGCCCCTGGGGTTGGGATTTTTAAAATTATTTCAAATGATAAGGCAAATGTTGAGATGATAAGGTAAATGTTAAGATAGCAATAAAGTCCTTAAGGTTCATAGTTACACCATTTCCAAAACTCCCCAAAACACTGTTTAACATCACAGGTTAAGTTTTATTGATTTTAATGGAAGAAAACAATGTAATGTATAGAATTTTGATGAAAAAAGTATATGTCAACGAGCTTCCAATGGATTTATGACCTTCCAAAGAAGTACATGTCCATTTTTTCAAGAATTTTCCCAAAATTTGCATCATATCATCAATATACACCTGTTATTTTAAACTGTATGCATGAATGTATATGGTTATTCTTTTAATAACGAAAGAAGGTCTAAAACAAATAAAAAATTGAAAATACATCAATGCTGGTACGTCAAATTCTATGAAATAGTAAATATTGTAACATTTTTGGCTCTTTTCTTGACATCATTATTTTTAGAGTCCAACTGGTAAATAACCTGTTTAAGTACTTTGTTAACATGCCAGTGAAAGGAAAATTTGCTATCTTAATCTAAGTTAACATATCTTTCAAAAATAAAAAAAGAAATCATTATGTAGCAATCATCGCACAAAATCTCAAGTTTGATACCAAATTATGAACCTACCCCCCTCTCAGATTTTGTTAAAAAATGCCGGCAAGAGATCCCGTCCGTACTCTATTTGGATTAATTTTTCCTGAACCGTTCATCTAAATTACTCCATTTTCATCCATATATTAATTGGAAATAGAACTGATCAAAAAAGTGAAATCTGTAAACCATTTTATAATATTTACCCATTATATCAGTAATATTTTACGCCTGCAACAGTGTTACGCAAATGACGTCACGGGATGCATTTGGCTATTTAAACGTCAAAACGTAACGTTGGTAAAGAAAAAACGGTCCTGAATGAAATAAAGCGATGAAAACAAGATGTTTATCTTAAGAATAGAATTATAAATGTATAGAATGTATTCAGACAAATGAATACGCAAAGAAAATTACTAATACTTTCACACGTTATATATGAAATATGATTTGTATGTTGCTATCCATTATAGTTTTGGATAAGGAGAAAAGCCGGGAATGGCTAAAGTCGGCCTAGTGACTTCTGAATATCTTTCTGAAATGAACAAAAAAATTGAATTCCTATATTTTTGAAAAATCATATTTATTTCCGCATGACATCTGTTTTCTTCTAAGAATAAAGCCGAGAAAAGGGTATACAATACGACGTCGCCTCGTAGTTATAGAGATAAAAATCTGATTTTCAAAACAGAAAGCATTTCAAAGGATATTTTATACTTTTAGCAAAAACAAAAACAAAAACAAAAACAAACAAAACAAAACAAAACAACCAAATAAAAGTACATTTAATTAATTTAGACAATGTAAAATGCAATTAGCTTTTTTATATCACACTAAAACAAGTAAAATCCTGCAACTGAGTTCTATCTTCGATAAATATTTTTTACGTTCAAGCGCGGATCCAGGGGCTGGGGGGGGGGTCCGGCCCATGACGTTCAATAACGTTTCTTTTTGTTTCGCTGGTCTACTTGCACATATTTCATTTCACCATTATAGTCGCTAGATGACAAATTCTTTCTTGACTGTAAGATAGTTTTACATGTACAATGTAAGAAGATAAAAAACAGCATGCCTTGCATTTACTGATTTATGGAGTGATCATATAATGTAAGACTTAGTCCGTCGGCATATGTCTTTTTTTTTCATGCTATGATATTTCCAGCATTATGACATCCAACGTGGGTCAAGGTCATCCTCAAGGTCAGTGTGACTTATTCAGGATGAAATAGCTTTTGGATAATTTTAAAATGTGTATGTACTCTCCATTCCTTTATCACACGTATACTAACTTAAAGCATCCTCCATTAATAATAATTCACTGCCGGGGAGAGGGTTTAGGCAATAATACTGAAATCAATGATTCATAATAGGTCCATGAATAAATAATGTAAAAAAGATATTTTTTGTTTTAAAAAGAGGATTCACTTTCAGAAGATTTGACTTCTGCTTCTTGTACTATGTAATTCGTATATCGCATATCACTCGTCATAAAAATTCTTCTTTTTGATAAATTCAAAGTAAATCTTACACATAACGGAGAGAAATTGCGACATAACATCATTACCCCACCTTCCTCTCATCGTCATGCTTGCTGTTCTAAATATCACTCCTAGATCTCGAAATTGTGCGCGAAATGTTCATACATTTATTTTATCCAAATCCCGCATGTATAAACTTAGGAGATGCTTCCTAATATAATGGACAATTTTGTGAGATCTAGCTCATTTTAATCCGCGTTTAAAAAAAGCTACGCTTGTTTCATTATAACACATACAATTTTAATCAAACGGTTGTTTACAAATAAAACAAGCATTTATTTATATTTTTTTTGCGATTTTCTCATAGAGATAACGGCGAGCAGCAGAATGCGCTGTCAGCCTTTTCTTTGACTGAACACACCCATCAAAGAATTGTTTTAAACCCATTTTTAATCAAGATTTATAGGAAAACGATAGAATTCTCAATCTAATCAAAATACAGCAGTTTTATTTTGCAAAATCCCTAAAATACTAGTTCATGTTTCAGGACGTAGGTTAGTCAGCGTCAAATAATATGAGTGCCGATGCAATTTTGGCGCGTTTTTTTTTTCGTGACGTCATAGATAACGTGACGTCGATTTTGGCGACGAGAGAGACTCCGAAGTGATATGTTGTTCGGATGGTGTATCCATGAACCTTAAAAGCCAATATTGAGCAAAGTATAAGTGCTACATGTACCAAACTTACATATTTGATGTATCTTTGATCAAACTTTCAAAAAATGACCTTGACCTACTTTTTTCCGCTTGAATGATTTTGCCTTTAAAAGCCAATATTGAGCAAAGTATAAGTGTCACATGTACCAAACTTACATATTTGATGTATCTTTGATCAAACTTTCAAAAAATGACCTTGACCTACTTTTTTCCGCTTGAATGATTTTGCCTTTAAAAGCCAATATTGAGCAAAGTATAAGTGCTACATGTACCAAACTTGCATATTGGATGTATCTTTGATCAAACTTTCATAAAATGACCTTGACCTACTTTTTTCCGCTTGAATGATTTTACCTTTAAAAGCCAATATTGAGCAAAGTATAAGTGCTACATGTACCAAACTTACATATTTGATGTATCTTTGATCAAACTTTCAAAAAATGACCTTGACCTACTTTTTTCCGCTTGAATGATTTTGCCTTTAAAAGCCAATATTGAGCAAAGTATAAGTGCTACATGTACCAAACTTACATAATTGATGTATCTTTGATCAAACTTTCAAAAAATGACCTTGACCTACTTTTTTCCGCTTGAATGATTTTGCCTTTAAAAACCAATATTGAGCAAAGTATAAGTGCTACATGTACCAAACTTGCATATTGGATGTATCTTTGATCAAACTTTCATAAAATGACCTTGACCTACTTTTTTCTGCTTGAATGATTTTACCTTTAAAAGCCAATATTGAGCAAAGTATAAGTGCTACATGCACCAGACTTGCATATTGGATGCATCTTGGGTTAGACTATTGAAATATGACCTTGACCTACTTTTTCCGCTTCAGTGATTTTGCTTTAAATTGGCAATATTGAGCTAACTATAAGTGCTACATGCACCAGACTTGTAATTTATAACTTTAAATTTTTTATGTGACTTGATATATGTTGTTGCCTGAGAAAGGGAGTTTAAATAAATTGGCTGTCATGAGAGATATTATGCTATGCAGTCGAGCATTAGGTGACTCTGGCAACTATTTACAGCAACATTCCAGAAAAAAGATTACAATATGTTATTATTATATATCAAAGTTTTGTGTAATAATATGATCATATGCATAAGGATATATTATGTCTTAAATGATTTTGAAGACGTTTAACATTTATACTACTGCTGGTGGACCAAGAGTCCCCAAGGGCACATGAAGCCAAGTTCGATCAACTTTGGTTGATCGTCTGTCTCTTCAAAGCATTTGAAATTTTCTGTTACAAAATTTCTTGAAACTTCTAAAACGTGGGTCCTGTAGCATCATATCCCACCCATTCTACTACGTCTTTTGGTACATTTTTGGACATAATAATTTAAAAATTTTTTGGCCATTTTACATTGTTTAGACTAAGGATTACTGACGAGGGTTTAGTACCCGAAACGTGCATGTCTGGTCCATGCTGTAAATTCATCAGGTCTTAAATGATGCTATTGAATTTGAAGAAGTTTAACATTCATATGAATAATTTCACATTCAAACCTGATAGACATAATTATTTCTAAATAGATATGACATATGTATGTAGGTAAAAGAAAAGTCATATCAAAATATATCGTATCTGTTCATTTAATCACCTATTGCTGGTCACTCTTTGAAAAAGTGTATTTGTCTACAATCAAACGACATTCTAACAATTTCAGATTTGGACCACGGTCCTCCCGCATGCTAGACGAGAGCTCTACCACTGAAACACTGGATCGACTTGATGATAAAAGGATTATTGCAAGGCCACAACATCAAGACGTCTAAATTACGAAAATTGGAAATCTTCTGCGTGGAGATTTCTTAAAAATGTTCGTCTAAGGGAGGCTACTGCACCGCGTGTGATATTCCGTTAATTACATACAACTACGTGAACCCGAATTTTCCCTCGAATTCATTTTCTCATGTGGATTATTGTTTCTAAAATCAAAGCTAAGGAGAAATTCAATTGACAGAAATTAATATCCCATGGAAACATTGGCAAACAAAATGTGCCATTGTAATTTGAAATATGATTTCGATTGAATTTCAAGAATGTCTACTTGGAAATAATATTTCCTCTGAACATGACAATCTCTTAGGGTTTTGTCAACATGTGTTGAAGTCTAAGTGTGCTCAGCATGAATTTTTTATTTATTATTTACTCGTTTTACAACAGAAATCCGATAGATATCAGTAAACAAAAAGGGATTGCCTTAGAGAAAACAAAATCGAAAATTGAGATATTTGTGAATGCCGAGTACTTGGTAAAATATGACAAATATCCTGTGTTTAGCGTCATTGAGACTTGTGAATGTATTTTTTTCTAAAGAAAAGTGGGAATCTCCAAATAAACTCGGTCTCAGCATTCACAGCAAAATATCGAAAACATCCAATGACCAGACATGCTCAGCAAGAGGCGCAACCGGAACAAGGAACACCTAATCTCATCATATAAACATAAAACACAAACGAATACACATAAACAAACGAGACCAATGAACGATCGGTGTCGAATATGGGCGGTCATCAGCCACGCCTGTAACAGAATGTGTGGTTATCAGGATTACGTGCGCACAACCCTCCCACATTTTCGATTACACAGAGGTCTCGAAGAACCTGCTATAATTATTGTGGTGTAAAATAATTTCATCACTGTAAGATGGCCATACAAACAGACAGCATGACGCAGGGACCAAAGCAACACACAGATGGATATGAAACAGAGGGCCTAGGAAATACAGTCCATGCTCTGCCGACTGTAGGGAGCCAATTCATGTCATGACCAAAGGAGTCCGACCGACATATAGAGAGGACAGGTGGATGGGCCCTATTTTGTATGTTGAATCCAAAACATCTCTTTTGTCATACATACATGTATGAATCCTCCAATAACAATTTTGATATTTTAAATAGCAATTCTCTGTAAGCATTTAAAAAAATAATTTGGCACGCATGATCACCGAGTTTAAAAGAAATCTTAAGAATCTTTTCCCATGTGACTCGATAAACATATACTTGCTCATAGACAATGGAAATAACAACTTCAAACCGTTTCCCAAGATTGTGAGACAATGGTCTAAGCATGATAAGATATAGACATAAGTGTCGTAAAATCAAACGATTTTATAGAGTGTACTCTTTTGAACTGTGTTGATTTAAGGTGTTCTTAAATCTCTTTCGAATTTTTTAAGATCCATATTTGGTTTATACCGCTATGCGAATACACGGTTGAACAATACTTTTGAAGGCCTGACTTAATTTTAGTTAAAATTTCGGTGAGTGAGACCGATATGAATTTGGTCGAACATTTTGAGGAACCAGCTATGAAACGTTGTTTATACGGATTTTTGTGCCTTTTTTGTATACAATACAGGTATGGTCAATCTAGATCCAATTTGTTCAAGACCGAAAGAAGCAAGACTTAGTACTGATGTGTGATTTTCAATTTCTTGTGAAGCCGAACATTTTGTTGGAGCATTGATTGGATTTACAGAAGTCGAATTTAGTCCCAATTCATTGACAAGGCTCTCTAAATAATACTTTTTACAAGTGAATGTGAACTTGCTTCCAGATTCATTAATATCACTAATCGACTTTTATTGATTGATTAATGTGGGTCCTGTAGCATCATACCCCATCCATACTGTTACATAATTCGGTACGTGTTTGGACATAATAACATTCACACTCCTAAGTCATATGACATTGTTCAGATTGAGGATCACTGACGAGGGTTAAGTACCCGAAACGTGCATGTCTGGTCCATGCTGCAAATTTATATGTTCTTAAATGATGCTATTGAATTTGAAGACATTAAACTTTCGCATAATTGTATTTCTTATCATCAGACGAACAAGTATAAAACTTTCTTCATAGAAAATGGATTCAATAACAATTTCTTTCATTACCATAAACGATTCAAGAAAGAAGCATGAAACGAAATATATTTTCCGAAAAGACTGTCCAATTCCAAGCAGGATAAAAAATATCGTGACATGGAAAAGACATTTTAACCAACTTACACTGCTAAAGGAGCAAATACGGCAGCGAAAACGACAACGAAACAATGTACACGTCAGCATTGAATGTAATTCTTAGTTAACAATTGTGTAATAATTCTTTTGTCGAGATATAAATTAGCTGTTGTATACAATAGCGAGTTTTCTTTTTTTAAGTTTTATTATTCATCTAAAAAGAAAAGAAAAAAAAGTCTAGATAAAAAATGTTTAATAAGAACTTACAATTAGATGTGCATTCCAAATTTTCTTTTAATACGTTTCACCCACTTCTTCCATCGCGTTCTTTCTTTTAAATACGCATCAGCAAACGGGATATTCCTGAAATAAGTACAAAATAAACAAGGAAGTTTAAAAGGAACCTTAAGGATATTTTCCCATGTGACTCGATAAACATATACTTGCTCATAAAAAATGGAAATAACAACTTCAAACCGTTTCCCAAGATTGTGAGACAATAGTCTAAATATGGTAAGATATAGGCATTGTAGTCAAGCTTTCTGTATTGGAGGGGAAGGTATCGTAATATTCGCTTGAGAAGAAGCTGTTTGAAGGATATTATTTTAAACATAGCGTCTACATACTTACTACATAATTGAGGGTATTGTCTATAAGAATACCAAGTAGCTTATCATTTTCCACACTTTCAATTAAATATCCATCAATTGTTATCACAAGATCCGAGTTCATTCTTGAGATTCGTTGTTTTGAGCCAATAACCCTTGACTTTGTTTTTGACGGATTTATTACCATGCTGTTTTATAAACACCATTTTTTACTAGTTCTGCGTCCGAGGTCATTCAGATTCCATTAATTCTATGGATGGTGCGGATTTCTGTAAAGTAGTGTCATCCTTGTGAAACTTCTTTGAGTGCTCGGATTTTTGTCCATTCATTTCTACATACTGATTTATGTTAGAGAGATAGGAAGTAAACCATCTCAGTGTGATTTCATCGAACTTATAGCATTTCAATTTTTCAAGAAGGATGTTGTGGTTAACAAGATCAAATGCTTTTCTGAAGTCTTATAATAAAACACCTGATACATTTTCTTTATTCGGTGATTTTTAGTGCAAAAGAGCTATTGCAATACCCCCGGCATTGGCGCCAGCGTAGTTGTCGTTTGAACTAGATAATAAGGTAAATGTTAAGATCACACACTCGCCTTTCCTATATTCATGTTCTGTTGGTAATTTTTGATGTTAATGTTTAATTGTACTTTGTTTGATATTACCTGATGGGAATGTAGCCCCTGGGGAAGGGATTTTTAAAAAAAATATTTTAAATGATAAGGCAAATGTTGAGATGATAAGGTAAATGTTAAGATAGCAATATTGCCTTTAATGGCCAATATTAAGCAAAGTATAAGTGTTACATGTTCCAAACTTACATGACGGATATATCTTTGATCAAACTTTCATAAAATGACCTACTTTTTCTGTTGGAGTGATTTTGCCTTTAGAAGCAAATATTGAGCAAAGTATAAGTGCTGTTTGTTCCAAACTTACACGGTGAATGTATCTCTGATCAACGTTCATAAAATGACCCTGACCTACTTTTTCCGCATGAGTGATTTTACCTTTAGAAGCCAATATTTTACCTTTAGAAGCCTGGAAATCCCACTTACACCCCAACAAACCTTTCTGCCTCTGAAATAATAGATAACCACAAATCAGCTCTTGCTTCCTTTGGCTTCGACACTACCAATTTAGATTTAGATTTACCATACTTATACTGCATACCTAAAATGCATAAGAATCCGTACAAACAACGTTTCATCGCTGGTTCCTCAAAATGTTCTACCAAATCTGTATCGATCTTACTCACCAAAGTTTTATCTGAAATCAAATCTGGGCTACAAAAATATTGTTCGACAGTATATTCTCGCAGTGGTATCAACCAGATGTGGATTTTAAAGAATTCGAAGGAACTTTTAGAACATCTGAAATCCACTCATTTTAGTAGAGTCCATTCAATCAAAGCCTTTGATTTTTCGACACTTTACACTACAATTCCACATTCTAAATTGAAAGAAAGACTCGCAAAAATTATAAGTAATGCGTTTACAAGTAAGAACGGTAATCGCAAATACAAATTTATTGTTGTTAACTATGACAAAACCTACTTTGTAAAAGAAAAGTCAGATTCTGAAAATAAGTACACTGAAACAGACATTATTCAGATGTTAAACTTTCTGATCGACAACATTTTTGTGGTGTTTGGAGGAAAGGTCTTCCAGCAAATTGTCGGAATTCCAATGGGTACCAATTGTGCCCCACTCCTTGCCGACATTTTCCTTTACTCGTACGAAGCTGAATTCATTCAATCTTTGGTCTCTGAAGGGAAAAGATACTTAGCTTTTGATTTCAACTTCACTTACAGATACATAGACGATGTGTTGTCCATCAATAATCCAAAATTCGCGGATTACCTGAGCAGTATCTATCCTTCGGAGCTTGAATTCAAAGAAACTACAGAGACAAATAATTCAGCATCCTATTTGGACATAATGTTGTCCTACGACACTGATGGTCACATGAACACCTCACTCTATGACAAACGTGACGACTTCAATTTCAGCATTACGAACTTTCCTTTTCTGAGTAGCAACATCCCTTCATCGCCTGCTTATGGCGTGTTCATATCTCAGTTGATACGCTATGCCAGAGCAAGTACCAAATATACGGATTTTGTTCTGAGAGCTAGGCGTCTTTCAGATAAGCTTCTCAGTCAGGGATATGTTTGTGACCGACTAACATCGTCACTGAGGAAGTTCTACGGTCGATATGGGGAACTCGTCATACACTATGATGTCCCACTATCCAGAATGGTGGATGATATTCTGTCATAGACCATTTGAACCATCCAACCAAAGATTGTACTCTATATCTTCCAAAATGGAAGTAACCGGATGTGACAGTTCTACCGAATTGAAGCGACGGGTGTTGCATGCAAGCAGGAGATGCTTACTCTTCCTGGGCACCTGGTCTCACTCTCATATCGGGAGTTCGCTTCTTTTCATATGGTGGAGGTTTTTGTTTTTGTTTGCTTTGGTTCCTGTTTTGTCCTGATTTTGTATGCCTTCGGTTTCTGATTTTCTGAATTATCGATTTTGTACTGTAGACAGGGATATGGTCATTATCCATATTTGTCATTTTTACCACTGTTCATGTGTCACTGCTGGTGGACAAATTGTCCCCGAGGGCACTTGTCGAGCAGTCTTTTGCTTAAATGGATAGAACTCAAGAGACCTACAAAGTGGCTGGGGCGTCGCCCACTATAAAAAGGCCCCAACCTGTTTCGTCTACGGACACATACGCAACAGGTAACTTAGGTGTCCCTAGAATTAGCTTACACGACATTAGAGATGAAACATTTGTAGTTAGTAACAACCATGAGTTTTGGTATAAACATGCAGATGGGTATATTAAAATCAAGCCCTGTAAGATTGAAGTGGTCGATATACTAAAAGAGCACCTATTTTCACCAAGCGATTGCTCAATTTCTAAGTGTGGCATGAAGAACTGCAAAACTTGTAACATCCTAATAACAGACACTTCATTCTCAAGTAATCTCACAAAACAAACATTTAACACGCATAGTTTTGAAAACCTTAACTGCATGACATCTAATGTTGTGTACGGAATAGAGTGCTCACTTTGTGGATTGATTTATGTGGGCGAAACCAAAGGCCAGCTCCGAAAAAGAATGTCAGGACACCGGTCAAAAATAAATAATAAAGGAAGTCAACTCCTTTACCGACATTTTGACCAGGCGGATCATTCTGTTTTATCTATGAGAGTCAGAATCCTGGAGAAAATATATCACCCCACAAACAATCCCAATTTGAGCACACCTCTCCGTCGCAACAGAGAAGAGTTCTGGATAAAAAATCTTAACACTGCAGCGCCCTATGGGTGCAACGACAACATCAGCACTATAGGAAACTTAACAAGTCCCGGTTGTCAATCGGTAAATGTGACTAGCTTATTCAATAGATCACAAAGAAGACCTCGAAGTCATGGCATTCGAAAATATAATAGGCCTGAGATACATAGTTTCTCCTTCGATGACTTGGTTCCATTTTTGAATGAGCCTCTAGGCCTGCATTATATTCGTACCAAATTATACTCTGTTCCTTTACGGAAGTTACACGAAATCTACGATTATACGAAGGACCTCGCATATACCGATACACGTTCCCCAGAATACAGACTACAAGGAGTCATCTTGGACATTTCTACTTTTCGTTTATTTCAAGCAGTTAGATCAGATAAATCAGAGGAGAAAACAAACCGCCCTTTCATTAAAGTAAGATTTGCAAACAAAGGTATTGATAACTTGAATCTTGGTCAAATTTTGAATCACAAAACTGTCACAGAAAAAATCCCACCATATTTCAAAAGAAAAGAAACTCCTTGTATTTCCTATAGCTACACACCAACAGTTGCATCTAAAATTTACAATTACAAACGATTCCTGCAGTGTATTGATTTAAGTAATCCCTCACTACATCCACTTCCCTGCGAATGTTCTTCATCGGATTTCAACTACTCTCCTTGTGGACACGTTATTACTGGTGACCTTAGTATAGTCAAGAACGACAAGTTGAGAGAATTGTTAAAAAAGGGTCCCAAATACAGAGAAAGTATGTCCTTTACATGGAACCAAAATGTCAAAATTATCATGGACTCTTGTGAGGAATATGCAAGACGTTGGGCAAAGAAAGAGGATGTACAGCTCGACACCCTTTCCGAATGGATAAAATCAATCAGAGGGTTACTTTTATCTAGAATTAACCGATTAAAATCAACTGTGAACACCAGATTCGTGTCTATATTTAAAGACCCTGATGTTATCACAGAACTTACCTACCTCCAAGAACATTATGTCATCACACCAGCGGACAAAGCCTCAAATAATTACACATTTACTTGCAAAAAGTACTATTTCGACAGTCTAGTTAACGAGTTGGGTTTAAATTCGACACCTGGAAATCCCACTTACACCCCAACAAACCTTTCTGCCTCTGAAATAATAGATAACCACAAATCAGCTCTTGCTTCCTTTGGCTTCGACACTACCAATTTAGATTTAGATTTACCATACTTATACTGCATACCTAAAATGCATAAGAATCCGTACAAACAACGTTTCATCGCTGGTTCCTCAAAATGTTCTACCAAATCTGTATCGATCTTACTCACCAAAGTTTTATCTGAAATCAAATCTGGGCTACAAAAATATTGTTCGACAGTATATTCTCGCAGTGGTATCAACCAGATGTGGATTTTAAAGAATTCGAAGGAACTTTTAGAACATCTGAAATCCACTCATTTTAGTAGAGTCCATTCGATCAAAGCCTTTGATTTTTCGACACTTTACACTACAATTCCACATTCTAAATTGAAAGAAAGACTCGCAAAAATTATAAGTAATGCGTTTACAAGTAAGAACGGTAATCGCAAATACAAATTTATTGTTGTTAACTATGACAAAACCTACTTTGTAAAAGAAAAGTCAGATTCTGAAAATAAGTACACTGAAACAGACATTATTCAGATGTTAAACTTTCTGATCGACAACATTTTTGTGGTGTTTGGAGGAAAGGTCTTCCAGCAAATTGTCGGAATTCCAATGGGTACCAATTGTGCCCCACTCCTTGCCGACATTTTCCTTTACTCGTACGAAGCTGAATTCATTCAATCTTTGGTCTCTGAAGGGAAAAGATACTTAGCTTCTGATTTCAACTTCACTTACAGATACATAGACGATGTGTTGTCCATCAATAATCCAAAATTCGCGGATTACCTGAGCAGTATCTATCCTTCGGAGCTTGAAGTCAAAGAAACTACAGAGACAAATAATTCAGCATCCTATTTGGACATAATGTTGTCCTACGACACTGATGGTCACATGAACACCTCACTCTATGACAAACGTGACGACTTCAATTTCAGCATTACGAACTTTCCTTTTCTGAGTAGCAACATCCCTTCATCGCCTGCTTATGGCGTGTTCATATCTCAGTTGATACGCTATGCCAGAGCAAGTACCAAATATACGGATTTTGTTCTGAGAGCTAGGCGTCTTTCAGATAAGCTTCTCAGTCAGGGATATGTTTGTGACCGACTAACATCGTCACTGAGGAAGTTCTACGGTCGATATGGGGAACTCGTCATACACTATGATGTCCCACTATCCAGAATGGTGGATGATATTCTGTCATAGACCATTTGAACCATCCAACCAAAGATTGTACTCTATATCTTCCAAAATGGAAGTAACCGGATGTGACAGTTCTACCGAATTGAAGCGACGGGTGTTGCATGCAAGCAGGAGATGCTTACTCTTCCTGGGCACCTGGTCTCACTCTCATATCGGGAGTTCGCTTCTTTTCATATGGTGGAGGTTTTTGTTTTTGTTTGCTTTGGTTCCTGTTTTGTCCTGATTTTGTATGCCTTCGGTTTCTGATTTTCTGAATTATCGATTTTGTACTGTAGACAGGGATATGGTCATTATCCATATTTGTCATTTTTACCACTGTTCATGTGTCACTGCTGGTGGACAAATTGTCCCCGAGGGCACTTGTCGAGCAGTCTTTTGCTTAAATGGATAGAACTCAAGAGACCTACAAAGTGGCTGGGGCGTCGCCCACTATAAAAAGGCCCCAACCTGTTGCGTCTACGGACACATACGCAACAGGTAACTTAGGTGTCCCTAGAATTAGCTTACACGACATTAGAGATGAAACATTTGTAGTTAGTAACAACCATGAGTTTTGGTATAAACATGCAGATGGGTATATTAAAATCAAGCCCTGTAAGATTGAAGTGGTCGATATACTAAAAGAGCACCTATTTTCACCAAGCGATTGCTCAATTTCTGAGTGTGGCATGAAGAACTGCAAAACTTGTAACATCCTAATAACAGACACTTCATTCTCAAGTAATCTCACAAAACAAACATTTAACACGCATAGTTTTGAAAACCTTAACTGCATGACATCTAATGTTGTGTACGGAATAGAGTGCTCACTTTGTGGATTGATTTATGTGGGCGAAACCAAAGGCCAGCTCCGAAAAAGAATGTCAGGACACCGGTCAAAAATAAATAATAAAGGAAGTCAACTCCTTTACCGACATTTTGACCAGGCGGATCATTCTGTTTTATCTATGAGAGTCAGAATCCTGGAGAAAATATATCACCCCACAAACAATCCCAATTTGAGCACACCTCTCCGTCGCAACAGAGAAGAGTTCTGGATAAAAAATCTTAACACTGCAGCGCCCTATGGGTGCAACGACAACATCAGCACTATAGGAAACTTAACAAGTCCCGGTTGTCAATCGGTAAATGTGACTAGCTTATTCAATAGATCACAAAGAAGACCTCGAAGTCATGGCATTCGAAAATATAATAGGCCTGAGATACATAGTTTCTCCTTCGATGACTTGGTTCCATTTTTGAATGAGCCTCTAGGCCTGCATTATATTCGTACCAAATTATACTCTGTTCCTTTACGGAAGTTACACGAAATCTACGATTATACGAAGGACCTCGCATATACCGATACACGTTCCCCAGAATACAGACTACAAGGAGTCATCTTGGACATTTCTACTTTTCGTTTATTTCAAGCAGTTAGATCAGATAAATCAGAGGAGAAAACAAACCGCCCTTTCATTAAAGTAAGATTTGCAAACAAAGGTATTGATAACTTGAATCTTGGTCAAATTTTGAATCACAAAACTGTCACAGAAAAAATCCCACCATATTTCAAAAGAAAAGAAACTCCTTGTATTTCCTATAGCTACACACCAACAGTTGCATCTAAAATTTACAATTACAAACGATTCCTGCAGTGTATTGATTTAAGTAATCCCTCACTACATCCACTTCCCTGCGAATGTTCTTCATCGGATTTCAACTACTCTCCTTGTGGACACGTTATTACTGGTGACCTTAGTATAGTCAAGAACGACAAGTTGAGAGAATTGTTAAAAAAGGGTCCCAAATACAGAGAAAGTATGTCCTTTACATGGAACCAAAATGTCAAAATTATCATGGACTCTTGTGAGGAATATGCAAGACGTTGGGCAAAGAAAGAGGATGTACAGCTCGACACCCTTTCCGAATGGATAAAATCAATCAGAGGGTTACTTTTATCTAGAATTAACCGATTAAAATCAACTGTGAACACCAGATTCGTGTCTATATTTAAAGACCCTGATGTTATCACAGAACTTACCTACCTCCAAGAACATTATGTCATCACACCAGCGGACAAAGCCTCAAATAATTACACATTTACTTGCAAAAAGTACTATTTCGACAGTCTAGTTAACGAGTTGGGTTTAAATTCGACACCTGGAAATCCCACTTACACCCCAACAAACCTTTCTGCCTCTGAAATAATAGATAACCACAAATCAGCTCTTGCTTCCTTTGGCTTCGACACTACCAATTTAGATTTAGATTTACCATACTTATACTGCATACCTAAAATGCATAAGAATCCGTACAAACAACGTTTCATCGCTGGTTCCTCAAAATGTTCTACCAAATCTGTATCGATCTTACTCACCAAAGTTTTATCTGAAATCAAATCTGGGCTACAAAAATATTGTTCGACAGTATATTCTCGCAGTGGTATCAACCAGATGTGGATTTTAAAGAATTCGAAGGAACTTTTAGAACATCTGAAATCCACTCATTTTAGTAGAGTCCATTCAATCAAAGCCTTTGATTTTTCGACACTTTACACTACAATTCCACATTCTAAATTGAAAGAAAGACTCGCAAAAATTATAAGTAATGCGTTTACAAGTAAGAACGGTAATCGCAAATACAAATTTATTGTTGTTAAGTATGACAAAACCTACTTTGTAAAAGAAAAGTCAGATTCTGAAAATAAGTACACTGAAACAGACATTATTCAGATGTTAAACTTTCTGATCGACAACATTTTTGTGGTGTTTGGAGGAAAGGTCTTCCAGCAAATTGTCGGAATTCCAATGGGTACCAATTGTGCCCCACTCCTTGCCGACATTTTCCTTTACTCGTACGAAGCTGAATTCATTCAATCTTTGGTCTCTGAAGGGAAAAGATACTTAGCTTTTGATTTCAACTTCACTTACAGATACATAGACGATGTGTTGTCCATCAATAATCCAAAATTCGCGGATTACCTGAGGAGTATCTATCCTTCGGAGCTTGAAGTCAAAGAAACTACAGAGACAAATAATTCAGCATCCTATTTGGACATAATGTTGTCCTACGACACTGATGGTCACATGAACACCTCACTCTATGACAAACGTGACGACTTCAATTTCAGCATTACGAACTTTCCTTTTCTGAGTAGCAACATCCCTTCATCGCCTGCTTATGGCGTGTTCATATCTCAGTTGATACGCTATGCCAGAGCAAGTACCAAATATACGGATTTTGTTCTGAGAGCTAGGCGTCTTTCAGATAAGCTTCTCAGTCAGGGATATGTTTGTGACCGACTAACATCGTCACTGAGGAAGTTCTACGGTCGATATGGGGAACTCGTCATACACTATGATGTCCCACTATCCAGAATGGTGGATGATATTCTGTCATAGACCATTTGAACCATCCAACCAAAGATTGTACTCTAAATCTTCCAAAATGGAAGTAACCGGATGTGACAGTTCTACCGAATTGAAGCGACGGGTGTTGCATGCAAGCAGGAGATGCTTACTCTTCCTGGGCACCTGGTCTCACTCTCATATCGGGAGTTCGCTTCTTTTCATATGGTGGAGGTTTTTGTTTTTGTTTGCTTTGGTTCCTGTTTTGTCCTGATTTTGTATGCCTTCGGTTTCTGATTTTCTGAATTATCGATTTTGTACTGTAGACAGGGATATGGTCATTATCCATATTTGTCATTGAGCAATATAAAGTAGAAGTGCTACATGTTCAAAACTGACATGTTGGATGCATCGTTAATCAAACTTATCAAACCTCAATAAAATGACCTTGGCCTACCTTTTCCGTTTGAGTGATTTTGCTTTTAAATGCAAATATTGAGCAAAGTATAAGTGCTGCATGTTCCAAACTTACATGGTGGTACCTGGTCTCACTCCAATATTGGAAGTTCGCTTCTTTTCATATGGAGGTTTTTCTTTGCTTTGCTTTTTATTTTATACTGGTTTTGTATGCCTTCGGTTTATGATTTTCTAAATTATCGATTTTGTACTATATATTAGGATATGGTCATTATCCATATTTGTTCTTTGATCAAACTTTCATAAAATGACCTTGACCTTCTTATTCTGCTTGAATGATTTTGCCTTTAGAGGCCAATATTGAGAAAAGTATAAGTGCTACATGTTCCAAACTTACATGTTGGATGCATCTGTAATAAAACTTCAATAAAAATACCTTGACCTACTTTTTCAGCTTGCGTAAATTGCCTTTAAAAGCCAATATTGAACAAGGTATAAGTGCTACATGTTCCAAACTTAAATGGTGGATGTATCTTTTATCAAGCTTCCATAAAATGACCTTGGGCTACTTTTCCGCTTAAATCATTTTGCCTTACAAAACCAGTATTAAGGAAAGTTTAAGTGCTACATTTTTCAAACTTAAATTTCTAAAACGTGGGTCCTGTAGCATCATATCCCAGCTATTCTGCCACATCATTTGGTACATTTTTAGATCACTGACGAGGGTTTAGTAACCGAAAGGTGCATGTCTGGTCCATGCTTTTTATTTATCTGGTATTAAATGATGCTATTGAATTTGAAGACGTTTAACATTTGAACTACTTCGTGAGTGTCACTGCTGGTGGACCAAGAGTCCTAGAGGGCACATGTTGCCAAGTTCGATCAACTTCGGTTGATCGTCTGTCTTTCAACGCATTTGAAATTTTCTGTTACAATTTTTTTTGAAATTTCTAGAACGTGGGTCCTGTAGCATCATATCCCACCTATTCTGCTACGTTTTTTTGGTACATTTTTGGACATAATAATTTTCACACTTTTTGACCATATTACATTCTTTTGATTGAGGATCACTAACGATGGTTTAGTACCCGAAACGTGTATGTCTGGTCCATGCTGTTAATTTATCTGGTCTTAAATGATGCTATTGAATTTGAAGACGTTTAACATTTCATTAAATAACCTTGACTTACTTGATTTTTGCCTTTAAAAGCCAATATTTAGCTAACTATAAGTGCTACATGTTGCAAACATTCAAATTGGATGTATCTTTAACCAAACTTTCATACAATAACCTTGACCTACTTTTTCCGCTTGAGTGATTTTGGCTTTAGAAGCCAATATTGAGCAAAGTATGGTGATGCAGGAGTATACAATTGTGTATAAGTATATAAATTGGAGAAAAAATTGGATTTCATTAAAGACATGCTATGCAGTCGAGCATAAGGTGACTCTAGCAACTCTTTTGTAAAGGCCGTTTGACAGGAGAGATGTTGTCTAAATCCTGACTGTGCGTTGTAGATGTTTTCAAGGAAAGATTTAATTGTAATATGCTTTTGAGGCAGGGTTAGCGAAGTGGTAGCGCGCTCGCTACTCAACTCTAATGTCCCGGGTTTAAACCCCAGATTCGGCGAAGGGTCTTATGTGGGAAGGTAGGTGGTCCCCCACCAAGGCCTCTGCAGAGGTTTTTTCGTCCGGATACTCCGGTTTCCTCCTGCTCCTTGGACCCCCTCACGCCAACATCTGAGCCAACGTGAGACATTAATATAAGTTGTTTGTTAAACGTTGGAAAATAAATAAAGTTTAATTTAATATGCTTTTCAAAGATTTTAGAAAGAATAGGTCTATAACTACTCGGGTCAGATCTGTCACCTTTCTTAAATATTGGAGTAACTCCTGCTAATTTAGATCGTCTGGGAATAAATCTTCCTTAATACTTCGGTTTATAAAATAGATTAAGGGTTTAAAGAGAATGGTGCATGGCGCATGATTTAAGCAATTTCGGTCAAATGTTAAACGTCTTTAATTTCATAGCATCATTGAAAACCTGATAAATTTACAGCATGGACCAGACATGCACGTTTCGGGTACTAAACCCTCGTCAGTGATCCTCAGTCTAAACAATGTAATACGGCCAAAAAGTGTGAAAATTATAATGTCCAAAAATGTACCAAAAGACGTAGCAGAATGGGTGGGATATGATGCTACAGGACCCACGTTTTGGAAATTTCAAGAACTTTTGTAACAGAAAATTTCAAATGCGCTAAAGAGACAGACGATCAACCGAAGTTGATCGAACTTGGCTACATGTGCCCTCGGGGACTCCTGGTCCACCAGCAGTGACACTCACCAAGTAGTTCAAATGTTAAACGTCTTTATTTCAATAGCATCATTGAAAACCTGATAAATTTACAGCATGGACCAGACATGCACGTTTCGGGTACTAAACCCTCGTCAGTGATCCTCAGTCTAAACAATGTAATACGGCCAAAAAGTGTGAAAATTATTATGTCCAAAAGCGTATCTTTCACAGGTAATTACAACATGTGCGCGCGTACATGTTGTTATTACCTGTGTAAGATTAAACTCCTCAAAAGTGACAAATATGGATAATGACCATTTCCCTGTATGCGGCACAAAATCGATAATTCAGAAAATCAGAAACCGAAGGCATACAATATCAGGATAAAACAGAAACCAAAGCAAAAAGAAGGGAGGAGATCAAGACCCCGTTGCAACATCAACAGTAAAACACCAAAACACCCGATGCAAAAACACAAAAGACGAGTACAGCACTAGACGGAAAAGAGACACACGACATGTAAACATCAAACACAAAAGACTACACATAAACCGACGAGACCAATGGCTAAGAAACAAAAACCTCTACCAAATGAAAAGAAGCGGACTCCCGATATGAGAGTGAGACCAGGTGCCAAGGAAGAGCATTGGTCCAGTTGGTCCAGTCCAGTTGGACCATTGGTCCTCAAAAGCATTGGTCCAGTCTGGTGGAGGGTCTTTCTTTAGATCAATATTAAAGTCACCCGATATGATAATTTCATTGTTTCCACACTGAGATGCTTTTCCTGTGACAGTAAATCTACCCAACTACATGTGTTTCTAACAGAAAGGGGGCGATAAGTAGAACAGTTAAGTATTACTGCGCTGTTTGGCAGAGAGATCTCAATCCATATTTATTCAATAGTAGCAATTTCTTAAGCCTTTCTTTGTTTTTGATTCAATTTGTTTGATACATACAACAAAATGCCACCTCCAGATTTTCCCTCTCGATCTTTCCTTTCAATATGATAGCCTTCAATATTTAGTAATGCATTTACATTGTCGTTAAGAAAACTTTCAACAAGCTTAAAATATCTACAGTTTTCCTATTATTTAGAAATAATCTAATTTCGTTCCATTTAGGCATTGTTTGGTATACGTTTAGATTACCTATACGTAAACAATCATGTTCTTCAGATGTATTTAAAGTTTGATTTTGAGATACATTTACAACATTAGTTTCTTCTGAGTTGTCATTTTCAAACAAGAATTTGGGAATGGTTATCGATTCTTTGTTTATTGGTTTGATTAGGATTGATAGGCTGAGAAATAGTGTTGCGGCATGTACATACGTTATTGTTTCATTCAGAACAAATATTACTAAGAATTGAGAAAGCATTTCCTCCGGCCTGTATGACGATTTTTCTGTAATCTTGTAGATTCATTCCATGTATTTTTCCCCAATTCTTGATAATGTGGCACCACGATTTGTACTCACTTCCACATTACGATCTAGACCCCTCAGTCTTATCCTTGATAATGTCGCACCATGAAATGTACTCACTTCCACATTACGATCTAGACCCGTCAGTCTTATCCTTGATAATGTGGCACCACGATTTGTACTCACTTCCACATTACGATCTAGACCCCTCAGTCTTATCCTTGATAATGTGGCACCATGATTTGTACTCACTTCCACATGACGATCTAGACCCCTCAGTCTTTACCTTGATAATGTGGGACCACGATTTGTACTCACTTCCAATTACGATCTAGACCCCTCAGTCTTATCCTTAATAATGTGGCACCATAATTTGTACTCACTTCCACATGACGATCTAGACCCCTCAGTCTTATCCTTGATAATGTGGCACCACGATTTGTACTCACTTCCACATTACGATCAAGACCCCTCAGTCTTATCCTTGATAATGTGGCACCATGATTTGTACTCACTTCCACATGACGATCTAGAACCCTCAGTCTTATCCTTGATAATGTGGCACCACGATTTGTACTTACTTCCACATGACGATCTAGACCCCTCAGTCTTATCCTTTTGGGGATGGAAGACCCAATGAGCAAGGTTATCTGTTTCGCTGTATTTGATTGGAGCTTCTCTTTCTGAGCTTGAGAGAGTACTGATTCACGCAGGGAAATTTCTCAAAGGATTATTTTCGGCTTTTCTGGTAGTATTTCCTCTTAACACTCTGATATCGAAGCGTATTTTGATTTTACGATAGACTGGGTAAGGCGACTTACTTTGTTACATGGCGTTAGATCTAAAGTATTAGCTGACACAGCATTAGATACTGGTTTCGGAGTTTGTGTCGACGTAATAGATTTATTTGCTGTGTGATCAGTCTGGATGGACGCATTGCACATTGTAACTTGTAAACCTTGTGAGTTAAGCGTCTGCTTCAGTTAGTCAACTTCTTTAGCAAGCTTATTAACAGAACTAAGAAGTTAAGATATTTCGATGTGGGCTATTTCACATTTGATACATTTGTCCATATCTCTGTTCCCTGGTCTAGGAGTCGATATAACTGGGAGCTGAAGCTGGCTCTGTACAACAGGAGCAAAGTTATCCATGTGAAGCTTTCCTTTGAGCTCATCAAGCGTGTCCGCAAACTAATAAAATCCATGCGAGCCTTGAATATGCAAAGTACTGGTGGACTGGTAGATAATGGCCGTACAGTCTTGTCATCTTTTTTCCCCATTTTTGTCAGTTTCCATATGGAAGAGGAGTTTTTCTTCAAGAAGAGCAAGTAACTCATCGTATAGCTCTGGCTAAAAATTTACTGTTAAATTTTGTGTATTGTATGTAAACACTGAGACTTACTGCTAAGTCCAGATGCACTACATCTGATTATTAATTTCCTATAAATGACTGTGTAAATTCCGTAAATGATTAAAACAAACGATCGGAAGACACTTTTTTCTTCTGTTTCTGAAAGATCCATTGTTGGCTATATGTTGTTCGAATTTGACTGGAAACCGCAATTCCGCAAAAAATCCACATAATGTATCAAATTTTATATGCACAAGACCGGAAATTAATCACGATGTCGTTAAATGCGTTAGATAATCACATCACTTAAAATTCGAACGTAATTTGTGAAAAACTGCAGTTGATTACCGGACGTAGAAACAATAACGTCTGAAGCCTTCTATGACGTCACAAGACAATGAAGGAAAGTTTACACATAGTATGATAGTAATAAATGATATCAAATACTCACTATTTACTTATTAATACCCGTTTGTGTGGGTACTATTCTCTCATAGTGTTGCTTTTGGAAGGAATAGTACCCGAGCGTCAGCGAGGGCACTATTTACCTTCTAAAAGCAACACTATGAGAGAATAGTACCCACACAAACGGGCATTAATGGGTTTAGTGCATCACATGACTGTAGAATCAATTAATTAATTAATAAATTACAATTTACTCGAGATATCAAAGAATAGTGTTCTTTATTTCCCCCTACTTCGCTTATTGCTATTTACATTTATGCATTGTTCATGACGTCATAATACATCCTATGGGACGTAACTCTGTTAAGCAAAAAGCAATAGTGCCCGGGTGCCGGGCACTATTCTCTCATAGTCCCCGCGTGCTTAACCAATGAAATTCCAA
The DNA here is from genome assembly GCA_033119305.1 of Pinctada imbricata. NCBI lineage: Eukaryota > Metazoa > Mollusca > Bivalvia > Pterioida > Pteriidae > Pinctada > Pinctada imbricata. Next base: position 23,763,656 of record VSWD01000011.1, on the reverse strand, counting down.
GGATTTCTCATGTGATGCACTAACCACATTTATTATGCTTCCAGTGAGTTTCTTCTTTGATAGGTTCTACTCTACCATATTGTGACAGAGAACGGTTAAGGTGTACACTATCATCTTTCCAAGTGTGCTCTATAAACCTTATAATACATCCCTGTCTTTCCACAGTAGTGTTCTTGGCATTATGTAATGCTGACCCGCTTATATATACAGACATGTCGATTTCATACAAGATATTTAATTGAATTTGTTTGCATACCCAAGCAAATGTTCCTAAATTTTTATTTTTTCCTTTAAAATTAATGCCAAATTTATGTTGCTATATTTTTTCTTGTTAAATTTTGCCTATACTAAACGAACACACTATAGATCTTTTACAGTCAAAGAGGGGTATCTCCAGAATATGTTTGTCTGTAACACAGGGTTTTTGAATGAGAGGTAACTCGTGCAATAAATGTTTATAACATATATCTTGCTTTTCAACAAACGTTTTCTCTGAAGGGAAATTTGTTGCTTTACATTATCGAAGATCAGTAACCATTAAAAAAGTGTTCCTCTGTATACCAGTAATGATGGTAGAAGAAGGCAAAGACTATCAAAGAGCAGTCTGTGAAAAAAAAAGTGTTTGTCAGACGCAGTATGAAATGAATCAATGGATGTACACTATCAAAAACAGTCAGCATAATAATAGCAATAGTGTTAGATTTAGTGTTCACTATGCCGAGTTCTGGCACATAGTGCACTACCCTTCGGGTCGTGCACTATGTGCCAGAACCCTGACTACTATTTCGGCATAGTGAACACTAAACCTAACGCTATTATATGAATGTTCGGTCTCTAGGTCTTTACCTTATCAAGTGGAATACATGAGGAGGAAAGATATCTACGTAATATCTATAACTGCTTGAAAACAAATCCCAGCTTAAGGGGTAACGAGTGGCCTGTAAGCGAGCTAACTCGCATAGCCAATTCCTTCGTTTCAATCCGTGTTTAACCGTTTTTCTGTTATTAAAGTTCGAGTGAAATTTTACTATTATCGGAACTCTTTCTATTATTGATGGAAAGGTGTATCAAAATTACTGTCATACTTCAAATTTCAGTAAATTTTAAAAATTATATTCAGATTCATTATTTCTTCTGTCATTTATACGAGCAGACGCTCGTTACCCCTTAAAAACGATAATCATGATAATAACTAGATGGCTACTGTTGCAAGCAACAGACGGATTCCTCCTTTATTAGACCTTCCTCGGAACTGAAGTGCTAAAATCCGAATAAAGAAGAAGGAAAAAAGAATAGTTGCTTTAGTACCATATTAACTTCAGCAAATGAGTCAAAAGAGCTTATGTCTAATTTGGGACTCTTATTTATTTATCAACAAAATAGAAGAAAAAAATAATAGATACCTTTCATGTTTATGAAAGCTTTAAACTCCATGCACAATTAATATCTAATCCTTTACAATGACTTTCTCAAAAAAGAATTGCACAATTATTTGCATTGAGATAATTTCTATTAATAGAAATGACAACCTAAGAATAAGAGATCAAGAATAAAAGAGTTATCTATCTTACTATGTAAAGTTCAAATAAGAAGTACTAATTGTGTGAAGAATAAGTAGTTAAGGACAAATTCTGTGAATTCTACAAGAGTAAATGTTTGTTATGACCTTGAAAAAGTTAATTTGACCTTTAACCAAGGTCATGGATAAAAGATAAGCATTTGAATTTATTCTCATCAAGTGTCCTCTTAATCTAATCAAAGCTCAATATTTTATCGACAAAAGTCTATTGTGACCTTGAAATCGAACAAATGACCTTGGGTTTGAACTCTCAAGGTCAAATGGTCTTTGTTCTATAGGCAAAAGTTTGTTGTGACCTTGAGAATCAAAATTTGACCTTGGGCCAAGGTCAATGTGAAAGGGCTTGGTTCAATGATTGTATTTATGAAGTTTGAACTATCAAGGTCAAATAGTCTATGTTCTATAGACAAAAGTTTGTTGTGACCTTGAGAATCATAATGTGACCTTGAAACTAGGTCATCATCAATGACTACCTATTAGTAGCCTACCATCCAAGTTTCAACTCAAAATCTCAAAAACTGTAGAAATTGGCACAGTGCCAATTTAAAGCTCCATTTTCAACTCAAAATAGCACGAAAACCGTAAATATTTTATCGAGCATGTAAGCGTATAAAAGTTTACAATTTTCCCAAAGAACATTTTAAAACAAATTTCGTTCAAATCGTACCGTTAGTTTAGGAGTTATAAGAGTTTAAATATTTGACCTTTGATGGCCTCCAGCGGGGGCATTGGTGAGCTTATCGACAAACAAAAAATGGTTAAAGAAGATCTTGTTATGCTCTTTCTGATGGTACTATCCCTTTTGTTCTGTGTTAAAAGACCTTTGAATAAAGTCTCTGGAAATGATGAGGGGGTAAGAATAAAAATAATAATAATAATAATAATAAGAATAATAATAAGAATAAAGAAAAGACATTGCAATAACAGAAAGGATTCCGACGGAATAGTCGGAATCCTTAATAATAATAATAAGAATAATAATAAGAATAAAGAAAAGACATTGCAATAACAGAAAGGATTCCGACGGAATAGTCGGAATCCTTAATAACTAGATGGCTACTGTTGTAAGCAACAGACGGTTTCCTCCTTTATTAGACCTTCCTCGGAACTTAAGTTTTAAAATATCCGAAAAAAGAAGATGGAAAAAAGAATAGTTGCTTTAGTACCTTATTCACTTCAGCAAATGAGTCAAAATAGCTTATGTCTAATTTGGGACTCTTATTTATATATCAACAAAATAGAAAAAAATTAAAAAATAATAAATACCTTTCATTTTTACGAAAGCTTTAAGCTCCATGCTCTATCAATATCAAATCCTTTACAATAACTTTCTCAAAACAGAATTGCACAATGATTTTGCAATGAGATTATTTTAGTCGGAGAGCCAGTGGGGACCCCCATGCACCCCCTTGAGTACTTTTATTTAACGGGTACCATAATGTTCCTTAGGGTCTACAGAATCGGTTTTCAGGATGTACTCAAAAATAAACTCATTTAGGCTATGTGTTTTTCGACCGTTTCCATGGCAACCCCCTGATAAAGTCACGAAAGCACTATTGGTTAAGTAAAATAACCATATCTTGGCCAAATGTTGAGCTAAACATCTGTAACTGGTATCAATATAACGAGGAAAGGATGTTCTATTAATCACGTGATCATATGCAGAATAATTAATTTGCATATTCATGAATATTCATGAACTGAAATAAAAATGCTTGAAAAATATATAAAAATTGACACTTTTCATTTAGTTTTTGCTCCTCAGCTCTATAGTTTTCCCTATGATCGTTATTAGATTAACATATAATAAATACATACAAAGTCTTCTCTCTCCAATGACATAATATTTGGCTCAATATTTTAGTTCATTGGTCTCTGAATTGATGTTTTTACAGAAAAATGGCTATTTTAAGTAAGATAAGCTGATTTTTGTAAACTAATTATAAGACATTTACTACTTATAAAATCGAATATCTGAACCTGTTTTCTAGTGTATTTTCATGTTTTTCTCATGTAATAAATGTTTATAAAACATGATATATATATTTTTGGTAATTTTTGGGCAAAAACCCGTATTTTTCAGTGAAAAACTACAGATATCTGGATCTGTAGTTTTTTTACTGAAAAATACGGGTTTTTGCCCAAAAATTACCAAAAATATATATATCATGTTTTGTAAACATTTATTACATGAGAAACACATGAAAATACACCAGAAAACAGGTTCAGATAAAGGCAAACAGTTCCTGTAATCTATAAATGAAACGTATATACTGATGTAATTTCATGGTTTTAAGATCGGTTTTTGTGTTAGAAGTAAAAATTGTTACTTTTTCTGCTATTTCTACTTAATAATTCAGTATAACCCCACAATAACATAGGAAAACCACTCAATAACATAGTAATTTGACCCTTTATAACATAAAAAATCTCAATAGAGTGTAAACACCCAATAACATAGCAAAACCACTCAATAAAGATACTGTTTGACCCTTAACTATATGAAAATCACTAAATAATACAGCATAACCAACCAATAGCATAAAAAACACCCAATAACGTGATGGTTTGACCCTTTGTTATAACAAAACCACTTACATTTGTAATAACACAGCATATCCACCTTATTACTTGGCATTACTACATAATAACGTGATGATTTGATCCTTTATTGTAGCAAAACCACTCAATAACACAGAATTACCACCCCAAAACATAGCATTACTAATCCATAGCGTGACGATTTGACACTTTATTATAACAAAACCGCCAAATAACTTAGCATAACTACTTGATAAGGTGGTCGTTTGACCCTTAATTATATCAAAACCACTCAATTACACAGCATAAGCACCCAATAACATAACATTACCACTCATAAACGTGATGGTTTGACACTTTATCGTAACAAAACCACTTAATAACACTGCATAATCACCCAATAACTTAGCATTACCACTCAATAACAATCTTTCCTCGTTCTCTCTATGGAACCAGGACTGTTTTAATGTGGATTTTAGCAATATAAAGGGTCAAACAGACATGCTAATCAGTGATTTGATACAATAAAGGGTCAAACTATTACGTTATTTGGCGGTTTTGTAATGTTATTGGGTACTCATGCTTTGTTCTTGAGTGGTTTCATTATAAAAAAGAGGCAAACGACCACGTTATTGAGAAGTTATTTGTTGGTTATGGTGTGATATTAAGTGGGTTTGTAATAATAAAGATTCAAATCATCACGTTATTGAGTAAGAATGCTAAGTTATTTGGTGGCTATACTATCTTATTGAGTTGTTTTGTTATAACAAAAGATCAAACAATCACGTTATTGAGTGGTAATGCTAAGTTATTGGGTAGCTATGCTGTGTTATTGAGCGGTTTTGCTAAGATAAGGATCAAATCATCATGTTATTTTGTGGTAATGCTATGTTATTGGGTAGCTATGCGGTGTTATTTTAAATTTTTGTTATAGCAAATGTTCAAACCATCACGTTATTGGTTGGTTATGTTGTATTGTTAAGTGATTTTGATATAGTAAAGGGTCTAACAACCACTTTATTGAGGGGTTTTGCTAAGTCATTGAGTGTTTACACTGTATAATTAAGTGGTTCCTATGTAATAAAGGATCAAACGACTATGTTATTCAGTGGTTTTGCTATGTTATCAAGTGAATATACTGTATTATTAATTTGTGTATATATAATGAAGGGTTAAAAGACCATAATTTGAGTGGCTTTGCTATGTTATTGGTTGGTTATACTTTTTTATTGAGTTGCTCTGTTACGTTATTGGGTGGTTATATTGTGTTATTCACGATTCATTGAGTGTTTTTGCAATGTTATTCTGTGGTTATGGTATGAATTTCTATATTTCTTACTATTTTATTTTTCTGATTTGATACTCTTATGATATGTACAAATGAATTAAGTTTCATATCCTATATTACAACAAATATAAATTATATTTGAAATATTTCTCAGAAATCAGTAATTTTAGTATAAAAAACCGACAATTTTACCCAAAATAGCAGAAAAAAGTAGTATTTTTGTTTCTAATACAAACACCGATCATAGAACCATGAAATTACATCAGAATATACGTTTCATTTATAGATTACAGGAACTGTTTGCCTTTTATAGATAATATCCAGATATCTGTTGTTTTTTACAGAAAAATACGTTTTTTGCCCCAAAATTGCCAAAATTACGTATATCATGTTTTGTTAACATTTATTACATGAGAAAAACATGAAAATACACTAGAAAACAGCTTCAGATATTCGATTTTATAAGTAGTAAATATCTTATAATTAGTATACAAAAATCAGCTTATCTTACTTAAAATAGCTATTTTTCTGTAAAAAGCATCAATTTAGAAGCCATTGAACTAAAATATTGAGCCAAATATTACGTCATTGGAGAGAGAAGACTTTGTAGGTATTTCTTATATAATCTAATAACGATAATAGATTAAACTATTGAGTTTAGGAGCCAAAACAAAATTAAAAGTGTCAATTTTTATGTATTTTGCAAGCATTTTTATTTCAATTCATGAATATTCATGAATATGCAAAATAGTTCCTTTGCATATGATCACGTGATTAATAGAACAACCTTTCCTTGTTATATTGATACCTGTTACAGATGTTTAGCTCAGCATTTGGCCAAGATATGGTTATTTTACTTAACCAATAGTGCTTTCGTGACTTTATCAGGGGGTTGCCATGGAAACGGTCGAAAAACACATAGCCTAAATGAGTTTATTTTTGAGTACATCCTGAAAACCGATTCTGTAGACCCTAAGGAACATTATGGTACCCGTGAAAAAAAGTACTCAAGGGGGTGCATTGGGGTCCCCACTGGCTCCCCGACTATTTTTTTTTAATAGAAAATGACAACAACATCAAAGTACAGATATGTAATGCTACTGAGAAAAAAAAAAGAAACAGAGAACAAGAAGAAAAGAGTTATCTATCTTACTATGTAAAGTTCAAATAAGATGTACTACTTGTATGAAGAATAAATAGTTAAGGACAAAATCATGTGAGTTTTACAAGAGTAAATGTTTGTTATGACCTTGAAAAAGTTTATTTTACCTTGAACCAAGGTCATGGATAAAAGATAAGCATTTAAGTTTATTCTCATCAAGATTCCTCTTCATCTAATCAAAGCTCAATATTTTGTCAAAAAAGTCTGTTGTGACCTTGAAATCGAACAAATGACCTTGGGTCAAGGTCAAGATGAAAGGACTTGATGCAAGGAATATTTGCGTCAAGTTTGAACTGTCAAGGACAAATGGTCTTTGTTCTATAGGTAAAATTTGTTATGACCTTGAGAATTAAAATTTGACCTTGGGTCAAGGTCAAGGTGAAAGGGCTTGGCTCAATGATTGTATTTATGAAGTTTGAACTGTCAAGGTCAAATAGTCTTTGTTCTATAGGCAAAAGTTTGTTGTGACCTTGAGAATAATAATGTGACCTTGAAACTAGGTCATCATCAATGACTACCTATAAGTAGCCTACCATCCAAGTTTCAAGTCAAAATCTCGAAAACTGTAGGAATTGGCACTATGCCAATTTAAAGTTCCATTTTCAACTCAAAATAGCGCAAAAACCGTAAATATTTTATAGAGCATGTAAGCGTATAAAAGTTTCCAAATTTTCCAAAGAAGTCGGAATCCTTAACTAGATGGCTACTGTTGCACGCAACAGACGGATTCCTCCTAGTTATTAGACCTTCCTCGGAACTGAAGTGTTAAAATCCGAAAAAAAAGATGGAAAAAAGAAATAGTTGCTTTAGTACCATATTCATTTAAGCAAATGAGTCAAAAGAGCTTATGTCTAATTTGGGACTCTTATTTATCAACAAACTAGAAGAAAACAATAATAAATACCTTTCATTTTTACGAAAGCTTTAAATTCCATGCTCTATCAATATCAGATCCTTTACAATTACTTTCTCAAAACAGAATTGCACAATGATTTTGTAATGAGATAATTTCTATTAATAGAGAATGACAACAACATGAAAGTACAGATATGTAATGCTACTAAGAAAAAAAAAAGAAACAGTGAACAAGAAGAAAAGAGTTATCTTTCTTAAGTTATACTATATTAAGTTCAAATAAGAAGGACTACTTGTGTAAAGAATAAATAGTATAGGACAAAAAGTGTTAATTCTACAAGAGTAAATGATTGTTACGACATTGAGAATGATTATTTGACCTTGAACCAATGTCTTGCATGAAAAATAAGTATTGTGATTATTCTCATCACGATTGATTTTAATCTGAGCAAAGCTCAATATCTAATCAAACAAAGTCTGTTATGACCTTGAAATCGAACAAATGACCTTGGGTAAAAGGTCATGGTGAAAGGGTTTGATGCAAGGAATATCTGTGTAAAGTTTGAACTCCTCAGGTCAAACGGTCTTTGTATTATAGACTAAAGTTCGTTGTGACCTTGAGAATGAGAATTTGACCTTGGGTCAAGGTCATGGTGAAAGAGCTGGGCCCAAGCATTATATGTGTAAAGTATGAACTATGAAAGTCAAATAGTTTTTGTTCTATAGGCAAAAGTTTGTTGTGACATTGAGAATAAAAATTTGACCCTGAAAGTAGGTCAGCATTAAATGACCACCTATAAGTAACATACTATCAAAGTTTCAACTCAAAATCTCAAAAACTGTAGAAATTGGCACTGTGCCAATTTAAAGTTCCATTTTCAACTGGGAATAGTGCGAAAACCGTAAATATTTTATCGAACATATAAGCGTATAAAAGTTTACAATTTTCCCAAAGAACATTTTAAAACAAATTTCGTTCAAATCGTACGGTTAGTTTAGGAGTTATAAGTGTTTAAAGATTTGACCTTTGATGACCTCCAGCGGGGGCATTGGTGAGCTTATCGACAAACAAAAAATAGTTAAAGAAGATCTTGGTATGCTCTTTCTGATGGTACCATTCTTTTTGCTCTGAGTTTAAAGACCTTTGAATAAAGTCTCTGGAAATGATGAGGGGGTAAGAATAAAAATAATAATAATAATAAGAATAATAACTAGATGGCTACTGTTGCAAGCAACAGACGGATTCCTCCTTTATTAGACCTTCCTCGGAACTGAAGTGCTAAAATCCGAATAAAGAAGATGAAAAAAAGAATAGTTGCTTTAGTACCATATTAACTTCAGCAAATAAGTCAAAAGAGCTTATGTCTAATTTGGGACTCTTATTTATTTATCAAAAAAATAGAAGAAAAAAATAATAAATACCTTTCATGTTTATGAAAGCTTTAAACTCCATGCACAATCAATATCTAATCCTTTACAATGACTTTCTCAAAAAAGAATTGCACAATGATTTTGCAATGAGATAATTCCTATTAATAGAAAATGACAACAACATGAAACTACTGATATGTAATGCTACTAACAATAAAAAAGAAAGAAACAGAGAACAAGAATAAAAGAGTTATCTATCTTACTATGTAAAGTTTAATTAAGAAGTACTACTTGTGTGAAGCATAAATAGTTCAGGGCAAAATCCTGTGAATTCTACAAGAGTAAATGTTTGTTATGACCTTGAAAAAGTTAATTTGACCTTTAACCAAGGTCATGGATAAAAGATAAGCATTTGAATTTATTCTCATCATGAGTACTCTTAATCTAATCGAAGCTCAATATTTTATCAACAAAAGTCTGTTGTGACCTTGAAATCGAACAAATGACCTTGGGTCAAGGTCAAGGTGAAAGGACTTGATGCAAGGAATATTTGCGCCAAGTTTGAACTCTCAAGGTCAAATGGTCTTTGTTCTATAGGCAAAAGTTTGTTGTGACCTTGAGAATCAAAATTTGACCTTTGGCCAAGGTCAAGGTGAAAGGGCTTGGATCAATGATTGTATTTATGAAGTTTGAACTGTCAAGGTCAAATAGTCTTTGTTCTATAGGCAAAAGTTTGTTGTGACCTTGAGAATCATAATGTGACCTTGAAACTAGGTCATCATCAATGACTACCTATAAGTAGCCTACCATCCAAGTTTCAACTCAAAATCTCAAAAACTGTAGAAATTGGCACTGTGCCAATTTAAAGTTCCATTTTCAACTCAAAATAGCACGAAAACCGTAAATATTTTATCGAGCATGTAAGCGTATAAAAGTTTGCAAATTTCCCAAAGAACATTTTAAAACAAATTTCGTTCAAATCGTATGGTTAGTTTAGGAGTTATAAGTGTTTAAATATTTGACCTTTGATGACCTCTAGCGGGGGCATACGTGAACTTTTCGACGACAAAATTTTTTTACCTCTAGATCTTTATATGCTCTTTCACATGATACTTCTTGTTTTATCATAAGAAGTGGCCCTTTTTTGTACAGTGACTGGAACGATCTGGGGGTAAGAATAATAATAATAAGAATAATAATAAGAATAAAGAAAAGACAATACAATAACAGAAAGGATTCCGACGGAAAAGTCGGAATCCTTAATAAGAACTAGATGGCTACTGTTGCAAGCAACAGACGGATTCCTCCTTTATTAGACCTTCCTCGGAACTGAAGTGCTAAAATCCGAATAAAGAAGATGGAAAAAAGAATAGTTGCTTTAATACCATATTAACTTCAGCAAATGAGTCAAAAGAGCTTATGTCTAATTTGAGACTCTTATTTATTTATCAACAAAATAGAAGAAAAAAAAAATGATAGATACCTTTCATGTTTACGAAAGCTTTAAACTCCATGCACAATCAATATCTAATCCTTTACAAAAGAATTGCACAATGATGTTGCAATGAGATAATTTCTATTAAAAGAAAATGACAACAACATGAAACTACTGATATGTAATGCTACTAAGAATAAAAATGAAAGAAACAGAGAACAAGAATAAAAGAGTTATCTATCTTACTATGTAAAGTTCAAATAAGAAGTACTAATTGTGTGAAGAATAAATAGTTTAGGACAAAATTCTGTGAATTCTACAAGAGTTAATTTTTGTTATGACCTTGAAAAAGTTAATTTGACCTTTAACCAAGGTCATGGATAAAAGATAAGCATTTGAATTTATTCTCATCAAGTGTCCTCTTAATCTAATCAAAGCTCAATTTTTTATCGACAAAAGTCTGTTGTGACCTTGAAATCGAACAAATGACCTTGGGTCAAGGTCAAGGTGAAAGAACTTGATGCAAGGAATATTTGCGCCATGTTTGAACTCTCAAGGTCAAATGGTCTTTGTTCTATAGGCAAAAGTTTGTTGTGACCTTGAGAATCAAAATTTGACCTTGGGCCAAGGTCAAGGTGAAAGGGCTTGGCTCAATGATTGAATTTATGAAGTTTGAACTGTCAAGGTCAAATAGTCTTTGTTCTATAGGCAAAAGTTTGTTGTGACCTTGAGAATCATAATGTGACCTTGAAACTAGGTCATCATCAATGACTACCTATTAGTAGCCTACCATCCAAGTTTCAACTCAAAATCTCAAAAACTGTAGAAATTGGCACAGTGCCAATTTAAAGTTCCATTTTCAACTCGATATACTGCGAAAACCGTAAATATTTTATTGAGCATGTAAGCGTATAAAAGTTTACAATTTTTCCAGAGAACATTTTAAAACAAATTTCGTTCAAATCGTACGGTTAGTTTAGGAGTTATAAGTGTTTAAAGATTTGACCTTTGATGACCTCCAGCGGGGGCATTGGTGAACTTATCGACAAACAAAAAATTGTTAAAGAAGATCTTTATCTGCTCTTTCTAATGGTACCATCCTTTTTATTCATTGTAAAAAGACCTTTGAATAAAGTGTCTGGACATGATGAGGGGTAAGAATAATAAGAATAATAATAAGAATAATAAGAATAATAAGAATAAAGAAAAGACATTGCAATAACAGAAAGGATTCCGACGGAATAGTCGGAATCCTTAATAAAGAAAAGACATTGCAATAACAGAAAGGATTCCGACGGAATAGTCGGAATCCTTAATAAAGAAAAGACATTGCAATAACAGAAAGGATTCCGACGGAATAGTCGGAATCCTTAATAATAATAAGAATACAGAAAAGACATTGCAATAACAGAAAGGATTCCGACGGAATAGTCGGAATCCTTAACTAGATGGCTACTGTTGCAAGCAACAGACGGATTCCTCCTTTATTAGACCTTCCTCGGAACTGAAGTGTTAAAATCCGAAAAAAGAAGATTGAAAAAAGAATAGCTGCTTTAGTACCTTATTCACTTCTTTAGCAAATGAGTCAAAAGAGCTTATGTCTAATTTGGGACTCTTATTTATTTATCAACAAAATAGAAGAAAAAAATAATAAATACCTTCATTTTTAAGAAAGCTTTAAACTCCATGCTCTATCAATATCAGATCGTTTACAATTACTTTCTCAAAACAGAATTACACAATGATTCTGCAATGAGATGATTTCTATTAATAGAAAATGACAACAACATGAAAGTACAGATATGTTATGCTACTTTGAAAAAAAAAATAAACAGAGAACAAGAATCAAAGAGTTATCTTTCTTATACTATGTTAAGTTCAAATAAGAAGGACTACTTGTGTGAAGAAAAAATAGTATAGGACAAAAAGTGAGAATTCTACAAGAGTTAATGATTGTTATGACATTGTGAATGATTATTTGACCTTGAACCAATGTCTTTGATGAAAGAAATGTATAGTCATTATTCTCATCACGATTGAATTTAATCTGAGCAAAGCTCAATATCTAATCAAACAAAGTCTGTCATGACCTTGAAATAAAACAAATGACCTTGGGTCAATGCCATGGTGACAGGGTTTGATGCAAGAAATATTTGTGATAAGTTTGAACTCCCCAGGTCAAAAAGTCTTTGTTCTATAGGCAAAAGTTTGCTGTGACCTTGAGAATAGGAATTTGACCTTTGGTCAAGGTCAAGGTGAAACAGCTTGACTGAACTATTCTATGTATGAAGTTTGAACTCTGAAGGTCTAATAGTCCTTGTTCTATAGGCAAAAAATTGTTGTGACCTTGATAATCAAAATTTGACCTTGGGTCAAGGTCAAGGTGAAAGAGATTGGCTTACCGATAATATGAATGAAGTTTGAACTCTGAAGGTCAAATAGTTTTTGTTCTATAGGCAAAAGTTTGTTGTGACCTTGAGAATGGAAATTTGACCTTGAAAGTAGGTCAACATTAAATGACTACCTTTAAGTAACCTACTTTCAAAGTTTCAACTCAAAATCTCAAAAACTGTTGAAATTGGCACTGTGCCAATTTAAAGTTCCATTTTCAACTCGGAATAGCGCGAAAACCGTAAATATTTTATCGAGCATGTAAGCGTATAAAAGTTTACAATTTTCCCAAAGAACATTTTAAAACAAATTTCGTTCAAATCGTACAGTTAGTTTAGGAATTATAAGTGTTTAAAGATTTGACCTTTGATGACCGCTAGCGGGGGTATTGGTGAATTTATGGACAAACAAAAAATAGTTAAAGAAGATCTTGGTATGCTCTTTCTAATGGTATTATACTTTTTTCTTTGTGTTAAAAGACCTTTGAATAAAATCCTTTACAATAACTTTCTCAAAACAGAATTGCACACTGATTTTGCAATCAGATAATTTCTATTATTAGAAAATGACAACAACAAGTAAGTACAGATATGTAATGCTACTAAGAAAAAAAAAGAAATAGAAAGAGAACAAGAATAAAAGAGTTATCTTTCTTATACTATGTGAAGTTCAAATAAGAAGGACTACTTGTGTGAGTAATATATAGTATAGGACAAAAAGTGTGAATTCTACAAGAGTAAATGATTGTTATGACATTGAGAATGATTATTTGACCTCGAACTAATGTCATGGATGAAAGATAAGAATTGTGATAATTCTCGTCACGATTGATCTTAATCTGAGCAAAGTTCAATATCGAATCAACAAAACTCTGTTGTGACCTTGAAACCGAACAAATGACCTTGGGGCAAGGTCATGGTGAAAGGGTTTGAGGCAAGGAAAATGTGTGTAAATGTTGAACTGCCAAGGTCAAACAGTCTTTGTTTTATAGACTAAAGTTTGTTGTGACATTGAGAAAGAGAATTTGACCTTCGGTCAAGGTCAAGGTGAAAGAGCTGGGCCCAAGCATTATATGTGTAAAATGTGAACTCTGAAGGTCAAAAAGCCTTTATTCTATAGGCAAAAGTTTGCTGTGACCTTGAGAATGAGAATTTGACCTTGGGTTAAGGTCAAAGTGAAAGAGCTTGACTGAACAATTATGTGTATGAAGTTTGAACTCTGAAGGTCAAATAGTCTTTGTTCTATAGGCAAAAGTTTGTTGTGACCTTGAGAATCTGAATTTGACCTTGGGTCAAGGTCAAGGTGAAAGAGCTTGGTTTAACGATAATATGTTTGAAGTTTGAACTTTGAAGTTCAAAAGGTTTTTGTTCTATAGGCAAAAGTTTGTTGTGACCTTGAGAATGAAAATTTGACCTTGAAAGAAGGTCAACATGAAATGCCTTCCTATTAGTTACCTACCATCCAAGTTTCAACTCAAAATCTCAAAAAACTGTAGAAATTGGCACTGTGCCAATTTAAAGTTCCATTTTCAACTCTAAATAGCACGGAAACCGTAAATATTTTATCGAGCATGTTAGCATAAAAAAGTTTGCAAATTTCCCAAAGAACATTTTAAAACAAATTTCGTTCAAATCGTACGTTTAGTTTAGAAGTTATAAGTGTTTAAAGATTTGATGCCCTCCAGCGGGGGCATTGGTGAGCTTATCAACAAACAAAAAATAGTTAAAGAAGATCTTGATATGCTCTTTCTGATGGTTCCATCCCTTTTGCTCTGTGCTAAAAGACCTTTGAATAAAGTGTCTGGAAATGATGAGGGGGTAAGAATAAAAATAATAATAATAAAAACTAGATGGCTACTGTTGCAAGCAACAGACGGATTCCTCCTTTATTAGACCTTCCTCGGAACTGAAGTGTTTATATCTGAATAAAGAAGATGAAAAATGAATAGTTGCTTTAGTACCTTATTTACTTCAGCAAATGAGTTATAAGAGCTTATGTCTTACTTGGGACTCTTATTCATTTATCAACAAAATAGACGAAATAGATAATAAATACCTTTTACGCTTTACGAAAGCTTTATACTCCATGATCTATCAAATCAAAATCCTTTAAAATTACTATCTCAAAACAGAATTGCACAATGATTTTGCAATGAGAACATTTCTATCAATAGAAAATGACAACATCATCAAAATACTGACAGTAATGCTACTAAGAAAAAAAATAAGAAAACAGGGAACAAGAGTAATAGAGTTATCTTTCTTATACGATGTTATGTTCAAATAAGAAGGAACTTCTTGTGTAAAAAATGAATTGTGCGTGATAAAACTGTGAATTCTACAAGAGTAAATGTTTGTTAGACATTGAAAATGATTATATGACCTTGAACCAAGGTCACAGATAAAAGATAAGTAATGGAGATTAATTTCATCACGATTCATTTTTATCTGATCAAAGCTCAATATTTTATCAACCAAAGTCTATTGTGACCTCGAAATCGATCAAATGACCTTGGGTCAAGGTCAAGGAAAAAGAAATTGATGCTAGGAATATTTGTGTTAAGTTTGAAGTCTCTATGTCAAACAGTCCTTGTTTTATTGGCGAAAGTTTGTTGTGACCTTGAGAATGAGAATTTTGACCTTGGGTCAAGATCAAGGTGAAAGGGCTTGACTCAAAGATAATATGTATGAAGTTTGGACTCTGAAGGTCAAATAGTCTTTGTTCTATAGGCAAAAGTTTGTTGTGACCTTGAGAATCTCAATTTGACCTTGAAACTAGGTCAACATCAAATGACTACCTATACGTAACCTACCATCCAAGTTCCAAGTCAAAATCTCAAAAACTGTAGAAATTGGCACTGTGCCAATTTAAAGTTCCATTTTCAACTCGATATAGCGCGAAAACCGTAAATATTTTATCGAGAATGTAAGCGTATAAAAGTTTGCAAATTTTCTAAAGAACATTATGAAACAAATTTCATTCAAATCGTACATCTAATTTAGAAGTTATAAGAGTTTAAAGATTTGACCTTTGATGACCTCTAGCGGGGGCATTTGTGAACTTATCGACAAACAAAAATTTGTTAAGTATGACCTTTGTCTGCTCTTTCTAATGGTACTATCCTTTTTATTCTGTGTAAAAAGACCTTTGAATAAAGTGTCTGGAAATGATGAGGGGTAAGAATAATAAGAATAATAATAAGAATAATAAGAATAAAGAAAAGACATTGCAATAACAGAAAGGATTCCGACGGAATAGTCGGAATCCTTAATAAGAACTAGATGGTTACTGTTGCAAGCAACAGACGGATTCCTCCTTTATTAGACCTTCCTCGGAACTGAAGTGCTAAAATCTGAATAAAGAAGATGGAAAAAAGAATAGTTGCTTAAGTACCATATTAACTTCAGCAAATGAGTCAAAAGAGCTTAAGTCTTATTTGGGACTCTTATTTATTTATCAACAAAATAGAAGAAAAAATAATAAAACCTTTCATGTTTAAGAAAGCTTTAAACTCCATGCACAATCAATATCTAATCCTTTACAATGACTTTCTCAAAAAAGAATTGCACAATGAATTTGCAATGAGATAATTTCTATTAATAGAAAATGACAACAACATGAAACTACTGATATGTAATGCTACTAAGAATAAAGAAGAAAGATACAGAAAACAAGAATAAAAGAGTTATCCATCTTACTATGTAAAGTTCAAATAAGAAGTACTACTTGTGTGAAGAATAAATAGTTAAGGACAAAATCCTGTGTATTCTACAAGAGTAAATGTTTGTTATGACCTTGAAAAAGTTAAGTTGACCTTTAACAAAGGTCATGGATAAAAGATAAGCATTTGAATTTATTCTCATCATGAGTCCTCTTAATCTAATCAAAGCTCAATATTTTATCGACAAAAGTATGTTGTGACCTTGAAATCGAACAAATGACCTTGGGTCAAGGTCAAGGTGAAAGGACTTGATGCAAGGAATATTTGCGCCAAGTTTGAACTCTCAAGGTCAAATGGTCTTTGTTCTATAGGCAAAAGTTTGTTGTGACCTTGAGAATCAAATTTTGACCTTGGACCAAGGTCAAGATGAAAGGGCTTGGCTCAATGATTGTATTTATGAAGTTTGAACTGTCAAGGTCAAATAGTCTTTGTTCTATATGCAAAAGTTTGTTGTGACCTTGAGAATCATAATGTGACCTTGAAACTAGGTCATCATCAATGACCACCTATTAGTAGCCTACCATCCAAGTTTCAACTCAAAATCTCAAAAACTGTAGAAATTGGCACTGTGCCAATTTAAAGTTCCATTTTCAACTTGGAATAGCGCGAAAACCGTAAATATTTTATCGAGCAAGTTTACTATTTTCCCAAAGAACATTTTAAAACAAATTTCGTTCAAATCATACGGTTAGTTTAGGAGTTATAAATGTTTAAAGATTTGACCTTTGATGACCTCCAGCGGGGGCATTGGTAAACTTATCGACAAACAAAAAATAGTTAAAAAAGATCTTGTAATGCTCTTTCTGATGGTTCTATCCCTTTTGCTCTGTGTTAAAAGACCTTTGAATAAAGTGTCTGGAAATGATGAGGGGGTAAGAATAAAAATAATAATAATAAGAATAATAATAAGAACTAGATGGCTACTGTTGCAAGCAACAGACGGATTCCTCCTTTATTAGACCTTCCTCGGAACTGAAGTGCTAAAATCCGAATAAAGAAGATGGAAAAAAGAATAGTTGCTTAAGTACCATATTAACTTCAGCAAATGAGTCAAAAGAGCTTAAGTCTAATTTGGGACTCTTATTTATTTATCAACAAAATAGAAGAAAAAATAATAAATACCTTTCATGTTTACGAAAGCTTTAAACTCCATGCACAATCAATATCTAATCCTTTACAATGACTTTCTCAAAAAAGAATTGCACAATGATTTTGCAATGAGATGATTTCTACTAATAGAAAATGACATCAACATGAAACTATTGATTTGTAATGCTACTTAGATTAAAAAAGAAAGAAACAGAGAACAAGAATAAAAGAGTTATCTATCTTACTATGTAAAGTTCAAATAAGAAGTACTACTTGTGTGAAGAATAAATAGTTAAGGACAAAATCCTGTGTATTCTACAAGAGTAAATGTTTGTTATGACCTTGAAAAAGTTAATTTGACCTTTAACCAAGGTCATGGATAAAAGATAAGCATTTGAATTTATTCTCATCATGAGACCTCTTAATCTAATCAAAGCTCAATATTCTATCGACAAAAGTCTGTTGTAACCTTGAAATCAAACAAATGACCTTGGGTCAAGATCAAGGTGAAAGGACTTGATGCAAGAAATATTTGCGCCAAGTTTGAACTCTCAAGGTCAAATGGTCTTTGTTCTATAGGCAAAAGTTTGTTGTGACCTTGAGAATCAAAATTTGACCTTGGGCCAAGGTCAAGGTGAAAGGGCTTGACTCAATGATTGTATTTATGAAGTTTTAACTGTCAAGGTCAAAAAGTCTTTGTTCTATAGTCAAAAGTTTGTTGTGACCTTGAGAATCATAATGTGACATTGAAACTAGGTCATCATTAATGACTACCTATTAGTAGCCTACCATCCAAATTTCAACTCAAAATATCAAAAACTGTAGAAATTGGCAATGTGCCAATTTAAAGTTCCATTTCAACTTGGAATAGCGCGAAAACCGTAAATATTTTATCGAGCATGTAAGCGTATAAAAGTTTTCAATTTTCCTAAATAATATTTTAAAACAAATTTCGTCCAAATCGTACGGTTAGTTTAGGAGTTATAAGTGTTTAAAGATTTGACCTTTGATGAGCTCCAGCGGGAGCATTGCTGAACTTATCGACAAACAAAAAATAGTTAAAGAAGATCTTGTTATGCTCTTTCTGATGGTACTATCCCTTTTGCTCTGTGTTAAAAGACCTTTGAATAAATTTTCTGGAAATGATGAGGGGGTAAGAATAAAAATAATAATAATAACAATAATAAGAATAAGACTAGATGGCTACTGTTGCAAGCAACAGACGGATTCCTCCTTTATTAGACCTTCCTCGGAACTGAAGTGTTAAAATCCGAAAAAAGAAGACGGAGAAAAGAATAGTTACTTTAGTACCTTACTCACTTCAGCAAAGGAGTCAAAAGAGCTTATGTCTAATTTGGGACTCTTATTTATTTATCAACAAAATAGAAGAAAACAATGATAAATACCTTTCATTTTTACGAAAGCTTTAAATTCCATGCTCTATCAATATCAGATCCTTTACAATTACTTCCTCAAAACAGAATTGCACAATGATTTTGCAATGAGAAAATAATAAATACCTTTCAATTTTACTAAAGCTTTAAACTCCATGTTCAAACAATATCAAATCCTTTAGGATTACTATCTCAAAACAGGATTGCACAATGATTTTGCAATGAGATCATTTCTATTAATAGAAAATGACAACAACATGAAAGTACAGATATGTAATGCTACTAAGCAAAAAAAAAGAAACAGAGAACAAAAATAAAAGAGTTATCTTTCTTATACTATGTTACTTATGTTAAGTTCAAACAAGAAGGACTACTTGTGTGAAGAATAAAAAGTATAGGACAAAGAGTGTGAATTCTACTAGAGTAAATGATTGTTATGACCTTGAGAATGATTATTTGACCTTGAACCAATGTCATAAATGAAAGATAAGTATTGTGATCATTCTCATCACAATTGATCTTTACCTGATCATTCTCATCACGATTGATCTGAATCTGAGCAAAGCTCAATATCTAATTAACCAAAGTCGGTTGTGACCTTGAAATCGAACAAATGACCTTGAGTCAAGGTCATGGTGAAAGGGTTTGTTGCAAGGAATATTTGTGTAATGTTTGAACTCACAAGGTCAAATAATATTTGTTTTATAGACTAAGTATGTTGTGACCTTGAGAATGAGAATTTGACCTGGGTCAAAGTCAAGGTGAAAGAGCTTGACTGAACAATGATATGTATGACGTTTGAACTCTGAAGGTCAATTAGTCTTTGTTCTATAGGCAAAACTTTGTTGTGACCTTGAGAATCAAAATTCGACCTCGGGTCAAGGTCAAGGTGAAAGAGCTTGGTTTCACGATAATATGTATGAAGTTTGAACTCTGAAGGTCAAATACTTTTTGTTCTATAGTCAAAAGTTTGTTGTGACCTTGAGAATGAAAATTTGACCTTGAAAGTAGATCAACATTAAATGACCACCAATAAGTAACCTACAATCAAAGTTTCAACTCAAAATCTCAAAAACTGTAGAAATTGGCACTGTGCCAATTTAAAGTTCCATTTTCAACTTGGAATAGCGCGAAAACCGTAAATATTTTTTCGAGCATGTAAGCGTATAAAAGTTTACAATTTTCCCAAAGAACATTTTAAAACAAATTTCGTTCAAATCGTACGGTTAGTTTAGGAGTTATAAGTGTTTAAAGATTTGACCTTTGATGACCTCCAGCGGGGGCATTGGTGAACTTATCGACAAACAAAAAATAGTTAAAGAAGATATTGTTATGCTCTTTCTGATGGTACAATCCCTTTTGCTCTGTGTTAAAAGACCTTTGAATAAAGTGTCTGGAAATGATGAGGGGGTAAGAATAAAAATAATAATAATAATAATAATAATAAGAATAATAATAAGAATAAAGAAAAGACATTGCAATAACAGAAAGGATTCCGACGGAATAGTCGGAATCCTTAATAATAATAAGAACTAGATGGCTACTGTTGCAAGCAACAGACGGATTCCTCCTTCATTAGACCTTCTTCGGAACTGAAGTGCTCAAATCCGAATAAAGAAAGTGGAAAAAAGAATAGTTCCTTTATTCACTTGAGCAAATGAGTCAAAAGAGCTTATGTCTAACTTGGGACTCTTATTTATAGATTTACAAAATTTGAGGGGTAAAAAATGATAAATACCTTTCATGTTTTCAAAAGATTTAAACTCCATGCTCTCTCAATATACAAATCCTTTACAATTACTTTCTCAAAACAGAATTGCACAATGAATTTGCAATGAGATAATTTCTATTAATAGAAAATGACAACAATATGAAAGCACATATATGTAATGCTACTAAGGAAAAAAAAAGAAACAGAGAACAAGAATAAAAGAGTTATCTTTCTTATACTATGTTAAGTTCAAATAAGAAGGACTTCTTGTGTGAAGAATAAATAGTAAAGGATAAAAAATTTGAATTATAAAATAGTAAATGATTGTTATGACCTTGAGAATAATTATTTGGCCTTAACCAGTGTCATGGATGAAAAATAAGTATTGTCATTATTCTCATAACGATGGATCTTAATCTGGGGAAAGTTCAATATCTAATCAACTAAAAGTCATTTGTGACCTTGAAATGGAACAAATGACATTGGGTCAAGGACATGGTGAAAGAATGTGAATCAAGGAATATTTGTGTAAAGTTTGAACTCTCAAAGTCAAACAGTCCTCTTTTATAAACTAAAGTTTGTTGTGACCTTGAGAACCAGAATTTAACCTTGGGTCAAGGTCAAGGTGAAAGAGCTGGGCCCAAGCATTATATGTATAAAGTATGAACTCTGAAGGTGAAATAGTCTTTGTTTTATAGGCAAAAGTTGCTGTGACCTTGAAAATGAGAATTTGACCTTGGGTCAATGTCAATGTGAAAGAGCATGACTGAACAATTATATGTATGAAGTCTAAACTCTGAAGTATGGAGGGGGATTAGGGTCACAATGCTATTTGACTTGCTTACATGCTTCATGCTATGTTGCTTCATTCAATGTTTGATTATTCCATGTTCATTTGTCTTGCTTTCATTTCAAATTCACTTTATTGCATTTGTCTTTCTTCTTTATGCAATGTTGCTTCCGTGCATTTTACATTTGTCCTTCGTCAATGCATAATTGTCGTTCTACCATGCGTTATGACATCTTTCATTATGCCATCATTCTTTCGTCTTAATGCCATTATTGCTTCGTCAATGCTAACCTCAATTTTGATACCAGGTGGCGCTCCGTTTGTGTCCGTTCCTTGAAATTAACTTTGAGACGTCCCCTGTTTCAGTACTTTGAAAAATGAGTTATAAATAGCGGAAAAAAGCAAAAGCCGATTGAAATATTTGAACAAAAAAAAAAGAAATCATTAAATGATAAATATTTGGACCTTTTCTGTTTGTTTGTTTGTTTGTTTTTTATTCATTTATTCAGTAATAGCCATTTGGGGATTTGAAATCTCTAGAAAGTTTTGCTAAAGGACGATAATGGCTTCGTGGCTCAGCGGTTAGCGTGCCAGAATAAATTTACATTTTTTTCCCGCATGGGTTCGAATCCCATCGGCTACATAATTTTTTTTATCTGAATTGTGAGTGGGAAATTATATAGAAGTCAGTTTTTTTCTGAGATATCATGGGAAAGGCGGTATTTCATATCGAAAAATTCTATATAAATTGAAACTGCCGCGCGTCCTACACTGATCGAACATAGAGATCAACATCCGCCGGCCCCATTGATTCAGTCAATAATGCAGTTTCTAGTCTCCTTTCATAATTTTGACCTTGAAAATTTACCTTTTGACATCTCTGTATGCCAAAATGACTCCAAGCTGTTGTCCAGGACAAGCGGAGCGTAGGAGAAGGAAGGGGAGGGGGGGGGGGGGGGCAGCGGGGGCAGCGCTACCGCTCGCCAGTTCTTTATAGGCTTTCTGAATAATTTAGCTATTCTGATCCATCCTTTATACATATTACTTCATCAATGTACATGAAGACATCAATCTATATAGAATATTATTACATATAATGATAGAGGGTATAGAAAGTGTTTTCTGATAAGTCAGTATTTTGCTAAATATAATTCCTGGCTCGCTACCGCTCGCCAGACATTTATTCATGTACTTTTTTTTTCATTTATTTATTTATTTTTTTTTTTTGCTTGTTAGAAATTTTGGGATGTTGTGCCCCTCCAGTTTTCAGGCACAGCTACGCCGTTGGTCCAGGACCACGCCTGCTCAGGAACGTGGCACAAAAACAGTTCAGTGTCATTCACAGCCTTTCTCAACAATGGCCAAAATTTTATTAATTTTAGACCTTTATTGTGTTCTTATACTCAGTGTTAGGAGCGCAAGGAAGGTATAATTTTAATTAGATTGCATATGGCAAACTTGTCAGATTCTTCTTGTCCAGAGCCCCCTTTGCCGGGGGTCAAGCGGCGAAATTTGCCGATTTTACTGATGTACCTGTTTTTGCCGGGAAAATATTGGGTCTGTGCAGGAGCATCCCCTAAATCTGCCACTGTTGTTCGACCCAAGATCAAGGTTAAGATTGAAATCCAAGCGTTTGATGCTTGCAAGGATTGACCTTGAACATTGACCTTCATATGTCCATACTTCAAAGTCAGTTATTTTAGAAGTTTTATCTTTTTGTGCAAGAATCACCCGATTTATGATACATAAACGACATTGACGGGCATATAAAAGGCAAGTAATTAAAATCATGACTTTTCATAGATGACTTGCAATTAAGCGACGATAGTGAGCCAACGAAGCGTTTGCAAAGTTTTGTAATAAAAATGATTTTTTATATTAACTGAATGATGATAGTGTACAGTTGCCCGCCATATTTTTTCCAAAACAATGACCCCCCCCCCCCCCAAGAAAATTAAAAAAAAAAGGTGCATAAAAACTTTTTATTTTTATGAGTACCCCCATTTTTTTCTACATCCTCTACTGGGCAGATGGACAACATGGACAAGTTACATAATACTTAAAATTGACAAAAGAAAAAAAATGTATCCTCGTCCGGGATTCGAACACACTCGGAAAGGTGCAAAATAACATCCGATGGCCAGCGTGATAACCACTACGCCACAGAGATTCTTCATGTAAACGTGTAGTTTATAGTCAGCATTAAAACTTACAAAAATCTTATGCATACAAAATCAAATGTTTACTAATTACTTTTTTCAAATATCAATACAGCCAATATACTTTTTTCAAATATCAATACAGCCAATATACTTCTGTCCTCTCGTGCGATAATATAATTACTTATCGAACGATACTGTAAAAGAAATTTCTAACGACAGGGGATGTTTCAAAGTTCATTTCAAGGAACGGTCACATGCGGTCGCGCAAAGCGCCATCTGGTATCAAAATTGAAGTTAGCATTGACGAAGCAATAATAGCATTAAGACGAAAGGATAATGACAGAAAGAAGGATGTCATAACGCATGGTATAATGACAGTTATGCATTGACAAAGGACAAATGTAAAATGCAGGGAAGCAAAATTACACAAAGAAGAAAGATAAAGTCAATTTGAAATGAAAGCAAGACAAATGAACATGGAATAATCAAACATTGAATGAAGCAGCATAGCATGAAGCATGTAAGCAAGTCAAATAGCATTGTGACCCTAATCCCCCTCCATACTGAAGGTCGTATAATCTTTGTTCTATAGGCAAAAGTTTGTTGTGACCTTGAGAATCAGAATTTGACCTTGGGTCAAGGTCAAGTAGAAAGAGCTTGGTTTATTGATCTTATGTATCAATTTTGAACTCTGAAGATGAAATAGTCTTTGTTTAATAGGCAAAAGTTGCTGTAACCTTGAAAATGAGAATTTAACCTTGGGTCAATGTCAGTGTGAAAGAGCATGACTGAACAATTATATGTATGAAGTTTAAACTCTGAAGGTCGTATAATCTTTGTTCTATAGGCAAAAGTTTGTTGTGACCTTGAGAATCAGAATTTGACCTTGGGTCAAGGTCAAGTAGAAAGAGCTTGGTTTATTGATCTTATGTATCAATTTTGAACTCTGAAGATGAAATAGTCTTTGTTTTATAGGCAAAAGTTGCTGTAACCTTGAAAATGAGAATTTGACCTTGGGTCATGGTCAGTGTGGAAGAGCATGACTGAACAATTATATGTATGAAGTTTAAACTCTTAAGGTCGTATAGTCTTTGTTCTATAGGCAAAAGTTTGTTGTGACCTTGAGAATCAGAATTTGACCTTGGGTCAAGGTCAAGGTGAAAGAGCTTGTTTTACTGCTATTATCTATTAAGTTTGAACTCTGAAGGGGTGATAGTCTGTGTTCTACAGGCAAAACTTTGTTGTGACCTTGAGAATAAAAATTTGACCTTGGGTCAAGGTCAAGGTGAAAGAGGTTGGTTTAACGATATTATGTAAGAAGTTTGAACTCTGAAGGTCAAATAGTCTTTGTTCTATAGACAAAAGTTTGTTGTGACCTTGAGAATCATAATTTGACCTTGAAAGTAGGTCAACATTAAATGACTACCTATAAGTAACGTAGTATCCAAGTTTCAACTCAAAATCTCAAAAACTGTAGAAATTGGCACTGTGCCAATTTAAAGTTCCATTTTCAACTCGGAATAGCGCGAAAACCGTAAATATTTCATCGAGCATGTAAGCGTACTAAAGTTAACAAATTTCCCAAAGAACATTTTAAAACAAATTTTGTTCAAATCGTACGATTAGTTTAGGAGTTATAAGTGTTTAAAGATTTGACATTTGATGACCTCTAGCGGGAGCATACGTGAATTTTTCGACGACAAATTTTTTTTTACCTCTAGATCTTTATATGCTCTTTCACATGATACTTTTTGTTTTATCATAAGAAGTGGCACTTTTTTGTACAGTGACTGGAACGATCTGGGGGTAAGAATAATAATAATAATAATAATAATAATAATAATAATAAGAATAATAATAAGAATAAAGAAAAGACAATACAATAACAGAAAGGATTCCGACGGAATAGTCGGAATCCTTAATAAAGAAAAGACATTGCAATAACAGAAAGGATTCCGACGGAATAGTCGGAATCCTTAAATAAAGAAAAGACATTGCAATAACAGAAAGGATTCCGACGGAATAGTCGGAATCCTTAATAAAAATAAGAATAAAGAAAAGACATTGCAATAACAGAAAGGATTCCGACGGAATAGTCGGAATCCTTAATAATAAGAATAAAGAAAAGACATTGCAATAACAGAAAGGATTCCGACGGAATAGTCGGAATCCTTAATTATTATTACTATAATATTTAATATCATGATTAAATTATTTAGCTCTATGTTTTCCACTGAATGATCGATAGTTCCCGAAAATTTGTGGATAGGGTCCGCTCACCAGTTTCTCTTACCCGGTCACACGGCGCAGAAATATTGCGCAATCATACATAATTTGACGTCATCTCATTTTTATTTCCATATATTTCACATGATTATATTATATATCAATATGTTCAGTATATCTACAGCTTTTATAGGATACTAGTCTCAAGGTCATGTTAAGATTGCTATACATAATAAATATCACACATGTTTGCAAAAATTTTTAGAAAATAGGCCCAAAATTCATGGTATTTGCCATTTTTCTGTGTGTTGTATCTGGTCTCCAGGAAAAAATTCAGAAATAATGCTTATATTTACTTAAAGCTATTATCGTATACTCTATTCTAGCAAAATTAAAAAATATTCCAACACATGTGACTCAAAAAATGTGTAAAAACCCAAAACCTTCATATTTTCCCTTACGAAGTCTTGTCAAACAGTGAAAATCTGGGATGCCGTTTGAAATATCTATATTTAGACTAAATAAGTCATGTGACCGAAAACTTTTAATGCTCTTACATAAGGCAGGCATATTCTACAATATGCATCTTACCATTATATAATACCTTCATAATGGTCTTCCCACCTTTCAAAATCACTTAATTTCCCCTATTTCAGCTTCTCCACCCTGGAAATTCTGGGTTCACCCTAAAAACCGATGAGCGGACCCATAGGTTCCACTCCACCATTTCGTATAGAATTAGGGGTACTGGATATTAATGTAAAAGGCTATAAGGGCATATACCCCTGAATAAGACAGCTTACATAAAGCAAAGGTGAAAAGTAATGAAATGGTTGAAAAGTGTTACATTTGTAGGTAATATGTTTGTAACAGGACACTGAAAATTTTTGAATCCTTAGTTTCGTATCCTATATAAACATTGCAACGTGCGATGGACCATGTGAATTTTGGGGAATTTCCACGCGTCAATATTCATACAAGTTGGCTCGACAGTGGTTTCGGGCAAACGAGCCGTAAGGACCTCCTGATTTTTCCATATGATTTAGAGTAAGAATATATCTCTCAGACTGAAATATCTGAGAAAAATGACGCAACTAAGTGAAATTTTGCCCTAAACATTGGCCAATATGGTACTTTTTGCACGAAATTTCACCCCATTTTCATGTCATTTCAGCATAGGTAATGTGATTATTATATTAAATTTTACTCTTGCATTGTCTATAAATTAAAAATTTAAATCTTTCTGAATCTTTTGATACCAAATACATTGTATGACGGCACATTAATGATCCATAATGAGGAATATAAGTGGTGCGGGTCAGCGATGAAGCGAAATGACAAAATAATTGTGGAGGGCAACAATATTAAGTGCTTATTAGGTCTTCCGACTTCCGTCGGAAGACCTATTGTTTTCGTAACCGTGGAAAATTGGATCAGCGATTTCTCAAGAACCCTGTAAGCTAGGACAATGAAAGTTCTCCAACGTTACGTTTGGAGTAAAAGCTAGATTGGTCTTTTTAATTTTTGGTCTCTGTTATTTTTTTTATCATGTTTTTTAGTAGATTCAAATATTTGACGGGAGCGTCGAATTACTCAAAAGGACAGAAAATTTCATGTTTTGCTATTTGTAAGCTTAAATATCTCGTATTTTGCTATCTACAATTTCCATTCTTTTTGAAAGTCGACAGCCATGCAAGATATGAAATGCTAGATGCACACTGTAACGATTTATTACGATGACGTCCTTCACCGTCCTTCATATTTCCAAATTCAGAAGTTCATAGGAGGAAGACACTTTTTTGCTTATAATAGTAAACAAAAATTAAGCTTATGAAGTTTCCTAAAAATTTCAATATTATTATTTTTTATCCATATATCTGTCTTATTTAGTCTTTCTGATTTTTCCTATCTCTTACTGTTGAAAAGATATGAGCATCGAAATTTTGAGTTGGGTATTTCGATACACCTTCAAGCCAACAGATCGGGCGCACACTAAAATTGGTAGTCCGAGTCCGACTCGAGAAAAGCAGTGTTGAGATTTTCAAATTCCGATTTCACGGCAATGATGAATATGCATTTCATAAATACATTTCGATATACACAATTTGATTTTAAAACAGTTGATTAATTTAGAAGAGATCAGCTACAAACCAGAATTTACACACAAAAAGTGGTAGTTTGATTCCGATTTCTAACCTACAAACCTGTTTCTAAACTTCAATAACTATATTTTGAACATCAAGTTTAATTTCTAATTCTAGCAAACGTTCGAACATAATTTTCGGTTGGTTTATTTACAAATTGATGAACAATTTCTCCAACATTCTTCCCTCCCCTCGTTTTTCGAAAACAGTTCTGTTTATATTGAACGATGTCGCCATGATGGAAATTCAAAATAAACTTTGAAAAAAGGGAAGGGGGGGGGGGGGGGGTCCAAATTTGAACCTGCACAGCGAGAACCTCATGGTATTTATATATATATATATTGAACGTAACTTGTTATTACCATTTCTCTTCTCAAGAAAATTGGTTCTACAGCAACGAGCTCGCCTTTTTTATGGGGGAAGGGGGCAGGAAGAATTTGCAAAAAAAAAAAAAATCCCGGCTCTGAAAAATGCTGTAAAAAATATTCCGGCCCAAAGGGCCGGCAATTTTTTTTTTTTCCCGGACCATGCAAAAGTAAGGATACATTGCATGATATGGAAATTTTTGCTGGCCCTTTGTGCCAGACAATTTAAAGTCAAAAAATTAATTAATATAAATACAAACTGTTCACATAGCTGTATCTACCAGAGACCTAATACGCATAGGCACAAAAATCTAGAAAAGGTTCTATTTAAACATCATACAATCTGTCTGAAATTCGCTAATTGCAAAGGGACATCTGAAGGAACGGTTATTAACTCATACTCTGTAACAGCGGGGAGTTTAACTTACACAGACATTCACAACATTTGACAATTTGTTTAAATCCGGCCCGAAGAACCGGCGAAAATTTTCTCCGACTCTGGTAATGGCTGAAAATAATGGCCTGCTCAGAAAATTGCTGAAAAAATTTTACCGACTGGCAATAGAATTCCGGCCCCCCCCCCCCCAAATCAAATGGTTGCTCACCAACAATTATCGGTTTGAAAAATGTTACTGCTATTTGAAAACTTAAATATATAATATAAATACATGTAATGTGACGTCCTACATATTTCCAAACCAAAAATTGTATAGGAGGAAGACACTCTTGTTGCAACCGCAACAAGAAACCTTTCTAGTTCTCATTTATTACCATTATATTAGATTAAGTATTTCTTCCTGTAGTGAACTGTAGCTACAGTGTTCAATCAGTGAGTGAAAGGGAAACATAAAAACCGAAACCAGATTCTAAAAACCACAATGTAGAAAAAAAAACAGGCTAAACAGAATTTTCTCACGCGAAAAAAAAAAAAAGAAAAGAAACGAAGACAATGACACAAGCTGCACAGAAACACGAGTGGCAACTTATCTAATGAACCATAGGTGTCGCTGTTAAAACGCGCCGTACCAGTTATCATGCAACATACAGAATGCAAATATACTATAGTGTCCAAGTACGTAGAACCAATAACACCGTTATAGTTTTTAGGTATTTTTAATTTTCTAAATTAAACTTTACAAAACTGATGAGCCGTTGCAGTAGAGCAGTGCCTAATAAATCAAATCCATATCGTCAAGGTATATAAAAAGTTCATAGTTTTTGCAAACAACTCAATAGTTTGTCGACGCAGAAAATAATTCCTTCTGACGAACTCTTGAAGTGTTTGCAGAAACTATAGACTTTTCAGATATATAAGCGATATGGACTTACTTATAAGGCATGGCTCTACTGCAACGTCTCATCAATTTTGTTAAGCATCACTTAAGGGGGTTCGAGTATCGTTATTTTGACACTGTTAGGATGGTCAAACTAACTTAATTTTTTTCTCTAAACTAAAAATCTATCTTCAGATACTCTAAAATGTATAAAATATATGCATCAGTGCAGGGCATCCTTAGGGTCTAATACTTGAACAAAGTCGGGCACTCTGGGTGGAGAATCATATTTTGCCCAAATTTAGAGTATATCCAAAGAAAACTAAGTAAAAATGAGTATAAGTATCTAAAGTCAAATTTCTTGATGGAAAAGACTTCTTTAAGAACTGCAGGTACTTATTATTAGCAGTAGAAGATTAGAGAATTGTGATATTTTGAGAAATAGCAATGAAATGGTAGAGAATGTCACAATTTGCGGACTAATATTTTATGTCAAAATATGCCAGAGACTATATTCATATGCCCTTTAATTAAAGGAAACCCCCTACAAGGTATCTTTTTCGTCATTTACATGTTTTAAGGGTGAAACAATGTATAAGTATACCGAATTCTAAGGAGTTTCGACCATAACTTTTAAAGATATTGTAAATTTAAATATAAAAATGCTATATTTTTAGCCAAAAATGCGTAAAAAACCTGTATGACAAACAAAAAAGTTCTAAAAATTGAAGAATTTATTATTCAAAAGGATTAAAATTAATATTTGTTAAACAAACTATTTTAAGCATCTGCAATTTATTAAGGCGGTGACAGTGGCGAGCTGCGACTTTCCAATCAGCGTAAATGACAAGGATTCAAAGAAGCCCCACCCCTTTTTTGTCCGCAACCTTAACCATGGTCATACCAGCCCTTTGGTAATACCAATACAAAGGTGCAACAGATGGTATCAACTGTGGAGGGAACCCCATGGTCAACATGATGGATAAACAATGGCCCTCATGACGTATGTCATGTAGGACATAAAACAAACACAGGGCGAATTGGGCTTTGGATCCATGTTGGTTTCCCAGAAACCGCCGAATGTGTGGTCGGCAAGACACATATAAGCACAAACAAATAAAAATCCAATTCAGGAAAGTGACCGGAATAACGAGAAATTGACTATTCGAAAGAGAAAAGTTAAAACAATTTTTAACCCCTCGACGGGGGGGGGGGGGGGGGGGGCACGATAAATGCACGCCGTCATAACAGTAAAGGTACTGCTCTTTAGCGAGAAGCGAGAGAAGTTGGGTGTCGAAGAATTCGTCCTGATTCGCGTAAAACGATTTGATGGGCCCCAGTATTTACCCGTTTACGCATTTTTTTCTAATTGGACTTCATTTGATCCTCCATACCAAACAATATTGAAGTAATTAGGTCAGACCATATAATGGTAACATTAGGTAAAAGGGGGCGAAACCGCAGAACTGAGACTTCGATATCTCTAACGAGGCCGACGATAAAGGTAGAGGATAGATCGTTCGATCTAAGATGAATTTAAATATAAATCAAAACCTTACGTCCAGGAACATTATATCATCACACCAGCAGATAAAACCTCTAATAATTAGACAATCACTTGTAAAAAGTATTATTTAGAAACCTTGTCAAAGAATGGTGACTAAAATCGACTGCTAGAAATCCTACCTATGCTCCAGCAAATTTTCGGCTTCAGCAGTAATCTCAATCCTCGTAGTTGTATATTTTATGAATGACAAACATGTATACTATTATTCATCGAATTTCATTTTACAACGTAGTTTCTTCCATTGTCGTACATGCATACAAAGCTTTCTTTTACACGCATACAAAGCTTTCTTTTATACGTATGCAAAACTTTTATCTGCTCTAAAATGATGCTAATGAATTTGAAGACGTCAAACATTTCATACAAAGCGAATAAAGCGAAAAGAGTGCAATTACTAATGGAGCAAACATTTGATCTTTATGGGGGGGATTATTTTGCCAGTCGGAAAATTTTCAGCAATTTCATGAGCCTGACATTTTTTTTTATCAATCTTATTGGCCAGATTTTCTTTTAAACAATATTAATGTTGAATATTACTCTTAATGTTTAAAGTTCTAAACCTTGAAATTTCTAAAACGTGGGTCCTGTAGCATCATATCCCACCCATCCTGCTACATTTTCGGTACATTTTAGACATAGTAATTTCCACCCTCTTTGGCCATATCACATTGTTTAGAAGTACCCGAAACGTGCATGTCTGGTCCATGCTGCAAATTGATATGTTATTTAATGATGCTATTGAATTATAATACGTTTAACATTTGCACCACTTGGTGAGTGTCACTGCTGGTGGACCAGGAGTCCCCGAGGGCACATGTAGCAAAGTTCGATCAACTTCGGTTGATCGTCTGTCTATTCAACGCATTCGAAAATTTCTGTTATCAAAAAATCTTGAAATTTCTAAAACGTGGGTCCTGTAGCATCATATCCCACCCATCCTGCTACATTTTTCGGTACATTTATAGACATAGTAATTTCCACCCTCTTTGGCCATATTACATTGTTTAGATTGAGGATCACTGACGAGGGTTAAGTACCCGAAACGTGCATGTCTGGTCCATGCTGCAAATTGATCTGTTATTAAATGATGCTATTGAATTATAATACGTTTAACATCTGAAAGGAATTTCAAATCTAATTAACGTAATTTACATGAAAAATGCAGATAAAGCAGCCAAAAGACAATAATCATTTGAAATCGTTACTACATATCAAATTTAGTTTCGGAACTAAAACAAATTTAAAAGCAATGAAAGTGTCTCTTACATTTTGAACAAACATACAGGGATAAGGTCATTATCCATATTTGTCATGACAGTGAAATTTCGCCATTTAATATCCATATTTCTAAATTGGATCTCTACAATATGCTGGCTACCAAAACTTACTCAGGTCTAAAAAGGAGGACTTCTGGTTAAAAAGTCTTAACACTGCAGCGCCCTATGGATGCAACGACAATATCAGTAGCATAGGAAACTTACCAAATCCCGGTTGTCAATAGGTAAATATGACTAACAGACCACAAAGAAGACCTCGAAGTCATGGCATTAGTAAATTTAATAGGCCTGGGATACATAGCTTTTCCTTTGACGATGACTTGATTCCATTTTTGAATGAGCCTCTAGGCCTACATAATATTATACTATGTTCCTTTACGGAAGTTACACGAAATCTACAAATATACTAAGGACCTCACATTTACCGGAACACGAATACAGACTACAAGGAGTCATCAATGACATTTCTACTTTTTGCTTATTTCAAGCACTTGGATCAGATAGACCAGAAGAGAAAACAAACCGCCCTTTCATTAGAGTAAGATTTGTAAACAAAGGTATTGATAAATTGAATCTTGGTCAAAATTTCAATCACAAAACTGTCACAGAAAAAATCCCACCATGCATATTTCAAAAGAAAAGAAACTCCTTGTATTTCCTATAGCTACACAACAACAGTTGCATCTACAATTTAAAGTTAAAAACGATTTCTGCAGTGTATCTATTTAAGTCATCCCTCACTACATCCATTTCCTCGCGAATGTTCTTCAACGGATTTCAACTCTCCTTGTGGACACGTTATTACTGGTGACCTTAGTATAGTCAAGAACGGCAAGTTGAGAGAATTGTTAAAAAGGGTCCCAAATACAGAGAAAGTAAATTCTTTACATGGAGCCAAAATTTCGAAATTATCATGGACTCTTGTGAGG
Source organism: Pinctada imbricata (assembly GCA_033119305.1). Lineage (NCBI taxonomy): Eukaryota > Metazoa > Mollusca > Bivalvia > Pterioida > Pteriidae > Pinctada > Pinctada imbricata. The sequence goes on along the minus strand of VSWD01000011.1, from coordinate 23,730,385 downwards.
AATATGCAAGACGTTGGGCTAAGAAAGAGGATGTACAACTCGACACCATTTCCGAATGGATCAAATCCATGATGGTTACTTTTATCTAGAACTTACCATCTACAATCTACTGTGAACACCAGATTCGAGTGTATCTTTAAAGACCCTAATGTTATTACAGAGTTAATCTACCTCTAAGAATATTATGTGATAACACCAGCAGACAAATCCTGAAATAATTACACATTTACTTGAAAAAAAGTACTATTTCGACAGCCTTGTTAAAGAGTTGGATTTAAATTCGACACCCAGAAATCCCACTTACACCCCAGTAAACCTTTCTGCCACTGAAATAATAGGTAATCACAAATAAGCTCTCGCTTCCTTTTGCTTTGACACAAACAGTTTAGACTGACCATACTTATACTGCAAACCCAAAATGCATAAGAATCCGCACAAACAACGATTCATCGCTGGTTCCTCAAATGTTCTACCAAATCTGTATCGATCTTACTCGCCAAAGTTTGATCTGAAATGAAATCTTGGCTTCAAAAATATTGTTCGACAATATATTCTCGTAGCGATATTGAAGAGATGTGGATTTAAATAATTCGATAAACGATGTGCTGTCCATCAATAATCCAAAATTCGCAGATTACCTTCCTTCGGAGCTTGAAGTCAAAGAAACTACAGAGACAAATAATTCAGCATCCTACTTGGACTTAATGCTGTCCTATAACACTGATGGTCACATGAACACCTCACTCTACTACACACGTGACGACTTCAGTTTCAGCATCACAAACTTCCCTTTTCTGAGTAGCAACATCCCTTCATCGCCTGCGTGTTCATATCCCAATTAATACGTTATGCCAGAGCAGGTAGCAAATATACAGATTTTGTATTGATAAGATCAGATAAGCTTCTCAGTTAGTGATTCGTTTATGATCGACTAACATCGACACTGAGGAAGTTCTACGGTCGATAAGGGGAACTCGACATACACTATGATGTCCCATTGTCCAGAATGGTGAATGATATTCTGTCTTAGACCAGTTGAAGCATCCAACCACAGTATACTTGTATCTCCCGAAATGGAAGTAACTGGATGTGATATTTCTGCCGAGTTGAAGCGACAGGTGTTGCATGCAAGCAGGAGATGCTGAATCTTCCTAGGCACCTTGTATCACTCCTGATTGGGAGTTTTAATTGGGGGGTTTTTGTTTGATTTTGTTCCTGTTTAATCCTGATTTCGTATGCCTTCGCTTTGTGATTTCCTGAATACATGTAATCGATTTTGTACTGTGTATTATGATATGGTCATTGTCCATATTTGTTATCCTTACAAATTTCGATACATTGCTCATTCTAGCTACTGCTCAACTACAATTTTGTGTGGAAATCGGACGTCAGAACTCACAGCGATAAAGGAACACGTGGCAAAATATTGTGAAATTGTTCTAAAAGGGAATGATGGGATTGACAAAAAGAAATGTAGCAGAAATTTCAGGCCAATACTATAGATCTCTTCATATGACACAACGCTTCCTCTCGACAAAATTAATGATCGATTGTCAAAACTTATAAAATGGTGTTTTGATCGAGAGGGGGAATCTTATATTTATACATCTGAATGAAAGGGGTTCTTTTCCGCTGCAGAATACAAATTATACAAATTATGTAGTGACCTGTATATTGCCTCGTCCTTCAACATTTGTGTAAGATTTGATGAGGATCTCTTTTAAAATATGGATTCTCTGTAAAAACCTAAAACAGTTGGCCACGGCATGTCATGGATTTTGATGAAACTTTTTATAATCATCATACTTAATGTAAAAACAATGAAAATAAACCATATTTGTATATTTGAACCACGGTTACCATGGTTACGGGCTCCATTTATTTAACATCCTCATATATATAAGAAGTAAGACATACTGTGGCATTCTGATGCCATGGAAATCGTCGTCAAAGGTTACTTTATGAACACAAAAACTTTTCTCTGTAAGTTCAAGTCTAACAAGAATAAGTTTTTAGGGGGAGGGGATGATTAGATAGTTGTTGATATTTAGTCAAAATATGTAAAAATGAAGTAAAAATAAGGTCTATTTTTAGAGTCATTTTTTGACTGTTTTTGACTATTTTGAAGGTTGAAAACCATGATTTGGCACACGTTATAGGTATTTGATTTCACCTTAACAAAATCAATGTTCATAGCTGGAAAAAATGAAGAAATAAAATTTATGATGCAACTCACCATTTTATCATGAATACCAATCAAAAACCGTTGCTATAGCAACTTGGAATCAATATTTCTGTATACCGCATATTTAAAACATTGTTTTTCGAAATTTTTGAGTCCTATGATTATGAAGTAGCATACCTGTATACAAATCACATTTATCATTATCAGTTGACCTTCTAATCATTTCAAGGTCATTTCAAGGTCATATGTTTCAAATTTTAGACTCAAATATACACAAAAATCAGGATTTCCAATTATTTTGAATTGATTTCTCTAACTTATTCCATTAGATATTGTGATTTTAAATATTTACAGTTGAACAACCTATCAAAAGAAGTTGAGTTAATCACAGTTTTGTTCAATAGATTTCACTTCTATGTATGACATACTTTCAATAAGAGCATAACATTGAGCTTATCTTAATTTTTCTTGTAAAATATGTGACATTTATTTAGGTCTTCAGTGGATTTTGATAATTTTCATACTCATCTCAACAAATAATGCATTTATCATACTTTCACCTCTAATTGATTGTTTTACCAAAGTTCCATACCATTTACCGTTAATCATCTCTCCTTTTAGTGAAAGATCACAAAAGGACTATATATGGTTTATATAGTAAAGTGGCCCCCTTTCAGGGCAGAATCTGAAGTTTTCATGAAGTAATGAATTTGTACCAATATTTATTCTACAATGTAGGCTACTAATGAAATGATGCATATTCTTTAGTTTCCTTTCTCACTTTCATAGAATTTGGGATCCAAAAATGGTGTATTTTGCTAAATTTCTGGGAAAACGTCATTTAAGGCTCATTTTCGACAAACTTCCTATCAGGTAGTATCGAGCGGGCTTCTGTACAACTTTTATATTTTGATATGTAGTTACTTTTGTACGTCTTTAAGTGCATGCAAGAGGAAAAAGTTGTTCATGATCCCGCTCGATATTATCTCAATGAAAATAATCAAGAATTATGCTATTTTTCGTGAAAAATTGACAAGATCACCGGTTTTCATGATATTTATGCAAAATTTACAATGTCTTACAAATCGAGGGGTAGTTTTTGTAATTAGATGTAAACGTCTTCAAATTGAATAGCATCATTTAAGAACAGATAAATTGGCAACGTGGACCAGACATGCACGTTTCGGGTACTTACCCTTCATCAGTGATCCTAAATCTAAACAATGTTATATGCCAAAAAAGTATGAAAATTACTATGTCGATAAGTGTACCGAAAGATGTAGCAGGATGGTATGGGATAGGATGCTACAGAACCCACTTTTTAGAAATTTCAAGAAATTTTGATAACAGAAATTTAGAATGCGTTGAAGAAACGATCAACGATTAGATTTCTCAAAATATAGATATTTAACTTTCTAAAAATGATAACAAAATTTAATGTTGGAGAAGTCGATTTTAGGGGGCCACTTTACTATATAAACCATACATACTCCTCTAGCAATAGGAAAATAGGAAATATTTTCAATGAACTTGAGAACTGAGCAAATGACCTTGACATTTTCTCAAGGTCATGATAGCATCAAATGGTCTTTAATACATATGCATACCAAGTTTTGTAACGATATGAGGCATACATCTATAGAAATAAGCTTTTTACTTACGACAGGTATGTACACCTCCGTACCAAATGTTGCCATGGTAACCAATTTCAAAGGCATATAAACAGAAAAATCTCATTTCTACATAAATTTAATTTTCTTCGATTCCCATGAAGTCCTAGGATAACACTATGCAAGAAATTGGCAACTGTTATTCAAATCTTGTTCAACTGCTATTTTTTGCCCATGTCAAAAGTAAGTGAAATAAAGGTAAAATTAGGCCTAAATTGGCCCAAAATAGCACATTTTGAACTAGCAATTTTTCTTCTACCATAGCAACGGAACGTCAAAGAAAAAAATGGATGGTCATTTCTGAGGACAGCATATACACCTTGTACACAAGAAATATCCAAAATCTGAGACATATCATGGCCAAACATGTCTGATTTCTTAGGTTTTAACAGAGAATCCATATTAAAGCAGGTTGTAGGGATCCAAATGGGTACTAATTGTGCACCTGTTGTACATTTATGTTTATTCACGCATGAAAATGAATTCATTCAAAACTTCAAAAGCAAAAAAAAAAAAAAAAAAAAAAAAAGAAAGAAAGAAAAGAAAGAAAAACATGATGATTTGAACTTTGTTCTTCTTGGTACCTGGATAATATTCTTACTATCGACAATCCTGTTTTTGAAAAGTATAAAAAATTTTGTTTGTCCACAAGAATTGACTCTAGACAAGACAAACGTTACAAACACAGAAATACCATTTTGACCTTAATATCAAAATTGTTAATGGAGAAATTCGTATAAGAGTGAATGACCGAAGAGATAATATTGGATTCAACATAGAAAATTTTCCCTGACTTTACAGTGATGTTCCTAAATTACCGGCATATGCTTTCTTACATTTCGCAGCCCATCCGGTATGCCACATCATGTACCAATGTTTCGGATTTTATAGTAGAAATTTACAAATTACCAAGAATCTTTAAGGTCAAGGTTTTCGCTTTCGCAAACTAGTACATGTAAAGACTTTCTGGAAATTTTACAAAAATTGTCGTGAGCTTCTCTTGGAAATCGGTGACTAGATGATAATCGAAACCTGACAAGCATGTACAACAATGCCTATGTTGTTGTGTTATACTATTAAAGTAAGTATAATCGTTTTCAAACAATGCACTTTTAATATTACAAATTTAATCAGATTGCTTTTAGGCATGTCGTTTATGCCATTTCTAAAGAATGATTGGTTTATATCCTTAAAACGTAAAAGGGCAGGATTTTGACATTTCACATACAAGTACCTTGTTATCAGACCTTTAATTTGAGACCATGACCTTAGATTTAACCACTTCGACCTTGGACATTGACTGATGTTTCAACAACTTTAACCTGAGTGATATAACTTCAACTATAAGGAGTATATTTGTGATATTTCCCATGTAGATACCTTGTGATACCACCTTTCATTTGTGACAATGGCTTTTGACATCGTGACATTGACCTGGGACTTTGATCTACTTTTCCAAAAACTTTACTCAAGGATATTTCTCTTTAGCTGTAAGAGGGAGACAATTTATATTTCACGTGTCGATTCCCTGTGAATGACAGAACCTTTCATTTGAGACCATGACGTTTAACCTTGTAGCATTGACCTAAGCCTATTCTTCTAAACTCTAATTTGGATTATGTTAACGTCTTCAAATTGAATAGCATCATTTAGGAACATATAAATTGGCAACATGGACCAGACATGCACGTTTCGAGTACTTAACCCTCGTCAGTGATACTCAAATCTAAACAAGGTAATATGCCCAAAAAGGATGAAAGTTACTATGTCGAAAATGCGTACCGAAAGACGTAGCAGGATGGGTGGGATATGATGCTACAGGACCCACGTTTTAGAAATTTCAAGAAATTTTGATAACAGAAATTTTAGAATGCGTTGAAGAAACGATCAACCGAAACTGATCGAACTTGGCTACATGTGCCCTCGGGGACTCCTCCACCAGCAGTGACACTCACCAAGTGGTATAAATGTAAAAGTCTTCAAATTGAATAGCAATATTTAGGAACAGATAATTTGGCAACATGGACCAAACATTCACGTTTCGGGTACTTAACCCTCGTCAGTGATCCTCAAATCTAAAGAAGGTAATATGCCAAAAAAGTATGAAAGTTACTATGTCAAAAATGCGTACCGAAAGACGTAGCAGGATGGGTGGGAAATGATGCTACAGGACCCACGTTTTAGAAATTTCAAGAAATTTTGATAACAGAAATTTAAGAATGCGTTGAATAGACAGACGATCAACCGAAATTGATCGAACTTGGCTACATGTGCCCTCGGGGACTCCTGGTCCACCAGCAGTGACACTCGCCAAGTGGTATAAATGTAAACGTCTTCAAATTGAATAGCATCATTTAGGAACAGATAAATTGGCAACATGGACCAGACATGCACGTTTCGGGTACTTAACCCTCGTCAGTGATCCTCAAATCTCTTTGTTCTAAACTTTAACTTGGGTCATATCTCTTCAACTTTAAGGTGTTTCACTCGTAGAGATCTTGTGACAAACCCTTTCGTTTGATATTATGACCTTGACCCTTGACTGTGACTTCATGATAATAACTTTCATTGAGATCTTCAATTTTGACCTTGGCCCTTGAACGACTTTCCCAAAAGTTAAACCTATGCTAAATCTCTTCATGTATAATGGATATGTTTTGATATTTTACAAGTAGATTAATTAGGACCTTTCCTTTGTGACCTTGACGTTTGACCTTTTGATCTTGATCTTGGACTTTGACTTACTTAAAAAAATAACCTTTGTGGCTTAAACAATAAGTGATGGAGTTTTGATTCAAATATTACAGCTTTTTGCAACAAACGAACACCTTCTGAGTACTTACTTTACAGACGTCATGTCGATTCATGCGTGAAATGATATACGTAGATTGAAATATTTTTTTTTTCCAGAGAGAAGGGGTGATACAAATAAAAACACAAACACTCAAATTACAAATTTTCGGCCCCTTGACCTTTATCAAGTGTAAAAACGACGATCTATAATTAGTCGTTTTTATACTTGAAAAAGGCCAAGGAGCCGAAAATTTCTGTATTTGAGTGTTTGTGTTTTTATTTGAAATGATATCACCTATCCATAGTCTTTATATGAGTAGAACTGCTATTTCTTCATATATAATCGGCGAACCATTTCCAATCATCACTCCTATGCCATCATTGACATTGACCTTTGGATCTTCAATGATTAGGGGTAATTCTTGAGTTTCACGATGTGACATGTAATACACAATGCGTTATGATCGGGAAACAATATAAGTAATCAGAAACTTCAAACCTTGACCTTTGACCACAAAATTGTTGACTCATTGTAAAAATATCTACCGAAATTTATGACGATAGGTGTAATACATAATCCGTTTGATTCGAACTTCATTTTCAGTCATGACTTTTAATCGTCTGACTCCATAGGGATCATCCTTGATGCGGAGAAACATTTCGGGCAAATTTAATGATAATAGGTGTAATAACCATTCCGGAAACCATTTTCAGTCTTTCGTGTCCTAGCTTGATCTTTCAACTTTTGGACACAAAGTCAAAAGGGATCATCGATGAGTCATGATTAACAAGTGTATGATGTCTCACCACCCTAGCGCTTACTGTTCTTATGGTCCTAAAACTAATTATTGACGCCCGCCTGCAGGCACCTTCCCGTCTCACATCAGATTAAGAGCCGAGTTTTGAAATTCGGTTAATAAAGAAGCATGATTAAAGTTTGGTGAATTTTTAAAGAGAAAAAGATATTTGGCGAATTTGACTATGAATGAAATAACAAAAATATGTAATTTGTCTAAATTCTTAGTTATTTGCTTAAAACTTCACAAGAGAAATTTTGACAAAATTATAAAAATTAACTTATTCGTAACTTCAGCCGTTCAAAGCTATATTTATGAAATGCACAGCGTTATGCATCATTCAAAAAAAGGGAAGTATCTCCAGCTTGAACACCCTGCACTCACCAAGCGAAACAAATCCACAAGAAAGTTGAAGAAACTGACATAGCTAACATCAGACAAAAATAAAAACCGCAAAAATACAAAACAATGTGCACTAGAACATCATACAAAACAATCTAAATAGACGTACAAAAACATCAAACATAAATGACAAAACAAGGAAGGAGACCAATGTGCACCCGGCGCCGACTTTGGACGGCCATCTGTTATAAGCAAACGGTGTGGTTATCCGGATTACGTGTGAATGATTTTCATATTCATTAATTTGATTTCCTAATACAGAAGTGTTCCAACTCTTTATCCGAAAACGTGTCTGGAGCATTAAAATTGCTTTGAAATGTTCTTGCCAAAGTGATTTTCAGACAGCCAAATTCATTTCAGTAGCGCCCTCTGGTTTTATTTTTGATTTTAAATTTGAGCATTTACTTTGCAGAGAATGAACGGCTCCAAATTTCCGGCAGGGTCGATTCAATAGCAAAGCAACAACTGATGAAATATGTATACTGTGAAATAATTATATAATTACAATTAGTCTAGTCAAAATAGCCTTAATTTTAGCCTAACCTCAAAGAAATTGCAACAAAAGTGGGGTTTGTTTTGTCTCAACACGTCCTATTATATGTCGGCTAAGATATAATTAGGTTATTATTGACAAAATCGGTATCTGAAAGAAGGGAGGGGATCTCCAAGAAGACCCCGTTGCAGCACCAACAGCAAAACACCAAAAACACCCGATGCAAAAACACAAAAGAATAGCATGCTATGACACGGAAAAGAGACATACGACATATAAACATAAAGCACAAAAGACTACACATAAACCGTCGAGTCCAATGGGCAACCGGTGCCGACTTTGGACGGCCATTTCCCACGCCAGTAGCAAATGGTGAGGTTATCATGGATTACGTGCCCACAACCCTCTCACTTCTCCAATTACCCAGAGGTATCGAAGAACGTACAATTGTGGTGTAAAACAACCTCCTCACTGTTAGATGACTTCACACAAACAAGACCGCAAAACGGAGGGGCCCCAGCAACACAAATGAATATGTAAATGGATATAAGTACCATTTTTTTGGGATAAAACCTTTCAAAGAACTGGGAATATTGATTATATGAAAGACGTTATGATCCAAAAAATTGTTCTTTTGAATTGTTATTAAGTATACCAACTGACATATGATTAATGTAACAATCATAAAATCAGTAAAAACTGTGATTTTGGGGGCAAAAACTAAAGAACAAATGCTGAAAATATTGAAAACAGTCCCAGTTAACACAGAAATGTTTTTAAAATGTTTTAAAAATATTCTAAAATGGTTTGGAAAATATTTCTTTGAAATGTTTTGAAAACGTGATTTTGTTGAGTTTTAATAACATTTTAAAAACATTTGGAATAAATATTACACTGTAATGTTTGATTGACATTCTTTTTAAATATTGTCGAGAAAGCATTTCTAAAACGTATTTCAAAAACATTTTAAAAACGTTACTTGAAAGGTTCCAATAACATTTTAAAAACTTTTCTAGTAACATTTAGTCAAAATGTTTTTTAAACATTTGACTTATATGTTTTAAGCGAACATTTAGGAAATGTTTCACGAAAATGTTTTGAAAACGTGATTTTGTGGAGTTTTAATAACATTTTAAAAACATTTTGAATAAACATTTTATTGCAATGTTTAAGTGACATTCTTCGGAAATGTTTATAGAACTTGTTTCAAAAACATTTTAAAAACATTATTTTGGAAGGTTTCAATAACATTTTAAAAACTTTTCAAGTAACATATTTTCAAAATGTTTTTGAAACATTTGACTAATATGTTTTAAGCAAACATTTAGGAAATGTTTCACGAAAATGTTTTGAAAACGTGATTTTGTGGAGTTTTAATAACATTTTAAAAACATTTTGAATAAACATTTTATTGCAATGTTTAAGTGACATTCTTCGGAAATGTTTCTAGAACTTGTTTCAAAAATATTTTAAAAACATTATTTTGTAAGGTTTCAATAACATTTTAAAAACTTTTCTAGTAACATATTGTCATAATGTTTTTGAAACATTTGACTTATATGTTTTAAGCAAACATTTAGGAAATGTTTCACGAAAATGTTTTGAAAACGTGATTTTGTGGAGTTTTAATAACATAAACATTTTATTGCAATGTTTAGGTGACATTCTTCTGAAATGTTTCTGGAACTTGTTTTAAAAATATTTAAAAAAGAAACATTATTTTGTAAGGTTTCAATAACATTTCAAAAAATTCTTTTGAAACATTTTGTCAAAATGTTTTTGTAGCATTAAGCTAACCTGTTTAAAGCAAACATTCAGGAAATGTTTCACAAAAATGTTTTGAAAACGTGATTTTGTGGAGTTTTAATAACATTTTGAATAAACATATTCTGAAACCTTACAAAATTAGGTCCAACTCGATGACAGTAAATTTAGAATAAAGTTCAATGCAGTGCGTAAACACAATAACTAGGCGAGTGATATCACCGTGGCGTATCACGTGATGTGCATATAATCTCTTACAAGGGAATCCCCTTCGATTAAACAAGGTAAATACTGTCTAAATCTACTTTATATGAAACTTTTTTACGCCTATCATATGAGCATCATTATTATAAATGTGTTAGTAATCTTTTCTGGTCAAGAATAGAGGATTATTTAGAGAACACTTAAACAGAAAATTTTCTATTTTGTTTACATGTTATGATATGGTGCACGTAAATAAACAAAACTTTCTGTTCAAGTGTTCTCTGGGCATACCTCTATTCTTGACCAGAATAGATAACCATCATATAATTTATAACGATGATCGTATGATATGCCTAAAATAAATTCATATAATGTAGATTTAGACAGCATTTACCTTGTTAATCGAAGGGGATTCCAATGCAAGAGATTATTTTCATATCACGTGATACGCTACGGTGGATATACTCGGTGTGTAACAGTCCACCAGCAGTGATACCAACCTAATGGTTGAAATTGTCAATATTGAAAAATATATGTTATATAAATATGTTACAAAGACATGACTAAATGTTACAAGAATGTTATGTCTGTAACCAATGTTTTATAAATGTTATAAAAACTCCACAAAATTACGTTCTCAATACATTTTTGTGAAACATTTCCTAAATATTTGCTCAAACATATAAGTTACATAATATAAAAACATTTTGACAAAATATTACTAGAAAAGTTTTTGAAATGTTATTGAATCCTTACAAAATAATGTTTTTTTAAACATTTTTCAAACATTTTTTAGAAATGTCTCACCGAAAGCAAGAAAAAATATTGTTGAAACATTGCAATATAAATTTATTCAAAATGATCTAAGAATGTTATCAAAATTCCACAAAATCACACTTTCAAAACATTTTCGTGAAACATTTTCTAAATATTTGCTTCAAACATATAAGTTAAATGATGCAAAAACATTTTGACAAAATATTACTAGAAAAGTTTTTGAAAGGTTATTGAAACCTTACAAAATAATGTTTTTGAAATATTTTAAAACACGTTTTAGAAAAGTCTCCCCGAAAGCAATAAAAAAAAAATATTGCTGAAACATTGCCATATAAGTTTATTCAAAATGATCTAAGAATGTTATCAAAATTCCACAAAATCACATTTTCAAAACGTTTTCGTGAAACATTTCCTCAATATTTGCTTCAAACATATAATTTAAATGATACAAAAAGATTTTGACAAAATATTACCAGAAAATTTTTTGAAATGATATTGAAACCTTACAAAATTATGTTTTTGAAATATTTTTCAAACACGTTTTAGTAATGTCTCCCAAAAAGCAATAAAAAAATATTGCTGAAACATTGCAATATAATGTTTATTCAAAATGATCTAAGAATGTTATCAAAACTCCACAAAATCACATTTTCAAAACATTTTCGTGAAACGTTTTCTAAATATTTGCTTAAAACATATAAATTAAATGTTACAAACACATTTTGACAAAATGTTTCAAAAGAAGTTTTAAAAATGTTATTGAAACCTTACAAAATAATATTTCAAAATATTTTTCAAACACGTTCTAGAAATGTTTCCTCTTAAACAGTATAACAGAATCTCACTGAAACATTTCAATATAATGTTTATTCAAATTAGAAAATATGTTATTAACACTCAACAAAATCACATTTTCAAAACATTTTTGTGAAACATATCCTAAATATTTGCTTAAAACATATAAACTAACTGTTACAAAACATTTTGACCAATACGTAAATTTGACTTCAGAGTGGCACCAAAATTAACAACACTTCTAAAGTGTTCCACTCTGAATTCAAATTTCTACGCGTTTTTGACGTCTTTTCGGGCGTAGTCAGAAATGTCCATTTTTGAATTTTCTTTATATAACTCAATATATGTATGATTTTAGACACTCATTTACTGTATATTTGGCATATTCCAGTTACTAAATGCTTTTAGCTGTATTTAAGACTGACTTTTCAACTGATAGTATGTTTATAATTTGTTTTCAAATGTAAAAAGAAAGGGGGGATTTTCAGCTTCAAACAATTTTAAAAACACTTTCAGATTTTCATGAAACTTGGTAGGTATGAGGTGATCATGGTCCCTAACAAGTGTTGCTATTTTGTCTGTCAACAGAAAGGAAGGGGATCTCTAACAACACCCGGTTGCAATACCAACAGCAAATTACAAAACACCCATTGCATAAACACAAAGATGCAGAGAAAACAAAGGAGGGGATCTCCAACAACACCAGGTTGTAGCACCCACAGCAAAACCCCAAAACACCCAATGCAAAAACACAAACAGACAAGCACGGAAAGAGACACATAAGGGACAAGGAAGGTCAACACACAACACAGAAACATCAAACACAAAGGACTACACATAAACCAACGAGACCAATGGGCAACCGATGCCGACTTAGGACGGCCATCTGCCACGGAAAAAGCAGAAGGTATGGTTATCCTGGATTACGTGCGTACAACCCTCCCACTTTTCCGATTACCCAGAGGTCTCGAAGAACGTACAGTTGTGGTGTAAAACAACCTCCTCACTGTCAGATGACCACACACAAACAAGACCGCAAAACGCAGGGGCCCAAGCAACACAGATGAATATGTAAATGGATATAAAAAGAGGTCGTACGTAAAACAATCCGTGCTCTGCCGCCACGAGCTCATGTATGTTATCACCCGAGGAGTCTGACTGACATTCAGAGAGGACAGGTGGTCGGGGGCCTATTATGATTATACATAAACCAACGAGACCAATAGACAATCTGTGCAGACTTAGGACGGCCATCTGCCACGTCAGTAGCAGATTGTGTAGTTATCCATATTACGTGCGCACAACCCTCCCACTTTCCCGATTATCCACAAGTATCGAAGAACGTACAACTGTGGTGTAAAATAATCTCCTGACTGTAAGATGAACATAGAAACAGACAGCATGACGCAGGGACCAAGAAACACACAGATGGATATGTAAATGGATGTAAAAACAGAATGCGTACGGAATACAGTCTGTGCTTTGCCGGCTGTAGCGGGCTAATGCATGTTATCACCCGAGAAATCTGACTGAGATTCAGAGAGAACAGGTGCTCGGGGCCCTGTCTACCTTAAAGAGGTTTGGAAAGGGACTGTCATGGCGTCCTCTCGTCACAGTCAGTTCGAGCGCAATTCTAAAGAATGCACTTGTACAAGGATGTAGATTTAGTCCATCTGGTAACAGAAGGGTATTTATTCACGGTATAAAAAGTGTTTGATTATTCTAACAGAATTTCAATGGTTTACCTTCGATCCTTCAACAGGGGGCGCCACCTTAGGCAAAAATAAAACATGGGGGTACCCTCCTTTGACAAACATTTCTTCAGAAGCGAAGCATAAATCTACAAATTCAACGGATCAGGATGATCTCGATAGATGTCTTAATAAGTGTCGTTATGTTTTGGTTCCACCTCGAAGTCAAGATTTTGACAAACTTCTTTTCGTTTAATGTTTACTGATATGCTTATATTTAGGTGAACGATCGTGACCCTCTAGGGCCTCTTGTTTTGATTATATACATATCATTAGTAAGATAGTATGGGTAATTGTCATTACTTTAAATCTGAGCGTTAGAAGACAAATAACACAAAGTCGAAAAATAAAATTTAACGTATGAATCTATTATTTTTCAACAATGTTTTAGGAAACTCCTGAAAATGTTGATCAAAATGTGTTTTCAGAATAAATGAGAAACCTTAAACAGCATCAACTCTCAAAGACTCTCAAAAAACCCTAATTCAATTTCAAGTAAGTTTATTCGCAAGAATATGAAATGAAACATGATAAGGAAAATACAAAGTACACACACATACTCCGGAAGGTAAATCATATAAACAAAATCTAAACTAATACGTCTGTTTCTACATCACAATTCAATGCTAATTAACAAAAATGTTGACGTCTGTAGGCCTCCGTATAAAGGATATATCAAGATAATTCGATGCGTGTCCTTAAATGTTCATTATACTGGACTTCAAATGTCATAATTCAAACGGGCCATCATATATAACTTGTAGAAGGTGGCAGAACAAGACATCAAAGGACAAGAGATCACACTTTGGTCACCTATAACAATATTGAAATACTAAATTAAAAAAAATGAGTGTTCGTATATCATATATATGTACGTACTTATTTCATTCTGCATGTAAATTGTTATCTATTATAGAAATAACTGCAGAAATATCAAATATTGTATATATTCATTCATAAAGTGATCAAAGTAACATAAAACAATAAAAATGTAAACATAGTAATTATGCATGTAACTCACCGTTATGGACGTACAAAAAGAGCTTATATCTTATAGCTGCTCATTTTGGCTTTTCACACAGGGATCCGATAACCATATAGAACTTTCGTATCCAAACAAAACTAATTATTTTACTTCCACACAAGAATATACCTGAATAACTACATATCGAAATCAACACATGTGCAACGTAGGCTATCCCGACCCGGTCTATACTCAGTACCTATAGAGAGTTATAAACAGAGCTTCACGGACAATGACCACACATTACCTTTACATAGGTAATGATTCTAACATTTTGCAATAATGTTTTAAGAATATCTTTAAAATATTATGAATTAAATGTTGAGGGTACCTTTATTCAAAACATTGTTCTAAAATGTTTCTATAATGTTGCAAAAGTGTTTTCAAATTCAACATGTTTAATTCGTTTTGATGATATAACATATCACTATCAATATATTTGAAACATTGCGTAAATGGTATGGCTTCAAATCCAGACTTAGAAAGACAAATTACAAAAAGTATTCAAAAAAGTTTCATAAAGTATGATTCTAGCATTTTGCCAAAATGTCTTAATCATATCTTTAAAATGTTATAGATTTAATGTCGGTGGAACTTTTGTTCAAAACATTATTATAAAATGTTATATAATGTTCTTAAAATGTTTCCAAATTCAACATGTTTTATTTCATTTTGATGATATAACATATCACTATTAAGATATAGGAAACGTATGCGTAAATGTTATGACTTAAGATCAAGACGTCAGGAGACAAATTACAAAAAAGGACAAAGAAGTTATATATCGTATAATTCTAACATTTTGCTACAATGTTTTAGGAATATCCTTAAAATATTATACATTTAATGTTGAGGGCACTTTTGTTCAAAACATTATTCTAAAATGTTCTTATAATGTTGTAAAAATGTTTCCAAATTCAACATGTTTTAATTCTTTTTGATGAATTAACATATCACTATTAAGATATTTGAAACATATGCGTAAATGTTATGACTTCCAATCTGGACGTCAGAAGGCGAATTTACAAAAGTCGTAAAAACGTTTCATAACGTACGATTCTATCAGTTTGTTACAATGTTTTAAGAATATCATTAAAATGTGATAGATATAATGTTGATGGTACTTTTGTTCGAAATATTATTCTAAAATGTTCTTATAATGTTGTAAAAATGTTTCAAAGTGCAACATGTTTTAATTCTTTTTGATGATATAACATATCACTATTAAGAGATTTGAAACATGTGCGTAAATGTTATGACTTCCAATCTAGACGTCAGGAGACAAATTACAAAATGTCGACAAAAAAGTTATATAACGTATGATTCTAACAATTTGCTACAACGTTTTAGGAATGTCCTTAAAATGTTATAGATTTAATGTTGATGGTTCGTATGTTCAAAACATTATTCTTAAATGTTTTTAAAAATGTTGTAAAAATGTTTCCAAATACAACAATTTAAAATAATTTTTGTTGATATAACATATCACTTTTAAGATATTTGAAACATATGCGTAATTGGTATGACTTCCAATTTAGACGTCTGGAGACAAATTACCAAAACTCGTCAAAAATGTCATATAAAGTATGATTCTAACATTTTGCTACAATGTTTTAGGAATGTCCTTAAAATGTCATAGATTTAATGTTGATGGTGCGTGTGTTCAAAACATTATTATAAAGTTGTTTTAAAATGTTTAAAAACGTTTCCAAATTCAACATGTTTTAATTGTTTTTGATGATATAACATATCACTTTTAAGATATTTCAAATATATTTGTAAATGTTATGACATCCATTCTAGACGCCAGGAGACAAATTACAAAAAAGCGACAAAGAAGTTTTATAACGTTTTAGGAATGTCATTAAAATGTTATAGATTTAATGTTGATGGTGCTCGTGTTCAAAACATTATTCTAAAATGTTTTTAAAATGTTGTAAAAATGTTTCCAAATTCGACATGTTTGAATTCTTTTTGATGATATAACATATCACTATTAAGATATTTGAAACATGCGAAAATGTTATGACTTACAATCTAGATGTCAGGAGACAAATTACAAAAAGTCGACAAAAAAGTTTTAAAAGGTATGATTCTAACATTTTGCTACAACGTTTTCAGAATATCCTAAAACTGTTTTAGATTTAATATTGATGGTACTTTTGTTCAAAATATTATTCTAAAATGTTTTGATAATGTTGTAAAAATGTTTCCAAATACAACGATTTTAAATTTTTTTTGATGATATAACATATCACTATTAAGATATTTGATACATATGCGTAAATGTTATGACTTACAATTTAGATGTCAGGAGACAAATTACAAAAAGTAGACAAAAAAGTTTTATAACGTATGATTCTAACATTTTGCGACAACGTTTCAGGAATGTCCTTAAAATGTTTTAGATTTGATGTTGAGCATACTTTTAGTCAAAACATTATTCTAAAACATTTTGATAATGTTACAAAAATGTTTCCTAAGCTAACTCGTTTTAACTTTTGTAAGGATATAACACAATATTAACAAAACATTTTTGAAATGTTTTGTCTTTAGTCTAGAATGTTTAAAGAATGTTTTGAAAACATTTTGATAAGAATGTTTAAAGGAAACCCAAATACGATCTTTTTGAAATGTTTCAAAAATGTTTTGTGCTACCTGGGCAAGCTAATAGATTTTTTCATAAAAATGTCTTTTACTTTTTGTTAATTTATTGAAAAGTGTACATGCTCACATAGTCATAACATCAAGAACACGTTTATAAAATCAAATTTACCATTGATAGTGAAAGAGCAAAATTTAAACTACAAGAATAGTTAAAATACGTCCATTATTGAAGATTGAACGTATTGTATATAGCAAAATCTGCTTATTGAGAGTCCACTGTGCATTTACAATGGAAATTCTAGTTTTAGAAGACTTTTTATTTAATATATGTTTATTTTAGTGGCGTACTTGCCATGGGTTGGTGACCAATAAGTGAATGTTATTCATGATACAAGTGAGGGGGAGGGGGGGGGGCGAATGATGCCACTGACAGGTGAAGGTGGTTTTTGTTTGACACAAGGCTAAACCCCAAAACTCCCCTTTAAAACGCCCCTTAAGATTCTTTTTCTAAAGAGTAATGAATCATAGATCTATCAATAGTGACCAAGGAATATATGTTGAAAAGAGAGCAGGATCACGGACAAAGAAAGGTCATACATAATAGACGCTGTATTTGAATAAGTGTATATCACTTTAAATTATCAATGAAATATCATATCCATGGTACTTGCGCGAATTTAGATTTTTTTCAAAAGGGGCGATGTGACATCTTACCCAATTACACGTACGTGAGGGATGGGGATGAGACGTTCAATGTTCAATTCGTGGCGAATCGGGACGCAAAATGTTCGATGAACCATGAACCTACGACTCCAATACGGATTACTACGGTTTGCAACGGGTTGATACGAATCGAGTACGGATAGTGGAGGATTGCTATTGATATCGTCCGAAACATTGCTACGGATGGCTACGAAACGCGCACGGATAGGTACGGATTACTAGTAAAATAATTGAAAATTTTGGGTGTTTTAGTAAATAAGGATGGTTTAAAAACAAATAGGAAATTGAAACCAGTCCTACCAATCCGTACTGAAGTCGTAGCTATCCTTGCGCGAATCGTGGCTATCCGTACCCTAGTCATGGTAATCCTTAGCAATCCGTACCTATCCGTACGCGTGTCGTAGCAATCCATGTCTTTTCGTAGGCGTATCGTAGCAATCCGTACCAATGTCGGGACGATATCCGTAGCGATCCTCAGCTATCCGTACTCGATTCGTATCAACCTGTAGCAATCTGTACTGGAGTCGTAGGTTCATGGTTCATCGAACATTTTGCGTCCCGACTCGCCACGGATATATCTTATTTTGGAGTCAGCGAAGTCGTGGTTCGATCCCTGGAAGTGTGAAGGGGGCCTTAGGAAGAGGTTTTATAACAGAAAAGCTATTCCGTCCGCCACATATTAACCTTCAAGGGTACGGTACTTTTGTTTTGATAAAATTGTCATCATGTGAACCCCCGAGCTTCCCCGTTGATTACACATAATGAATATACATGTATACATAGATCACAAATATTATGAATATAATTTCCAATATTAAACCAAATGGCAAGACTGAGAAAATAATGAAATGATTTTAACAAAAATCGATAAATTGAAAATTAAAATCTTACACAAATATATACCTCATGATCACGGATAAATTAATGAACAGATTTAGGTATGGTTTTTTTTCACAAATAAAGACATAAAAGAATGAGATAAATAAATAAATGAATAAATAGATAAATAAATAAATGAATAAGTTATTAAATTAATAAATGAATAAAAAGGGAAGAAATCGCCCAAATTTATGTACAAAATTAACTGTAAGATTTTCCTCAATTTTCAAAAAATTATTGTCAAATCCAAGCGTTTTACATAGGCTCCAATTATTGTGTATCTTCAATCATTCTGTTTGTTTTGAATTAATTGTGTGAATCGTTATTTATCAATTGATTAAACACTTTGTATTTGTTCGTATGTTATCCTTCATTTACTTTAATTCAGTTTTCACTTTTGGTAACTTTGTTTGCGCCTTAATTACTTTTCATAAACTATATATCTATTGTACCGTGATCGTCACGAAGTGAGAGATGTGAGAGAGGAATATAAGTGGTGAAGCACTTGTTTTCCAAACTCTTGTGTTGTTGCACTGTCATTGTCACCAAGTTTGTCTGGAATAAATACAGTTTAAACTAAAATATCGCATGTATATATCGTTTTTCGCCTCAGTGTCATTGACCAATATATTCAGCCCCTTCCCCCGGTCACCTTTCTTCCCTTTTCAGACGTTACCGCTGAGTAGTTTTTCATATGTATTCACCTCGCCCGCAATAGTTTTCATACCTTAATTATGGTATGTTTTCTATAACTTTTTGATAAGTTACAGGGTCATTTATTTCGAAAATAAAACAACAGCAGTGAACAGTATTGGCAGGAAGGACAACTCTTGCTAGCAAATGACGTGATGAAGCAGAGGAAATTCATACAAGCACGATTGATTTTTCTTTAAAATCATTATCTTACATAAAGCAACCTGTCAGGTTTAGTGCATCAGTAATCGGATAATAAGTCAACGCAGCACCGGACATGTCATGTTCAGTGTAAACGGCGATATTTAACGGTGTTCTACTTTTAGATTCTAATTAATTTGTTTATTTTCTAATTTTGAGGCACATGTACGGGGTAGATTTTTAAAGAAAGTTCTTGGAACATCTTACTTTGATACATAAAACCCATGGAAACTAAAACTTGCTTTGTTGCAATTTCTTTTAGGTTTAAGTTTTTTTTTGACTAGGCTAAATCTAATCTTGAAATATGAGCATTTGAAAGTTAAGGTGTTCACAATTTATCTCCGGGTAATGGTTTATGAGCTTGCTTTTTTCACATGAAATCAATCTTTATATCATGTTTTCGTTATGCTCTGTGTTTTTGTCTCTTAGGTGTTCAAATTAATCTCCGGGTTATGGTTTATGAGCTTACATTTTCACAAAAAACATTTTCCATATCATGTCTTCTTTATGTTCCGTTATTTCGAAATAAGACAGCGCTAAAAATACGACAAGTTCTTAAAACTTTCAATAAAAATCTGCAGGAAAACGTAAATCTATATGAGTTATTCTTAGAATATGAAACAAATGCTCAACTGACGATGTCACGGATTAAAGTACAATTCTATTTAAGTTAGTCATACTTTACATTAAGTTGGCTTGTGAAGCGTTATTATTCTAAAGAAAAACGAAACATGAATAGTGAGCACTCCTTTTACAAACGATGTTTCTGTACTGCCATAAAACAGATTAAAGTGATGCCAAAGACACATGCTTTTTTCCCAACCACAATCATTGAAAAATCTTTACTTCAAACTTTCATATTTGAATTATCAAGAGTCAATACAATGATTTTCATTTTCCTAATTTATTCATTGATTAGTATCACAAGAAATCAATACTTCCAATCCCATAGTAATACATTTCTTTTTTATTTCAATATCTATACCTGTTATGAAATTATGAATCATTATGATATACATGATTTTAAAGTCTTTTTAAAAACGCAATGTTTTAAAAGTCAGAAACGTCATGAATGCAATGTAATCCAGTCATCAAACATTTTCTGGCCTACGCTCAATATTTCGTTCGATAGATTCCTTGAACTCTCTGTGAAAGCCTCCAAATACTTAAGGCTGCATTGAAGGTCTCGAAGCGATGTTTTCGCTCTCGGTTTTGATCCCATGCGAAAATGACAAAGGAACATGAGGAAATGTGAAAACACAAACGGAGATAATGCCTCTTCTGGTCAGCAATCCTTTCAGTTGCTTTCTCCTGTCAAATTTAGCAGGCATTTTCTGTAGTTCAAACATACTGACGAAGCGATATGTTTTCGGACCCCGTGAAGGGATAATCAGCAAATCTCCACCAACCTTTTTGTACTGCCGGAATGATCGGGAGGTTCTGAAGTCGTCACTAACAAAAAACTCCCATCTGTATGTGGTATTTGGATCCTCAAGCTTGATCAATACTTTCTGTAGGAGGCGAATTGAATCTTCATAACGCATGCGCATAAAAAGATGATACGCAAGGTAAAGATAACCTCTCACGCAATATGGCGCGGACATCTTTAACAATTTTATAAGTTCTTTTTCTTTTCTGTAGTTCTTGTTTGCACTTGTTAGGCCAATAGAAGAAAGTACCTCTAAGCACGATTCATTTACTTCTGTTAATTGCCATATAGTGTACAATGCAGTGGCATATTCGCAATGCGGCTGATTTGCCAATCGTCGTTTCAAGCTCAAACAATTATCTCCCATTTGAATGAGCTCGCCTAATCTCAAATTAACCATCAAATGAATCATGATGGCCGACTTTGTATTCCGACCAGGTACAATTTTGTCTCTGCTTGAAGGATCTTCTCCCGATAAGTCTATTATTGACGAAAGGGATGGTACTCTTTGGAAAATATCAAACCCATCTCCATACAACTTGGCCATACTATCTAGTAACATCCTTCTGTTACTTCCATGAATCTTTGAACGGAACATATTATTTTCTGGAACGAAGAAATTCGGACAGTATCCAGCGTCTACCCAGTTCAAAATTCGTCGAAAACACCTCCAAAAGCAATGTAGTAGATTCGACGGATCCCAAACTCTCCTACTACTCTCGATTTCCCAGAATACGGCTGTTTTCAGAAAGTAAGAGCATAAGAGACCTTTGATGTTACTATCAGCGTCAATAACTTCCTTCAATGTCAGCTTCAGCAATGCGTACGTCAAGAATTGAGAATGGTTCATGGACCGGACCAGCAAATTCTCAGCAATAGAGAACGACAATCTCCATTGTATTGACCCCAATGGGGATAATGGAAAACCTATAGGGACATATAAGACTCCATTTTTAAGTATTTCTAGTAAAACATTATTTGAAGGCCATCCTCTCTTAGCGAGGCGATGGATACATCCTCCGGCTAGTGTCGGCCATGTATCTTGCTTGAGAACAAAGGCGAAGTCATTGTCTTCTTCTGTTTCCAATTCAAGAGAAAGACATGGCCCATGTAAGAAACTTGTGACTCTCATGAATTTTAAGATACTTCGGAAGTGTTCTAACAACTTGCTACTGGAAAGATAGTACCCTCCTTCGTGATATTCGGATATAAGCGTCCAAGGCTGTGTTAGCTCAGAAAGTACTTTCACCCTAACGAATCCTGGGTCATTAGTGTCATCTTCAATTTGAAAATGAAGTTCGTTACTGCCTGTTGCATCATCGGACCCATTCATTTTTAATAATTTTTCAATCATAAGCATAAGGTCAAAATCAGAGCTTTCAAAGTCAAACCCCTCAGATCGACTTCCACTGACTACAATTTTCTGTATTTTGATGAATTTGGTCAACACACCAATATAGTTGAAGATGGATTCCAAAAACGGTTTAGAATATTTGGCAGTCAAAGTTCCTACACTTCTAGCGAATGTGGATGGAGAATCGAGAACGCCCGAAGTAATATTTGTTAGCAAGTCTGTATATACACAGCTTAATATGTCCCTCACTAGTCGCTCAACATTCACATTATCTTCAGTTCCAACTGCATTCCTGGTTGCATAATACAGACACCTTGAAATTGAACTCAAGAATCTTTCTTGCTCCATTTCCTGCATAAATGAAATAAAGAGTTATACATTTGTTTTCAGTATCCTTTCCCTAAAGATATGATGACGTTTCTTATACAGAAAATGAATTAGAATTAGCGCTACGAACCCGAAGTCTCTCTCGATTTGGATTATTGTTTCTAAAATCTAAGGTAATGAATAATGCAAAGGACAGATATTAATATCCCATGGAAACATTTAGTGACAGAACAAAGTGTGTCATGGAAAGTTGAAATATTATTTTAATGGAACTTCCATAATGCCTTCTTGGAATTAATGTTTTCCATGAATATGACAATCTCTTAAGGTTTTGTCAACAGGTGTTTATTTCTGTCCTCAACATAAATATCCTCTGTTTGTTTTTATATAATATTGAAGCGTTTAACAACAGAAATCCGACAGATATCAGTACACAAAAAAAGATTGCCTTAAGCCCCTTTCTCATAAGACGTACGGCGCTCCGCGATCGACTTTTCGAAAAAAAAAATCACTGGGTTTCTTGTGGTTGTCGTACGATTTATTTTGTTCGCAAGCTCGTCGCAGACTGAGATCTCAGCTTGCACATTATCCTTGCTATTTCTAGACAAATTTCTTAGACGCTACTGTGCTCTTGACAACATAAATATCCTCTGTTTGTTTTTCATCTAATATTGAAGCGTTTTAAAACAGAAATCCGACAGATATAATTAGAAAAAAAGTTGCCTTAGAGAATTCAAAATCGAAAATTGCCCATAATACATTGTTTAGATTGAGGACTGACGAGGGTTAAGTACCCGAAACGTGCATGTCTAGTCCATGCTGCAAATTTATCTGTTCTAAATTTATGCTATTGAACTTGAAGTCGTTAAACTTTCGCATAATTGGATTTCTATCATGAGACGAACACTTATTAAACTCTTACAGAGAAAATAGATTCAACAACAGCATCCTTTCATTACCATCCACGATTCAAGAAAGAAGCATGGAACGAAATGTATTTTCCGAGAAGACTGTTCAATTCCAAATTTGATAAATTAATCTCGTGACATGAATAAGACATTGTGCGGCAGCGAAAACGACAACAAAAGCATTCAATGCAATTCTAAGTAAACAATGGTGCAATTATTCTTTCGTCCGTGATACAAACTAGCTTTTGAATACAATAGCGAGTTTTCTTTTTTAAAGCTGTTTCATTAAGCACATAAAAAGAAAGGAAAAAACTCTAAATAAAAGTATGTTAAATAAGAACTTACAATTTGATGTGCATTCCAAAATTTGTCTTAATACAATTGCAAATGATATTCACATAGTTCTTACCATCGTGCTCTTTCTTTTAAATACGCATCAGCAAATGGAATTTTCCTTGAATAGCGACAGAATAAACAAGGAAGATGAAAAACAATCTTAAGTATCTTTTCCAGTTTGACTCGATAAATATATGCTTTCTCATAGAAAACGGAAATTACGACTTGTTCCTTGTAATTAAATTAGAAATCATAATTCAGAATTAAATAGTGGAAATATAAAGGCAACTTTGGCATTCCGAATACTTATCACTTGCGAATCACTTCCTAATGTAAAGGTATATAATTCTTAGGTTAAAAAACAGTTTCTTATTTCTGAATAAATCAAATATAATCCACCACCAGCGATATTCACTCGTCAATTTCGAATCAATGCCGAATATGGTTATTCATTGGCTTACAAAAGTGGAGTAGTGCTAAACATTTACTGGTACAGCCATGTTTCAAAATTAGAATACATGAGACAAGTAATTAGAATTTTTAGAACTACATGTACATCATTTACTGGACTGGAGAGAGAAAGTTTAAAGGTACGTGAGGATGCCCTTAGAGTATGAACCTACACATACCCTTTCACTGTACACATGTTGTGCTTGCAGGCTTGTTTCTGACCACGATTCCTGTAGAGGCTGTAGAAGACTTATTTTAGAAATTAATGATGTTCTTGATTGATTAATGAAGTATCCTCCGCCCTATGACACGATATTTGTATCTCCTGTTCCCATTTTTTGAAAAAAAGGGTATTGCAAATAATATTGGCCAGTCTGATTTTGAGTTTTTGACGTGGAATGGTTGTGTAGAGCGTGGAGAAGTCTAAAGATTTAATGCTGGTAAATTGGTGGCTTTTAAATTTTCCAAATGTTCCTTAGAATTCTTTAAGATCCACATCTGATTGATTCCACGTCTGGAATATGTTGTCTCGCAGTATGCTTGAAGACCTTGCTTGATGCGAGTTAATATTTCCGTATGCAAAATGAGAGAGGTTTTTAACTCATTTGTGGAAAACCTGGACGAACCGGCAATGTATCGGTGTTTGTAAGGACTTTAGCGCATTTTTGAAATCCAGTAGATATAAGGTAGTTAAAAAATATGTTGGCCATACCTTATGTTTTCTTCGTTCACTAGTTGTTAGAAAATAGATTATTTGACCAGCTCTGCTTTGGAAGAAAATAATCTGACAAAAGAAATGTCAGCCCCCACTTCAGAACCCTGTCGGGGATCCGATCGGTGGTTTTCAATTATTTATTTGTTTACACATACAGATTACATGAATTCACCCGTTTTGTTTTCAGGCATATCCATAATTTTCAATTACATATACAGTCATTTCGCAATGTAAAATTTCATAAATGAATGTCAAGAAATTCAATATAGAATTTACCTACCCTCTCTCTCTCTCTCTCTCTCTCTCTCTCTCTCTCTCTCTCTCTCTCTCTCTCTCTCTCTCTCTCTCTCTCTCTTTTTTTTTAAATCCATTTCTAATTCGCCTTTACCTTTTTACATTTGATATGTACATGAGTTAAAGAAGATCCTGACGATAATATCAAATGCACTCACAATACAAAATTGAGCTATCGACGGACCCCTAGCAAGCTAGAGGTGAGGCCAGGTGCCCAGGAGGAATAAGCATCGCCTGTTTGGCTAGCCGCACCAAACGTCGATATCCACGCACGAAAATGAAAACAACATCTAAAATACTAGCACTCTCTGAGGTTTACATTACTAGTAGATTCCCCATGTTAAACGCCCGTTAGGCAACTGGAATTATATTCCAATAACTTGGGTTGCTATTGTGACGTCACGTTCAGGTTTTGCAAGTAGAGAGAATTTACCAACGTAAGAATACATTTGACGCTGTTACAGGCAAAATGTACGACGCACATGCAAATAAAGATGACAGATAATTAGAATAAATGTAAATATAAGTAATAACTGTCTTACTTTTGGTGTTCATGGGTGTATAATTCTGGTTGGACACGTGCAAATTATCCGAGAATCCCTTCTCGATTCACGGAATTTGCACGTGACCAACCAGAATTATACACCCATGAACACCAAAAGTAAGACAGTCATTTCTTAAGTCGAAAGTACTATGGCGGTAAAAATATTCAAAACACTTAATGTCAAACCCCTCGCGGGGAACTTTTTTACGAGCTCCGCAAGGAGCATATTTGAATAGCAACATGTTTGAATAGCAACGTATGAACGTATTTTTGAACATGTTTAAATGTTCAAGTAGTTCAGCTGGCAAAATTAATTAAATCCTTCAAAACCAGATTTGGGCACCTGGTCTCACTCCCATATCGGGAGTTCGCTTCTTTTCATATGGTGGAGGTTTTGTTTGCTTGCTTGGGTTCCTGTTTTATCCTGATTTTGTATGCCTTCGGTTTCTGATTTTCTGAAAAGAAGGGAGGAGATCTCCAACAAGACCCCGTTGCAGCATCAACAGTAAAACACCAAAACACCCGATGCAAAAACACAAAAGACGAGTACAGCACGAGACGGAAAAGAGACACACGACATGTAAACATCAAACACAAAAGACTACACATAAACCGACGAGACCAATGGGTAACCGGTGCCGACTTTGGACAGTCATATCTGTCACGCAAGTAGCAAATGGTGTGGTTATCCTGGATAAGTGCGCACAACCCTCTCACTTCTCCAATCACCCTGAGGTCTCGAAGAACGTACAATTGTGGTGTAAAACAACCTCCTCACTGTAAGATGACATCACACAAACAAGACCGCGAAACGCAGAGGCCCCATAGACACAGATGAATATGTAAATGGATATAAAAAGAGGACATGCGTAATACAGTCCGTGCTCTGCCGGCTGTAGCGAGCTCATGTATGTAATCACCCGAGGAGTCCGACTGACATTCAGAGAGGACAGGTGGTCGGGGCCCTGTCTTCTCTAAAGAGGTTTGGACAGGGCCCGTCATGGAGTCCCGTCGTCACAGTCAGTCAGAGTGCAAGTCTCAAGGATGCGCTTGTACAAGACTGTAGATTGGTCAAGTACCAAGCCTAGTGTCCGTCTGGTGACATTAGGATCATACCCACGGTATAAAAGGCGTTTGATGATTCTGACGCATTTTCGATGGTTATGCTGCCTACCTTTGATCCTTTTTATTTTGTTTATCATATCACCATAAAAGACAGGTTGTGTAATACCCATAGTAATGTACTCTGTTGCATGTATTGATCCGAATTTTAAAAGAAGTTGACTGTAATTTTTGTAAAATTTCCAGAAAGTCTTAACTAGTTTTTGAAAGCGGAAACCTTGACCTAAAAGTTTTTTGGTAATTTGTAAATTTCTACTGTGAAAATCCAAAATATCAGTACATGCTCTAGCGTACCGGATGAGCTGTGATATGTAAATGCCGTATGACGGTAATCTTGGAACATCACCGTCAAGCCAAGGGAAATTTACAATGTTGAATCCAAAATCATTCCTTTTGTCATATACACTTGTATGAATCTTTCCGTTTACAATTTTGATATTTAGGTCCAAAAAGGGTGTTTCTGTATTTGAAAGGTTTGCCTTGTTAAGGGTTAATTCTTGTGGATAAATTTCATTCTTATATAATTCAAAAGCAGGATTGTCAATGGTTAGAATGTCATCCAGATACCTAGAAATATTATTGAAACATTTCAGCTCATCAAATTTTCTTTGCTTTTGAAGATTTTGGATAAATTCTTTTTCATAAGTGTATAAAAATAAATCTGCAACAAGAGGCGCACAGTTAGTACCCATAGGAATTCCTACAACCTGCTTGTATAGATCCTCACCAAATCTAACATAAATATTGTCCAAGAGGAAGGACAAGGCATTGCACAGGTCACTACATGTCCATGATTTGTATGATTTGTAGTCTGTCGAGGAAAAGAAACCCTTCGATTCAGATGTACAAATGTAAGTTTTTAGCTCTCGATCAAAACACCATTTAATGAGATTAGATAATCGATCATTAATTTTGTCATGAGGAAGTGTGGTGTACATATTAGAGAAGACGTATGAAGAAATCGTATTGGCTTGGAAATTTCCAGATTTCATTTTTTCAATCATATCCTCTGAATTCTTAATAGACCAAAACAAATTTACATCGTTCCTGTTTAGAACCGTTTCACAATATCTAGTTATGTGTTCTTTAATAGCAGTAAGTGCTGACGTCAGATTTCTAGACAAAATTGTAGTGGAGCTCTTACTAGAATTAGCAATAAATCGAAATTTGTAAGGAGACTTGTGCAGTTTCGGTATGCAATATAGTGTTGGGAGATCCAATTTAGAAATAGAGATATTGAATGAAGACAGTTCACTGTTATGCTTGCCTAAAATGTTAGATGCACTTTCATTGCTTTTGATATATGTATTTGTAGACGAAAGTTCCGAAATCAAAGTTGATATGTAGTAACGTTTTCAAATGATAATGGTGTTGTTGGCTGCTTTATCAGCTGGTGCAAAGACATATTTTTCATGTAATTTACTTAGTTTTGATTTGAAATATCTTTCTGATTTGGAACGTGGATTTTGAAAAAGATGAGGGTTTTTATGGAAGTTATCTATTCGAATATCCGTTATATCTAAAATGAGGTTTTTCCAGTCATTCAGAGCATGCGGTTCGACTCCTTCTGATTTACACCATCTTTTCGTATAATTATCTAAGGCTTCCGTAAGCACTTCACGGCATTTGACAATATCTATCTTGGATGGGATTCTATACTTAGGTCCTTTTTAAAGAAGACCACGGAGCTGTCTGTCTTGGATAATTGAAAAGTCACCTGTAACAACATGGCCAGCTGGTTTGTAGAGATATTTAGAAGTTACACATTCTCAAGAAGCAGGACACGATTCAAGTATGTCAGGATCCGTTGTAACTTTATTATAGTTAAAAACAAAGTTTCGAATAAGTTTCTTGTACTTATAACAAATAAGAGGTGGCTCTAAATATTCAAAATATTGAGGAATGGTTCTTTGTACGCGATGATCCCGAAAAATATTAGAGATGTTTAGAAGATCAAAACCTTTGTTAATAAACGGGATTTTTATGAATCGTCTTTTCGGTGAGGTGTTTTTCACAATAGGATAAAGTTTATACTGTGCGAATGAGACAATGATATTAAGTCTGAATCAGTCAGTGTTTCTTAAGAATGCAACCTCTGCTTCATCCAAGATAGATTTCAAGTGTATAACTGGTATTGACGACAGAGCATTTAACAGCTCATGTCTTCCGCCATTGCGTGCTATAGTAAGTAAATCGTTGAGAGAGCGGTATATTCTGGATCGTTTTCTTTTTTGTTTGTTTCGTCTTTTCCCGTGTGACCTGTATTTCCTTTTAGTGTTTGGGCGAATTGAAAAGATGTTGATATTGGTAGAAGCTGAGGAAATGTTTCCTTGTCCATAAATTTGATCGTTTAAACCAAGAGGGTACGCAGTCTGAAGTTTGGCGATCCAGGCAAGTTCAGCTTGTAGTCGGCGTTTTTTAATTTCGGTCTTACTTTCATTTTTACGTTTTGGAAAAGTCTGAACTGGGGTAATTGTGATATCCGAAGTAGAATGATTATATTTAACAAAGTGATTATAAAGAAAGTTTCTGTGTTTTTGTTGATGTGAGGTTCTGATCTTATAAGAATGGTTCCTAAAACGAGATTTTAAAGGTTGGCCTGTCTCACCTACATATTGTGCGCCACATCCCCTGGCATTTCAAGTCATTACGTAAATAAGATCTTGAGACGATCAATCGATGTCTTGGTCTACCTCGATTTTGAATTTCTGCCCATTTACACTAGATGTTATTATGGAGTCGCAGTTGATGAGGTGACACAACGAGCATCTTTTACTTTTGCACTTAGAAATAATTGAGAACCCTCTGTGTCTGTTGTTGAATGTAGAGCCTGCAGATGGAGTAGTGCGTAAAATACGACTGTGGGGGGTCTAAATTTGAGAGGTGATAAGAGTACTCTTGGTGAGGAAAAAAGTTTTTTCTGTTGAATGTCGATGATGGTAAAGTGACTGTAGTGACAGAGGGTAATCTCAAGGGGGTTAGTTTGATACGAGGCGACCTTAAAAATGCCATAATGCGATAATGGAAGAAAAGTGAATTAGAGTCTTACGTAGAAGACACTACAACAAAGCCAAGTTAGAGAACACAATGAAATTAAAACACTTCAAACATCGGGTCGCGTGGAATTGCTTTACCAACTCCACACTGCAACACGAAATAAGTGTAGATATAAAAAGAAGGGAGGAGATCTCCAACAAGACCCCGTTGCAGCATCAACAGTAAAACACCAAAGCACCCGATGCAAAAACACAAAAGACGAGTACAGCACGAGACGGAAAAGAGACACACGACATGTAAACATCAAACACAAAAGACTACACATAAACCGACGAGGACCAATGGGTAACCGGTGCCGTACCTTGGACGGCCATCTGTCACGCAAGTAGCAAATGGTGTGGTTATCCTGGATTACGTGCGCACAACCCTCTTACTTCTCCAATTACCCAGAGGTCTCGAAGAACGTACAATTGTGGTGTGAATTATCAATTTTATGCTGTATGCAGGGATATTGTCATTATTCGAACTCAGAAAACTTGGCCAAATCAAGAACATACTTACGATGGCTTAACATCAGTAGGGAAAATAGAATTTGTGACCTTTGTGAGACTGACGGACTTGGAGACGAATTCCACAATTTACTTGAATGTCCTGCATTAAAAGAAGGGAGGAGATCTCCAACAAGACCCCGTTGCAGCATCAACAGTAAAACACCAAAACACCCGATGCAAAAACACAAAAGACGAGTACAGCATGAGACGGAAAAGAGAAACACGACATGTAAACATCAAACACAAAAGACTACACATAAACCGACGAGACCAATGGATAACCGGTGCCGACTTTGGACGGCCATCTGTCACGCAAGTAGCAAATGGTGTGGTTATCCTGGATTACGTGCGCACAACCCTCTCACTTCTCAAATTACCCAGAGGTCTGGAAGAACGTACAATTGTGGTGTAAAACAACCTCCTCACTGTAAGATGACATCACACAAACAATACCGCGAAACGCAGAGGCCCCATAGACACAGATGAATATGTAAATGGATATAAAAAGAGGGCATGCGTAATACAGTCCGTGCTCTGCCGGCTGTAGCGAGCTCATGTATGTAATCACCCGAGGAGTCCGACTGACATTCAGAGAGGACAGGTGGTCGGGGCCCTGTCTTCTCTAAAGAGGTTTGGACAGGGCCCGTCATGGAGTCCCGTCGTCACAGTCAGTCAGAGTGCAAGTCTCAAGGATGCGCTTGTACAAGACTGTAGATTGGTCAAGTACCAAGCCTAGTGTCCGTCTGGTGACATTAGGATCATACCCACGGTATAAACGGCGTTTGATGATTCTGACGCATTTTAGATGGTTATGCTGCCTACCTTTGATCCTTTTTATTTTGTTTATCATATCACCATAAAAGACAGGTTGTGTAATACTCATAGTAATGTACTCTGTTGCATGTATAGATCCGAAAGTTGACTGTAATTTTTGTAAAATTTCCAGAAAGTCTTAACTAGTTTATGAAAGCGGAAACCTTGACCTAAAAGTTTTTTGGTAATTTGTAAATTTCTACTGTGAAAATCCAAAATATCAGTACATGCTCTAGCGTACCGGATGAGCTGTGATATGTAAATGCCGTATGACGGTAATCTTGGAACATCACCGTCAAGCCAAGGGAAATTAACTTCTATAAGAAATCCTCTTCTTCTGCTTAAAATAATTCGAAGTTCTAATATCTTAAATCTAAAATAATAATGAATTCACACTGACACTCGATATAACGAAAAGTATGCACTTTTATTAGAATAATTCTTAAAGAGAATCCTGCATTATTGGCTGGATATAGTATCTGTATGGCATCAATTAATTATTAATACTACTTAAAGTAGACATTCATTATTCCATTATATTTTCACCTTTTTCATCATTCTTCGTCACTGTAACATTAGTATATTTATGCATATTTTCTTATCATTCCTGTCCATAGGTGTTTGTAAGGATTTTTGTGCATTTTTGGAATCCAGTAGATATAAGGTAGTTGAAATTGAATAATGTCGATATTATCCGAATACTTATCACATTACATGAGCAGTATCATAACTTATGTCTCAATACTATTGTATCAACAAAGGTTATGAGAAATAAAGTATATATATGGACAACTGATTTGCATCAGCAAATGGAATTTTCCTTGAATAGCGACAGAAAAAAAAAAAAAAAAACAAGGAAGATGAAAAACAATCTTAAGTATCTTTTCCCGTGAGACTCGATTAACATATTATTTCTCATAGAAAAAGGAAATTACGACTTGTTCCTTGTAATTAAATTAGAAATCATAATTCAGAATTAAATAGTGGAAATAAAAAGGCAACTTTGGTATTCCGAATACTTATCACTTGCGAATCACTTCCTTATGTAAAGGTCTATAATTCTTAGGTTAAAACGGTTTCTAATTACTTAATAAAGCAAATATAATCCACCACCAGCGATATTCACTCGTCCATTTCGAATCAATGCCGAATATGGTTATTCATTGGCTTACATAAGTGGAGTAGTGCTAAAACATTTACTGGTACAGCCATGTTTCAAAATTAGACTACATAAGACAAGTAATTAGAATTTTTTTTAAATACATGTACATCATTTACTGGACTGGAGAGAGAAAGTTTAAAGGTACGTGAGGATGCCCTTAGAGTATGAACCTATACATACCCTTTCACTGTACACATGTTGTGCTTGCAGGCTTGTTTCGGACCACGATTCCTATAGAGGCTGTAGAAGACTTATTTTAGAAATTAATGATGTCATAAGTATCCCCCCGCCCTGTGACACGATATTTGTGTCTCCTGTTCCCATTTTTTGAAAAAAAAGGGTATTGCAAATAATATTGGCCAGTCTGATTTTGAGTTTTTGATGTGGAATGGTTGTGTAGAGCGTGGAGAAGTCTAAAGATTTAATGCTGGTAAATTGGTGGCTTTTAAATTAGCCGAATGTTCCTTAGAATTCTTTAAGATCCACATCTGATTGATTCCACGTCTGGAATATGTTGTCTCGCAGTATGCTTAAAGAGCCTGCTTGATGCGAATTAATATTTCCGTATGCAAAATGGAATGAGGTTTTGTGGAAAACCTGGACGAACCGGCAATGCATCGGTGTTTGTAAGGATTTTAGTGTATTTTTGGAATCCAGTAGATATAAGGTATTTAAAAAAGATATGTTGGCCATACCTTATGTTTTCTTCGTTCACTAGTTGTTCGAAAATAGATAATTTGACCAGCTCTGCTTTGGAAGAAAATAATCTGACAAAAGAAATGTCAGCCCCCACTTCAGAACCCTTTCGGGGATCCGATCGGTGAATTTCGATTATTTATTTGGTTACACATACAGATTACATGAATTCACCCGTTTTGTTTTCAGCATATCCATAGTTTTCAATTACATATACAGTCATTTCGCAATGTAAAATTTCATAAATGAATGTCAAGAAATTCAATATAGAATTTACCTACCCCTCTCTCTCTCTCTCTCTCTCTCTCTCTCTCTCTCTCTCTGTCACACACACTTTAAATCTATTTCTAATTCGCCTTTACCTTTTTACATTGTATATGTACATGAGTTAAAGAAGATCCTGACGACAATATCAAAAGCACTCACAATAGAGCACAAAATTGAGCTATCGACGGACCCCTAGCAAGCTAGAGGTGGGACCAGGTGCCCAGGAGGTATAAGCATCACCTGTTTGGCTCGCCGTACCCATCGTCGATGTCCATGCTCAATCTTTTCCGAATGAAGAATGGCTAAAACGTAAAATTCAACAAACTCTGATAGATCAATGTAAACAGAATTGGTTATCCAAAATTGAAGACTCTCCGAAGGCTCTAAATTATAGGATATATAGGGAAAAACTAGAATTTGAAAACTACTTTAACTTCCTCTCAGATAAAGATGCTCTGACTTTTTTGTAAATTCCGTACGTGTAATCACTACTTACCAATAGATAATCTGATGTTTGAATTTTTAGAAGCAGAACTCATGCGAAAATGGTTTTTCCCTTTTTTTGCGGCGATTTTTCATTGAACAATATGCATTTTCCCCCAAAATACCCATTCAGCAATGAAAAATTCAAGGAGTATTATACCATTTATTGTCCATGTCGGTTTCAAATATTACGTGATATGATATTAGAGTTATATCCCTGTATGCGCAACCCTAACCGTAAGTGAAACTTAACAATATGCTGAAGTTAAGCTGATTTCCGCCACTTTTGACCTTAGGGAAGACAACCCATTACATAACAATGTTACGCAACACTTTGCACAATTATATAGTAAGATAGCATCCATGAATAGCTATACTAAGAATAGTTCACAATGAACGTATTCTTCATCTTCATAAAAAATTATGAACTATTTATCTTGAATGCCATAAAACCTGGTTACAAGAAAAGCACGATGCTTTCTGGAATATTTCCACTCATGTACAATGTACAGTTGCTCAGAAGAACAAATAATTTTTCATTGATAATTCTTGTTATCAACTGTTATCAATGGTATTGACCAAGCGTCAACCTCACAAGAATTGAAATTGATTTCTGCACCTTTAACGAAACCAACAATTTTTACAAATAAATCAAATGAACAACAAATGACTTATATTCTTTCTCACTGAAAAGTCGTCACTGACACATTTGTTCAAAAGGCTCGACTGTGGTTGCCGAGTGTTATGCCTTTTTTCCATTTCAAAATATATTACTTAATGTCGACATTCTTTTTAAAATCTTTCAAAATTCATAAATCGTTATCATATTTTGTGAGCCAATTTCTATCAGCCTCGGTGTGGCAGAGGGTCGTCGAATGTAGTGGTAGACGACAAGCTGTGTTTAAAGCTTCGGGGAATTTTCATCTGATAATATATAGATAATGTTTTATATATGAGATATACTCTCATTTGTAAGCTTATTATTTTAATTTTTGTCACTCCTAAACATATTGAAACAATCAGATTTGTAAGCTAATTATTTATTTCGTTCCCATACACCTTGAACTTTATATGACTAGTGTAATGAAAAAGAATTGGATGGTACAATGAAAATATGAACAAAAATTTCAAACAGAAAATTTTGATGCCGCCAAGGCTGGTGGATACCAGTATTTAAGGTTAGAATCATCCTCAACGCCGAATTGTAACACATCCATCGGCTTTGAAATTTGCTTCACAGCCTAAGTGATTGGTGTTGCTAGCAAACAGGAGATGCTTGTTCTCCCCGGGTACCTGACCTTATCTCCATTTTTAAAAATAATTTCTATGCTCTTCACTGTTTGTTTCTGTAGAAGTCTTCAGAGTTCATTGTATTTCATTTCAGAAGCAGACTGTGCAAACATTATGTCTGACAAGCTTTGAAATCACATGATTTACATTTATAAAGACGTTTTTATTTTTTTCTTTCAATTTATTCTAGCGCTACCCGCAACGAAGTTCATTTTACTGGGAAATAAACAAGTGTATAACATTGTTGCATTTCTGACGCAGTACCGGCCTTCTCTAGATTAAGTCAATACACTTAGAAAAATTGAGACTGTTTCCATAGTACATGTACACTTGTCCCCTTTTTTAGCTCACCTCGACCAAATTGAAGTTAAGTATATAACCTACATTTTCCGCTTCATTGACTTGGCTAAGAAGTTTTGGGAAGCTCAATGGTGAAGAAATTATAATTAGTGGTAGATATCAGTTCTGACAAAGTACTGATGATTGCTACAAGAACCAAACTTGGAAAAGTGATAAATCTTGTGATGCTATCACACTGAAAACTCGCTTGTCCATCTTTAAAAGAGGCAAGTGCATGACGATTTGATTACTTGAGAAATGTATTTATTTACTGATATAAACTCATGTAGTTTGACATCATTAGTCAAGTATTTACTTGTATGAAAAATGTAACCGCGCGAGAAACTGTTTCTTAAAGTATTGTTTAGTGAATATTACCTATACAAATACAACATGTGTTTTGTATAAACAGTATACTATCGACAACTCACGTGATTTTTCTTTATCATTTGTTATGTTGTCAAGCGAACGCATATGCAATGCATATAAAAATTGTCTTAAGCAAAAATACTAGCTAGGATACGACAAACTAAATGAAAATACGCAATCTTATCACACGTTAATGTAGCTGAGCGAAATGGTAATTTTTAAATCAATGATTGAAATTAATTGATCAAATAGACAAGCCACATTTAACTAAATCTAGAGCCGGGGAGGGAAGGTGGAGAGTCATGCTTTCTAAAGCCCGGTACACACGGTAAGATTTGTCTTATAAGACTTGTATTATAATACAGAATCTTACCGTGTGTACACCCTTAATACACTGTATTGCAAGATTTTCAAAAACATATAAGACTGTATTAGCGATAATACAAGTCTTATAAGATTTTTTATCTCTAGCCAATGAAATTGCGCATGCTCTGTCCTCATTATTCATCAACATTTGTAACTAAAAATATTAATACATGGAAAACCCCGAAATACATGTGTTTCAATGGTGGTCAAATTCCCAAAGTAGACATGGAAAAATTAATTTTGATTGATTTTACATTTTCGGAAGTGGAAGGGGGATTATGGAATCCTTCGCGGGAAGTGTTTTACCAAAAATATTCAAGTGGTAGGGTTCTGGTTAGATTTTCTGCTACTTTTAGGGGTGCTTTCGTTAGGAGTCCACGATGGACACTAAATGCTTCTTTACACTTCGTGTATGGCTTTGTTCAGTATCTACTTTTAATCTTTTCCGTTTTGAGTCAATTTCTTTCACGCTTGTAAAACCTGTTGTTGTAATTAACTTGTCTTCAATTAATGGGATATTTTAGCAGGAGAAAACCACGTGAAGTAGACTATTTGTTTACAGTCTTATAAGATTTGCATTACCGTGTGTATGGTAGAGTCTTACGAGACATAAAATCTTATAAAACAAGTGTGTACCGGGCTTGAGCGACTAAGTAAAGTAAGGAGGAATAACAAATAAAGAGGAATAACTCGTTATTCGATGTGTTCCTGTTTTGTCCTGATTTCGTATGCCTTCGGCTTCCGATTTTCTAAATTATCGATTTTGTGCTGTATACAGGGATATGATCATTATCCATATTTGTCATACATGTCTGTCTGTTCTTAAATGATGCTGTTTAATTTGAAGACGTTTAACATCGATTGACAGTAATAAATAATGTCATTCCATGTAGATAACTGGACCTGTTTCCACATGACGTGAAATAAGTCTGTGTATTCTATCCGTGCAAGTAGGGAACGAATTATTACTGTATACAGACAGTTCTGACTGCGGGTAATAATCAAGCTTTATTTTAGATGTGCGTATTGGCCTTTAAGTCAATTTTAATAAAAAGATAACAGATAAATATCTAGATAACAGACATGAAACACAAATCAATCTTTGTTTGATTAAATTCTGGCTGTGTACTCTTTTTCCGATACAAGAATTGAGTATCTAATTCCTGTCCGAAATCCGTATCATTCATAGGATCCAAATAGAATTTTATGACTGAATAGTTTGTCTGAAATAGTGTTGATTAGTATTCCAAAAATATTCAGTCTTTTTGTCTTTGGTAAAAGTCCGTGATATCATCTTTTCTTACACTTAAACATCAGTAAATTGATCATTTATCACGCTCCAACGTCACTAAATTGAACATGCTAATGAAATTGAAATGGAATTTGGAGCAGCGCACCCCCTTTCCTCCCTCATCCCGCCCTCTTTCCTCCCCCTCCCTCTCATTTGTACCCCTTCCCTCCCTCCTCCCTTCCCCCTCTCTTCCTCCTCCCGCCCCTTCCCCCTCCCTTTCACCCTGTCCACCCCCTCATATAAAGTTCATTTAAGCGATTTGTTGATCGCGGAAGAATGCTAACTCTGACCTGAATATTGGACTATTTCTACATATTGCATACGCAAATAGCAATTTCCGAAGTTTATCGAAATCGTGTGTACCCTAGAATAAAATGTCTATAAAACAAAACTTTTGAGAAACAATTAATGCAAGTAATCGTTAATCGAAAAATAATCTAACCAAGGCCATACAAAACCAGGATAAAACCAGGACTAAGGAAAGGGAACAGAAATAACAAAAACAAAATATATGATGAGAAGTGAACTCCCTGCGAAGGGGTGAGATCAGGTACCCAGGAAGAGTGAACTTTTCCTGCTTGCATGCAATACCCGCCACTTCAATTCAGTAGAAAGGTCACAATATGTAAATCTCACAATTCGGTAGAAAAGTCACAATCGGTACCTCCCACAAAAGCTGAAAAACGTATAAATTGTTACGCCATGGCATACAAAGTCTACGTCAGATTATTATTTATGACTCTAGACAAGGGGACGTCATAGTGTGCTACCATGACCTCATATCGAAAATAGAACTTCCTCAGTGACGATGTTAGTCGGTCACAAATGTATCCTTGACTGAGAAGCTTAACTGAAAGCCGTCTAGCTCTTAGAGCAAAATCTGAGTACTTGGAGCTTGCCCGAGCATAAGGTATTAATTGAGAAATGAAAACGCCATATGCTGGTGACGACGGGATGTTGCTACTCAGAAAGGAAAATTTGTGATATTTGAATTGAAGTCGTCACGTTTGTCCTAGGGTTAGGTGTTCATATAACAATGGAAGTAAAAAAAAAATAACATGATATCCAAATAGGACGCTGAATTATTGGTCCCTGTAGTTTCTTTAATTTCAAGTTCAACGGCACAGATTGCGCCAAGGTAATTTGAAAATTTTGGATTATTGATGGTCAGCAGATCATCAACGTATCTGTACGAGAAGTTGAAGTTAAGAGCTAACTGTATTTTGCTCTCAGATATTAAGGATTGAATAAATTAAGCTTCGTATGAGTATAAAAATATGTCATCGAGGAGCGGGGCACAATTGGTTCCCATTGAAATGTCAACAACCTGTTGGAAGACCTTACCTCCAAAGTCCACAAAAATGTGGTAGATCAGGAAATTCAGCATCTTAATGACATCTGATTCGGTATACTTTGTTTTTTATTAAGATTTCTTTTTTTTTTTGAAAGTTAGGTTTGTCGTAATTTACGAGAATGAATTTATATTTGCGATTATCATTTTTACTCGTAAGTTCCTCTTTCAATTTAGTATGTGGGATTGTGATGAAAAGTGTCGAAACATCAAATGATTTTATAGAGTTTACTCTTTTGAACTGTGTTGATTTGAGGTGTTCTTATAGCTCTTTCGAATTTTCTAAGATCCGCATTTGGTTTATACCGCTAAGCGAATACACGTTTGAACAATACTTTTGAGGCCTGACGTAATTTCATATAAAAATCTGAGATAAAAATTTAAGACCGATACAAATTTGGTCGAACATTTTTAGGATTCAGCAATGAAACGTTTACCGTAAAACCCATTTACGATAAAACTTCGTTATTGACAGACAAATCCCTGCGAAACCATTTGCAAACTTATTGTTATAGTATATGTTGATTAATGATTGTATTTCAACGGCTGTTTTGATTGCTAAAGAGGCATGATTGAAATTCTTTTGAAGTTTTCTTTTTTTGAATAGGATTTGATAAATTTTTTATCTCTTCTTTTCTAGTAATTTCTTAATCATACTGCGATAAAAAAATTAAATTGTTTCTTTGAAGCACCTACATCAAAACACTGAAATATAAGGTAGTGTTTTATACGTTACAGTAGCTTCACCCAGAACGAATTTCTATTTTACATTCTATGAAGTTCTATGGAGATTAAAGATATGTGGCTCTTTCTTAATTATTATTTCAATGTTTTGTCGTGAAATTTAAATGAGTTTTAGATATCTCACTTTATTAAGAAGGATTTTGTTTTCATCCACATGGCGGAACGTGCTTCGTTTACAGTTTTTAGGACTAAATAGATTGAATGTGATACATAGCTTGAATATAAATTGAGCAAATTAGATTCAAATAATTACGACTGACCCATAGATTAGGACAGTAATGCCCCTTAATAGCAAACTTTGGCTTCAGGCAGAAGTCACATGTTCAACCGTCGTTGTTTTTAGTACATATGCACTAAGTTATCTATGGTTTAAATTGCGGATGTCCTACAGTAATTACTAATGGCCTAAGTGTTATTTGAAATTAATATTTCTTATGATAGTGTTCTTATAATTACCTGGATTAAAACAATTCAAGCTAAATATGAATAATCTTATTTGAAATAAAAAAGGACGACATACTGCCGCTTGACTCTATCCTATTTATATAT
This sequence comes from Pinctada imbricata, assembly GCA_033119305.1. Classification (NCBI taxonomy): domain Eukaryota; kingdom Metazoa; phylum Mollusca; class Bivalvia; order Pterioida; family Pteriidae; genus Pinctada; species Pinctada imbricata. Next base: position 23,689,880 of record VSWD01000011.1, on the reverse strand, counting down.
TATACATGACAAGATACATCTCTCTTGAGACTTCATTAAAAAGGGGGTTGTTTCCAGCTCTAAAAATCTTGTCACAGAAAGGCTAAGAATAAAACAAAAACAACAACAATAGAAACCTGCAAGTGATACAAAAAACTCCCCACTGGAGTTTTACTTATTATAATTGAGTGATCATAGCTTGATATTATTTTTTTTTCTTTTTTTTGCAAAATGGAATGTTAGATAAATAAGCCTCCATCAGTGTATTTTGAGTTTCATACATAAAAACCGATACTCGTATATATTTAAAAATGACATTTTCGAAATAAGGTGCATCCGAAAATCTGTATCATACGTGGTCATAAAAGTCTTTGAAATTGGCGAGCGGTAGCAAGCTCCTTATTTCTTTTAAATAGATCGTTACAATTTGGGATTTCCACTGCAAGATCATCATATTCCTGTAGGATCATATCCCACCCATTCTGCTACGTCTTTCGGTACACTTTTTCGACATAATGACTTTCATACTTTTTTGGCATGCTACATTGTTTAGATTTAAGGATCACTGACGAGGGTTAGGTACCCGAAACGTGCATGTCTGGTCCATGCTGCTATTAAATGATGCTATATTGAATTTTAAGACGTTTAACATTTGAACTACTTAGTGAGTGTCACTGCTGGTGGACCAAGAATCCCCGAGGGCACATGTAACCAAGTTCGATCCATTTTGGTTGATCGTCTGTCTCTTCAACGCATTTGAAATTATCTGTTACAAAATTTCTTGAAATTTCTAAAACGTGGGTCATGTAGCATCATATCCCACCCATTTAGTACATTTTTGGACATAATAATTTTCATACTTTTTGGCCATATTACATTGTTTAGACTGAGGATCACTGACAAGGGTTTAATACCCGAAACGTGCATGTCTGGTCCATGCTGTAAATTTATCAGGTTTTAAATGATGCTATTGAATTTAAAGACGTTTAACATTCAATTTGAAGACGTTTAACACTACCAAAAGAGGGGGATCAGGACCATATCGCGATCGATCCCGTCTAGATTCACAAGTGATCCATCCAAAACCTGCAAAGAAATCACTGGAATGCAAAGTTAGCTGAGTATGTTTTCTAAAGAAGTTTAGTGCCTTAACATAAAAAAGAGTATTACGAATCATTTACACTTCTTTTGCATGAAATATTGGTAAGCAAAGAATTATTGTTACATAAGACAAGAAAAAATGCTTCCTGTCTGTAACTTCCATTGTTTTTATTTCATATTGCTTTATACGTATTGCCTATACCTATTGTTCTAAGTCTGCATGTAGGGTATTATAAAATCGTCCTGTCACTGTTTTCATTGCTTATAATTCGCATGAATTTCTGTGAATTGAAAGGAGACGTAAAGAGCAGCTTTATCAATAACTTTAAAGAATATTTTAAAATTTTTATTGAGAAAGACTAGAAATTTAGCGTAGCAAATGGCTGTCCTAAGTCGGCACCGGTTACCCATTGGTCTCGTTGGTTTATGTGGTCGTTTGTGTTTGATGTTTCTGTGTCGTATGTCTCTTTTTCGTCACTTGATGTGCTCGTCTTTGTGTTTTCGCATCGAGTGTTCTGGTGTTTTGCTGTTGGTACTGCAACAAGGTCTGGTTGGAGATCCTCTCCCTTCCCTTATGAGATGATAAATTTCCATTGTTAATCCTCACATATTTGAAAAAGAGCTGAATGACCGCGAGTGAAATGCCAAACATTATGTTACACATGATAAATGATCAATTTCAAACCATCAAACTCTATGTATAAAATATCTGAACTAAGGGGAATATCACAGAGTACCTTAGTAAATATGGGTTCATCATACATGCGACTAATGATCGTTCTCATGTATCTGCTCCTATGTTCCACTGGTAAGTGCTATTAATATTATAACTCGTCTTTTCACAGCAAATATTAGTCAAATATTTATTTCTTTTTTTAGGTTCAATGTTATTTGACGGAAAAAATAATATTATATAGAAAGTATGAAAATTTGATAATAAAACGTCAGAACGTTTGAAACAATTCTAGGAGAGTGCAATGTCAATATAAAATTACTACGCAATGCGATTTAAAGTAAGGACAAATTGACCATTGGACCAGGTCACCTTGGTTTATGTGTAGTATTTTGTTAAGTGTTTCGATGCCGTCTTTGATGTTAGGTGTTTAATTAAGATATTAATGTCTTTCTTTTGGTGTTCATTGATGTATAATTCTGGTTGGTCACGAACAAATTCCGTGAATCGCGAATTTGAATTTAAATTTGAGCATGTACTTAACAGAGAGTGAGCGGCTTTAAATGTACTACATAGTCTGGGATGTATCACTGGGTTGGGTGAACCCCCCTTTGTTCCTCCGAAACCGACCTAACTTTCTGACGTTCTGATCGAAAATATTTTTGTGGTGTTTGGAGGAAAGGTCTTCCAGCAAATGGTACTTGCTCTGGCATAGCGTATCAACTGAGATATGAACAGGCCATAAGCAGGCGATGAAGGGATGTTGCTACTCAGAAAAGGAAAGTTTGTAATGCTGAAATTGAAGTCGTCACGTTTGTCATAGAGTGAGGTGTTCATGTGACCATCAGTGTCGTAGGACAACATTATGTCCAAATAGGATGCTGAATTATTTGTCTCTGTAGTTTCTTTGATTTCAAGCTCCGAAGGATAGATACTGCTCAGGTAATCCGCGAATTTCGGATTATTGATCGCAACACATCCTCTATGTATCTGTAAGTGAAGTTGAAGTCAGAAGCTAAGTATCTTTTCCCTTCAGAGATCAACGATTGAATGAATTCAGCTTCGTACGAGTAAAGGAAAATATCGACAAGGAGTGGGGCACAATTAGTCCCCATTGGAATTCCGACAATTTGCTGGAAGACCTTTCCTCCAAACACCACAAAAATGTTGTCGATCAGAGAGTTTAACATCTGAATAATATCTGTTTCAGTGTACTTACATGTATTTTCAGAATCGGACTTTTCTTTTACAAAGTAGGTTAGCAAACAACAATAAATTTTTATTTGCGATTACCGTTCTTACTTGTAAACGCATTACTTATAATTTTTGCGAGTCTTTCTTTCAATTTAGAATGTGGAATTGTAGTGTAAAGTGTCGAAAAATGAGTGGATTTCAGATGTTCTATTTCAGATGTTCTATTTGAGTTATTTAACACTAAAAATGTATTGCACTACATGGCAACGTTTAACTTATCAAACGAATGTTGAAAAATTAGCGCGAACTCGAGACGGATCCTCGTTTCAGTCAATTAAGAATCCCGATATTGTTCCCCACTTTACGCTGTAGGAAAAGACGGGGCCATCTCAGAATTGTTCATTCAGATTACCTCTAATTTCCATATGTGGCATGGTAAGGCTAAAGATATTCCGCGAGACCATGGGAAGAAGTGCAAAACTATCAATATAAATCACAGGCAGATAACCGGTGATTAATAAACAATGACCAACGGGAACTCCACAACAAAATTTGAACAAAAACATCGAAGTGATACATAGAATGGGGTCCACTTGAATTCAGTCGAATATGTTGCAAGATTTTCGTGTAGTTTGCGTTCTCATTTTATTAGAAGTATGCTTCAGAGATGCAATAGAAGCTGTAAAACACTAAAGTGAAGCTAAGTCCGCCATTAATGACCCTAGGGAAGAGACAACAGAGACTCGGCGCATGACCGGAAGTATTAGATAACGATGTTGCATAGCACTTAGCCGAAAACAAATATACAGGAAGATATTATTTATGAATAATATTCTTGAGAATATTCAACAATGAATAGATATTTCATGAATGTTTTTCCACTATTGTCCTTCCGTACTAGAATAAAATGTGATGATTTGATGTTTTGGTAATCACCTTAGTCGTCATTACATATTTCATGAATATATCATTTTCAGATGGAAGAAGTGTACCACAAACTAAAAAGGTAGTATTTTTTACGTTGCGCACAGAATGGGAAATGATTTTGACCCTTCCTTGGCCAACATGAGGTTGAAAAGAAAGATATAGACAATAGAAGAAAGTAGAGGAAAAGTAGTAAATAGCATGGATAAACATCAAAGAAGTACCTAACATTTATTCAGTCTCAAAGTCGAGAAGGCAATGCAAAATCGTGAGAATTCCCTTGGGAACAGTTGCGAACCCCGGAATGAACAACATTCCGAACTGAGACCGGGTGCCCGGGGAGAGTCAGCATCTCCTGATTGCAGGCAACACCCGTCGCAACAGCTCAATTTTGTCTCGATGTACATTTGATGTACACGATAGGTAAGTAAGTCTTATTTGGTGATGATGGCAGCCATTTTTAAAATCACAATGTAGAATGTCATTGATCATTCTGGAAAGGGGATATACATGAAAAATAGCAATCCAAGAAATGCTTGTGTCGCCTGCGAAGCGGATTATTATCATTTTTTTTATTGAAAGTAGGTCAAATATCAAGGGTAAGGTCACTAGGTCAAAAATTATGGAATATTTAGAAAGGTCTTTTCATAAGGAATACACATTTGAAATAGCAAAGCCCTTTCACCTACCAATCAAAAGATATAGCAAATCTGAGATTTGTTACGAAGTAGGTCAAATATCTAGGTCAAGGTCACGAGGTAAAAAATAATGGTATGTGTAGAAAGGTCTTGTCTCAAGAAATACACATGTGAAATATCAAAGCTCTATCACTTACCAATTAAAAGATATAGCTAATCTTAGATGTTTTGAAAAGTAGGTCAAATATCTAGGTCAAGGTCACGAGGTAAAAAATTATGGTATGTGTAGAACGGTCTTGTCACAAGGAATACACATGTGAAATAAAAAAGTCCTATCACTTACCAATCAAAAGATATAGGCAATCTTAGATTTTTTGAAAAGTAGGTCAAATATATAGATCAAGGTCACAAAGTAAAAAAAATATGGTTTGTGTAGAAAGGTCTTGTCACAAGGAATACCAATGAGAAATATCAAAGCCCTATCACTTACCAATCAAAAGTTATGGGGTGAGACACCCAAGTGTGATAGACGTACAGACAGACAGACAGACGGACAACGGACAAAGTGATCCCTAAGTGTCGCTGTGCTTCGCAGCCGACACAAAAAGTGCATTTTCCATCATTCATGCACATTTTCGATAAGAATTGCCACACGTTTATCATCATTTTAATATAGAGTGACTACATTAATTCTTTTCAGAGGGTGTATAGTCATTTTAAGATATGATCGAGGGAATCGGAGGACAAAAATACAAAATTTTCAATACAGACTTTAAATGAACCAGTCTATCTATTATCTTCCACTACAAGTATTTTAAGTCCAGAAAATCTTAATTTGAATCTGACAACATGTATAACTGATTTTTGTGGAATAATTTCTGATTCAGTTTGAATTAGTACAAAAGAAAATCCCCTCCGAAAATCCTGGGTGAAATTTGTAATTAATTATGTGTTTCCTGTGAAACATTAATACTTGAATAATTCTTATCCACTATTAAAAGCCTAAATTTTGTATATCAGCAAATGGTCAAAACTTCAATAAAAAAACTGGGTGAATTTATTAACATTAAGAGTGTCGAGCGAAGTAGGCCTAATTTTTGTTTAATTTTAGTATGTGACAAGCCAATGCACATGGGCCAGTAAAACGTGCAAAACACATTTAAGATTAAGGTTACTGTAAACATTAATATTAGTACAACTTTTTTTGCATTCAGTTTCTTGCTGCCTAGGTAGTTTGTTAATGTATTTAATCAAATAGCCATCCCATAGGTTCATTTAGTAAAACCTAACCCACTTACTTTGGTAAGTAGAAAACAACTTAATTTGGTGTAACCTTACCCACGTCATGACTTCTTCCCTCTTGGGCTTCAATGTCTCATAATTGTTGCTTAGGACCCAAGGATGTAATAACCTGATACAAAGTTCAAGAAGGGAGGATATCTCCAACAAGACCCCATTGCAGCGTCAACAGCAAAACACCAAAACACCCGATGCAAAAACACAAAAGACTAGTACAGCATAAGACGGAAAAGAGACACGCGACATGTAAACATCAAACACAAAAGACTACACATAAACCAACGAGACCAATGGGCAACCGGTGCCGACTTTGGACGGTCACGCAAGTAGCAGATGGTGTTGTTATCCTGGATTACGTGCGCACAACCCTCTCACTTCTCCAATTACGCAGAGGTATCGAAGAACGTACAATTGTGGTGTAAAACAACCTCCTCACTGTAAGATGACATCACACAAACAAGACCACGAAACGTAGAGGCACCAGAAACACAGATGAATATGTAAATGGATATAAAAAGACGGCATGCGTAAGACAGTCCGTGCTTTGCCGACTGTAGCAAGCTCATGTATGTAATCACCCGAGGAGTCCGACTGGCATTCAGAGAGGACAGGTGGTCGGGGCCCTGTCTTTTCTAAAGAGGTTTGGACAGGGTCCCGTCATTGAGTCCCGTCGTCACCTATCAGTCAAAGTAAAAGTCATTGCGCATTTGATCGGTCAAGCATAATGGATTGGATATTTCCTCAAACTCAAGCTTGGAGCAGATAAACCGTCAAAAGTCAAGGTCATTGTGCATATGAGGGGCAAAACAAAGTACTCGCCAGAACTTCATTCCTTTCATAGATTTTCTAAAGGACTATTTTCATTGAATAGCTATGAGAAAATGTTCCCTTATCATATTGAACAGGAGTAATGAGGTAAAACCTTACTGACGTAATGATTTCTTCATGCCTCATTATGATGGCTTAGGTCCCAAGAATGTGTCATAACCTGATTCAAAATTTGGGGTCATTGCGCATTCGATCGGTCAAACCTTTTCGGATTCTGTATATTATATCAACCGAATTTTGACCCAAAACCTCAGAGTTTTTTAATCCTCGATGGAGTAGTACTAGTACGTACCTTTGACATGGGTGGTAAATCTAACATCTTGTCCATCCTTAGGGATTGGGGGATGCATGTATTCACAGAATTGTTGCAATGAATGTGTCATGAATTTGTGACCATTCCGGGAACAGAGGGTCATCACAATGCATTTGATTGGTATAACCTTGTCTTATGAACACTTCCCCTTTGCAAAGATCAAGGTCACGGCGCACTTGATAGAGATTTAATCATTTCTTGACCATAACCTGTTCCCCTATGAATGGATCCCAATAGTTATTACAGAACCGCTGTGTCAAAATGCTTCAAGATCAAGTCAAATATTAATAAGTCAGGCAAGAATTCCTTTGATGGGTAAAACCGCGCCCTTGTCTTAACTTTATACATCCTAAACAGATTCAACATCAAAGATTATGGACATAATGCTCAAGGCTAATGTATCTGAATGAGACCATACATTTCTACAGCATATGCATTTAAAGAATATTTAAGACTATTTTCTCCCCAACCATGTTCTCACACCAAAAATTAATGCCAGCTTGGATTTCAAAAAAGTTATTCAAAATATAGAAATAAGATGTACCTATTTTAGAATTTGATTAAAAAACAAATGATGTCTATTCTGAATCTATGGTACATGTATTGAAACAAATGACGATTAAATTATGCATCATTTGCGATACACTTGTTAAATGCTAGACTAAAATGTAGAATATTAAAAATGAATTCATTCTAAAAAGTAGAAAAAAAGTTCAGAACAGTAGAGAGCCTTCATGAAAGAGGTCTTATTTTGTCTCTTTAACACCTTTGACTTCTGCTTAATTATTCAATAATTATCCTCTATGTATTCAATTTATTTCTTTTTTCAATTACTATAGATCATCGCTGGATTACAGCACAAGTCTAACGCTGAAATGATCGATCAAAATGTAAGAATTTAATAGATGAACAAATTATCTTTTAAGGCATTGTATCACATCGAGACCTCTATCTGACAAAATGTAATAAAAGGAACGATTTTTATTTGATAAAAGAAACAGTTTGACTTTCACAAGAATAAATTACAAAAATCAATAAATAAATGTAATATTACTGTTGTTGTTTCTATCAAATTTTCAGGTTATAACTGCATCCACTGAAAGAAATTGTGTTTATTTATTGAATGAAATCAAAAGATATATCGCGAAGAAAAAAAAAACGACCAATTTCTATTAAATATAAAATTAAGAATAAATCAAGGAACCCCAAAAAGAAAGTAAGATTCTTGCCCCAAATGGAAAGATCCCCTAAAAGCTAAAGGAGTAGGTTCGTTTAACTGGAAAATCCGCCCTATCATTCCCTCCCATATCGGGAGTTCGCTTCTTTTCATAAGGTGGAGGTTTTTATTTGTTTGCTTTAGTTCTTGTTTTATCCTGATTTTGTATGCCTTCGGTTTCTGATTTTCTTAATTATCGATATATGCTGTATACAGGGATATGGTCATTATCCATATTTGTCATTCAAGTGGTTCAGATTTCGATTATATTCAATAGCAAAGTGTGTTTGTTGTAAATATCAAATAAACAGTTCCGATTTTAAAGCATTGTACTGAAATATGCGGCAACAAAAACACCTATAAGTCATTAATAGATGAAAATTTTTAAGGAAAAAGCCAAACTTTAGTACAATTCAATCAAAAATAAGCAGGGCGCTAAATATCAACCAAAATGATTTCTACATGGGTAAAGATAGCTTTGCAATTTATCTTTCTATCCATATAAGATTTATTTTGGTTTAGGGTTCATGCCCATATTCATTTCCAAGATTTTTGACTAGCATACGGTGGTTTTCCTTTATATTCCGTTATCAAGAACAAATGACGTCATAACTAACGCAAGAGCCTTAAAATTTACAACTACTTGAAATATGAGCCTGATATATTCGCACATATTCTAATGAATTATTAGAAGAGATAAAATCATTTTTTTAATAAAATTATTTTTTCACGAAAAATACAGGGCCAATTTAAGGGAACCTTCTCCTTCTTCATCTATGTACAAAATGTACTTTCAAGACTGTAAATACATTTTCTAATTTCAATATGGTTGAAATTTGAATTGTACAATCTTCAACTTTATACATTTCTAAAAAGACACTGATGTATAGTTTGTTATTATTAGGTCATAGATCCGAGTGATTCAGTGGCCTTGCTAATTGCAAGCATGTCTGTTGAAAAGAACGGGAAAAAATATCAAGTAAGTATTATTTTTAGGAAATATTTGTGATAAAGTAACGTTTCAGGCCCCACTTCGTGACGTCGGCTGCCATGACGTCATGACTTACTATTGTTATTACGGAGAACAATGGAATTTCCCAATTTCGTAAACATGCATGCAAGCAAAAAAAAAAAAAAAAGACAACACCGAACGAAAACGATAAACGGTTCAAAGCTAACTAAGGCATAACGATTTAGGAAAGACGAACGTTAACGTTTAACAATTTAGGAATCCTTTCTTTAGAATCCTTATTCGTAATTCATTATCCGTTGGTCAATAATCGTTATCCGTTTTGCAGAATTCGCAATTGTTTTATTACTATTTTACTATTATCATACGTTATAGTTTCAATCGATTTACACATAATCCCATCTTAAATTTGAAAGGTGGGAGATTAAAAGAGTTACACAACATAATTTACCCTTCTGAACGCGGGAAAAAATTGAGAAATTTCATGACGTCACAATGCGATTTCGATGTTTGTCCGAGGTTCGAAGCTTGTTTGTCCGAGGTAAACACATGGTAAAAGCATTGTGACGTCACGAAATTTTGCATTTTTTTCCCGCAATCGGAAGGGTCAATTGTTTTATGAATAATCGTGAAGTGTCAATCTAACAAAAATATAATTAACTGAAAGATGCCGAAGACTTCAGAATGAATTTTAAAACAGGGAGCTCTGGATTTAGTGAATAGAACAGTAGGCTCTATTAATTTTCATGACAATACAGTACATCAGTTCAAATTCTTAAAATTTGTTACCGACAATTGATGTGATAATCATTGGTATCGATTTACAAAAGTTAAATATCTCGTTCAGCTATCTTTTTGGAGTTGAAAATAGATTAAACAAAACTCTGCACTGTTTATTAGAATCAGTAAATTAAAAAAAAAAAATAAAAACAAAGGAGGGGATCTACAACAACACCAGGTTGCAGCACCCACAGAAAACCCCCAAAACACTCAATGCAAATCAATGAGCAGACAACCACAGAAAGAGACGCAAAAGGGACAAGAAACGTCAAACACAAAAGCCTAAATCATTTCCAAAATCCACAAAACAAAGGCTAACGAATATTGGGAAAAAAACCCAAACAGAGCTTCCACACGCGAAAAGAAAATGGGATCAACAGATGGAGACAATGACACAAGCCCACAAGACACAATTTATCTAATGAACCATCTCCAGTACAAGTACGAAAGGAAATTGGAGCATACATTGTATGTGGCGCTGTTTAAAAGCGTCGTGCTAATTATATCCATATATTACATGAATCATGTTACATATGATATTTTATTGAAAATGTTATATATGGAACAAATGGATGCAATTACTGCATCTAATTCCGATGGCGAGTTAATGTACTCTACATCCGTTTGTGTCGATGATACCTTATTTGACTGACAGATTAAATCTGTAACTCTTATCCTGAGGCGGTGAAACACGCAGTAAACCAAATAAAGTAGTGATTGAAAAATTGCCAATTATACGACAGTCCCAGTTATCTATCTTAAATCCGAGAATAGGAACTTAGATGTGTTTCGTGTTTGATGCCGTGTTTGGTGTTCCTGGTCCCTTTTCCCTCTCTTTCTGTGTTTGTCTACCCTGTGTTTGATGCCGTGTTTGGTGTTCCTGGTTCCTTGTACCCCTCTTTTTGTGTTTTTCTACTCTTTGTTTGATGCCGTGTTTGGTGTTCCTGGTTCCTTGTACCTCTCTTTCTGTGTTTGTCTACCCTGTGTTTGATGCCGTGTTTGGTGTTCTTGGTTCCTTGTACCCCTCTTTTTGTGTTTTTCTCCTCTTCGTTTGATCCCATGTTTGGTGTTCCTTGTCCCTTTTACCTCTCTTTCTGTGTTTTTCTACTCTTTGTTTGATGCCGTGTTTGGTGTTCCTGGTTCCTTGTACCTCTCTTTCTGTGTTTGTCTACCGTGTTTGATGCCGTGTTTGGTGTTCCTGGTTCCTTGTACCTCTCTTTCTGTGTTTGTCTACCCTGTGTTTGATGCCGTGTTTGGTGTTCCTGGTTCCTTGTACCTCTCTTTCTGTGTTTGTCTACCCTGTGTTTGATGCCGTGTTTGGTGTTCCTGGTTCCTTGTACCCCTCTTTTTGTGTTTTTCTACTCTTTGTTTGATCCCATGTTTGGTGTTCCTTGTCCCTTTTACCTCTCTTTCTGTGTTTGTCTACTCTGTGTTTGATGCCGTGTTTGGTGTTCCTGGCTCATTATATCCTTCTTTCTGTGTTTGTGTAATCTGTGTTTGATGCCGTGTTTGGTGTTCCTGGTCCCTTTTATCTCACTTTCTGTGTCTGTCTACTCTGTGTTTGATGCCGTGTTTGGTGTTCCTGGTCCCTTGTACCTCTCTTACAGTGTTTGTCTACTCTGTGTTTGATGTCGTCTTTGGTGTTCCTGGTCCATTTTACCTCTCTTTCTGTGTCTGTCTACTCTGTGTTTGATGCCGTGTTTGGTGTTCCTGGTTCCTTGTACCCCTCCTTCTTTGTTTGTCTACTCTGTGTTTGATGCCGTGTTTGGTGTTCCCGGTCCCTTTTACCTCTCTTTCTGTGTTTGTCTACTGTGTTTGATGCCGTGTTTGGTGTTCTGGTCCCTTTTACCTCTCTGTGTTTGTCTATACTGTGTTTTGATGTCATGTTTTGTGTTCCTGGTCCCCTTTACCTCTCTTTCTGTGTTTGTCTACTCTGTGTTCTCACATAGAGGTGTTTTGTTATTGGTGCTACAACCGATCTCTTTATATCTCCTCCTTTCTTTTAGACACACGTCCAACTAAACCAAAGTATAACTCGTATAAAATTCTTGCGATATGTAGTAAAACATCTTTACTATTGACATGGTAGATATAGAAATTTATGGAGGGGGATTAGGGTCACAATGCTATTTGACTTGCTTCCATGCTTCATGCTTTGTTGCTTCAATGTTTGATTATTCCATGTTCAATTGTCTTGCTTTCATTTCAAATTGACTTTATTGCATTTGTCTTTCTTCTTTATGCAATGTTGCTTCCGTGCATTTTACATTTGTCCTTCGTCAATGCATAATTGTCGTTCTACCATGCGTTATGACATCTTTCATTGTGCCATCATTCTTTCGTCCTAATGCCATTATTGCTTCGTCAATGCTAACCTCAATTTTGATACCAGGTGGCGCTCCGTTTGTGTCCGTTCCTTGAAATTAACTTTGAGACGTCCCCTGTTGCAGAACTTGGAAAAATGAGTTATAAATAGCGGAAAAAAGCAAAAGCCGATTGAAATATTTGAACAAAAAAAAGAAATCATTAAATATGAATATTTGGACCTTTTCTGTTTGTTTGTTTGTATTTTTCTATTTATACAGTAATAGCCATTTGGGGATTTGAAAGCTCTAGAAAGTTTTGCTTAACTATGGCGTTGGTTTCGTGGCTGAGCGGTACGAGTGCCGGAGTAATATGCAATTTTTTTCCCGCATGGGTTCGAATCCCATCGGCTACATAATGTTTTTTTTTCTGAATTGTTAGTGGGAAATTATATAGAAGTCAGTTTTTTTTCTGAGATATCGTGGGAAAGGCGGTATTTCATATCGAAAAATTCTAGATAAATTGAAACTGCCGGTCGTCCTACACTGATCAAACCTAGAGATCAACATCCCCCGGCCCCATCGATTCAGTCAATAATGCAGTTTCTAGTCTCCTTTCATAATTTTGACCTTGAAAATTTACCTTTTGACATCTCTGTATGCCAAAATTACTCCAAGCTGTTGTCCAGGACAAGCGGGGCGTAGGAGAAAGGGGGGGGGGGGGGGGCAGCGGGGGCAGCGCTACCGCTCGCCAGTTTTTTATGGACTTTCTGAATAATTTAGCTATTCTGATCGATCCTTTATACATATTACTTTATCAATGTACATGAAGACATTAACTCAATCTATATAGAATATTATTACATGTAATAATAGAGGGTAAAGAAAGTATTTTCTGATAAGTCAATATCTTGCTAAAAATAATTCCTGGCTCGCTACCGCTCGCCAGACATTTATTAATGTACTTAAAATTTAGTATTGCACCAGAAATGTTAAAATTTGTGCATACAGAACATGAAACTCCCATATTTTTTTTAATATCTTCGACCCCCCCCCCCTTTTTTTATTATCATTTTTTTTTTTTTCATTTATTTACTTTATTTTTATTTATTTTTTTTTTTTTGCTTATTAGAAATTTTGGGATGTTGTGCCCCTCCACTTTTTCAGGCAGAGCTTCGCCGTTGGTCCAGGACTACGCCTGCTCAGGAACGTGGCACAAAAACAGTTCAGTGTCATTCACAGCCTTTTTCAACAATGGCCAAAATTTAGACCTTTATAGTGTTCCTATACTCTGTGTTAGGAGCGCAAGGAAGGTATAATTTTAATTAGATTGCACTATGACAAACTTGTCAGATTCTTCTTGTTCAGTGGCGGATCCAGCGCCCCCCTTTGCCGGGGGTCAAGGGGCAAATTTTGCCGATTTTACTGATGTGCCTGTTTTTGCCGGGAAAATATTGGGTCTGTGCAGGAGCATCTCCTAAATCCGCCACTGTTGTTCGACCCAAGATCAAGGTTAAGATTGAAATGCAAGCGTTTGATGCTTGCAAGGATTGACCTTGAACATTGACCTTCATAAGTCCATACTTCAAAGTCAATTATTATAGAAGTTTTATCTTTTTATGCAATAATCAACCGACTTATGGTACAGAAACGACATTGACGGGCATATAAAAGGCAAGTAATTAAAATTATGACTTTTCATAGATGACTTGCAAGCGACGATAGTGAGCTAACGAAGCGTTTGCAAAGTTTTGTAATAAAAATGATTTTTATTTCAACTGAATAATGATATCATGTACAGTTGCCCGCCATATTTTTTTCCAAAACAATCACCCCCCCCCCCCCCCCCAGAAAAACTGAAAAAAATGAATAAAAACATTTTATTTTTATACTAATTAAGTACCTCCATTTTTTTCTGCATCCTCTTCTGGGCAGATGGACAACATGGACAAGTTACATTATACTTAGAATTGACAAAAGGAAAAAATGTCTCCTCGTCAGAGATTCGAACCCACTCGGAAAGGTGCAAAATAATGTTGGAAGGCAAACGTGATAACCGCTATGCCACGGAAACTCTACACGTTTAGTTTATAGTTATTATTAAAAGTTATAAAAATCTTATGCATACAAAATCAAATATTTACTAATTACTACAAAATATTTTTCAAATATTCATACAGCCAATCTACTTCTGTCATCTCGTGCGATAATATAATTACTTTTCGAACGATACTGTAAGAAATTTCTAACGACAGGGGATGTTTCAAAGTTCATTTCAAGGTACGGGCACATGCGGTCGAGCGAAGCGCCATCTGGTATCAAAATTGAAGTTAGCATTGACGAAGCAATAATAGCATTAAGACGAAAGGATAATGGCAGAAAGAAGGATGTCATAACGTATGGTATAATGACAGTTATGCATTGACGAAGGACAAATGTAAAATGCAGGGAAGCAAAATTACACAAAGAAGAAAGATAAAGTCAATTTGAAATGAAAGCAAGACAAACGAACATGGAATAATCAAACATTAAATGAAGCAACATAGCATGAAGCATGTAAGCAAGACAAATAGCATTGTGGCCCTAATCCCCCTCCATAGAAATTACTTACAGATTGTTGCAAAGTATTGCATAATTATAGTCAAAATTCTAGTTATAAGAATGAAAAAATACATCTAATTTAACTATTTCATTGTTGCACAAATTGTCTGAGGAAAAACGTGACTCTGCTGCATTCCCGTCTGAGAAATTGAAGACTAAACAATATAGAAATAAAATCGTGAAAAAAAGTTTCTACTTTTCTAGATTTCTACATTATTAGATTGAGGATCACTGACGAGGGTTAAATACCCGAAACGTGCATGTCTGGTCCATGCTGTAAATTTATCTGCCTTTAAATCATGCTAATTAATTTAAAGACATTAGCATTCTAATTATGCACATATTCTAATAGCACATTTATCGGGTATCTTTTCTTCCATTCAAGCCAAAAGGTATACATCTTTCGGAAAGCCTAAAAGCAAACTTGACTAGAAAAGAGATGGCCATAAAAGTAGGAAAAGACAAAACACATTTTGAGGTAAATACAATGTACCTAGAATATTGTTTTGATTTTACCTGTAGATGAAGGAAAAACATTAGATATAGAATTAATCAAGATCGGTTGTAAAAACAATATGAAGCCAACCCCTATTCACGAATTAATCTAATTTTAGAAATCACGTCAGAAACGGAACCTAGTTAAAAAGGCATGGAAATGGCCAAAAGGAATTATTCCATACGAGATTGATGGATCAATAAGTAAGTAATTGCATCTTGTAATTGTTTCGAATTAAAAAATTCAAATAGATGATGGATTTCGCCACGTAAAAAACAAGCATATAAAACAGTAACAACGACAACAACAAAATTAAGAAAACTGCAGTTGTATGACACTATTTGAAGGAAACCTACAAAGACTACATCATGAGCTTACCATTCAAACTACGTTTGCAGAGCTTTTTTGTTTTGATGATGTAACTATTTGCTTTTTAGCAATGGTCAGATACAAACGGTCATTTTCATAAGAAATATGGACAATGACCATATCCCAATACACAATACAAAATCGATAATTCAGGAAATCACAAACAGAAAGCATACACTATAAGGATAAAACAGGTACCAAAGCAAACAAACAAAAGCCTCCACCACATAAATAGAAGCGAATTCCCAATTTAGGAGTGAGACCAGATGCCCAGGAAGAGTCAGCATCTCATCTTGCATGCAACACCTGTCGCGTCCATTCGGCAGAAATATCACATCCGGTTACTTCCATCTCGGAAGAGAAATTATAGTCTGTGGTTTGGATTCAAATGGTCTAAGGTAGAATATCAGTCACCATTCTGGACAATGGGACATCATAGTGAATGACGAGTTCCCCATATCGACCGTAGAACCTCCTCAGTGACGATGTTTGTCGATCACAAATTTGAAAGACGCCTAGCTCTCAGAACAAAATCTGTATATTTGCTACTTGTTTTGGCATAAGGTATCAATTGGGATATGAACACACCATAAGCAGGCGATGAAGGGATGTTGCTACTCAGACAAGCACAGTTTCTGATGCTAAAACTGAAGTCGTCACGTGTATAGAGTGAGGTGTTCATGTGACCATCAGTGTCATAGGACAACATTATGTCCAAAAAGGATGCTGAATTATTTGTCTCTGTAGTTTCATTGACTTCAAGCTCCTATGGATAGATTCTGCTAAGGTAATCCGCGAATTTTGGATAATGAATGGACAGCACACCCTCTATATATCTGCAAGTGAAGCTAAAATCAGAAGCGAAGTATCTTTTCCCTACAGAGATTGAATGAATTCAGCTTCGAACGAGAAAAGAAAAATGTCGGCAAGGAGTGGGGCATAAATGGTCCCTATTGGAATTCCGACAATTTGTTGGAAGAACTTTTTCTCCAAACACTAACAAAAAGGTTGTCGATTAGGAAGTTTAACAAAACGCTCAGACTGTCTTACGTATCCAAATATTGTACCATCGAACTCCTAAGAATTGTATGCTGAGTGACTGTGATGACGGGACGCCGAGACGGGCCCTGTCCAAATACCGTCAGAGAAGATATGACCTAGACCACCTATCCTCTTTGAATGTCGGTGACACTCCTAGTGATCTCGCTCAAGGCGGCAACGCACAGACTGTTTCACGTAGACCCTATATTTTTGTATCCATTTACATATTCCTCCGTGTATTACTTTGGCATCTGCGTTTAATTCTCTTTTTCGTGTGGTAGTCGTGTGGTAGTCTTACAATTAGGATACTTTTATACATAATAAACACCAAAGAAGTACCTAACAGTTATTCAGTTTCAATGTCGAGAAGGCAAGGCCAAATCATGAGAATTCCCATCGGAACGGTCGCAAACCCCGGAATGAACAACAAATTTGTGTTATAGAGCAATGGGTAGCTGGACAAGTAGGAGGAGTGTATGACCCTTATCTGGATAACTACACAATTTGCTACTTACTTAGCATATAGTCATCTAACATATGTAGTCTTTCATCTAGTATTTTGATGTCGTGTTTTGTGTTTCGGTGTTTTGCTGTTACTGCTGTAAGCGAGTTCTGTTGAAGTTCCTTTCCGTTCTTCTCAGTGCCATTGAGGAATCTTAGGCTGACAGAAAGGTACAATATATCGGAGTATCTTTAGGTAATCAGTCGCAATGCTAATAATGTACATGGGTTCAAGTTTTCAGATGAGTGTTGTAGGCTCTTTCGTCTCTTGACAAGATTTTAAAGACATGAATACAAAATACCGTAAGCAATGCATGTGACAAAAACTTGACACATTGGATGTTTTTCTGTTTTTGCGATTTGGCATAACTTTGTATAATTTATTTTGTATGCTTTCCTCTTCTATGACGTGGAGGATTTTATTCTAAATTATTTAGAACCTGTTAGCAAAAATCATTTTTATATGTACATGTACCAGTTATTTTTTCAGGCGATCAGGATCACATAGACATGATTAAGAGAGTCATCGACAGAATTGCCAATCTAACATGTCTTCGATGGTATCAGAAGTCATCGGAAATAAGGGAATCTGTTGGTCATCCAAACTACATTAGAATTTTCTCTGATGAGACACAACATGAGTAAGATTTTGAAATAGAAATATTAGATTGTTTGTTTTAACTGATCCAAATACACCAATTATGCCCTCTTGATGATCTGTGTTTCTATTTGACCAACGACCTATTGCCAACACAATATTTGGTGTAAATAGTCTAATTCTTTGGTTTTAAAACAATAGTGTGACTGCTTGTATATTCAGTATATAAAGACTCTTTTGGTACAAGACACTTTCAATCCAGTCCCTCACAAACGTGATAACCTTAAAAATGTACTTTAGATTAAGTAACAGGTACAAGTGAGAGACAATAAGCTCAATTATAGGACTTTAAATGTACACTTCAGTATATCACGGTCAGTTCAATGTGTCAGTTTGGCAAGAGGTGGTATACAGTATAAGGCTCGCCGATAAGGAAATAATATAAAAGTATGGTATGAAGTCATATTCTATAAACACAGATGCATCAAGAATACCATCCGAATGGTGCAGATAAGAGGTTGATGAATGGTGAAATTAATGTTTTATTTTGAGTGGTTTTGTAAAGGGGCAACGTAAACATGAGTGCCAGTGACCCTTATATAGATTAACAACTTTATCGTCATAAATCTGTAAAAAGTATTACTTGAACTTCTTTAACTCATTGAAATAACTTAATCTTCTTTAACTCATTGAAATCTTTACAGCATAATTTTCCGATTCAATTAATTAAGTCGATTCCATTCCATTCTACGATTCTATTCCAATCGTTCAATGTGACGTCTGGTTGCCATGGTAACGAGGTCACTCTATTTATAGCACTTGTGAGACCATTAAAAAAGCCAGCTTCCGAAACTGTGTTGCCATGGATACCACTATAACATTTTGTTCATTTTTACAAAATTTGTTCTTCCTAACTTCAATTCTTACTTGGTACACTTAGTTATGTGATATATATTCCAGGCCGCTTATTGTATTAAGAAGGTATTGAACACTTTGATGCCAAATTCAATTTTTCTCAAAATTTCTGAAATTATTCATTTTTTCTCTGCCCTTCATCATACAAACTTACATTTGATTCTATCCACAGGAAAAAAATTCTATTAGACTTTGAAATATGAATTTTTCAAAGTATCCGTGAATTTCTTGATGACGTCATAATATCAAAAGTGTCAGTCCGGTTCTCTTAAAGCTATTGGAAATAAATTTTGATTTAACTTCCAAAATATTCATAAATGTATTGCTCTTATATATGGAAAAGATTAGCTTAATTGTGTTATAAAAAAGGCAGGATGCTTGAATAAAAGATGACACCGTCACTCAAAACATTGCAATTTCGAGCCAATTGACTGGAGTTAATAGGTGATTTTTAGGAATCCTGTGGATCAATCCTTGTCAAAAACTAACAAAATTATCAACGGTGTCCAGATATGATTTCATGATTAAATGAGAAAAATTAAATTAGGGATCATAATTTTGCAAAACTTTATATTTTCCATTTTTTTCTTCGAAATTCTTCCATTTTCAATGAAGTGACATCCGCTTCCTTGTTATGTAAATTTGTCAACGACTCAACTGAGATAAAAATTGAATTTTCTATTTTATACATGTAATGTTTCTACGCGGTACGTTTTGTATTAATGTTTTAATTGCATTTTGAATGCGATAGTTTGTGACGCTATTTTTCCCCGATAACGTCGAAATGACGTCGTGGTTAGCTCATGGATAAAACTCCTAAATTCCACAATTTTGAAAATCGCTAAAATTACTTCAAATTACGTCGGAAAATATTCAAACTTCATCAGGATACAAATTATGCCGCCGCCATCTTGGAGTTGAATCCCTCCTTAATCCAAAATCAGTCAAAATGAAGCGAAAAATAGAGGTCAAAATAAGGGCCAATTTAGTATGTTCTTTGGCCATTTTCAATCTTAATATGGATTCTCTGTAAAAACCTAAAACAGCTGGCCACGACATGTCATGGATTTTGATGAAACTTTCTGTAATTATCATACTTAATGTAAAAACAATGAAAACAAACGATATTGTTATATTTGAACAATGGTTGCCATGGTAACGGAGTCAATCTATTTGACACCCCAATAAATATGAGAGATAAGACATATTGTGGCATTCTGTTGCCATGGAAACCATGGTCAAAATTTACTTTATGAACACAAAAACTTTTCTTTGTAAGTTTAACTCTGACAAGAATAACTTTTTCGGGGGAGGGGGTTATCAGTTAGTTGTTGATAATCAGTCAAATTATGTGAAAATTTAGCAAAAATAAGGTCTAATTTTAGGGTCATTTTTGGCCTGTTTTTGATTATTTTGAAGGTTGAAAACCATTATTTGGTGAATGTTATGGGTATTTAATATCACCTTGCCAAAATAAATGTCTATAGCTGGAAAAAATCAAGAAATAAAATTTATGGTGAAACGCACCATTTTGTCATGAATGCCAATCAAAATCCGTTGCTATAGCAATTTGGAATCCATATTACCATATACCACATATTTAAAAACATTGTTTTTCCTCATGTTTGAGTCCTATGATTATGAAATAGCATACCTGTATACAAATTGTAATTATCATTATCAATTGACCTTCAAATCATTTCAAGGTCATCTGTCCAAATCTCAAGGTCATTTCTAACTTTAGACTAAAATTAAGACAAAAATCAGGATTTCCAATTAATTTAAATTGATTTCTCTAACTTATTTCATTAGATATTTTGATTTTAGATATTTACAGTTGAACAACCGATCAAAAGAAGTAGAATTCATCACAATTTTGTTAAATTGTATCTCACTTCTATGTATGACATACTTTCAAAAGAGCATAAAATTGCGATTTTCTAAAATTTTCTCGTAAAATATGTGACATTTTTTGGGGTCTTCATTGGACTCTGATAAATGTGATACTCATCCCAACAAATAATACATTTATCATACTTTTACCGATAATTGATTGTTTTGCCAAGGTTCCATACTGTTTACTGTTAATCATGTCTCTTTTTAGTGAAAAACCACAAAATTTGGTCTGAAAATAGCATATATTTTTAAATGACCTTGAAAATTGAGCAAATGACCTTGACATTTTCTCAAGGTCATGATAGCATCAAATGGTCTTTAATACATCTACATACCAAGTTTTGTAACAATAGCAGGCATACATCTGTAGAAATTAGCTTTTTACTTATGACAGGTATTTACACCTTCGTACCAAATGTTGCCATGGTAACCTATTTCAAAGGCATGTAAACAGAAAAATCTCACTTCTAGATAAATTTCCTTCGATTCCCATGAAGTCCTAGGATAATACTCTTCAGGAAATAGTCAACTGTATTTCAAATCTTGTGCAATTGCATTATCACTCTTGTCAAAAGTAAGTAAAATATAGGTAAAATAAGGCCTAAATTGGCCGAAAATGGCTCATTTTGAATAAGCAATTTTTCTTGAAATTGAAGCAAATTTACATGACACACAGAAAGAAGGAGCATCGAAAAATCAAATTGTATGAAGAGAAGAGGATTTAAATAATCTTTTCGGAAAATTACATATACATTCAACATTTGTTTCCATGGTAACGGAATGCATAAAAATGCCTTGTTTAAAGGTGTTTTTATACAAAACCTTGGTTACCATGGCAACGGAATGTCGGAGAAAAAAATGGAAGGTCAATTCGTTCTGAGGACATCATATTTACCTTACACACAAAAGATATCCAAAATCTGAGACATGTCGTGGCCAAACATGTCTGATTTTTTAGGTTTTTACATAGAATCCATATTAAATATCACAAAACGCACCAATAGGAGACCAGTGATGTTCAGCAAAGAAAATATATGTTTATTGACAAATAAAAAGAATGAAAAATTGGAGTGGGCTCAATTCTGTCATCAAAAACAGTTGCTATGGCAACATTAGACCTGTTTGCTTGTTTCATATTATTTTTGAAATTGATTTTATTCCTCTTTAGAGTTACGTATGGTTGTCAAAATGTATGCATGGATAAATATGACTTAATCCTTTCACTTAATAACAATTAAAATGTCCAAGGTCATTTACTTGAAGTTCATGGTCATTTCTTCTTTGAGGCTCAAATATTGCAAAAAATATTGATTTTTTCAATTTTTTTGTTATCAATTTTAATGAAATTTCATTTGAATATTTTCATAGGTCATATTTATTATGAAAGCTAATGAATATAAGAAACAAAATCTTAGAATTTTTTGTTTTGTAATAATTCAATTTGAATTTTTTTTCTGTCAAAGAATAAGAAAATATAGGTTTCGTTCCTTTTTTATCAAAATACTCACCAAGAATTTAGAAATTCAAAGATGTGAAGAAACTTGCTCAGTATTTCTAGGAATTTGTGTAAGATTAATCATTTTATGGCATGGGACTGTTAAGTTCAATATCTGAAGGTTTCTGAAATATTGGCGTCTTCATTTTATGAAAATCTGGATTTTCCGTCAATTCTAGTCACTTAACAGCAATTTTCTCTAAATGTCAACCTTTCTATAATAGGGGTGTGGCACGCATGGTCTCAGAATATGACTAATTTGTGTAAGTACCTTTGTTTTAAAAGACAATTAAAGAAAATGATGTCCCTTGATGTCCATGCTCACCGGTTGCCATGGCAACGGCTCAAGTAAATTTCCCTTCAAAATCAATGTTCTGAACCATCAGAATTAGTTTATTTTGAGGCAATTATAAATATTGAAATATAATTATTTTTTAAAATTTGATTTTTTATAATAGTTAGGTTACTAAAAGAGAATAATTCAGTGTATTACAATATTTCAACTGATGAGTAGTTTTTTGCCCAACGGCATACTTAAAGAGGGTCCTAAAGGAGGTCTCAAAAATGTTAAAACAATGCAAGTTTTGAAGCGATTTTGTTCTCTTTTGCAGCCATACTGTTAATGGGCATTATGTTGCCTTTAAAGAAGACACCCTATAGTATTAATATATACAATAAAATTTTTGGGGCTATTGAGTATAATAGTAGTAACCATGGAAACAAAACCGCTGATTTTCGATAATTTCATAGATAAAATCAACAAAAATGGTTAATAATCATCATTAAATTTCTTTAATTATTATCAATTATTATTCTCAGTGACCAGTTATTCAAATTATATGTTCAACACAACATTTTGATTTATAAAAGTGTGGTTGCCATGGCAACATAAGTCAATTATGGACTATTTTTTCAAAAAAATAATACTAAAAAGCCGTCGGTTTCCTGATTGAAATACATTCAAAGACCTTGACCTTTTAAATGACATTGACCTTTTACATATTTTCATCAAGAAGTATGATTATCCATGAATGTTGTGTCAATTTTTGAATAACGATAATAATATGACATAATTATTAAACACTAATTCAGTCAGATGACAACGATGTGATTTATCCCAAATCTTGTCGATTATTTCCTCACTTTCTGTGAGTTTTTTGTTTAGATAAAAATATATGATGATTTTCATTTTGTTATGCTTTGAAAGACATCAAACATGATAAGAATTAAACTAGATGTTTTCCCCTTAAGAAAAAGATACCATAATGGTAGTTGCCAGAGGTCAAGGTAAAGGTCACATGGACAAATGTTTTGATCTCAGACATAGTACATGTACTATAAAAGGTGAACGGACGCCAGAAACGTTATCCCAATATGTAGCTCTTGCATTGCAGGCTACATAAAAACTGAACAGTGATATATCAGTGATACTGATATATTTAAAGCATCATGTATATGTTAAGAGTTCATGGTCAAATAGGAATAAGCTCTATGTTTGTGAAACATAAATTAATGCCCCGGATAGCAGTTTTGAGTATCATAAGTCAAAGTCACAATGTCAAACTGTTGGTACTTTCAACAGGAATGCAAAGGCCATATCACTTACTATTCAACAGTTTGAGAAAAGGTCAAATCTTAACATCAAGGTCACATTGTCAAAGGTTAAGGTCTGAAAAGAGTGGTCTTGTCAATTTATATATGAAATATTTAAGACCTACCATTTATAATTCAAGAGACACAGCCTAATATAAAAGTTTAGAAAAGCAGGTCGAATTTCAAGGTCAAGGTAACATTGTCTCTATTCTAAGAAGAATGATCTTGTTATAGTAATGTACATGTGAAATAATAAAACCCTTCCACTCATGCTTCAAAAGATACAGCCAAGTTTTAATCTTGCTAGATTGCAGCCTCCCCCCCCCATCCACCACCAACTCCTCTCCTTTTGCTGTGATGTCTCTTATATTATAACATACTGACTGAATACACTTGAATGATATGAAATTTAAAGGCATTCAGGGAGACAGATTTTATATGAATTCATTTTAGTATTTTACCTGAAAAAAATGAAAAAAGTAGGTCAAAGGTCAAGGTTAATGTCAAAAGGTAAAAAAATTGGCATCAAAAGATGTTTTATCAAGATACATACACGTGCTAAATCTTATCATCTCTACTATATATTTTAATACCCTTTAATTGAAAGCGGATGAAATGACAGGCGGGCAGGGGGGGGGGGGGGGGGGGGGGCAGCCATACAAATACTTTTCAGTCACAATATTTATGAAGCATTAACATTGTTTAAAATAGCAACATTTTGTACCATAAATCTACAATTTTTCGGTCAATTTTCAATTTTTTTTTTTGGTTGGTTCGCTACCGCTCGCCAGACATTTCTTCATGTACGTATAAAAACAGATCCAAACTTTAGAACTGCGCCAGATATCTTAATTTGTGAATACAGAACATGAAACCCAGTGGCGGATTCAAGGGGAGGTGTAGGGGGGCGTATCCCCCCTAAAATTTGCAAATCATAGGTAAAACGATCATTTTACAAAAAAGAGTGAATATTAGTATATATTAATCACCTATTAGTTAATATAATTGTAAAATGCATCAATTTTAATTCAATAATCAATTTGTCATGAAAATGGGCCCGAAAAGGCTGAAATTCATTAGCTTCCGTGGGGCTTCGCTACCTGGCCCCCCTACCAGGACTCTGTCCTGGACCCGCTGACGACCTGGGCGGTCCTTAGACCCCTCGCCATTTCTTACGCCCCCTCTAACTCAATAGCTGGATCTGCCACTGAAAACCCCCATTCTTTATCCCCCAGCTTTTTTTATGCCCCCGGAATCAAAGATTTGGGGGCATATAGCTTTTGGCCTGTCCGTCTAATTGTCTGTCTGTCTGTTTGTCCGAAAAACTTTAACATTGGACATAACTTTTGAATGGGAAGTGATAGGGCTTTCATATTTAACATGTGTATTCCTTGTGACAAGACCTTTCCATTGATACCAAACTTTTTGACCTCGTGACCTTGACCTTGACCTTTGACCTACTTTTAAAAAACTTTAACATTGGGCATAACTTTTGAATGGTAAGTGATAGGGCTTTCATATTTCACATGTGTATTCATTGTGACAAGACCTTTCCATTGATACCAAAATTTTTGACCTCGTGACCTTGACCATTGACCTTTTAAACCAGTGACCTCACATACATGTACTTAACAGAAAATAGTGTCTATACTAACAAAGATGCCACCGGGGGCATTCGTGTTTCACAAACACAGGCTTTATTTTTTTTTCTTTTGCTTGTTAGACATTTTGGGATGTTATGCCCCTCCATTTTTTCAGGCAGACCTACGCCATTGTATCATCTTCGTCAAAAGACCAGTGATTTAAAAAGATAAGTCTGTACCCTACAGGTATTCTTTCAGCATTTTATTAGAGCGCTGATATCACAATCTTTTCATAGTCAGATACATAATTATCAAAATGACAACTAAATGGGCACACATCTTTTCAAGCAGAACAAGATTTACCATGTACATTGAACTACAGTATAGTACAGTAAATGACAGTACAGTAAAGGACAGTACAGTACAGTACAGTGCAGCAAACACTGCAGTTGGTATAGAGGAAATTCGAGCTACCCACATTACCCATGCAATATTTGTAGCTATTACTCAGCAATCGTATTTGGTAGTTTTTTTTTCTAATAATACGATTGTCAGTAGGTTTGTCAAATCTAGCAAACAAGCAGCTGTCCGTCATCTCAGCCTCGGCATTGAACAATTTGTTCCAAAATTTCTGCTTCTTCCTAGCTCTCTTTATAAAAAGAAGGGAGGAGATCTCCAACAAGACCTCGTTACAGCATCAACAGTAAAACACCAAAACACCCGATGCAAAAATATGTTTAAGTAATATATGCAAAAATATGTATAAGTATTCCCCTTTGTTATTTGGATTTCAACGAAGGTGAATAATTTGACAATGAAACCAGAAGTCTCTGATGAGACTGAAGCTCTACTGGCTGTTTTGTTAAATTCACTGACATCAATTTTCCAACCCTGGGGACAAATATCAGATGCACATCTACACCACAGACACATAATACATGTAATGCTAAAAGAATTTACTCTCCATGAATTATCGGTTTACTTTCTGAGATCTGGTGTTCACAAAACTACAAAGACTTATACAGGAGAAAATGACCACACCTATTTTCAAAGACGGGTAAGTCTTACACAGAATCTCAGGCACACAATCAGATCACAGACTCATGGAAATGGGAAAAGAAATATCTCTCTACAGTATCAATTATACTTTCTGAGAACTGGTGTTCACTAAATTACAGAGTTAAATAGGAGAACATGACCACACCCATTTCAATTACCCTGGGGTTCAGATGCTGAAACAAAATAGCAGGCCCACACATACAATGTAGACAAGAAACTGATTATAATGCAAAAAGAATTATCTCTCAATCAATTATACTTTCTGAGAATTGATGTTCACAAGGTAATGACCACACCCATTTCCAAGACACTGGGGTTCAGGGGCTCAAACAAAATATGAGGGCCAATTATACTTTCTGAGAATTGATGTTCACAATGTAACATAGACTTATATAGGAGAAAATGACCACACCCATTTCCAAGACACTGGAGGTCAGGGGCTCAAACAAAATATCAGGGGCACAACTAGACCAGAGACTGATTATATTGCAAAAAGTATTTTTTCTCTATCAATTATACTTTTTGAGAATTGATGTTCACTAGATTACATAGACATATATAAGAGAAAATGACCACACCCATTTTTGAAGACGCTGGGGGTCAGAGGCTCAAACAAAATATCAAATGTCCGGTCCAGCGGAGAGCACATGTCAGCTAGACATTCAAGCAAACGGGATCTTTAAGATGTTTATGTTTATTCAGTCACGATACGAAATTGCTATTAATTAACTTTATTCGACATTCATGGTGGCTTTTTTGAGCTGAAAATTATTTCAAAATGGTGAAAATCTGAATGTGAAATTTGGTGCAATTCTATCCTTTGACACTTTTTTAAACAACCCCCCCCCTCCTAAATCAACTTGTGATTGTTTCACTTCCCCATTGTTTGCAAATATTAAAGGCGGATCTAGGAATCTTTGAAATTAAGAAGGAGTTAAAGATATTTTTTTGGAAGACCAAGGATTAAATATATTAAAGCCTGGGAAGGCTTTTCATTTCCTATTTTAGTTTTGCTTTTTGATCATCTAGTGTAGTGAGTTCGAAAATATTAAGAAATGGAGTATATATATCCCTGTTTAAATTAATTCAGTCATTTTAGAAAAGAAGGGAGGGGATCTCTTAGAAGATGAATGATACTCAAAAAGACTTATAGTAGTTTAATTTTACAAACTGGCTAATAGCATAAGCTTGATAATTTTTGGAATGTAATTAATTATAGTTTGTCTGAATACCTAGAAATTTTAAAAATCAAATACTGCAGAAGAAAATAATTTACAAATTACATGTATCACAAACAGCAAATTCTTAGATGAATTTTAAAGGGACGGTGTCCCTGAAAATTAATTAATTTTACAAAATTTTGGAATGCAAAATCTTTCTTTTCATATGAAAGTATACATTCTCATTTGTATAAATTTTCAGGTGAATCTAACCATACATTCGCAGCTATACACCTTTAAGGTGATATCACACGTTTCGTGTTATACAACACTTAATATCAGAAAAAAAGCATAATTCTGATTTCCTAATTTAATTCAAATGTAACGGACAATATTAGGAGGTCACCATCCAAAATTTTGAGATTTTGAAATTGATCAGACTTTTTAGCCATCCATTGATTGTAATGGAAATGCTCATTTTTTGGCTATATTATTTTTTCAGCCCAAGATTTTCAAATGAAACTTCACATATGATTCCCTCAACATATTGTGCAAATTCTTATAGAAAGAAATCATTCAATGACCACGTCATATGCTGCAAAATCTGACTGAATGTGTAAATTATCATGTAAAAAATTAAAAGTACAATTCGAGTTATCTTTCTTTACTATGTGACCCAAGACAAAAGCATCCGAATTTACATGTATATAATCATCTTTTTGAAATATCACAGCAGTGTTCCTTCACTCACAAAGATGTCAATATGTAAATGAATAGAGCCGAATACAGATTTTGTGTGATAACACGACAGTGAACATGTGTAATGATATTACCATATGTACCATATGGGTTACTATATTATAAGTTTCTCTACATTCAAACACTTTACTGACACCTGACTTATTTCTGAATAGATACGACATATGTATGTTGGTAAAAAAGTCTTAACAAAATATTCAAATACATTTGTAAGTTCAAATTCAGCAAAAATTTGACTATTGTTGGTCACTCTAGGCTTACCTTTACTTTGCAAAGAAAAAAAAAACATTCGTATTTACATACGAATAACAATCTATTCATTAATCCTGCACTCAGGCTCGAACCGCGGTCTTCCCGCATGGTGGGCAAGAGCTCTACCTCTGAGCTATTTGTCGTCTTAACGACTGAGCGATTATAACAAAGCCAGAACATCAAGACATTTTAAGTTACGAAAATTGGAAATCTTCAGCGTGGAGATTTCTTTAAAATTCTCGTCTAAGGGAGGCTACTGAAACGCGTGTGATATCTCGTTAAAACATAATTTTGAATTTGGGGTGGGCAGCTCTAATTCATTTCACTGGCGCCACCTACAATGTATTGAGTTTTTACAAGAGAGGTATACGGAGGTTTAATTATTAAAAAATCGACAATATAAGGGATGTTACAGCATATTTTCGAATAAAATTTTTTTATGGCTCCTTTTTTCTTCTTTTTAGACCCTTTGGAATAATTAAGTTTTACGTTTTCAATAAAATTTATTTTCAGGGACACTGTATCTTTAAGAGTTACCATTACTACTATTTCATCTCTCACCCTTACCAATAATCCTATCTTCTCTCAATAAATCATTTTCTTTCAGCCCCACCCCTAAATCCCATATTTACCCCCTCACTTTAAATCCTACAAGCCCGAGACTGTCAAACTCCATTGAATCAGGGTGATATAATATAGACAGTATACTAGAAAAGGTTTAGATTTTGATATCAGTTCCTTTCTCATTCATATTTATTGTGTTCGGAGACACTCCCCGCCCCCTCCTCTTATCCACCTGGCGGGATCCGCAGAAGATTTGATTTTGACCTTATTTATACCTAATTCTTTTTTTTTTAAATTCATCAAAGATATTGTATTATTTCCACTCAAGAAACAAGATAAACATTACATTTTGATTTAACAGTAGATATGCTATGGACCAAGATTACAGGGAAATTTAGGGGATCAACCATGGGTCGGATACTTAGATTTTACAAGAATATTTCTCAGTATTTCTCAAAGCTGATTTTTTTTTATAAGGCCCTCTTGGTTGGATTTTTTCCCAAATAAATACCGTCGTAGCAAAATGCTTTATTTTTTCGCCGCCGCTTTAGGCCTGAATATTCTTTTTGACAAAAATTCCTTACACCCCCAATCCCCCCAAATCATATGGCTACTCCCTCGGCTATCTTTTCAGAGAAAAAGAGGGGTCTAGTGCATGACCTCAAGGGGGTTTGGGATCATTGAACCCCCCTTTCCCCCAATTTATAGGGTACATGAAATGGTCTGGTTCAACTTCACCCCACTCCCTCCACTCCCCAAAAGGTAAATACCCAATTTTTTCGCCTATAAAGAAGAAATGTTTCAACATATTCAGGATGGTCATTGAACCTAATTTTCCCGATCCCGCGAGTAGAGATCGAGAGAGAAAAAGAGAGATCAAGTGCGGTAAAAATATAGGCATATGTATCAAAATAAACAAATTGTAAACTGTAAATACACAGCAAACATGCAAAATTTCCCTCCATGTTGAATGTTGCTAAACGTTTACTTCCTCCGTCCTAGAGAGTTCTCCTATGGGAATTCCCCTTTTTCTAAATTTAGTAAGTTTTATCGAAATTGATTTTTGATTTTTGAAGTAATTGTAAATAGCCCCAAAAATGTTTTTGTACATTTTGAAAATATACTATTAGATTGATTACATGGTATGTTTACATTTTACAGGCATGGCTGCGTTTTTTTTATATTTGCTTCAGGAAATAGGCTTTGAATTGCACATGCAGTTGCAATTTTTTCACTATTTTATCAAAGTAGGGAGACTTTTTTTTAGGTTTGAGCATAAATATCCGAAAAGTCCATGTTGTACTACAGTATTTAAAACAAATAAGTTCTGTATCACATATAGTTCTCATTAGAAGATACCATAAGTTAAAATCCCCATATTATCACAAACCAAATATTGAAACTGTGTTACCATGGTAACGGATCACCGTATGACATTGTCCCCATTAACTTTTTTTCATATCTGATTACAATGATTATGTATATAAAATTTCACCAAGATTGGTCACCATGCGTGCCAAATTTAGGTTGATGGTTACAGAGAATTGGTGTTAAAGTTTAATGACCTCGGAAATGCAGTGGGTGACCTTGAAATATTTTCAAGGTCATCTTTATATTCAAACGTCTCTGATAGATGTATACATGAACTTCTGTTCCAATATCATGCGTGGATAGTTTAATAAAGATTGTGTTTAAATTCATCGTATCGAAACTTTCAGCCTATTGTTGCCATAGCAACCAAATTTGAAGCTGGTTTGCATATAAAAGGACAAATTTACCCAATCAAATTTTTATATTTATGTATAGTTCAAAGATGATACTCATTGGATAAGTAGATTTTGGACTTTAAAAATGAGTGCTTTCGTGAAATTTTCAACCTTGTAAAACAGTAAAAACACGGAAAACAGTGTCTTTTAATGCCCAAAAGAGAGCATTTTGATACCCCATTTTGGCCCAAATTTTCATCTTGTATACAAAAGGCATCCGAGATTAATGTCAAAAACTTAACAAATATGTAGCATAAAAAGGATTGAAAGAAAATAATCAAAGTAATTTCAGACAAAAAATGTATCCGTTTCCATGGTAATGAAGCCTACAAATATGCCTCGTCCTATGAAAGGACTATATACAGTTTACATAGAAAAGTGGCCCCCTTTTTGGGCAAAATCTTAAATTTACATAAAGAAATGAATTTGTGCCAATATTTATTCTACAATTTTGGCTACTTATGAAATGATACATATCCTTTAATTTCCTTTCTCAATTTCTTAGAATTAGAGCATCAAAAATGGTATATTTCGCCAAATTTCTGGAAAAACGTCATTTTGGGGCTTATTTTCGACAAACTTCCTAGTAGCTAGTATCGAGCGGGCTTCTGAACAACTTTTATATTTTGATATGTTGTTACATTTGCACGTCTTTAAGTGCATATAAAAGGAAAAAGTTGTTCAAGATCCCGCTCGATATTATCTCAATGAAAATAATCAGGAATTATGCTATTTTTCGTATAAACAATAGACAAAACCACGGGTTTTCATGATATTTAGGTAACATTTATAATGTCTTAGAAAGCGAGAGGTAGTGTTTATGACTAGATTTCTTAAAATATAGATATTTAACTCTCTAAAAATTCCAACAAAATTTGATTATGGAGAAGTTGATTTTAGGGGGCCACTTTACTATATAAACCATATATTCTCCTTTCCTGATTTTTGAAACTTCAGACATGGTTACCATAGCAACGACAACCTTTTTGAAAAAAAAAGACCGGGGTCGATTTGCATATTAGCACTTCATTTTGAACTTCCATACCAAAAATTTCAAAAATCCATGACATGCCGTGCCAAAATGTCTTGAAATTCTTTGGTTCTTACAGAGAATTGCTGTTAAAGTTTCCAACCGGTTTGTCTGTCTGCCAATCACACTTTAGATTTCCGGACTTTTTTTTTCTGTTTTTGCGTATATTGAATTTATGTTGAGTATGCGAATATATTTGGTTTCGATTGACCTATTTTTACAAGAGTTATCGCCCTTGGACTTAGCAAATTTCATGAAATTATAAGTTTTCCGCCCCCTACCCCTGCTATTGTAGATAATGATTTGATTTTATGTTTGTGAATACATCTTAACCTAATTCAGATTAAGTTTAAGTTTGGTATTTATTGACATATTCCTACTAGAGTTATGGTCCTTGATCATGGAAAATTTCATGCAATTTTAAGTTTTCCTGACTTTCTTCCCTTTTATTGCAGATAATAAATTGCTTTTTGGTATGTGGATACATAGTTAAGATAAACAGATCAAGTTCGAGATTAAGGATTTGATTGACCTATTTTTACAAGAACTACAACCCTTGGGCAAATCAAATTGTGTAAAAATGTCCTTTTTACATGATTATCTTGACTGTTGTTGTAGATGTCGAACTGATTTTTTGTATGTGAATACATTATAAGTGTAATTCAAATCAAATTTAAGGGGATCCAGAACAGTATCCGTAAGAAGGTCATTGGAAAGCTCTAGATAATAGAAACGGAACAGCAACATTGGTGCGTTTTTCCAAAGAACGTCAGCATTAGGTGACGTAAAAATAAGGGAGAGGGGGTGACAAAATTACTATAATTTAAAAACCGACGTTCAAATTTCAATAGAAATTTTTCGGTGCTTAATTTGACATATAAGATATGTTTATAAGATTTTACAGAAAATAAATGATAGGTTTTTAGATAAACGGAATTTATTATTGAAAATAAACAGCTCAAAGATGTTCTGAAAATAGACATTAATTCATCTCCTTACAACAATTCCTTTTAAAATTCTTAGTGATAATTCATAATTCTATAGATGAAAATATGGATAATGACCATATCCCTATATGCAAAACAAAATTGATAATCCATAAAATCATAAACCGAAGGCATACAAAATCAGGATAAACAGCGAACTCCCGAAATGGGAGTGAGACCAGGTGCCCTGGAAGAGTCAGCATCTCCTGTTTGCATGCAACACCCGTTGCTTCAATTCGGTAGAATTGCCACATCCGGTTAATTCCATTTTGGAAAATATAAAGTACATGTATAATCTTTGGTTGGACGTTGCAAATGGTCTATTACAGAATATCGTTCACCATTCTGGAGAGTGGGACATCACATTGTATGACGATTTGACGATTTCCCCTTATCGACCGAAGAACTTCCTCAAGGACGATGTTAGACGGTCATAAACGTATCCCTGACTGAGAAGCTTATGTGAAAGCTCTCAGAATAAAATCTGTATATTTGGTGCTTGCTCTGACATAGCGTATCAACTGAGATATAAACACGCCATAAGCAGGCGATGAAATGATGCATGCATTTTATATATTCTTTTAATTTTCGTGCGTTAACACCGACGGCGGGTGTGGCTAGCCAACAGGGGATGCTTACTCCTCCCGGGCACCTGGTCCCACCTCTAGCTTTCTAGGGGTCCGTCGATGCTCAATGTGGTGCTCTATTGTGAGTGCTGTTGGGATTATCGTCAGGATCTTCTTTGACTCAGGAAAGGCAAGTTTGCTGAAATTGAAATCGTCACGTTTGTCATAGAGTGAGGTGTTCATATGACCATCAGTGTCGTAGGACAATGTCGTATGTCCAAATAGGATGCTGGATTATTTGTCTCTGTAGTTTCTTTGATTTCAAGTTCCTTGTCTTTCCTTGATTCCAAGTTCCTTGTCAAGTTCCTTGTCAAGCTCCTTGTCAAGTTCCTTGTCAAGTTCCTTGTCTTTGTAGTTCCTTTGATTTCAAGAAGGATAGATTCTGCTGAGGTAATCCGCGAAATTTGGATTTTTGATGGACAACACATCGTCTATGTAACTGTAGTGAAGTTGAAGTCAGAAGCTAAGTATCTTTCCCCTTCAGAGACCAAAGATTGAATGGGTTCAGCTTCAAAAACTAACGGTAAAAATGATGAAACTTTGCATATAGAAAAAATATGTTTCAGTTATAAACATTTGTGATGTTTAGGAAAATTAAATGGTAGGGTCTTATTATAAGTCCGGCTGTCCCGGACCTCCTTAAGTTTGGGTTTGATTTACCTATCTCTCACAAAACTTATGCCTCCTTGACTTAAATTTTGGTAAAGTTTAAATGAAGCGTTCGAGGCAGAATTGCAGGACATAGATTTATGCCGGTAGGGAACTTATATCGCTCGGCGATCAGATTTTTTGCTCAATTTGAGAACAAATCATAGATAGTATTTTTATGTGTGGGAACGGAAAGAGTTTGGGTACCCAACAGGCATGCCTATATACGGAGAATAGATGAACCATTACTATAAATAAACATCGAAGAAGTGCCAATGAGTTATTCCATTTAGAGCCAACAAGTTAAGGCAGAATTATTACAATTTCCATTGTGAGGTGCATAATTTCTGTACTATTTCTTCTACCTTCATTCGCTTAATAGATAAAATCATATCTTTCTTCGTCGGTGATATCGAAAGGGCGTCCAGACCTGGCATAGTCTTCTTAAGTCATTCTTTGAGTTCTGCTTTACGGAATAAAATGTAAAAATTTAAAATAAGTATTGAAAAATTAAAATTAACCACTTTAGAGAAAACATGACCCCGACCACATGTCTTCTCTGAATGGCAGTCGGATTACTCTGATGATGACATGCATGAGCTCGCTACAGTCGGCAGAGCGGGAACTGTATTACGTAGGCCCCATTTTTATATCTATTTACATATTCATCTATGTTGCTTGGGCCCCTGTGATTTGCTGTCTTGTGTGAGTGGTCCTCTAACAGTGGAGATTGTTTTACATTTCAGTTATGCGTTCTTCGAGACGTTTTGATAACCGGAAAAGTGATAGGGTTGTGCCCAAGCAATCCTGAGTTGGCACCGGTCGCCCATTGGCCTCGTAGGTTATAGGCGTAGTCCTTTGTTTTTGATGTTTCTATGTCTCTTTATCGTCTCTTGCTGTGCTCGTATTTTTTGTGTTTTCATATCGGGTGTTTTGGTATTTTGCTGTTGGTACTGCAACAGGGTCTGGTTGGAGATATCCTCCCTTCTTTTGTACAGAAGATATTGAAGAAAAGAGATAATCATAATCTAACTCGGCGTGAATCTCCTTTAAGAAGGACCAAAAGTCGGATGACGTCATCAATTTTCCATGACTATTATATGGATTGGGTAATTGGATTAATTGATTGATTTTGAAAATCAAATGCTGAAACTCAAGCTCAGAGGTTAGAATAGAAGAAAACTTGTGGAAAATCTAAAACATCTCAGAATGAGACACTTTGAAAAGTCCAAGTTTTTTTATTACTAGGCAAGGGAATGCTATGCTTCATGTCGTCTTGTACATGCATCTCAGAATGTGTTTGAGTTTGTTGATATACACGTAAAAGAGCTATCAAGCTCAATGATCAAGGTCATTACAATTAAATTGCCTGACAGTGTATACATAAAATTATTCATATTTCTTTTATATTATGGTAGAAAACCTATATCAGTGAAAAACTATAGGTTGCAATATATCTTTTTTCGAGAAAAAAATGGGGGAGGGGGGTTAAATATCATTGTATCTTTACTATTTATATGGATACATATATAATTTTATTTTACAAATCAATTGATATTATAGATTAGAATATATCTACAACCATTTTTGCATGGTTTGGTCTTGTTTTTATTGTTTTATGTGCGATTTGTATGGTACTGTTGAGCATTTTTACGTTATTATTCATGGGGTACATGGTGGCAAAATGGCGAATATTTTCTCGAACTTGTCTATCCTGATGAAATTTTTGCTCTAAATGAATTAAGATATTCAGTATAAAGTAAAAACTTGAATGCCATTTGTGTAAATAACAAGGAAGATAACGTAAAGCTTCGAATTTTGGTTTTTTATGGCATAAACCGTTAGAAATGTTATGTCCGCTTATTGCTGATTTTGGACCATTATGCTCATCAGACCATTGAATATATAAAAAAAATCCGGATTGCGATGAACTCTTATTGTTTATTTATTCATTAAGGATACATTGAACAATTAAAGCAGTTTTAAATAGCTCTTGACCTTGAATCCCTTCAGTATTTGTCATCCTTAATTCATGTTTAACCTTTTTTGGTAAATTTCTAATTGAACAGATATTCCTGAAATATTACTCCAAGGAGACAACGTTGAATATAATTTTGATATTATTATGGGGGTCATGGGGAATGGGCTAGCATCGAAACTTACTCACTCGCCCTCGTATTGATATGTTTTATCTTGATTATATCCTATGTTATAGATTTTTTCCCTTACAGAAATTTCTGGCTTGCGGCACTAGTACAGCAAAAGTGCGGCACCATTTTGGCATTATAGTGCCGCACTATTGCGTCATTAGCGTTTTTCGTATGCAAATGAGTTTTGCGGCACTATCTTTATGGCACAACTGCGGTTCTATTGTGGCATCATTCTGGCACCATAATGTACATAGATATTTGCACTATTTTCTGGTACGTTTGTGACACAATTTTGTAGTAACAGTGTGGTACCATATAGTGGCGCAATTCTGGCACCAGCTTTTGGTACTAATCTGCATATCATCTTGTGATACTGTTCTGGCAACTAGATGTGTATACTATTAATATTACACATAGATGTACACAACCTTACCTTTCAATAATTTATAGTACTATTAACACAATTTCAAAACTTATTCTCTAAAATACATCTCTGAAGAAGGAATTTAACAACTGGCACATATTCACTGTACCCACTTTGTGTGACCTATTTAAAGCAGTATGGACTCAAACCTCGATAAACTTTATTGTTTTCAATTCAAGACATGGATTCTTTTTGCATTAAAACCGTTCCATTTATTTGGATCTTTTAGGAAAGAGATTTACATTAATATTGTGTATGCGAGCTTGAACAATCAAAAGACCTCATTCACTATACTGAATTCTCTCTTTCTTTTTGCAGTAAGCTTATATACGTATGCCTTTGACTGTCTATAGTTTTTTATCATTTAAAAATCTTTTCTAATCCAATATTTTACAGCACATAATTTTCCTATTGTTTTGTACTCCATTAAACCAAGAAACCTTGAATTTCTAACACTTCTTTTCCCTCCTTTCAAACTGAACCATTTGTATATACTTCTACTATTCCACCTGAATGATATAAAACTTTTCTGGCATTACTCTGATTCCATATGAAACACGCGTCTAAGATATTTCGGCAGTAGTATGTTTATCGTTTACTCTGGTACTAATGCCAGAAATGGTAGTGTCTGGCAACAGTTTCCAGCACTATTCTGGTATCATTGGAGTTTATTGCCAAAGTGACGTATCTTATGGCGCTGGCCTGCTGTATTCTGGCACTAACCTTCTGGCGCACTGATTCAAGCACTAGTCCTGCAATAGTTCGGCGCTTTTTTCTGTAATGGTTGTCTTTTCATTTCAGAAATTGCTATAGTGATTTGGGCTACATGTCGGTTCCTGCCCAGAATCTGTCACTGGGAACTGAAGGCTGCATGGATGTAAGTATAGATTTATAGATAATACTTCAATACATACCGACTTAATAAAGTACAAAACAATACTGCCTGTACATATATCTATATCCATAAGATTCCGTTCGTCTACTTTTCGGCGCTTGACTTAAAATATATTTGTAATTCTAAAATCGTTTGAAATACCCCTCTATATGTGCTATAGAGCTCCCCTGGTGATTAGTCTCCAATAGTATCCCCACTCTGATAACACGGTACATAAACGGTTTACTAGAGAAATGTATCTTCCAATGACATGATATGTCAAAAAATGTGGAAGGGGTTAACATTACTTCATAAATTTGTATGCTTGTCATGCTTAGCTTTGTCTTTATAGCAAAAATGATATGCAAATTAATCTAAATTAAGTTCGGTGGCGAGCAACAGCGAACCAGCGGTATTTTTTTTCTAAAATTCACCTCATCATGAAATAACAGCTGTTTTTAAATTCTTCAGTCTATAAGTATGTACATCTGCTTAACCAGTAATAATACATTTTGGTTCTCTTCCCTTTTTTAATTTTTCTCAGCCTTTCTATGTTTCATCGTTTGCCCTAAATGGGACAAAATTGATATATCAGTCTATTTTATTCTGTTGGAAATTGAGTTAATACAAATTTTTTATCCCAAAGAAAGGAGGCGATCTCCAACAACACTCTGTTGCAAAACCTACAGCAAAACCTCAAAACACCTAATGCAAAATCACAGAGCAGACACGCACAGAAAGAGACGCAAAAGGGACAAGGAACACCAAATCACATCATAGAAACATCAAACATATATGACTTCACATAAACCTACGAGACCAATGGCCAATCGGTGCCGACTTAGGATGGTCATCTGCCACGCACGAATCAGACGGTGTGGTTATCCGGATTTCATATGCACAACCCTCCCACTTTTTCGATTACCCAGAAGTCTCGAAGAACGCACAATTAGGGCATAAAATAATCTCACTGTAAAATGAACATACAAACAGACATCATTACAAAGGAGGGGATCACCAATAACACCAGGCCGCAGCACCCACAGCAAACCCCAAAACACCCGATGCAAAAACACAGAGCAGACAAGCACAGAAAGAGACCCAAAAGACAAGGAACGTCAACACACAACAAAGAAACATCAAACACAAAGGACCACACATAAACCAACGAGACCAATGGGCAACAGGTGCCGACTTAGGACGGCGATCTGTCACGGAAATAGCAGAAGGTGTGGTTATCTTGGATTAAGTGCCCACAACCCTCCCTATTTTCCGATAACCCAGAGCTCTCGAACCTGCATGTAAAGTTTCTCACCAAATCTTGCATAGATATTGTCCAAAAGGAAGAAGAAGGCAATACACTGTACACAGGTCACCAAATGTCCATAATTTGTATTATTTGTAATCTGTGGCGGAAAAGAAACCCTTCGCTTCAGATGTACAAAAATAAGTTTCCCCTCTCGATCAAAACACAATTTAATGAGTTTGGACAATCGATCAT
This sequence comes from Pinctada imbricata, assembly GCA_033119305.1. Lineage (NCBI taxonomy): Eukaryota > Metazoa > Mollusca > Bivalvia > Pterioida > Pteriidae > Pinctada > Pinctada imbricata. The sequence goes on along the minus strand of VSWD01000011.1, from coordinate 23,650,775 downwards.
TTATTTTGTTGCGAGGTCGCGTGGTATACATATTAGAAAAATCGTATGAAGAAATCGTATTTGCTTGAAAATTTCTTGATTTCATTTTGTCAACGACATCCTCTGAATTTTTAATAGACCAAATGAAGTTTACACCATTCCTGTTCATGACAGGACAGTTTCACAGTATTTTGCCATGTATGCCTTTACAGTCCTGAGTGCTGAAAATTGTAGTTGAGCAGTTGCTAGAATTAGCAATGCATCGAAATTTGTATGGAGACTTGTGAAGTTTTGGTATGCGGTATACTGTAGGGAGATCCAATTTAGAAAAAAAGGGAGGTTAAAGTAGCACAGATGAATATGTAAATGGATATAGAAACAGAAGGCGTACGAAGTACAGTCCGTGCTATACCGGCTGTAGCGAGCTCATGCATGGATCACCCGAGGAGTCGGACTGACATTAAGAGAGGACAGGTATTCGTAACTCTGTCTTCTCTAAAGAGGTTTGGACAAGGTTCCGTCATGGAGTACTGTAATCACAGTCAGTCAGGAAACAATTCCTTAGAAAGCTCTGGTATAAGGCTGTTGATTTGTCAATGATGCTTAAGGAATTAAACTCATTACCTTTTTGATAAAAAAAATTTCAAACCAATATTAAATTCTCATCAGTGATGCATCCAGCTAAAGTGCTTTTCATAAGCAGCCTAAATTAATTTCACTTGCACCATCTGGTGATATTTTTAGAATTTAAATTTCTGCATTTTCTTTACAGAGAGTGCACGACTCCAAATTTCCTGCAGGGTCGATTCAGTAGCATATCCAGATAAAATATATGTTCAAAATAGCATTGGAGGGATGGTGCTAAAATGTTAATCTCCTTTTTTCGATATTGTTCGATGAAATGACATGTCTCCGAAATAGCAAAAAAAAATGTATATGATGTCACTTTGATAAAGGGCCAAAACAAAGCTTCTGACAGGCGACAGGGCTGGAAAGAAGTAATTAGTACCAAGTCAAGTGTCCCTTTGGTGACAGTAGGACAATATCAACGGTAAAATGTATAATAGACGTTTGCTTTGGTTCCTGTTTTATCCTGAATTTGAATGCCTTCTGTTTCTGATTTTCTGAATTATCGATTTTGTGATGTATACAGGGATATAGTCATTTTTCATATTTGTCATCTAACCCAAGTAATATCTTACGACCCCATCTCTGAATCTACCAAAGGTTTTTCCACCTGAATACCTTTTAAGTAAAATTTATCGAGGCGCAACCTTACAATTTTTTTTTTCAGGAAATGATATTCTCTCCTGGTGCTGGTTGTAATTGTTTTTATAATTTATACTGCCAGTCTCCTATCTTCGAAGCCGAAGAAGTTTCCTCTCGGAATCTCTGCCAGGTTGTCCGTTAATCCGTCCGTCTGTCATTTTTCAGTTTTCCTTGCCCTTTTCATGCAAAGGATAGACATATTGAGATGGCATTTGATACAAAACTTGACATTGGATGAATACAGAGACATTTTTAATTTGGCCATCGTTGCCTTTTTTGTATAAGTTTTTTCCCTTGATGTTTTGCAAATTCAGTTTTTCGTACTTTATATTTCTGCAACAAAAATACATTGAGATGAAGTGCGATTTACAGCTAGATTTTGCCTAGTTAAAGAACAAAAAAAGGTCCTTGATTTATTCATTTGTTGGTCAATTGTGTGTGATATTCTTCCTAGATACTATTTGTTGTAGTTATTGTTTTGCTAAGTAGACGCTGACTCTCTCCGGGCACCGGAAAATCTAATGATTTCGCCTTGCCTTCTCGACTGAATAAATGATAGGTACTTCTTCAATGTTTAATTGCTTGTTGTCCCTTGCTTTGTTTCCGGCTTGAGGTCATTATGCTATGAACTTCTTGGAGATGTATATCATTATTGTTGGTGAGTTGCAGCTTTCATACCGCTATTTTGAAAACACATAAAGATAAATCCCTCACATATCGTTAAGCGAGGAGATGGTACATCGTAAATAGAAGGTACCCTACATAATGATAAATTGAATTGGCGAAGACACTGTACATTACATACCTGTACGATCTACGTATATATACTTCCTTCAACCATTTGGTACATTGTGTTTATTAAATCTTTAAATCTTTCTGCAACTTTCATCGACATTCAACAGTAAAGACTTTTTTCCTCACCAAGAGTACTCTTATCACCTCTCAAATTTAGAACCCACAGTCTTATTTTACGCACTACTCCATCCGCAGGCTCTACATTCAACAACAGATACAGAGGGTTATCGATTATTTGCAATAGTAGAAGATGATCTTTGTGTCACCTCATCAAATGCGACTCCACAATAACATCTAGTATAAATTGGCAGAAATTCAAAATCGAGGTAGACCAAGACATCGATCGATCGTCTCAAGATCTTATTAACGTTATGACTTGAAATGCTAGGGGAAATATGTAGGTGAGACAGAACAACCTTTAAAATCTCGTTTTAGGAACCATTCCTATAAGATCAGAACCTCACGTCAACAAAAACACAGAAACTTTCTTTATAATCACTTTGTTAAATATAATCATTCTATTTCGGATATCACCATTACCACAGTTCAGACTTTTCCAAAACGTAAAAATGAAAGTAAGACCGAAATTAAAAAACGCATCAAATCTATGGACAAGGAAACATTTCCTTAGCTTCTACCAATATCAACATCTTTTCAATTCGCCCAAACACAAAAAGGAAATACAGGTCGCACGAGAAAAGACGAAACAGACAAAAAAGAAAACGATCCAGAATCTACCGCTCTCTCAACGATTTACTCACTATAGCACGCAATGGCGGCAGACATGAGCTGTTACATGCTCTGTCGTCAATATCAGTTATGCACTTGAAATCTATCTTGGATGAAGAAGAGGTTGCATTCTTAAGAAACACTGACTGATTCAGACTTAATCATTGTCTCATTCGCACAGTATAAACTTTATCCTATTGTGAAAAACACCTCCCCTAAAGACGATTCATAAAAATCCCGTTTATTAATATAACAAAGGTTTTGATCTTCTAAACATCTCTTATATTTTTCGGGATCATCGCGTACACAGTACCATTCCTCAATATTTTGAAAATTTAGAGCCACCTTTTATTTGTTATAAGTACAAGAAACCTATTCGAAACTTTGTTTTTAACTATAATAAAGTTACATCGGATCCTGACATACTTGAATCGTGTCCTGCTTCTTGAGAATGTGCAACTTCTAAATATCTCTACAAACCAGCTGGCTATGTTGTTACAGGTGACTTTTCAATTATCCAAGACAGACAGCTCCTTGGTCTTCTTAAAAAAGGACCTAAGTATAGAATCCCATCCAAGATAGATTTTGTCAAATGCCGTGAGGTGCTTACGGAAGCCTTAGATAATTATACGAGAAGATGGTGTAAATCAGAAGGAGTCGAACCGCATGCTCTAAATGACTGGAAAAACCTCATTTTAGATATAACGGATATTCGAATAGATAACTTCCATAAAATCCCTCATCTTTTTCAAAATCCACGTTCCAAATCAGAAAGATATTTCAAATTCAAACTAAGTAAATTACATGAAAAATATGTCTTTGCACCAGCTGATAAAGCAGCCAACAACACCATTATCATTTGAAAACGTTACTAAATATCAACTTTGGTTTCGGAACTTTCGTCTACTTATACATATATCAAAAGCAATGAAAGTGCATCTAACATTTTAATCAAGCATAACAGTGAACTGTCTTCATTCAATATCTCTATTTCTAAATTGGATCTCCCAACACTATATTGCATACCGAAACTGCACAAGTCTCCTTAGAAATTTCGATTTATTGCTAATTCTAGTAACTGTTCCACCACAATATTGTCTAGAAATCTGACGTCAGCAGTTACTGCTATTAAAGAACACATAACTAGATATTGTGAAACGGTTCTTTTGAACCATCCAACCAAAGATTGTACTCTATATCTTCCAAAATGGAAGTAACCGGATGTGACAGTTCTACCGAATTGAAGCGACGGGTGTTGCATGCAAGCAGGAGATGCTTACTTTTCCTGCGCACCTGGTCTCACTCTCATATCGGGAGTTCGCTTCTTTTCATATGGTGGAGGTTTTTGTTTTTGTTTGCTTTGGTTCCTGTTTTGTCCTGATTTTGTATGCCTTCGGTTTCTGATTTTCTGAATTATCGATTTTGTACTGTAGACAGGGATATGGTCATTATCCATATTTGTCATCTTAACAGGAACGATGTAAATTTATTTTGGTCTATTAAGAATTCAGGGGATGTGATTGACAAAATGGAATCTGAAACTTTCCAAGCCAATACGATTTCTTCATACGACTTCTCTAATATGTACACCACACTTCCTCATGACAAAATTAATGATCGATTATCTAATCTCATTAAATGGTGTTTTGATCGAGAGCGAAAACTTACATTTGTACATCTGAATCGAAGGGTTTCTTTTCCTCGACAGACTACAAATCATACAAATCATGGACATGTAGTGACCTGTGTAATGCCTTGTCCTTCCTCTTGGACAATATTTATGTTAGATTTGGTGAGGATCTATACAAGCAGGTTGTAGGAATTCCTATGGGTACTAACTGTGCGCCTCTTGTTGCAGATATATTTTTATACACTTATGAAAAATAATTTATCGAAAATCTTCAAAAGCAAAGAAAATTTGATGATCTGAAATGTTTCAATAATACTTCTAGGTATCTGGATGATATTCTAACCATTGACAATCCTGCTTTTGAATTATATAAGAATGAAATTTATCCACACTTAACAAGGCAAACGTTACAAATACAGATTCATACAAGTGTATATGACAAAAGGGATGATTTTGGATTCAACATAGCAATTTTCCCCTGACTTGACGGTGATGTTCCAAGATTACCGTCATACGGTATTTACAAATCACAGCTCATCCGGTACGCTAGAGCATGTACTGATATTTTGGATTTTCACAGTAGAAATTTACAAATTTCCAAAAAACTTTTAGGACAAGGTTTCAGCTTTCATAAACTAGTAAAGACTTTCTGGAAATTTTACAAAAATTACAGTCAACTTCTTTTAAAATTCGGATCTATACACGCAACAGAGTACATTACTTTGGGTATTACACAACCTGTCTTTTATGGTGATATGATAAACAAAATTAGAAGGATCAAAGGTAGGCAGCATAACCATCGAAAATGCGTCAGAATCATCAAACGCCTTTTATACCGTGGATATGATCCTAATGTCACCAGACGGACACTAGGCTTGGTACTTGACCAATCTACAGTCTTGTACAAGCGCATCCTTGAGACTTGCACTCTGACTGACTGTGACGACGGGACTCCATGACGGGCCCTGTCCAAACCTCTTTAGAGAAGACAGGGCCCCGACCTCCTGTCCTCTCTGAATGTCAGTCGGACTCCTTGGGTGATTACATACATGAGCTCGCTACAGCCGACAGAGCACGGACTGTATTACGCATGCCCTCTTTTTATATCCATTTACATATTCATCTGTGTTTCTGGGGCCTCTACGTTTCGCGGTCTTATTGGTGTGAGGTCATCTTACAGTGAGGACCTCTGGGTAATTGAAGAAGTGAGAGGGTTGTGCACACGTAGTCCAGGATAACCACACCATTTGCTACTTGCGTGACAAATGGCCGTCCAAAGTCGGCACCGGTTGCCTATTGGTCTCGTCGGTTTATGTGTAGTCTTTTGTGTTTGATGTTTACATGTGTCTCTTTTCCGTCTCGTGCTGTACTCGTCTTTTGTGTTTTTGCATCGAGTGTTTTGGTGTTTTGCTGTTGATGCTGCAACGGGGTCTTGTTGGAGATCTCCTCCCTTCTTTTACAGCCTTTATATCGTCTAAAACAAAGAAATTTATGCAAGTAAAGATTCCTCTGAACCGAAAGTAGAACATGTCATCTAGGAGATAACTACGTTTACATAGTGTGTATATGATGATTCGATATGCCGTAAATCTTGTCGAGGATGCTGCATATATACATCCAAATGTAAAAGCATTGCTTAAACAGGAGCTTATTTATACTTAACAATTACATGGCTCCGAACCTTATTATGCAAATTATTTGCATACAATCGGAAGAATCTCGAAGTCAAGATTTTACCTTACACACGACGGAAAAGAAAATCCGTTCCCATTCTCATTTTATAGAAGTCTCGTCTAAACTTTTCTCTCGTGGACTTCCGTTCGAAATTTGAACACGAAGAAATGCCTCTTTCATGCAAGTAAACCAACCGTTCAAGTATACAGAAATATGGCTCATGTTAAGGTATGTTTTTAAATTGATTTATGTATCACGTGGAACACATATGATGGAATTTTAAATTCTTCTTCTTATCAGAAATCTTCGACCAGGGAGTGATCCATGTTTTCGTGTGAATGAGTTTCATGATTATTTATCGGTGTAAGCAAATATCTCCCAAATATTTGTTCTTTAAAGCCATTGCTGTCTTTCATTACATTTTCATAAACTTCTAAATTGAAGTACACACCATGAATTTGAATAGATTTGATGTCAGTTATAATCAGTATCAAATATAAATGTCAGTTCTGTAGCCTAGTGTTGGTGAAAAAAGTATCTGAATGGTTTTAAAAGTATTTAAAGGGGAAGAATTTCAAATCAATTGAATGTTTAATTTTTCTTTACAGTAACATAACCATAACAGCCAGACAAAAGAAGGAATATACTCTGAGAAAAGTCTTCATGTGCATGCGTGTCAGATTCAATGAAAGAAAGTGCATCAGAATAGTGGAATGCGTTGTGATACTAGTACCATACTTGTAAAGTTGTGGAAATACTGTGGAATATAATATTACAATTGTACTATATGATTTTGGCCACCATGGTGTGAAAATAATTCACTTGTGAAAGGAAGAATGAAGAATATTGTTCAAGTGCATATATTTTCTACTAGAAAACCATATTCATTCATGTACAGGGACAACATATTACATGTGAAACTGTGATCCAGTATAACATGTATAATGTAGAGGAATTCATCATCAATAGAAGAATAGTGAGACCGACAGATGAAAATGTATCACAGCCTCTTGTAGTAAGCATGCTGATATAGCACTGAAAGGTACGTTGTACATGTATACTAATATACATGTTATAATTATTTTGTAATCTAATCATGCAAGTACAAATAACATTGTATTTATTCCATATTTTACAGATGTACATGTATCCCTTGTGATTCACCTTAAATAGATAATACTTTTGTAAGTAAGTTACATGCTTTCATATTTTATATGTACATGTATTCTTTGAAACACTTCTCATGCATCCAAAATTTGTGTCCTTGTGACCTTGGAGAATGACCTACTTTTTAAAAACTTACAACATGGCCATAACTTTTGAATGGTGAGTGATATTTACTAATATAGACATGTGCTTTCCTTGTGACAATTTCCATGGATACCAAATTCTTTGTTACCTTGAACTTAGAGATTGACCTACTTCGCTATTATTTTTCTAAAGTAATATTATACTTTTGAGTGATAGGTCTTTCATATTTCTTTTATGTATTCCTTGTGATAAGGTCTTTCCATTATTATAATACCAAACTTATGACCTGTGACCTTGACCTTGGATAATGATCAATTTCTTTAATAACTTTAACCATGTTAACCTTGCCCTTGGTTATAACATGAATTGCAAGTGATAGGGCTATAATATTTTACATGTGTATATCCCTTGCGGTAAGACCTTCACATTAGTACCGAATTTTTACCTTGAGTCCTTGACCTTGGAGTATGAAATACATTTCTACATTACATCTGACAACAATGGCATTCATGTTTCACAAAAAAACATGGGTTGAAATGTTCTTAGTCCTAATCCTTGACCTAAAGTAGGGCTCTCACACGTGAAACCAATTTAAGCTCTACTGGTCATAGACCAGTCGAGCTTATGCGATACCCCCTCGTCCGGTGTCTGTCTGTCTGACCATAAACAATTCTTGTCCTCGTTACTCCTCTGAAAATATAAGAGACAGAAATGTACCTCTTTTTGCATAGCACTTGGTCTGTGGTCTAGTTGTGCACCTGACATTTTGTTTGAGCCCCTTAGAAAATGGGTGTGGTCATTTTCTCCTGTATGACTCTGTGTAATCTTGTGCTCGCAACTTATCTGACACTATAAATGATGGAAACTTGATTCTTTTTGCAATATGATGAGTCTGTGTTCGAGTAGTGCACCTGATATTTTGTATTAGTTCCTGACCCTCAGTGACTGAGTAAGAAAATGAATGTGGCCATATTATTTATCATACAAGAATTCACTTGTCATTAAGGGAATTAAAAAAAAACAGGAGTAATACAGTCTCGTCAGAGACTTCTGGTTGGGATTCATTGGATCAGGCCTTTCAAATTGGGAAAATTGGCAATATTTTCTCCAAAATTGAAGCAAATACGATAGATTTGGATACCTTTTCCTTTCAAATTTAACATCTTTTACTTTTTTTAGAATTTTCTATGAGGTACATGTATGTATCGAATTGGGAAAAATTGGTCAATAAATAGGGAAAAATGATACAATTATGCATAATTTGACTTTGAGAATGGCCGATCGAAAGCACTGTAATTATACTTATATGTTAGTGCTACTACTGAAACTTTATATGTCACATGTACATCATTATGATATATACTACTTCTACATGTTCTGGTAAATGAATGCAAAATTCACTCATTTTAGAGCTTATTTTAAAATGTTTAATGTTAAGATATTAATTCATTACATCTTTTACTTTCAGAGTGAGACTGACAGCATCTTCTGTACATACATGATGGCTAGACAATAAATTCCTCATTTTTGGGTATCAGATTGAACATCTACCTCGTCCTTTTACTATAGACACTTGAGAAATCACTGTTTGCTGTCCAAAGCATTTGAATATTGAACATGTTTTGCGTTTGCTTTCATGTACTTACCGGTAAATTGCAGATAAATGCATTAAAACTTTTTACTTGAGAATAGACCTGCACCTGTTGAATGGGGAAAAAATATTTATTTATTTCATTATTTTGATAGCAACAAATTTATCATTTTTATTAACTTGATTGCAATTATAGTGATTCTTCTTTAATGATTTTCAGAGTTTAGAATAAAATTTACAATTAAACTTAATAAATCTTATACCTGATATTTATATTCTTCTTGAGACTAGGACACAAATATTCTTAGAACACAATGATGAAAAAATCTAGTGAGAACATTTTGTCATATGCATTTTCTCTTGAGTCCCCTATCATGAAGCATAGCAAACTTGTCGATCATCATTTTACCAATACTGTTTAGAGTGTCTTACCTCATACTGTTAATCAATGTATTTTAAGTTTATTACTCTTCTACACAGAATACATTTGTGTAAGAATATCTAGTAACCTTGACCTACATGTACATGTATACATTTGACCTTCTTTCCTACTATTTAGAATTTGCCACAACACTGGTCTTGCAAATGATAGATAGATGATATGGTATATGTATGAATTGTGTCAAGAAATTTCTTAAGATGGATTTAGATTCAATATGTGACCTTGAACTACACGTTTGACCTTCTTTTCTTGGAATAAAAGAATCTGAACTTTGAGAGTGATGTATATATTGAGGATTTTGAAACATGAAGTGTCAGAGAATCCTGACCAAACTGAATCATTGGCAGTTGTGAAATGTCTGACATAGTCTATAAGCACGTCTAATGCTTAAGGTGCTGGAGAAAGATGTTTTTCTTTTCATTCCTTAGTGAATGCTTGATTTTGCCGCCAGTCATGCGGAAGAATGTTTTTGCAAAATATCCCGAGCTGGATTTACGAAAGCCCCCCCCCCCTTCCCCTTCCCTAAAAACCAAATGGTTGCACATGTTTACAAGGGCTTATTGGCGCATGGACAAGATCGAAAGAGAGAAAATCATGCGCAGAAACAGGCGTACAGTAAGAACGCAGTTGCTCCAACATCGTTTTGCAAAAAAAAAAAAGAAGAATGAAAGAAAGAAACATTAATGTAGAAAACTGCCCTGTAAATGTGCAAAATTCATTAGATTCGGAGACTGCCCCTTAAATCTCCACAAGGGCTTCTACCTGAACCAACTTGAGGCTGCTTCCACTTGATAAATACCATGGCTAAGCGCCTGAAGATGAATACATATACGTAAAATGTATACTCTTCGCATTGTAAGAGAGAAAAAAGATTCCCGTTATTGTACATGCATGTATCTGTTAAAACGGCCAGAATCTAATGAAATTACATTTATTAATTTATATAAAGTATCGTGATTCTATGAGAGGAAAAAAATATATTAGTTTGCTGTGATTGGGGGATGCATTTAATATATTGAAATTTATCAAAATTTTGGGATAAATTCAGAATACCATTCCTTTGGGTTGAGACAATTCTGTAGATTGCATGGGCGGATACAGGATTTGAGTTTAGAAGGGGTGTTGAATACCTCAAAGTCCTGAAGCAGGTTCTTGGGGGAACCCCACTCCCCAGCGGAAAATTATCTTACATGATATATAGTTTATATAGCGAGCCAGCGAAAATTTTCAATTATCTTCATATACTTATAGTATATATCAGAAACAGACCGGTAAAAAAATAATAAAAATAGAAATAAAGGTTGAGTCGTGGAAGGGGAAACATTTCTTCATTGGCTATTGAGGATGGAATGGATACACCATGCTTATACCTTCGGAATTTTTATTGCAAACCATGATATCGGATAATTAATCTAAATAAAGATACATGGCGAGCCAGCGAAAATTTCTGAAATTCTACTTCAAACTACCAGAAATTATGCCTACACATACCTGTTTGAGCCCAAGTAATACCTAATTTTGACGACTTAAGGGGAGGGGGCGTGCCAACACCCCCCCCCCGCCCCCTCTAAATACACCAATGGATTAGTAGGGAAAAATCAGGATAGAAATAGTAAACTTGTTGAAGAATTTTAGATGTAGGGGCCGCAGTGTGCACCCCCCCTCCCCGCGCTATTGAATCGGATGGGGGCTAATACATGAGAAATTATCAGTGTTTTCCTGCTGTTATCGAGAAATGTTTATTGATAAATATAAAATTAAAGTCTTATGGGTAAAATGTATGCAAAATGGATACATGTAATGTATAGAATCGCTCAGTATTCAATCGAAGCGAGGTAAACGAACCGCAACGATAAACTTTGAAACGAACTATAAAAAGTGAAATTCCTGATTCTTAAGTGCAGTAACCATGGCTTGAATATTTAATTCTTGAATTCAAGCATATCCATGGCTTGAATATTTAAAGTTCAAAAGAATTTAAATGACAATAACATTGGGAGACGTGAATTACATGTTGTGTTTATGAGCAAAATGGTCGCCATAACACTTTCTATTTGGACATATCCTTAGACATTGTATGTTTTGTAGATATTTTTCATTTTCGTGCGTAAACATCGACGGCTGATGCGGCTAGCAAAACAGGGGATGCTTACTCCTCCCGGGCACCTGGTCCACCTTTAGTTTTCTAGGGGTCCGTCGATGTTCTATTTGGTGCTCTATTGTGAGTGCCGATGAGATTGTCGTCAGGATCTTCTTTCTCTCACTTGTATTTAGAAACGAATATCCGTAGTAGACAAGTTTGTATTTACAATTTATCATCATTTCGTTTTACACCATAAGAAACTTTAATTTACAGGAGTTGACCATAATGCACGAAATGTTCCATACAATGGGCTTCTCCCATGAACAGCAGAGATCAGACAGAGATAAATACATCATATTCGACGAAACTAAACTTAAAAGCGACTATGACAATGCAGACGGAGATTTTAAGAAAGAAGCTACCGACAATAGTGTACCATATGACGTACAGAGCATCATGCAGTACCGACTTACGGTAAGTAAAAAGCATTATTTAAAGTGTAATAATCATTTCTTTTCCAGCTCTGTTGTCTGGAAGAAACTTTGTTTTGGCTCTTCATCTATTTGCTATTTCCGATGCTTGCCATTTCATCCAATAATACCATCGAAATTACATTTTAGCACCATCTCATCAGTGGTACATATTATTAGCATCTCTCTGTAACCATTTAAACAATTTCGGCACACATGGTCTCCGATTTTCATGAAATTTCACACATAAGTAGGGACCAATGAAAAAAAGAAAAAAAATTGACACAAATTTTATTTCTATGTCATCTGGTTACCATGGCAACGGCCTTTAAAGTTGAGAAATTGACAAAATTGAGCTAAATTGAAGCTCTATAATTTGGTCTGTATACGACATTAATGGAAGATTTTTTTTGCATCCTAAAGGTTTGGACATAAAATTTTAGATAAGCTCCCCAGTAGTGTCTGATATTATAAAAAAGGCTGGTTACCATGAAAACATAATTAGCTAATTTTGATATATTGATTTCAAAATGCTGTTTGTATTTTCCCATTTTCCTTTTCACTTGATGGGTATATGATTAGGAAATGAGATTTATTTTATAAAATGAGCAAATTCAAGATAAACATACTTGTTGCTATATACATAAGTTACCTTGGCAACGGTAACTATGGTCTATAATACTACTTATATTACAACTTCAGAGTCATTTAAAAAAATGTTGCAACATGATGAACAGATAAAAATTGTTGGAAAATATCCAACACAAAGAGATCTTTCAAAAACTGTGAAAAAGTTATTGGGAACATATGTTACCATGGCAACTACTTTTTACAGTAATTATTTATTCCAGGAAGTTCAAATCCAATATCAATAAAGATCAAGAAAGCCTCTATCAAAATACAATAAAAAATTTCAAACAATGAATGGTTGCTATAGTAATTTGGCCATACATTACAAAAAAAGCTTTTTTTTTGTTTTTCGAAGCCTTTTCCCCAAAAAACGAAACAGGCTTACACAACCTTTTTTACTTATACGATAAAGCAAAGTCTAAACTTTATTTAAAATTAAAAATTTTCAGACTTCTTAACTTTTGATGCCAATAGAGACAGGTAGATGGATTGATATAGAAAGATCTGAAAGAAAATGTAATTTATGTAACAGTTATACTATTGGAGACGAGTTTCATTATTTGTTTGAATGTAGTTTTTTCTCGGTGCAATGTTCTTTCTAAATAGATTATTACTATTTTTCAAGACCAAATGTCATAAAACTTCAGCAGTTACTCTACTAAATTTATCAAATTTATGTAAATTGTTAAGAATTGTAATGAGTAAATTTTCATAAATGCAATAAGTAAAATTTTCATAGTATATATTACTTAAGTACATGTACATCTCGTTAACGTATGTTATTTGTATAATATAATTGTATGTATCCTCGATATGTCATATATGATCTCGAGTTGAAAAGAAAGTTCTGTTCTGTTCTGTATCCAAGGAATCAAAGTGGACCTTTGTGCAATTTAACGTACACAATCGTTCCAATAGCAACGGGCTATTTCCTGAATATATGTAAAAAAATATTCTTTCATGTAATGAAAGATCTACATGAATATATTAATTAATTTTCATCACTTTGAATTAAAATTCAATGATCTAGTAATAAAAGGGCTCTAAACATTGTCCAAACTTACTTTCATTTTTGCGATTTGAGGTCATGTTGCCATAGCGACGAACAGAAACTTTGTCCCAATGTGAATGCTTATGTTTTATTTGCATAAAATAAATGTGAGCTATTTATCATTGAATTTTGAAAAAATGCCAAAAACACTATATTGATAGGGTACCTGTGTTGTTGCTATGGAAACATATAGATAAGACCGTAAACCCAACATTATAAGTCCCCTACCGGCAACGCCGAAGGGGACTCTTAGTTTCCTCTCGGTCTGTCTGTCTGTCCGTCCGTCCGTCTGTCCCATTTTCAGTTTTCCGAAATTTTTTTCGCTGTTGTTGCATATATTGAACTCATTTTTGGTGTGAGGATATATCTCAATTTGATACAGATCAAGTTTGAGTTTGCTTTTGACTGACCTAATTTTACAAGAGTTATGGCCCTTGGACTTAGCAAATTTTATGAAAATTTCAGTTTTCCGGACTTGTTTCGCTGTTGTTTGATAAATTGAATTCATTTTTGGTATGTGGATATATCTCAATGTTATACAGATCAAGTTTGAGTTTGCTTTTGATTGACCTAATTTTACAAGAGTTTTGGCCCTTGGACTTAGCAAATTTTATGAAAATTTCAGTTTTCCGGACTTTTTTCGCTGTTGATGGATAAATTGAATTCATTTTTGGCATGTGAATATATTTCAATGTGGTACAGATCAAGTTTGAGTTTGCTTTAGATTGACCTATTTCTATAAAAGTTATGGACCTTGGACTTAGCAAATTTTATAAAAATTTAAGTTTTCCGGACTTTTCTTCGGTTCAATTGCAATTAATGCAATGATTTGTGGTATATGAGATATCTCAGTGTGTTACAGACCAAGTTGGAGTTTGGTTTCCATTGGCCTATTTTTAAAAGAGTTACGGCCCTTGGACTTAGCAAATGAAACTTTCAGTTTTCCAGACTTTTTCATGCTGTTATTGCATGTTGCATGCAAGCAGGAGATGCTTACTCTTCCTGGGCACCTGGTCTCACTCCCATATCGGGTGTTCGCTTCTTTTCATGTGGTGGAGGTTTTTGTTTGTTTGCTTTGGTTCCTGTTTTATACTGATTTGAATGCCTTCGATTTCTGATTTTCTGAATCATCGATTTTGTGCTGTATACAGGGATATGGTCATTATCCATATTTGTCATTGCAGATCCATATTTGTCATTGCAGAATGAACTGATTTTTTGTATGTGAATACATTGTAGTGTGATGCAGATCAAGTTTGAGTTAAATTTAGATTGACTAATTTTCACAAGAGTTATTACCCTTGACATAGCAAATTACGTGAATTCACTTCAGTTTCCCAGAATTTTCTTGACCGTTATTGCAGATAATGAACTGATTGAACAGAGATGCAGGACATAAATTAATGCCGCCGATAGGGGACTTAAATCGCACAGCGATCATTACATTTTTATTACTTAACTTGAAAGATCAATGAAAGGGTACTGATAATTCATCAGTGTTTGTTTAAGATTATGCTGCATAAATGATGTATATGACTTCAAAAACGCCCAAAAATGCATTTTTTCAATATTCAAAGTCCGTTTCCATGGCAACCGGATGTTATCTTAAGAAATTTTAAACACATTTTTACTTTTGGGTCAGACTCAACCTTATGTAGAAATTTTATCAAAATCTGAGACATGCCGTGCCATGCGTCCTTCATTAAAGTGCAAATGCTTACAGAGAATAGCTATTTAATGCCGAAGTGATTTTTGACACAGCCTAATGTTTGTCAGTAGCGCCCTCTAGTTTTACCTTTTGAAGTTAAATTTGTGCATCAACGTTTCAAATGTTGTGTAGGGTCGATTCAGTAGCTTACTTGTATTCTAAGAATGAAATGTATGACCAAAGTTTACTATCCGAAACACGAGTATTGAGCATTAAAATTGGTTTGAAATTTTCTTCAAAAAAGTAAAGAGTTGGAACACTTCCGCATTACAACTAGGAAGAAAACATGAAAACAATAGAATCAAAATTTGATTACAACTTCAGGATAATATATTCATCAAAATCTATTAATATGTTGTAGAATTTATGTTATTTGAGATGTAAAAACATTGTTCCATTTAATAATTTAGTACATAGTTTAGGATGACCTTTAACTTTGTTTCCTGTCTTCCAGTTGGAATATAAGAATGTTACGGTTCTCACATATTTTGACTGACTGGCAGCAACGGTTATTGTAAGCCTTTAAAATGTATATGTGTAATTAGACAACATTTCGCTACCATTGCGGCCTATTGAAATATAGGCAAACACGATTTACATGGCATTTCCCCTTATCCAATCCACCTCGATGAGAATAGTTATTCATTTTCTCGAAACACATTTATTTGATATTCACACCATTTGCTAAAAGCAGATGGCCGTCTAAAGTTGGCGCTGGGTGCACATTGGTCTCCTCCCTTTTATGTGTTGTCATAAATGTTTAATGTTTCTGTACGTCTGTTACGATTGTTTTGTGTGATGTTCTAGTGAATATTGTTGTGACTTTTTGCGATTTGGAGTTTGTATATGTCATGTATATATCACTCTCTTGTGGGTTTATTTCGCTGGGTGAATGCAGGGTGGTCATGCTGGAGATCATATCCTTTTCTTCATAGGTAACATGCAATGTAAAAGGTCTACCGATTTTATGGCAGTAGTCTTCACAATGAAGGACACGGTAGATGGGTTTGCCCCTTGGGGTCAAATAACTACATATAATTATATTGTTATCTAAAGAAGTGTCGTATGGTCCAAATTTCAGGACCTTTACGCTCTTTATTTTCATGCCTTGTGTCCAAGGGTTTTTATGTTGGTTTGAACGTCTTCAAATTAATTAGTATCATTTAAGAACAGATATATTTGCAGCATGGACCAGACATGCACGTTTCGTGTACTTAACCCGCATCAGTGATCCTTAATCTAAACAGTGTGATATGGCCAAAGAGAGTGAGAGTTATTATGTCAAAAAAATTACCGAAAGACGTAGCAGGATCGGTGGGATATGATGCTACGGGACCCACGTTTTACAGAAATTTTTGAATGCGTTGAAGATACGATCAATCGAAGTTGATCGAACTTGGCTACATGTGTCCTCGCAGATTAGATGTCAAGGAGAGAACAGGGTAGATTTTAAATAGACCAATGCCGAATGCCGAGGTATTTTAAAAACACCACACATCGGGTGTTTTGGTGTTTTACTGTTGATGCTGCAACGGGGTCTTGTTGGAGATCTCCTCCCTTCTTTTTATTATCTCTTTAGGCATCTTACCTTCAAAAAGACCTCAGGGAGGTCTCAATGAAACGTATAAACAGCAAATTTTCTACAAACTTTTCAAAAAAGTAAATCCAGGCTAAGTATAACGAATCGCGGTTGGTATGGAAAAATCAATTGATAAAAACAAGTGGATTTCAATGTTTGTAAATTAATTGAGAGGGTGAAAGAGCCCATAGGCGGAAAGGTCGACCGGGTATTCGTATAACACTGGTTTTACCAAGATTGCCGTCATACGGCATTAACATATCACAGCTCATCTGGTACGCTAGAGCATGTACTGATATTTTGGATTTTCACAGTAGAAATTTACAAATTACCAAAAAAAAAACTTGTAGGTCAAGGTTTCCGCTTTCATAAACTAGTTAAGACTTTCTGGAAATTTTACAAAAATTACAGTCAACTTCTTTTAAAATTCGGATCTATACATGCAACAGAGTACATTAATATGGGTATTACACAACCTGTCTTTTATGGTGATATGATAAACAAAATAAAAAGGTTTAAAGGTAGGCAGCATAACCATCGAAAATGCGTCAGAATCATCAAACGCCTTTTATACCGTGGGTATGATCCTTATGTCACCAGACGGACACTAGGCTTGGTACTTGACCAATCTACAGTCTTGTACAAGCGCATCCTTGAGACTTGCACTCTGACTGACTGTGACGACGGGACTCCATGACGGGCCCTGTCCAAACCTCTTTAGAGAAGACAGGGCCCCGACCACCTGTCCTCTCTGAATGTCAGTCGGACTCCTCGGGTGATTACATACTTGAGCTCGCTACAGCCGGCAGAGCACGGACTGTATTACGCATGCCCTCTTTTGATATCCATTTACATATTCATCTGTGTCTATGGGGCCTCTGCGTTTCGCGGTCTTGTTTGTGTGATGTCATCTTACAGTGAGGAGGTTGTTTTACACCACCATTGTACGTTCTTCGAGACCTCTGGGTAATTGGAGAAGTGAGAGGGTTGTGCGCACGTAATCCAGGATAACCACACCATTTGCTACTTGCTTGACAGATGGCCGTCCAAAGTCGGCACCGGTTACCCATTTGTCTCGTTGGTTTATGTGTAGTCTTTTGTGTTTGATGTTTACATGTCGTGTGTCTCTTTTCCGTCTCGTGCTGTACTCGTCTTTTGTGTTTTTGCATCGGGTGTTTTGGTGTTTTACTATTGATGCTGCAACGGGGTGTTGTTGGAGATCTCCTCCCTCCTTTTTACACCCGCGTCGGAAAAATTCTTGGAAAAAGAGAAATAATCATGGTATGATTACTATTATTACTTTAATCGATGAACAAAAGGTTAAGCTAGATGCTGACCAAGTTTGGTTGACCTGGGCTTCAGGATGAGGGAGAAACTCAAAAATGAAAACGGAATCTAGCGATTTATTTTTACTCGACATTAGCTGGTCCACTCTCTATATATATGACTGCATGGAAATATAAATGACTGCTTTCATTGAATAAGTGATGACAGGTGAACATTTTGATTACAGTAATAGGGAGTAACAGCAACTGAACTGGAGTAAAATGTAAAACGTCGTTAAATTCAATAGCATCATTTAAAACCTGATAAGTTTACAGCATGGACCAGACATGCACGTTTCGGGTACTAAGCCCTTGACAATTATGTTTTGTTGATATAAGAATCGAATATGCAATGCAGTTGACGGTAGCATTCTAGAGGGAGCCATTTTATTTTATCTTCAGTGTTAGAGAGTTGACCAGCTAAAACATAAATCGTGAAATTCTGTTTTCATTTTAGAGTTTCTCCCTTATTCTGTGGTCTAGGTCAACGAAACTTGGTCAGTATCAAGTTCAACCTTTTGTCTGTCGATTAAAGTAATAATAGTAATCACACCTCGAAAATTGCTATTTTTCCAAGAATTTTTTCGACAAGAGTGTAAAACCAGTGTTATTAGCCTTGATTTTTTTTTAAGAGGCGCATACGAATAATTGCCAGGCGATCTTTCGGCCTGTTGTTAAAGAGCCTAAATGCTTTAGGGTATTCTTTTGCAATAATTTTTCATCCGACGAATCATGGATCTGTTCGAACATCTGAATTTAGCATAAGCATCAACAAAACTGCAGGTACTTTCATTTATAATCACCTAATACTCACTTTATACATAACAAAGGGTACCTACATGATGGTCGTCAGGATCTTCTTTAACTCATTTGTGTCACACTTATGCCCTTTGCCGTGTGGAGCTCGTAAAAAAGTTCCCCGCGAGGGGTTTGACAGTAAGTGTTTTGAATACTTTCCCTGACATGGTCGCCAAAGCACTTTCTATATAGAAGTGGCCTGAGACAGTGCAGTTCATGCTTTTCATTTGTTTCATTTTCGTGCGTGATCATCGACAGCGGGTGCGGCTGGCCAACAGGGGATGCTTACTCCTCCCGGGCACCTGGTCCCACCTCTGGCTTGCTAGGGGGCCGTCGATGCTCTATTTGGTGCTCTGTTGTGAGTGCTGTGGAGATTGTCGTCAGGATCTTCTTTAACTCATTACATGTAGCTCTGGTAACGCATAAGTAGATTGTATAGATATTGTATGAAATACCTAAATAGGAATGATCACGTTGGAACTGTGATTTGTTTGAAAATACTTGTAATTCTGAGTGGATTGGAACGAGTGGATTTTGGTCATATATAGTCGAATTATAATCTCAGTTTAATTAGTAGAATGGTTTGTAATGTGGCATATTGCAAAAAATAAAGGAAGGAAATGAAAGCGTTCTGTTGATATAAAAATGAATGTTAGGATGTGTCGTATAAGGACATATGCTGTACTTCATTTATTTCAGGACTTCGGCAAAGATGAACAGTATCCTCTGTCTCTGATAGACCCCAATCTCGCTTTTTTGATCGAAAGTAGCAGCCTTACATTCTATGACGTGGCGGACGTGTTAACAGCATATAAATGCTCAGGTGCGTTCTTTGCAATGTGTTCTGTATTTCATTACGAAATTCGTTAACTTTTACATCTTTTGTGACTTAAATTTATTGGAGAAAAAAAATTAACAATTCAATAGTCTTTTTCAAAGTAACAAATGTTTTTAGCAATTTTTTTTTTCATAATAGAAATGTTTATCTGTTATTTTTCAGCTCATTGTGACATGTCTGACGTTCCAACTTGCAAATATGGAATTTTAAATCACAAGTGTGAATGTTACTGTATGGAAGGATTCAAGGGTTCCCGATGTGACATCATAGAAACAGATTCCGGTAATAAAACCTTTCACTGGTTTTTCATTTCGGGAAAAAAAAAAACAAGATGGAAGTGTTACTGTTTAAAGAAAATTGCAAATGAATCTCAATGCAACATACCTATGTTTCAGACAGTAATTCCTCCTCAGTGGTACTTTATGCCAAAATGATTTTCAGACACAATTAACCGAATATATCTTAGTGGCGACCTCTAGTTTGATTATTGATTTTTCTGTATCTACTAAGCAAAGAGTGCGCGGCTCCAAATTTCCCTTAGGGTCGATTCAGTAGCATGATTAAATAAATTATATGACTTTGACTTGATAGCATAGGAGGGATGGTGCTAGGACGGATGGTAACCTTTACTTTTGGAGATATTTTTAAATGAAATGACGGATTTCTGAAATAGCAAAATAATTAATGACGTCAAGTTTGTAAAGGGTGGAAACATTTTTTTTTTCAGGAGACAGAACTGGAAAGAAGCAATTATTAAACTTAAAACATTTCATCGCGTTGAACGAGTGCGACTGCTTCATACTGCAAAAGAAAATGAGTGTTGATAATGATTGATATTAATAGATTGCGCGGCTCCACATTTCCTGTTGGCCGATTCAGTAGCATAATTAGATAAGATAAATAAATGATAAATAAATGACCAAAATAGAAATGAAAGAATGGTACTAGGGTGTCTACCTCCTTTCATTTTGATTATGATTTCGAATTACAAAATAGCAAAATAATATATGATGTCAAACTGATAAAGGGCCAAAAAAAAACTTCTTTCAGGCGATAGAGTTGGAAAGAAGTTATTATTACACTTTTAACATTAAATAGCGGGGAACGAGCCATAAGATATTTCTGACCGTATAATCCTAGGGAAAAAAATAAAACTTTTAAGAAACCTTATGAATGTAGACGGTGTTAATTGCGTGACAGATAGCTATAGCCGTCCTAAGTCGGCATCGATTGCCCATTTCACTCGTTGGTTTATGAGTAGTTTTTTGTGTTTGACGTTTCTATGTTGTGTTTAGTGTTCCATGTCCCTTTTGTCTCCAATTGTGCATGTTTTTTTTTATTTTGCATAGGGTGTTTTGCTGTTAGTGCTGCAATCACATGTTGTTGGAGTTCCCCTTCTTACCTTCCTGTTTAGGATACGAATGAATGAAATATCTCATTCAGAACCATAATGGACTTAGACATTCGAGCAAACAGCACACTGACTTAACAAGATGATTTGCAAAATTCTTTGCATAAGTTGAAACAAAATTACATTTGTACAACTCACCTTGTTATTCATTTCTATATAAAAGCCTTTACATTATTGAACACTTTAGCATGAACATGAAAGGGAATAAATCATCATAAGTATCACTTCCGCTTCCATAAACTAGTTAAGACTTTCTGAAATTACAGTCAACTACTTTTAAAATTCGGTTTGGCTTGGTACTTAACCCATCTACAGTCTTGTACCAGCACATTCTTGAGACTTGCACTCTGACTGACTTTGACGACGGGACTCCATGACGGGTCCTGTCAACACCTCTTAAGAGAAGACAGGGCCCGACCACCTGTCCTCTCTGAATGTCAGTCGGACTCCTCGGGTGATCATATACATGAGCTCGCTACAGCCGGCAGAATACGGATTGTATTACGTATGCTTTTCTTTATATCCATTTACATATTCATCTGTGTTGTCTGGGCCCCTGCGTTTTGCGGTCTTGTTTGTGTGATGGTCATCTAACAGTACGAAGGTTGTATTACACCACACTTATACGTTCTTCGAGACCTCCTGGTAATTGGAGAAGTAAGAGGGTTGTGCGCACTTAATCCAGGATAACCACACCATTTGCTTACTTGCGTGGCAAATGGCAGTCCAAAGTCGGCACCGGTTACCCATTGGTCTCGTTGGTTTATGTGTAGTCTTTTGTGTTTCATGTGTTAAACGTCTTCAAATTCGATAGTATCATTTAAAACCAGATAATTTTGCAGCATGGACCAGATATGCACGTTTCGGGCACTTAACCCTCGTCAGTGATCCTTAGTCTAAACAATGTAATATGTCCAAAAAGTGTGAAAATTATTCAGTTCCAAAAATGTATCGAAAGACGTAGCAGAATAAGTGGAATATGATGCTACAGGACCCACGTTTTAGAAATTTCAAGAAATTTTGTAACAGAAAATTTCAAATGCGTTGAAGAGACAGACGATCAACCGAAGTTGATCGAACTTGGTTACATGTGCCCTCGGGGACTCCTGGTCCACCAGCAGTGACACTCACCAATGGTTATACTGTTGTGTGTCTCTTTTCCGTGTCCTTGGTATGCTCGTCTTTAGTGTTTTCGCATCGGATGTTTTCGTGTTTTGCTGTTGCTGCTACAACAGAGTCTTGTTAGAGATCCCCTTCCTTCTTTCAAGAAATTAATGGAGGTTAACATCTTAGCACCATCAATGCTATTTTGAACATAGATTTTATTTGGATATGCTACTGAATCAGACCCTACAGGAATTTGGAGCCGCGCACTCTCTGTAAAGTAAATGCACAAATTTAAATTAGAAAATAAATGGCAGAGAGAGCTACTGAAATGAATTTTAACTTGGCGGCTTCTGAAAATTACTTTGGTCGGAAGGCATCACTGATGAGGATTTTATTCGAAATACGTGTCTGGTGCATAATAAATTGATTTGAAATTATCTACAGGAAAGTAAAGAGTTGGAACGTTTCCGTATTATTCACTTCAATTTTCACGTCAGAATTGATCAGAGCAGCGAATTCATTTCTTCATCCTTGTTGTCCAAAATTACTGCAGTGCTTTTTAAACTAAATTCAATACTTTTAATACATAATCAATAATGTATTTATCATCTAAGATTGTGGTGGATACATCGTATTTCACGAAGATAACATGGAGAAATACATCACTTCACCAAACTTTCCAAATAGTTATCCAAAAGGAAAACTCTGTAGATGGGTAATAGAGGTACTGTTTAAAGTCATTTGATAATATTGTTTTCAATGATTTAAAATGTTTCAATGACTTGAATTTAAGTAACGTATAATGGAATCAATAACTGTGGTTTCAGATGACATTCTATCCTCTAGTCTCGTTTTGCATTGACTCCGGCATCTTTCTTTATTAGAGGACGTTACTTATGGTGCGTCATTGGTCACAACTTTTGGACCATTCTTGCGCATCTCCTGTTTTAGCACTCATTGAACATGACTTTTATAGATATTTCAATTTGTTATAGCCAATGTATCATTTCTGACTCTTTTCAAGAATTTAATTTATTACACACCTCAAAGCGGAAAAGTTTGAGAATTTGATCTAAACTGAATGAAATATGCGTACGAAATTGCTTCACGGTAATTTCTGTAAAAATTGAGATGGAGGTTCTTTTTTTTTCTAACTGTTCTAAAACTAAATTTCTCTTACGCAAGTAATTACCAATGAGTTTTGTTTTGCGTATATAATATTATTGATTTAAATTGTTTTATAATGTAAAGCTGATGGTTAACGAAAATTCATGAATTGTTTACATTCCACCAAAATAAGGCCAATTTAACCGCTCAGACAATTTTTTCAAGAAAAGCACAAAATGACACTATTTGTGAGAATTTGTTCTCTCTTATTCGTGCACGGAAACATACTTTTTCTTCAATATTTTGAAAAGTCTTCCCTAGGAGTACATGTTGCTGTGTGTTTGAAAAATTATTTGTAAATCAGTATCTCTGAAATTTTGACCATAACTTTGATGATTTTCGTTATTTTTGTGTAAGATCGAGAAAATATTGAATAATCGGTGAAGTTGGTACAAATGTACCTTTGGTAAAACTTCAAATCAAGTTATCAAGGATATCTTATCCAGTTTTCAAATAAGCAAAATCTTGATTTTCCTCACGGACCTATCAATTTTCTTTCATAAAATGATTAATTGACACGAATACTATAATATAGTATGGTTATCATAAAATCGTTGAAATTCCTTCATTCAGAAATGACATACCTTAATATAAGGACTATACTTGAAACTATTAAGGTTGCAAATAATAGTATCAAAAACGCAGCAACGTTAAGGTGCTCCACGCAATGACGTTAGAGAAAATTCCGCGAAAACATTGTGTGACGTTATAAATGACGTCACATCAGTTATCGTATGCTAGGGATATTTCAAGGGATAAATTGTACTGGATCGATTTTCAATATTATTGAGCTTTCATCCTATTCCTTACATCAACTCTAAATGTTCCCAGTATCTTATTTACGAGAAGTAATGAAAGAATGCGTGTTTTTCCACAGTTTTGCCCATCGGGTCATTGTAGGTCAAGCATGCGCAGTCTGAGTTCAGGGTTAAAGGGAAGCTTTGGATAAGAAACCGCTTTTATTCACAGAGGAATCACTGATTTTCAATTAGTAAATCAATATAAGGAATTGATAATGGAATCCTCATAAAGGAGCACAATTTTTGTTTAGATTATTTATTAGATATTGTCCATATTTAGCTATTTAATGGAGTTTTACTGATTTACCGGCTTTAAAATAATTATTTCTTATTTATTTTTATATATTCATTTAGTTGTTGTTGCTGCCGGGGTTGGGGGGGGGGGGGGGGGGGGGCGAGGGTGCCAGCTCATGCACATTAATACAGTTTATTCTCAAGCATTATTTTTAAAAAATATATAATATATATCATTACGAATACGGTGCTAAAATACATGTGTCAATAAATGGCTATACGGCGGACACCGTATTCATAGCCGGTACAACAGAACAATATTGAGACTTCAGATAACTTGTACTAGACTAAATCTAAGAACAAATAAAAATAATAATAAAACAAATTGTAATCAGCAAGAGATCGGGCGGGTTATAATTAGACTGAAACATGATTAGCCTAGCCGGGAAAGAACCCCCCCCCCCCCTCTCTCTCTCTCTTATTTATTCAAGTTATATACATTTTTTTTATTATGATTATTTTGTCACCGATAGAGCTCTGCTGATGAAAGCACTGTAACAAGTTTACAATCAATTTTGTTAAATACTAAATTAGAAGACGGTCAGTATCGCGGTCTCAATATTTAGTCCGCCGGGTTGGATTCAGTACGAGGAAATATTGCATTGATACATAGATTTAAATATTTGATCGGCAGAAATTTTATTGTCTAGCGGCAACCTTTATCACCAGAGTTATTCCCTACCACAAACTTTCCCACAAAGAAAATATATAATGTTTTAACTTGAAAAACATATATATATATATACTAAAAGCAGATGCCCGGACGAGGCTTACCCTCCCGGGTCAGCCCCCCCCCCCCCCGGCCGGGCCTGCCTTCTTAATATATGTATATTACATTCTCATCGTTGTAAAAATAATACTAAATAAAAAAAAACCACTTAACATTGTATCAGATATTAAAAACCCGTGTTATTATGTTGTACACACGTATATGTTGCATGTTTACTAACATGACTAATGCTTTCCCGCTAAATTTCTATGACGTAATCCAAATCACCTGTGCGTTTAGGTCCCATCTGAAAATAGACTGATATAGGGTAGTTGTAAAAAAATGTAAATTGCAGGTGACTACCCTTGTACAATTTCGGTATTTTTATACAGAACCTATAGAGGACACTTCAATTTACCAAGATTTTGCTGCGCATTTAATAGAAATTTTAATAGTTGTGTAAAATGTGGATGTAAAGTCGAGTTTTGCAGTGTTTTTACCACTTTTTTTCCTTCTCGGTATATTTTCTCATCTTAATCGTTTTAAGTGGAGCAATGCCCAGCACATTTCTAAATCTACAGGATTTACTGAAGAAAACGATATAACATTTATATTATTTTTTCCTTATTTACCACTTGCAAAATTCAATTTAAAACCGAGACAACACTGTAGAGTTATATTTAGGGCTGTCACGTGACACAGGGGAATCCCCTTGGTGATTTTTTTTCTTAGCTACCAGACACTTACCAGATATTTAAAAAATACAGCTTTGAACTAAAGAAAGAACATTTAAGCTGTAACTGAGGGTTGAATGTCAGGCACCATAAAAATGGAATATTTTCAGCGCAACGTCAGCGTGGAGCACCTTAACGCAGCCGCGAATAGGAACGATTGCTACGAAGTCGAAATGTCATTATCAAAAGATCATAATGAAATTTGAAGCAGTTAAACAAAGTATAGAATTTGTCAATGTGTCCGTGTCCAAATTGAAGTATATTGTTATATAGAAAAAATTAAAACAAATGTCTTAATTATGACAAAAAGTCATCATCATTTCACAGTTAGTCTTGCATAGAGTACATCTACATGCGATGAAAGCTACGAATAGAAATTTTGAAAATTCCTCATCATTCAATGCATGTGTTGTTCCTTTGATTAATGGACGCAACTAAAGGGGAATAATTTCCCCTATTTTCATGCTTATATGGACTTGCATAGCATTATCTACATTTTGTCAATTTCGGGAACAATGCTTATAAGTTTCAGAGAATAGAGAATGTTTTCGATAACGTTCATATTGTAGTATCAAAAAATGAGGACGACTTTCATATAAGGCAAAATGTTAGTTTCAAAGATCAATTTTCAAAAAGCAATATTACAAATGTAAGAAATGAACAAACCAGAAGAATATCTCTTCTGCATTTAAAAGACTTGCTGAGTAAAAGCTTTTGATTTGAAAATCGTTAGATAATTATTTTGTAGGCAAAGAAGGGTCTGTCTTCTAGAGTTATAATTGAAGATCTTCACCTTACGTACAATGCATTGGACAGGTGTTATCATTGGTTGGAAATCCAATATAACTTACCTGGACAAACAGGAATCAAGTAAGTAAACCAAAAAAAAAAATGTTTGAGTGTGAAGAAAAGAAAGGAGGGGATCTCCAACAACAGTCGGTTGCAGCACCAACAGCAAAACCCCAAATTACCCACCACAAAAACACAAAGCAGACACGCACAGCATGAGACGGAAATGGTACAATGAACGCCAAATCACATAGAAACACCAAACATAAATTGCTACACATAAGCCAACGAGTCCAAGGGTAATCGTTGCCGACTTAGAAGTAATGATACTGACGTGGCAGATGACCGTCCTGAGTCGACACTGGTTGCTCATTGGTCTCGTTGATTTATGTGTAGTCTTTTGTGTTTAATGTTTCTATGCTATGAGGTGGTGTTCTTTGTCCCTTTTGCTACTATTTCTGTGCGTGTCTGCTATGTTTTTGCATTGGGTGATTTGGTGTTTTAGGGTGCTGCAACCGAGTATTGTTGAAGATCCCCTACTCTCTATTATAGCCGATTTCTTTTTCTTCAGAATTATATTATTCATAATTGTTGCGATGAAAAGTAAAAACCATAATTTTCATGGAAGTACTTACTCTTTTTTTGTTTTCAGAGAATGCGGGGAAATAACGAAAAAGACATTCGTAAGTTCCGATGACAGTGAGGGCACGATGATACTCACCTTTAACTCGGAGTTTGTGAAAAATCGTCCGACTGAAAAAGGATTTATCCTACGAGTTGATGCAGTCGGTGCTGGTAAGTCATCTAGGCAATATAGTAGTATAACAATCAGTCACATTGAATATAGACGAGATATTATTCATAGATAAGATTCACAATCACTTGCAGCTGTGTACTCTATATTACAAGAGGTACTTTTCGTTGTTAAAAAAGTACTCGCACTTGATAACCAATTTTTTCAAACAAATACTTTGGGTAGCGAGTTTAACCATTGATCATTTAACTGAAAAAAAATGTAAATTCTATAGAATGTACAATAACAAACATTTTTGATTCCGTTTTTAGGATGTAAAAGCAGTCCCTGTGTGTATGGCCGATGCGTGGAGGGCGACACAAATTGTAACTTCAAGTGCATTTGTGATGAAGGATTCATGGGAAAGACATGTGACACAATGAAAGATACAGGTATCATTTTCATTTTGATCTAGATTATATCTTAATACATCTTGGGGTTAAATGTTAAAGATAATGCTTGCATTTAAAAAAAAGAAATATGATTGAGTCAAATTGACAAATATATGTGAAAATATCAAGTTTGCTATTTTGTTAGCGTTAGTATCATATGGTATATGGGAGGAAGTTTCGAGTTGAAAGAAAGGAGGGGAACACCATCAAGACTCTGTTGTAGCACCTACAACAAAATACATAAACACCTTTAGCAAAAATATAGGATAGACATACACAACAAAAGATGCAAAAAGGTCAAGGAACATAAAATATAAAATGACTAATACCAATAAGACTATGGGAAATCTGAAGTTCCTATAGAATCACAGAGATAGAAAAATGAAATCAATTTCATATTAAGGCGAAATGCGAACAACCATCTTAACGACCAGCGCGATCTGTTTCAATTTCTGTGTTATAATTTTTCCATTCTAAGTAACTCCATCCTCGCCTATCTGCAGTTTCCGTAAATACAATATGACATGGCGACATACCTTAATTCACATAGATTTCATTCCAAGGAAAATCGTCTCTTGAAGAAGTTTTTATCTTCAGTGTATGTTTACCTGTTGACTAGCATAGTTTCTCCATTGAGGACGTTCTGTGGTATAGATGGCGCATAGGGTAAACATTATAATATCTTGTTTTCTAGAATATTAATTCTAACATTATTTATAAGTTACCAAGCTTTTGCCATTGAATCATGGAATTGACTGAATGATCAAAGAGACAAAATCCATTTATCAAATTATAATGTATAGGTGTTATATTCCAATAAAAATTTCCAACTTCCCTGACACAAAAATCACAAATTGCAGTCATACAGAACCAGACAAAAAACAAAACCCAGCAAATTAATCAGTAAATACTGGAAAGCTTATCATTTGAATTTTCTAAGAAACAAGAAATCGATGAGATGAAATGGCAACCTTATATCACCACGGAAAGGATATTTCGCAATTTTAAACAGTACCCAAAAGTATCATACCATAACAATCCATCCTTTTATCTATTATAATATAACTATAATAGCACATGTAAAAAAATCTTGTGAAACCATCATTTTTCTGTCCGCTTTTTGAAGGTGATAAAAAATTTTTAACCCTTACTTACATATCTTTTTCAGAGAATCTTTCAGTTCAATGTTCCTTTGAGCTCTTCTCAAAATGCATTTTCAAAAATGAGATTGAAAATGACGACTTTCAATGGTCTCTAGAAAGGGTAAGTTTATGTTTTCTTGAGGGTATCTTCATGGGAGATGTAGAAATTAAGAATCTTCCCTTTTTTCGCAGTGAAACAAAAACAACCAAACTCTCTATTGGTTATATACAGTTGTCTGCTACAAATATAACAAATATGGCGAATATCGTATCGATAATTGATACAGAACCTTTATAATATTCAATACCGTAAACATGGCTATTTTCGCGTGGGGTAAATTTCGCGATCATAACATCAAGAACGAAAATGTCTTTCCAATTATAAGAATGTAGCGGGAATATTCTCGCGTGGGTGAAATTTTCGCGAAGTACATATATATATATATGTTCACAAAAAACGCGAAAATTCCCCCTGTGTGAACATTTCCACGTTACAGTATCATTTGTTTTTAATATTTGAGAGGCAAACCGAAACATTTATCATAGAATTAGAGAAGGGACTTCACATGGTTGGAGGTACATGTAAGTACACCATTTTCATAGAAAACATTTCTTATGTTACATTTGGATAGGAATTGGAGAGTTAGAAATACATGTTTTACTAAAGAATCTAGCATCGTAATTCAACTGCACCACAATATCTAATGAAAAAATAATTCCGATGACTGCAATGTGTATATTTATAAATATCGGTCATTGTATCACTGATTAGGGTAAAATATCCGAACCGTGCATATCTGGTCCATGCTGTAAATTCATCTGCTCTTAAATGATGCTAATGAATTTGAAGACGTTAAAAACCTAAAAAAAATGTCATAGATAGCAATCCAATTGAAAAAATATATCATAAGTGGACAATAATTTCAAAAGTGTTCGTATTTAATATATGAAATGGGAAAATGAATATTTCACAGACAGTCTTTCAGGTAGAAATATTTCATTTCATCTGTAAATACCTGCCAAAGTTTGATCCCTTTACGATAGAATCTTATACACATATATGAAATCTATGTTCAAAATGCTAATTTCAACATAGATTTTAAATGGATATGCTACTGAATCGACCCTACAGGAAATTTGGAGCTGCACACTCTCTGTAAAGTAAGTGCACAAACCAGAGGGCGCTATTGAAATGAATTTTGGCACTTTGGCTTGAAGAAATACTAACGAGGATTTGATATCCGAAAGACGTGATTTGTGCATGAATTTTTCATCAAGAGTTGGAGCATTTCCGTATGATTATTGTTATTATCATTAAGAAGTAAACGAAAAAGTTCCTCAATTCCACGTACATGTTCTCACAATTCCTTTTAAATTACCTGGTAAAACTATATCAATTGATAGAATAGTACCGCTAGTTTTTTCCTCACGGCGATTACAAGTGACCACTGAAGCATTACATATAACGGGTATTCAAACCGTACCTTTACCTAGTGGTAGTTCTGGTAAATTTAATTGATAAATTAAAGAATCTTTCTTTTGAATACCATGGTGATTATCCTAAAGTACTAACAGCGAGTTAAGAAAAGAGAAATTTTTATTTTACGTAAAAACGCTTTAAGATGGATACATATGAATATCGAGGGAAATGTTCAACTATTAGAGCACTGTTTGAAAATGAAATTTTTAAAAATTATTGCCTTTGCGTTTTCGCTGTACACATGCGAAATAACACGTTAAATCATCTTTTTAATGCACTAAGTCCATAAAACATACACTGGTCAAGTTTGAATGATACAATAGCCATAATCTAAATGCGACACAATAGATTTATGCCTCAATGATAAGCGAATATCTACCTATATGAAAAGGAATTGCAGTTACTTTTAACATACTCGACCCTTGTTGAGAAAAAATGACTTAGTCAATTTGTAAGTGTAAAATATTGCTATTTTTCAATGAGTACTCCAAAAATGATGTCTTGTAAGGTTTAAAAAGCTAGGTTTTTGAGTAGTGCTTTTCCTTCTGTATTAACATTTCAGTTTTCGAATGATTCTATTTTACCGTTTACGAATAGAAAGGAAATTTCCGTTTTCTTAAAAACCTGTTAGTACTTTAGGACAGGTCGTAGGAAATTTTGGCGGGGAAATGGGGGTGGGGTGGGGGATGTAAGACTTGTGTATCGGAGGAGGGGGGGGGGGCATGCACCCCCTCTATCTATGTGAACGTCATAGGAACTATCAAATGTGAATAAATTTTCTTTATTTTCAGACAACATTTCTTTTGTATGTATATATTTTTCAGTAACATACGTAACCCCTTTCTCGATAAACGTACATGTACGAAATCAATATCACACGTACATTCAATAATGAATTATGTATGGACACGGGGAAAAAATGGATATTTGGATTCTTCTCCAGACCTCCCAGTACCTGTTTCTTACCAAAAAGTGTAAAAATTTGCTAAATAAAGTGTAATTAAGGAAAGTAAAGTGTAGTATAAACAATTGATTGCAATGCAGAGAAAAAAAAACGTCGTCTTTTTCCTACTTTGACATTTGAAAAAAAATTTACACAATTCAAGTAACAACGAATATTATACTATTTTTGTAGTCTACTCGTTTGTTTTAAATATTTCTACGTTTCTAACAGTAATACAGTAATGCTGCTTGGAAATATGTTTTAGGTATAAAAACATAGGCGGATATAGGAATTTTTTGCTTGGGGGGGGGGGGGGGGGCGCTCATAAAGTCCGAATTTTGTTAAGAGCAAAAAAAAAAAAAAAAAAAAAACACACAAGAAAATAAAGTTTTTGTTAGTTCTGTTTCCAATTATTAATAAAACAGGTGAATGGAGAGCAAAAAGCTTCTTGAATTTTCACATCATAGTACTTGATTGTTGATTGTCAGTTCTAATATGTATAAATACAACAAATGGCGAGCGATAGCGAGCCAGCGATTTTTTTTTTTTCGAGAATTTGAATAAAATCCACTATTCGTATCTTTTTCAGTTTCTTTTCGTTTCTTTTTTTCAGTGCCCTTGTTTATTGACCTAGATGTAATGTATATGTGTTGTAAACAGGAAAGTGCAGTATCATTTGAGGATAACGTATACGATGCAATTAATTCTGGCGAGCGAAAGTGAGCCAGAGAATTTTTTTAAATGCTGACGTCAAAATGTATTGAAATGAAAGATTTCTTATACAAATTTATGACATATTTTTCAAATTTCATGACAACGAAAAGGGAATTGGGACTTAATCTCATTATAATATGAAATATGTATATTAATACAAAAAATTAGCTATGCTTCGAAAACTCCAGGGGGGGGGGGTCCCGACCCCCCGACACCCCCCCCCTCTGGATCCGCGTTTGTAAAAATGAGCAGCAAAAGCGTCGAGCGTATTTGTAGGTCAAAATTTGTAAAATTAGATAGGTATGCTTCTTAAATCCCCCTCCCCGAAAAAAATCGGGTTGCAGTCTTCAATATTTAAGAATGTTATTTATGATTTTTTATTCAACTAAAGTCATTTCTGTGTTTTAATTCATATATGTTGAAGTAACGATTCCTAAACCTTTTAAATTATATATGAAAATCACATGACAGAATGCTACTCAGTGAAATCTTAAAACACTTCAGTGGTCACATGTTATCGCCGTGAGGAAAAAACTAGCGGTACTATTCTATCAATTGATATAGTTTTACCAGGTAATTTAAAAGGAATTGTGAGAACATGTACGTGGAATTGAGGAACTTTTTCGTTTACTTCTTAATGATAATAACAATAATATAGCAATCGAAATTTTCAGACTTTTTCGTATTTTGTGCAATAAAATTTTTTCTGGTTTAAGTTGCGAAGCGTTTCATAAGGATATCAAGTTGAAGTATTTCATTTTCAAGTATTGGCCATATTTGCTTAGGCGATTTTTATATCACCGACAACAAAGTCGTCCTTCTGTCCGTAGACAAAGGGTTTCATCGCAACTCATCCAAGACAAATGAATGGATTTCGATAAAACTAGCAAACTGACCTGATCCGGCGGGGATTATTTTCACCTGCTCATCAGAAGAGTTTACTTCTGACCAGGTGATGTCAGATAGCCATAAAAATATTTCATATATGTAATTTATAGTCTTTCTATACTGAAATTTAACTGATTCGTCTCACTCGCTCGATTGAACTAGTTTCGGTCAGGTAACTTTGTTGCAACAATACATGTAGATGTGCAAGAATAAAGGGAATTACTGCCAAACAGTTGAATTTGAGCTATGGCTCTTGGTCTTATATTTATTTATGAATTTGAAATTCAAAGCTTGTTATGGCAACTCCTCCAAACCATTCAAATAAGTTCAAATGAAACTTTGCACTTAGTCTATCAAAGGTCATGACATGTAAATGCTCATGTACTTGGGGGTTGCTGTCGAACAGTTGAATTTTTATTATGACCCTTGGACTTTGATTCTTATTGATTTTTTTAAGTGCTATTTGTCTTTGCAACTCCTTCAAACTTATTGTTCCACATAAAGGTAGACATGAGTTATGTTGAGAAAAGTATAAGTGGTTAATGTATATATATCGAATATGTAAATTGAATTATTCCTTTATTAAGCTTTGATAAAGGAAATTTGAGTTAGATTTACATGTGAGTTAATATAATTGAATCTTCAATATATCTTTTGTCATCTTATGCTTTCTCTGCTTATAAAATGATTAATGCTTTCATATATCATAAAACCTCAACGTACTTAGTAGTACACTATATTTTCATATGATTTTAAGATAGTGAACGTTTACGGAAGAACTGAATGCCACGTGATAAAATTCAATCAGATCATAAGTAAGTTACGCCTAAGGGTTATAATTCGACGCTTTTGGGCAGTTTTCATTTATCTCTTGCAGTTGACATCTCCGTCAGAAGGGACCGGCCCAAGATCTGCATATAAAGGACAATATTACATGCTTGCTGAAATGTCAAATCCTCGAATTCCAGGAGATAAGGCACAGCTTGTCACAGACATTGAATTACCGAGTGAGTATACATAGTCTATATTTTAAATCTCCCAGTTTGGGTATCAACGTGCACCCTCTGGGTTTCTTTAACGCTAGTGGGATATGTTTGGAGTGTTTGCGTTACTAATTTCATTACGAGATCATTGCTCGATGGTACACGTCTGATTATAAGAAGCTTTATGTGATTTCTTGTTTTGTCGACAAAACTGCTGTTTCCATGTTCAATTACGTGCAATGTTATTCAATTGAAACTGTTATTATGTTAAACTTCTTGATTGTGAGATGATTAACCTTGGTTGTTGGTTTCATGTGTAGATGATTTAATAATAGCTGTTTATTAAAATGTTTGTATGTTTACTAGGCTGATTTGCATGAACACTTATTTTGTTTGTTCCTTTTGTATTCTAACGGCATCACATGAAATGCAATTCGGTATGCAGCTCGTGCAATGTAGTTTTTGGTCTGCTTTCTTTCTATGTGTCATATATCAATAGTGCACTGCCTTGTTTATTTGTCTATTTGATGACATTATTCTTGTTGTTGATGCCCCTGTATATTGACAATTTGTTTTTAGTTCTCGTTGTCGCTGCCCCTGTATATTGACAAGGTGGTTTTACTTCTCGTTGTCGCTGCCCCTGTATATTGACAAGGTTGTTTTACTTCTCGTTGTCGCTGCCCCTGTATATTGACAAGGTGGTTTTACTTCTCGCTGTCGCTGCCCCTGTATATTGACAAGGTTGTTTTACTTCTCGTTGTCGTGCCCCTGTATATTGACAAGGTGGTTTTACTTCTCGTTGTCGCTGCCCCTGTATATTGACAAGGTGGTTTTACTTCTCGTTGTTGATGCCCCTGTATATTGACGAGGTGGTTTTTCTTCTCGTTGTCGCTGTCCCTGTATATTGACAAGGTGGTTTTACTTCTCGTTGTCGCTGCCCCTGTATATTGACAAGGTGGCTTTACTTCTCGTTGTCACTGCCTCTGTATATTGACAAGGTGGTTTTACTTCTCGTTGTCGCTGCCCCTGTATATTGACAAGCTGGTTTTTCTTCTCGTTGTCGCTGCCCCTATATATTGACAAGGTGGCTTTTCTTCTCGTTTCTTGTCAGCGTGGGATTACTGCGACATGATCATTCTTTGGACATCTGTATTTTGGAGAAAAGTGAAGGATAGAGACTATGCATAAGAAATATATCAAAGATATGTAAATGCGTCAGAATTATCAAACGCCTTTTATACCGTGGGTATGATCCTAATGTCACCAGACGGACACTAGGCTTGGTACTTGACCAATCTACAGTCTTGTACAAGCGCATCCTTGAGACTTGCACTCTGACTGACTGTGACGACGGGACTCCATGACGGGCCCTGTCCAAACCTCTTTAGAGAAGACAGGGCCCGACCACCTGTCCTCTCTGAATGTCAGTCGGACTCCTCGGGTGATTACATACATGAGCTCGCTACAGCCGGCAGAGCACGGACTGTATTACGCATGCCCTCTTTTTATATCAATTTACATATTCATCTGGGTCTATGGGGCCTCTGCGTTTCGCAGTCTTGTTTGTGTGATGTCATCTTACAGTGAGGAGATTGTTTTACACCACAATTGTACGTTCTTCGAAACCTCTGGGTAATTGGAGAAGTGAGAGGGTTGTGCGCACGTAATCCAGGATAACCACACCATTTGCTACTCGCGTGACAGATGGCCGTCCAAAGTCGGCACCGGTTACCCATTGGTCTCGTCGGTTTATGTGTAGTCTTTTGTGTTTAATGTTTACATGTCGTGTGTCTCTTTTCCGCCTCGTGCTGTACTCGTCTTGTGTGTTTTTGCATAGGGTGTTTTGGTGTTTTACTGTTGATGCTGCAACGGGGTCTTGTTGGAGATCTCCTCCCTTCTTTTGAACGTGCATGTCTGGTCTATGCTGCAAATTTATCTGTTGTGAAATGAGTTTTTTTTTTAATTTGAAGACGTTTAACATTTGAACAAGATCATGTTGCAGTAAAATCGCAGAACAAAAACGCAATTAACTCAAAAAGATAGAACAACCACATCACAAGCAACAATCAAGCATGAATGGTATCAGACTGAAAGAAACAATTATGTGTACATGTATGCATGACAAATATGTATAATGACCATATCCCTGTATACAGCACAAAATCGATAATTCAGAAAATCAGAAACCGAAGGCATACAAAATCAGGAAAAAAACAGGAAGCATACTGTATCAAATGCCGATATCTGTTGCTTTTTGTACTACGAACGGCGTATTTAATCGAATAACAGGCGAACAGTCTTGCCACGTACTGGAATTAAAAAAAAATCTTTCAAAGTACATTAAACTTTGATACTTAGAGGTCGAATAATTTATCTTACAGACTAACCGATAACTCGAGGATGTTCTAGTTTTCACATACATGTATCTAAATGAATAAAAACGCACTGACAAATAGTCATTCATCTACTTCTAAATCAGAGAATGAAATTCAAACACTAAATCCGAAATCAGATTAAATAAACCCCCATCTTTCAGTAAAGATGTACAAATTCTTCAGAAAATATAAAACAGAACTTTCTCATTACAAGAAAATAATTGACAAACAGATGGAGGTTGCTTTTCAATTTCCCAAGTTATACTGAATGCACAAAGGGTTTAGCATTCATTCAGTGTATAAATTGTGACTTTTTACAGGACATTTTGATTCTGGTTTTAGAGGTGAGGTTTTTGTTTCGGATCAGGATAGCTTTATTTGTTTGTTGTGTGTCTGAAAATCTAATTTTCCTTATTTTGTAGATAAAAGACTTTGTCTCAAGTTCAGCTATTATATGTTTGGAAGGACCGTTGACAGCTTGAATGTATATATTTCTGGGGAAATGAAAAATCTGGACATGATATGGAATGATTCTGGGAACCTTGGAGACGAGTGGCAAGAGGCTATAATTGATATCCCTCCAACAAAACAATTGAAGGTATGTAAGGCTTGCTCGTTGAATTATATTAACATTGTTAACGTTACATGAACAGAAAAAACAACAACTTAGAAACAAGAGCCCAGATAACCATGCACACTCTTTATTTACATATTGTAGTTGTACTTTACTAGAGCAGATTCAGATTTATGCGTTCAAATGAAAGTATCTTTAAGAACCATGAGGATGCGTAGCAATTGATGTAAGAAAAACACCTCTTCAATATTTAGGAAAATGAATTCCCTGTCACTATCTTGTATTAAAAAGAAAAACAAATCATAAAATAAAATTCAAAAGAATGAAATTGGAAGAAAAAACAATTGAAAAGCATTTAGAATCATAAATGTGTCAAATATGCAGTAAATGAGTACACAGTTTTATAAAGTTATTCAAAGAAAAAGTTCACAAAATTGGCATTTCTGACTAAGTCCGAAAAGACGTAAAAAAAAAACGCATCAACAATTATCAGAAATTTCACTTCGGAGTGTAACCAAAAATAACAACACTTCTTAATACATCATTCTAGAGCATTCTGATTATTTCGTTTTGTTGATACTTGCTTCTGTTCTGAAAAAGAAGTTTGTTGAAAGAGGGTACCCCCTGTGACCTTCTTTTACCTGTGGGGCACTGACAGATCCGGACAAAAAACAACAACACGTGAAGGACACCATGAGTACCTCTTACATTCTAAGTTTCATCGAAATCCCTTCAGTGCTTCTGGAGAAGAAGTCCAATATCAATGAAAATCCCCCTCTTCCTTTGACATGACATACAAATTCATGAAAATATAAAGAAAAATTTAAAGTCAATACCAAACCTCTGGACAATTAAAATAAAACAAATATCCATTAAATGAGTGCAAAAAAACCACACATTAATGGGGTTATTCAAAGAAAAAGTACAAAAATGAGCATTTCTGACTCAGTCCGAAAAGACGTCAAATGTTAAACGTCTTCAAATTCAATAGCATCATCTAAGACCAGATAAATTTACAGCATGGGTTAGACATGCAAGTTTCGGGTACTTAACCGAAGTCAGTGATCCTCAGTCTACACAATGTAATATGGCCAAAAAGTGTGAAATTATTATGTCCAAAAGTGTACCGAAAGATGTAGCAGAATCGGTGGGATATGATGCTACAGGACCCACGTTTTATGAATCTCAAGAAATTTTCTAACAGAAACGCGTCAAAAAAAATTGACTTCGGAGTGTAATAAAAATATAACAACACTTCTCAAGACATCCTTCTGGAGCATTCTGATGATTTCAGTTTGTAGATATATGCTTCCATTAGGAAGAAGTAGTTAGTCTAAAAAAGGTACCCCAAGTGACCTACTTACGGTGGCACCATCTATTGACAGATCCGTACAAAATACAACACTTGAATGAGACCATGAGTACCTCTTACATACCAAGTTTCATCGAATTATCTTCAGTGCTTCTGGAGAAGTCCAATATGTATAAAAAATTCCCCCCTGTTCTTTTTACATAAGATAAAAATTTATGAAAAATTAAAAGAAAATCCAAAGTCAATACCAAACCAATGAACAGTTGAAATGAAACAAATATGCAGAAAATGAGTTGGCAAAATCACACATTTATGGAGTAATTCAAAGCACAAATTCAAAAATGAGCATTTCAAAAAGCGTCAAAAATTTGACTTCGGAGTGAAACCAAAAATAACAACACTTCTTAAGACATCTCTCTAGATCATCCTGATGCTTTCGGTTTGTCGATACGTACTTCTGTTCTGAAGAAGAAGTTAGACAAAGGAGGATAACCCCGTGACCTGCTTTTGCCTGTGGTTCCGCCACCTATTGACGGATCCACAAAAAAACAGCAACACGTGTAGGTCTCAATATACCAACAAATGGATGAAAACTCATCTGTGAGAGGCAGATTTTGAATTATTAAATTCTGTTGCCATTGCAACCAATTGTCATAAATAATTTTTGATTTAAGTGAAAGTTAGTATGTAGCAGAATTTAAATATACATTAACATATCAGCTATATGCTTCCTGTAGTGTTGGGATTGTATATAATGAGTGCCATTCTAACCATGAAGAATCACCCAAAATGATGAAAACCTACCCATTTTCAGCTACATCAGATTTCGTTGTATGAATTCTTACACCAGAAAGCTAAGTTTCATCTTTTAGACAAAATCTTACAGTTTTCAAAAAGGTCTCATTTGCAATAGGTCCCTAGATTCATTTTCTAGAAAAATCACCACACATGGACAGCATGCTACTTTCAACTCATCATTACAGGCTTATAAGGGGATTCCCAATTTGACACAGAGCTAACCCTGATTTCATAGCGTACAGTCTCGAATCCAACTAATTGAACTTTTTCACTGCAGAATGGCCTCCTCTATACATTGAAATAGAAATAAACAACATTAACACTATTCAAATTCAGAAATACACAATTTAATGTAACCCCTATGTTAACCCTGGTAACATTAGTGACGTATTTTCAAAGCGCACGGTATATTGAGACTTTAAGGACTTGGGTTGTTTTTGTCGAATAAACTTTTTTTCAATTTTACACAAGTTTAAGACTTTTCACACTTTACGGTACCAAGATTTGTGCGTTACGCATTATACTTATGTCGCAACACATTGTCGAAAGACCCATGACCCCCCATCCCAATACCCCCTATGTGACCTTAACTGCAATACAACACAATACATAAACATGTTCAGTATAAATAAATCTTTATGCTCATGTCATCATATACTTAGTAAAGAGATAAAGGGGAATCTAAATGTCATTTTTGTAGGACGGTTGCCATGACAACGACAATACTTTGTGGTATCGGAGACCGATTAACCATTCCGCTATGTACCGACAAATGTCGAAAAGACTTTTTGCATTAAATTTCCCATCATTTCGATATGGTTGCTATGGTAACCATAATTTCTCATATATTCCATCATATACATGCAATGATATTTGCTGAATATATTGATACCTATCACTATTATACTGTATACCCTATAGTTCTGTAGCAGTGGTGTTCCAAACATACCATGATGGCAGAAAATGTACTGTCTTTTCTCAAAAAGTCATTACAATACAGGAGCAGCATCAATTTTCATGACAATCAAATTTTTTTCAATTTTGAGAGAATTTCATAAATATTGGTATATTAAGATACAGCAGGGTCATGACCTTTATAATACATATAGTGTTACCATGGTAACCATTCATGAAATTTGAGACTGCAGTAGCAATGTATGCTTAAGGTCTCAATATACCAACAAATGGATGAAAACTCATCTGTGAGAGGCAGATTTTGAATTATTAAATTCTGTTGCCATGGCAACCAATTGTCATAAATAATTTTTGATTTAAGTAAAAGTTAGTATGTAGCAGAATTTAAATATACATTAACATATCAGCTATATGCTTCCTGTAGTGTTGGGATTGTATATAATGAGTGCCATTCTAACCATGAAGAATCACCAAAAATGATGAAAACCTACCCATTTTCAGCTACATCAGATTTCGTTGTATGAATTCTTACACCAGAAAGCTAAGTTTCATCTTTTAGACAAAATCTTACAGTTTTCAAAAAGGTCTCATTTGCAATAGGTCCCTAGATTCATTTTCTAGAAAAATCACCACACATGGACAGCATGCTACTTTCAACTCATCATTACAGGCTTATAAGGGGATTCCCAATTTGACACAGAGCTAACCCTGATTTCATAGCGTACAGTCTCGAATCCAACTAATTGAACTTTTTCACTGCAGAATGGCCTCCTCTATACATTGAAATAGAAATAAACAACATTAACACTATTCAAATTCAGAAATACACAATTTAATGTAACCCCTATGTTAACCCTGGTAACATTAGTGACGTATTTTCAAAGCGCACGGTATATTGAGACTGTAGGGGGCCATGAGTAATTCATTCCTTCCAAGTCTCTTCAAAACCTGTTCAGTGGTTCTGGAGAAGAAGCCCAATATGTATGAAATACCCCCCTTTACGTAAGATAAGATTGCATGAAAAATCAAACGATAAAACTTTAAGCATAAAATAATATCACAGCTATAAGCAACAAAGATATGCCAAATATGCAGAAAATGAGTGCACAAAATCACACATTAATGGAGTTATTCAAAGAAAAAGCTCAAAAATGAGCATTTCTGACTCAGTCCGAATAGACGTCAAAAACGCGTCAAAAATTTGACATCGGATTGAAACCAAAAATTACAAAACTTCTTCAGACATCTCTCTAGATCATTCTGATGCTGTCGGTTTGTCGACGCGTGCTTCTGTTCTGAAGAAAAGGTTTGTCAAAGAAGGGTACCCTTCTGTTTGCCTGTTGATGGATCCGGACGAAAAAGAACAACACTTATAGGGGACCATAAGTACTTCATTCCTACCAAGTGTCATAAGAATTCCTTCAGCGGTTCTGCAGAGGAAGTCGAAAATGTTAAACGTTTTCGGACGGACGACGGATGGACGACATACGAAGAGGTATGACAATAGCTCACTTTGAACCTTTGGCTCAGGTGAGGTAAAAATGTAAGTAGCTCTACAATGAAATTTTACGTACCAATTTACTAATTAACAGGTCATGATGGAAAAAAAAACATTAATCTGTTTCAGATAGTAATAGAAGCAATCCGTGGTAACAGTTGGGATAGTGATATAGCAATTGATGAAATCGCATTAACTAGTGGAAAATGCGGTGAGTACACCAATATGAAATAAAAATTTAA
Source organism: Pinctada imbricata (assembly GCA_033119305.1). NCBI lineage: Eukaryota > Metazoa > Mollusca > Bivalvia > Pterioida > Pteriidae > Pinctada > Pinctada imbricata. Next base: position 23,608,873 of record VSWD01000011.1, on the reverse strand, counting down.
TGAAAAAAATGACAAAAGGATCAATGATAACCACCCGTCATATTGCTCATAACGATAATCACGCTACTGAATGCACGTCTGTATTTAAACTTTAGTTTTGTACCCGATTATTGCCACGTCTCAAGCAACATTGGGAACATTCGAACTTGACCTGTAAGTTATCTCCACAGAATAAAGCAAAGGAAGATGATTGGCGGTTCATGTCATGGCTTTATTTGAAATAGATATTCAATATTCAATAGTTCAATGCACAATAGGCAAATGAATTAAATGCTCAGTAAGTTGATTTTTCTTAGTTCTTGAATATAAGTTCAGTTCAATTGTTCATCAAGTTCAATGCTCAATAGTTCATAGTTCAATGCTCAATAGCTCATAAGTTGAAATGAAATATGTGCAATATTTCAATATCAATGAATCAATATTTTGACAATATAACTAAATCAATGGTCTACGACGACATTCAATTGTATATGTCGTAGATAATCAATACAAATCAATAATAAACCCCAATTATTGGCTCAGAGTCTGGAAGACAACAGAAACTGAAGCGAGGTTTCAAAGCAAAATTCTGCCGAACACTAAGACAGTTATTAATGAGCGGAACTGTAGTCTTTGAAACAATGAACTTGGACGGGAATGGAAAAGCCATGACGCGTTTAAGGCGAGGTGGTACGAGCAGGTAATCTGGACTGACAACCGGAACTGTGAGCGGGCATCCCATCGTGAAGTACAATGCAATAGGGTCGCGGATGTAGGCATGGGTCCTAGATACATGAATTATCAGCAAGGCCAACCAAATGGAGAATCTACGTCGAGCGTAATCCCGAGTCATGGTAGAATGTTGCTGGAATAAAAGTGAAACAAGCGAAAAAACATGGAAATTGAATGTAAACTTTGACATTGAAATAATATATGATTGTATGAGGAAGAAACTGAGATAAGCACATCTGAAGATTAGAGTTCGTGGAGTGAATTATCAAAGTAACGAGAAAGGGTGTGGAGGGGAGGGTTTTAGTTAAATATTCTAGTTTTTCCTCTGCAGAGAGCACGCCATCTCGAAATGCGCAGTTTGAGTTTCTATTTGAAGAAACCAACACGTACATACATGTACGTTCCGGATAATACTGAGATATGACTGAAGGAGTTATCTTCCTTGGTCAGTTTAATATACGTATAATAAACAAATTATGCTTATTCGTTGAGATAACGTGAAGTTATGCTTTAGAGCATAACTACAATTATCTCCACAGAATAAAGCAAAGGAAGATGATTGGCGGTTCATGTCATGGCTTTATTTGAAATAGATATTCAATATTCAATAGTTCAATGCACAATAGGCAAATGAATTAAATGCTCAGTAAGTTGATTTTTCTTAGTTCTTGAATATAAGTTCAGTTCAATTGTTCATCAAGTTCAATGCTCAATAGTTCATAGTTCAATGCTCAATAGCTCATAAGTTGAAATGAAATATGTGCAATATTTCAATATCAATGAATCAATATTTTGACAATATAACTAAATCAATGGTCTACGACGACATTCAATTGTATATGTCGTAGATAATCAATACAAATCAATAATAAACCCCAATTATTGGCTCAGAGTCTGGAAGACAACAGAAACTGAAGCGAGGTTTCAAAGCAAAATTCTGCCATAATGACTTTCGAGGATTATTGATGATAACCCTCGAAAGGCATCCGCCACAAAGCGGCCGATTTTGCTGAAACTGAGCGCCATGACAGAACTGCCATATTAGATACTACTCTTTGAGATTCGAAGGCATCATAGGCATAATATAATAGAAAAATTGCCACTAGATCGCAGTCTACATTTATCAACAATATCGACTGTACGTATATGACGTATTTTTTACGTGGATGTAACGTCACGAAAAGGGACAGTTTCATTCTGATATATGAGGGGCTGTGTAACAGGTATATAACGCTGACCTTGACCCGTTAACTGACTTTGACCCAATAATCAGCTTAGGGTTGAAACATGATCTCATTATGCTAATTTATCATATTGTATGGTATGTAAGGCGATAAAGATCGTACCATATTTAGATACATGAAGGGCTCTAAGATGTAAATAATGCCGACCTTGACCCATTAATCATCTTACCGTAGGGGCGAAATGTGATCGCGTATAGAGCTGATTTATCCTATTGGATGTTATGTAATGTAAGGCGAATAAAGATCGCACCATATTTTGAAGAATATTCGATACGAGATATAAGTGATCAATGAAATTCTACGATGCCGTTAAATGTAGATTATTAAGCTCAGTCTAACGTTCTGTCCTATATGATACAGAACTGGCCCAAGTGATACAGATATGTAGGCATCGTGTGCATCACCTATCTAGAGACGCAGTTCGCAAATATTGACATTATTATTTCGTGTTCATTAAACCGGCGACGCCATATAAAGGACAAGGTAGATCGTAGATAAAGCCCATACGTAAGGAATAAAAGGGGGTAATTCGCATCGTTGTAAGATTCGGTATTAGTTAGGAAGGAATACCGTATTATCATAATGAATATTAGCATATATATTTATTCGTGGTTATCAAAAATGGTTTTGAATGACGAAGAAATTCGGAAGAGAGGACTGGTTCATTTGTTGTGACTTTGGGCTCAGAGGATAACTGTTTGGAATAAGGGCGCTGACATGTCATGACTTTTGTTTAACAAATGTTTGGAAAATATTTAGCAAACGTTTAACTATCATTAGTTGTAAAGGGAACAGTTGTTTTTGTTTGTTTTTTTTTATTATTATTATTATTATTATTATTTAACTTTATGTGATTTGTAGGATCACATAAATTATCATGCCAGTAAATATAAACTTTCATTAAAATTTTGTTAATGACTTCCAGAAGGCTTCGTGTATGAATATTTTCTTAATCGTCTTACATAATGATTAAAGGATAAACCTAAATTGATGAGGGAGATGGAATAGGAACCCCTTCCGGAAGAGTATTATTTATACATTGCTTTATTTATCTGTTTATTTATTATTATTGTTATTATTAATTTATGATATTGTTTAATGCTATTGGCATTTTAATAAATGTTCCTTAGTGTCAATTTATTGCATCAGACACGAGATCCTCGATAGTGGACTTTATATGAAAATGAGTGAGAGATCCTAGCACCCAGGGGTGTGGCCAGAATGCAATTGATGTGTACGCACCAGAAAGGCTGGCGGTTAGGTGCCGTACGTTGAATTTATCCTTTTTATTTTTGAAATCCTTGCATACAGCGGACCAGTGATTTTTTGTTTTTTTTTTTGTTTGTTTTTGTTTTTATTTTTTATTTATTTATTTATTTTTTTTAATTTATTTATTCATTCCTTTATTTATCTATTTTTGAAATGCAAGAGGATCTCTTTCCATGATCGGTATTTTTTTTTATACTGTTATATTCAATTCTTTATATATTGATAAGGGCAAACTGTATGATATAGTCGGGGAAAGTTGCATTATTGGAAAATTTTATCTTATTGGTCTTGGTGTAATGACAGCTACGTCAGTGACGCGCTATTCCGAAACGGACGCCTATGTGGTGGGAGTATGTCTATGAAAGAAAGCTTACTCCGCACACATATTATTATAAATATAATGTGAACTTTAATGTATATAATGTGATAAATGCGAAATGGAATAGTGCCGTAAGTCAAGTATGGCTGGGCATCAAATTCTAAAATTATGTACTGATCCTATTGTAATTAGACCTTGTAAATTTGATGTGTGACACTCGATAAAATGATTTCTGATTCTGATTCATATAAATTTACGAGATTAGTAATTACATATATGATATTCGTATAAGTATGATGTTATTTTAAATTATTTTCTGTTTTATTCGTACTAGTTTATCTGCAGTTTTGTTTTTTGTTTTGTTTTGTTTTGTTTTGTTTTGTTTGTTTTGTTTTTTGTATCTGGTCCAAAGATTAAAGTCTCATCGATTACTAGTATGTTACTTGCATGACTTCCGAAGATTCAAAACATTTCAACGATAGTCTGATGACAGTAACTACAAGTTAGAAATGACTTACATGTATACATTTATTACACTAATTAAAACGAGAATGTGTTACGACCAAGTAGAAAAGCTGCATGGCTAGCAGGTGGCAGGTACTTGTTACATCGCACGAGAGTTTATTACAATGTAACAAATATTGACATCAGTGATACTTGGGCAGCCTATTCGAAGTGCACATGCACTCGTTTTGAAATAGTGTACTACGTCCAGATTTGAAAAAAAAAAATAAAAATATGTGAAATTGATCTTGAAATTTTCGGATAAGTTTGTTGTTTCCAGAAGGGTTTGACAATTTTTTTTTAATCTATTTATTTATTCTATTTATTTATTATTATTATTATTTATTTATTTTTTTTTTTATTTTTTTTGTCATAACTGCATATTTAACATTATTTCAGGATCTGACTTATTTATTTATTCTGACTTATTTATTTATTAGTCCCATATCGAATATGAAGTATTGATCAATGATATGACAGTTCTCATAATTACAATAAAAAAAAAAAAAAAAAAAAAACAATGATGTTAACAATGTATACCCAGACACGCTAGGAATATAAGTTATGAGAAGGAAGCTACATGTATGCAAGAGCACCCTCATTTGTGCATACTAAGCCTTAAAAAACTTCAGTCTGAAGTTTTATCTAATTCTATGAATGAATGAATAAGCAAGTGGACAGATATCTGCGGTAGATAGATAGATAAATAAATAAATAAATAAATAAATAAATAAATAAATAAATAAATAAATAAATAAATAAATAAATAAATAAATAAATAAATAAATAAATAATTAAATAAATAGATAAATAAATAAAGAAATAAACATATATGACAGACTGATTGGCTGATTTTTAACACACTAATCAACTAAAATGTTTGTTGTTGTTGATGTTAATATTTCAGACTATTATAGAACTATACTCTAACGGGGGATTCGACATTAACATCATGAAGCGCATTGATACAAATGTAGACGAGTAGATGAATTTATTACAAATGTAGACAGGTAGATGAATAAGTAAATACAAAAGATGTCATCATGAATAAGTAAATAACTTAATAAAAAGATATAACTGATTAATAAACATACTAACATTACATATATAAACAAATAGATGTAAATATAATATAAAATGCAAACTGTACAAGTAAATCAATCAGTCTGACTGAGAAAGTGATATAAAATTGCTAGTGTGACAAACACTTCCATTTTTTTTTTTTAATTTTTAAAGACAGACCTTGTAAAAAGGAAATTGACGATATTTAAACTGGAGCAAATTATCGGAAATAGTTTTAAAACATTGCATCATGCATGGGGTAAGATTGTTATCAATATAACCGATATTGTGACACAGGTGAGCTTCTAAATAACTTACGAATGGACGATTTTTTTTTTAATTCAACACCTCATGTACAATTTGATAAAAAAGGAGATTAGAAATACCAAATTTGACGTCAAAGTCATTCAAATCTATTGATATATTCCCCAATTTTGTAAATTCTGCTATTTTCCCCCCAATTTCAAAGGCCCCGGCCATGATCCCAAATAGTAAAGGGCTTGGAAGCTCTAGATTTTAAGACCCAATCAAAACTGTTGGAAGAAAATACATAGAACTTGATAGAAGTCGTGTTTTCAATGAAACTAGGCGAGCTCACGTGTGTACAATTCACTCTTACCTACTGACCTGTCTGAAAAATAAAATTGGACGATACTATACTTTACCGACTTTGGGTAACCACTATTAAACCAAACTATCTAAATACTGAGGGGTAGGAAGACGCAACACTTCCTGTTGTCCAGACAAAGCAAGCATCACCCGTGTCTCATAAGCAGGCGTTGTAGGAGCGAGGTCAACAACACACCCGTGCTGTACCCGTACTGCTGAACTGTAGGTGCACTGGTCGGATGAATTGATATAAGTCCAATGGCAGCAGAAAGTCGTACACAGCGATAGAAAGAAATGAAATGTTCGCATTTGGCAACAGAAAACGAAATATTTTAGTTAAATATTCTAGTTTTTCCTCTGCAGAGAGCACGCCATCTCGAAATGCGCAGTTTGAGTTTCTATATGAAGAAACCAACACGTACATACATGTACGTTCCGGATAATACTGAGATATGACTGAAGGAGTTATCTTCCTTGGTCAGTTTAATATACGTATAATAAACAAATTATGCTTATTCGTTGAGATAACGTGAAGTTATGCTTTAGAGCATAACTACAATTATATCTAAGGAATGAATTGATTCTCTGAGACGGGTTTCCATCAAATGTTCGGAAACCAGAAAATACTGAATCTCTCCAAGTCCCAAGGCATAACTCCGCACAAACTGAGCGGCATGAACACCATTCAAACTTGATCTGTATTTCTTTGTTTAAAAGCCTAATTTAAAAAGTGAAATGATTCTTTTTAACGAATATCTGTGATTGATCAGGAGTCCCCGAGGGCGCATGTAGCAACGTTCGATTGATCGTTGGTCTCTTCAACGCATTCGAAAATTTTTGTTGTCAAATTTCTTGAAATTTCTGAAACGTGGGTCCTGTAGCATCATATCAAACCCGTCCTGCTACGTCTTTCGATACGTTTTTGGACATAATAATTTTCACACTCTTTGGACATATTACATTGTTTAGATTGAGGATCACTGACGAGGGTTGAGTACCCGAAACGTGCATGTCTGGTCTATGCTGCATATTTATCTGTTCTTAAATGATGCTATTGAATTTGAAGACGTTTAACACTTGAAATATCAAGAAATAAGATAGTTTTAAGGGGTATAACTCATAATTGAGCAATATGACCCATATTTATACATGACCTCTATTTCTTTTTGTGAAAAAGCTTTATTCAAGAAATGAATTTATTCTCTGTAACGGTTGTCCTTTAAATGTTTGAAAACCGCGAATAGTTTTTTAGATTTCAAGGGACATAATCCTGCGCATAAATTGAGCGGAATGAACCACATTTGAACTTGACCTGTATGTCTGGGGAAGAACTTTTATCCAAGAAATTAATTCATTCTCTGTAACGTTTTTTTAATGTCAGGATAATGCATGTGGGAGTGACTCACAGACGGACGGGCATGTGCATCACTATATACCCCGCCATTTTTGGCAAGGGTATAAATATGATCCTTGAATTATGCTAGGGTTTTATTCAGTCTTTATAGTCTTATCACATTTATGCTCTTATAAAAATATTTTGATTGCAATGTTAACACAATTCAGTATGTTAGGGTTAAAGATGGATACAATGAATTTTGCTATATAACATGAATATTGTCTTGTAATTACTTCATTCTTACATAAAAGCAATATATTTTTTATACCTATTCTTATTTCGCCTACATTACGATACTGACAATATATTCTTTCTATTTTATGAAGTGTCAAAATATGTTTGGAGTATTTCAAATAATCTAATAAAATTACTTTTTATAGGAGATGCAAAACCAAGAGAATGTTTACAAACATCGACTGGTTCAGATTATAAAGGGACTCTGAATATTACAAAAAATGGAGATATATGTCAAGCTTGGATTTCTCAAACTCCACACAAACATGACGAGTATACCGACCTAGAGGGGAATTTCTGTAGAAATCCTGATCCCGGCGATTCTCAAGCACCTTGGTGTTATACAATGAATAAGAACATTACATGGGACTATTGTATCATACCTCATTGTGGTAAGTTTTTCATTCTTCATTTTGCAGAGAATCTTAATTTGCACATAGACTAGATTTAATAGATTTATGTACTCATACACAAAAACTTTTTTTTCAAAGATGTATCAGTTATGTCGGTTCAATTTGATACTAAGTGCAAATGTTGAACGTCTTTAAATTCAACAACGATATCATTAAAAATCAGATAGATTTGCAGTATTGACCAGACATTCACGTTTCGGGTAATTAACCCTCAATCTAAACAATGTAACAATAAAGATAACATCAAGTAAACACGAATAAGGTTACTTCTAAAAAAATGTTCACTTAAATTTCACTAGAAATATTAATAATCGTCACATTTATTTTACAGAGAGCGAAAACTGTCGCCGGTCTGATATAGGGTATGAGTATGACGGAGTTATCCATACGACTGTATCAGGCAAAGAATGTCAACGATGGGATAGTGTTGTGAGTCTTCCTTTTACAACAATTATTCGAAATTATATAGTATTTCTTTCTTAGTACACATACATATAATCACATTTATCATGCTATTAGACAAAATGAGACCAAATGTACATTATGGTATTCTTAGACCATATGCTTTTAAGGGGAAAATCTATACTGTTTTTAAATGTTAGTTAAAATGGCACAAATACAATACGCCCTCGATGTTCTTTAGAGGCCAAATTGTGTACTTTTCGGAGATCCGTAATGCGCTCGTTTTCCGAATAATTTTGAAAAAAAATCTTTTGATTCGATAGACAAACGCATGCAGCATACTAAACAGCAACAATCTCAAAAAAGAGATATCACGACGCATGATGGGGTTTTATTCTATGACGTCATCCAAAGTTTGTCGCATTCCATGAGTTTGCGAATTAGTTTTATCGGCAGGAATTTGTTTCGTGAGGAAGAAAAGCTTCTAAATTTTTTTCCTTGAACTGTACAGAATATTACTTACTTAAAATGAGATTCATTCGATCACGCCACAGTGTTGAAAACATGACATCGGATATTGTGAGCATGCTTTGCATAAAAGCGGAAATGACCCGAAGAAGTTAAAGTCCAAAATTTTCAGCATCAATGACCTTTGACTCAGGTAAAATTCAAATTTCTCATAAACGTTGTAAATACAAAAAACAAAAAACAAAAACAAAAACATGAAAAGTAGAAAATTCAAAATTTCATGTTTTTAACTAAAGGATATTTTCTTTATAATAGAAAAAATCTTAAGCCTTAAACTGTTTGTTCTATCTCTATACAATCATTCATGCTAGCAAATAAGGTCACATAATCATGGCTTGTGCATATTGAATAATAACTATCATACATTATGGTATTGTTCTATGCGTTTCTTCTTTTGAAAAGTATACATATAATTTATTATGTTAATATTGTTGTGTCTTTATTATCATTTGAATATTGCTCTGTGTCTTTTTGCGGATTGTAATTTTGTGTGTCGCTTTCTTGTGGATTTGATTCGCTGGATGATTGCAGGGTGGTCATATTGGCGATCCTTCCCTTTTCTATATAAAATTTGAATATACCTTTCGAATATTGAATATTTGAAGTTGAAAGAGAAACAGAAGTACCGCCAAATTAACATGCACCATTTTATAGACAAAGGTCAAACTAAATTGAAAATTGCACATACTATTAATGTATAAAATAATCATTTCTGAGTAGTAATATCCATTCGTCCCAGAGTATAACGTACTCTTATAACAATTGATTTGTTATTCATGAAGAAGTTCAAACTACAACGAATATGCTTACCGGAAAAAAAATGTGTACCCGGAAGTATATTTTTTAATGACATTCTTTATATGCCAATATATAATACAACGAAAAATAAAAATATATAATAATTCATTTGCCACAAACGTTTTAGATATTCATGATGTAAACCAATCAGAAACACCTATTCGATACACTCATATATGTAGCTCATAATACTGAAAAGGTAAGAGTGATAGAAGATGCAAACAAGAGGTGCCAAATATGTCGGACACTTTAATGATATCTTCTCCAAACGGGATTCCCAATTCAAACATTGCAGAATTTTTTTCATTTAAACACTGTTAAAGGACTTCAGATACAATAATAAATACTTTTTCTCAGGACAATTTACATGGATCTACTGGATATTGTTTTTCATTCATAGACGCCACATAACCACACGTACAGCCACTTGAGCGCCCATGAAAATTTTTGTCGAAACACATTTGGAAGTAAAATGCGGCCATGGTGTTATACGACAGATAAAGATCTAGAATGGGATTTCTGCGATATCCCAAAGTGTGGTAGGTATATTTTTCATTGTCTTTTTTTCTATTAACATCGATCATGCTGAATACATTAAAACAAGACAATGATATGATTTTTTAGCCTTTGATACATGATTTTGGAAAAATTTTTCAACACGAAATCCAAAGGCGTTGTGGGAATACTTTAATCCGTTTGGCATATATACTTAAGGTCATGTTTGAAGTTGCTGTTTTATTTTCTACTTCGCGTTATCGCAGACCCCGATCACTTATACTCCTGATTATGCATACAGAATTATAGATGTCATACTATGTATTTGGTATCAATGAATAAAAAAGATGGAAACATTTAATTTATAGAGAATGTAAGTGTTAGCTTGTGATCCTTTCTTCAAACGCATTCTGAAATCACTGTTTACAAAATTTTCTCAAAAATTCTGAAAAGTGGGACCCTTAGCATCATATCCAACGCATTCTGCTAGGTCTTTCAGTATTTTTGGGACTTTCACAGTCTTTAGCCATATTCATTGTTTCGATTGAGGATCAATGACGATGGTTAAGTACCAAAAATGTGCATGTCTGGTTTATACTGCAAATTTATCTGGTCTTAAATGATGCTATGGATTTGAAGGCGTGTTACATTTGTACCGTTTGGTGAGTGTCACTGCACTGCTGATAGACAACGAGTCCCCGAGGGCACATGTAGCAGATTTCGATTAACTTCGGTTGATCCTTTCTTCAAACGCATTCGAAAATTACATGATGCTATGCATTTGAAAACGTGTAACATTTAAAATTTCTGTTGTCAAAATTTGCTTAAATTTCTAAAACGTGGGTCTCAAAAATTCTGAAAAGTGGTCCATGATCGACAGTAAGTGTTTTGAATATTTTCCCTGGCATGGTTGCCATAGCACTTTAACATATTTGCTGCAAATTTATCTGTTCTAAATATGATGCTATTGAATTTGAAGACGTTTAACATTACATAAAGTAGGAAACAGTTACATTCAGAAAGTGCCGCACTGCCCTTTGTTTAAGCTAGAATACAACCAAGTTGCTTTAATTTTCTATGATAATTACCCGAAAGACTGAAAAACATATCATTTCTCTTAAGAATATTGAAAAATCAAATGACCTTTTTGGCTATTGATCTAGTCATTACTATCGTCAAACATGAATTATATATTTCGGTAAAATTCACATGATCCATCGCATGTTGCGGTGTTTACATAAAACTCTAAACTAAATATACCAAAATGTTTAATAACCTGTCAATGTGTTATTATTTACACCCAAGATAGATTTCATTAAATGCCGCGAAGTGCTGAAGTAAGCCTTAGATAACTATACAAAAAGATGGTGTACATCAGAAGGAGTTGATTCGCATGCTCTCGATGACAAGAAAAACCTCATTTTAGATATAGCGGATATAAGAATATATAACTTCAATAAAAACCCTCATCTCTTTTAAAATCCACGTTCCAAATCTGAAAGATATTTCAAATCCATTTTAAGTAATTACATGTAACATGAAAAATATGTCTTTATGCCAGCTCATAAAGCAGCCAAATACACCATAATTATTTGAAAACGTTACTGCATATCAACTTTAGGTTCGAATTACTACTACTAATACCTGTATCAAAAGCATTGAAAGTATCTCTTACATTTTGAATACACAGTTAACTGTCTTCATTCAAGATCTCTATTTCTAAAATCGATCTTCCAAAACTATATTGCATACGAAAACTGTGCAAGTCTTCTTACAAATTTCGATCGATTCGTTGCTAATTCTAAACTGCTCCACTACAGTTTTGTCTAGAAATCTTACGTCAGCACTTACGGCTATTAAAGAACATGTGACTAAATATTGTGAAACTGTTCTAAACAGGAACGATATAATTTTCGTTCTGTCAATTAAAAATTCAGAAGATGTGATTGACAAAATTAGAAATTTTCAAATGAGTACAGTTTCTTCATACTACTTCTCTAATATGTTCACCACGTTTCCTCACGACAAAATTCATGATCGATTATCTTAACTCATTAAATGGTGTTTTGATCGAGATCGGAAAACTTATATTTGTACATCTGAACCAAAAGGTTTTTCCCCATCAAATTACAAATCATACATATCATGGACATGTAGTGACCTGTGTAATGTCCTGTCCCTTCTCTTGGACAACATTTATATTAGATTTGGTGAGGATCTATACAAGCGGGTTGTAGGGATACCTATGGGTACATCATTAATTGCCTCTTTTGTAGATGTAGATTTAGTTTTATAAACATACGAAAAAGAATTTATCCAAAATCTTCAAAGGCAAAGAAAATTTTTATTATTTGAGATATTTCAATAATACTTCGAAGTACCTGAATGGTATTCCGACTATTGACAATTCTGCATTTGAATTATACATGTATAAGAATGCTATTTATCCACAAGAATTAATACTTAAGAAGGCAAACGTTACAAACACAGAAACATCATTTCTGGACCTGATTATCAAAATTGTAAACGGAAAGATGCATACAAGTGTATTGAAGAGGATCCTGACGATAATCTCGACAGCACTCACACTAGAGCACAAAACTGAGCATTGACGGAAACCTAGCAAGCTAGAAGTGGGATTAGGTGCCCGGGAGGAGTAAGCATCCCCTGTTGCAAAATACATGCACTGTTTGGGGTAACGTCTAAAAAGAGAGTGTTATGGCGACCATGTCAGGGAAAATATTTAAAACACGTACTGTCAAACCCCTCGCGGTGAACTTTTTTTATGAGCTCCACACGGCAAAGGGCATAAGGGTAATATGTTAAAGAATATCCTGACGATAATCTCGACAGCACTCACAATAGAGCACAAAACTGAGCATTGATGGAGCCCTAGCAAGCTAGAGGTGGGATAAGGAGTACCCCTTAAAGAAGATCCTGACGATAATCTCAACAGCACTCACAACAGAGCACCAAATTGAGCATCGACGGACCCCTACATGTAGCAAGGTAGAGGTGGGACCAGGTGCCAGGGAGGAGTTAGCATCCCCTGTTGGGTGTCAAATGTATATGACAAAAGAGATGATTTTGGATTCAACATAGTACATGTAAATTTCCCCTGGTATGATAGTGATGTTCCCAGACTACCGTCATATGGCATTTACATCAAACAAAGGAGGGGATATCACAGCTCATCCGGTACGCTAGAGCATGTACTATTATTTTGTATTTTCACAGTAGAAATTTACAAACTACTTGGAAACTTTTAGGTCAAGGATTCGGCTCTCATAAACTAGTAAAGACATTTTTGAAAACTTTACAAAATTACAACCAGCTTCCTTTATAATTCGGATCTATACAAACAAAAGAGTATATTAATTTAGGTATTGCACAACCTGCCTCGTATGGTGATATGATAAAACAAAATCAGAAAGATCAAGGTAGACAGCATAACCATCGAAAATGCGTCAGAATCATGAAACGTCTTTTATCTTGTGGATATGATCCTTATTTCACCAGACGGACACTAGTTAAACGGTTTCAATTCAGCAATAACTTATCATATATGTTTGAAGTTACCGAGTCTTGTTAATTAATAACAAAGAATGTACCACTGATGAGGATTTACTCTCCAAAACACGTGTCTTATGCAATAATATTTGAGTGAAATTTTCCTCTTCAACAGGTTAAAGGGTTGGAACATTTCCATAATATTATAAGAGTTAGCAGGGAAACCTGTTCCCCATGATTGAATGTTTAAAGTGTAATGATTACTTCTTTCCAGCTCTATCGCATGAAAGAAGCTTTGTTTCGGCCCTTTATCAATTTTACATCATGTGTTTTTTTTTTTTTTGCTATTTCGGAATCTTGTTATTTCAACCCCGAAAGTATTATCATCAACAACAACAACTAAATGCTTTATTCTCATAAACACAACAAGTGCACTGAAGAGAAAGTTTTCAACACATAAATTCATAAGATGTATTTTTGTTAAAATCAAAATTAAAGGAGGTTAACATCGCAGCACTTTCCCTACAATGCTATTTTGTTCATAAATTTTTATCTAACTTTGCTACTGAATCGATCCTTAAGAAAATTTGGAGTCGCGAATTTCTCCTAAAGTAAATGTACAAATTTAGATTCATAAAATAAAACTGAAGGATTCTACTAAGATACATTTGGCTGTGTCTGATAATTACATCCGCATTTAATTTAGTACCACCGACGACGAGGATTTACTTACCGAAACGTTGTACAAGAAGTAAAGTACATATTATTTTGATAGTCAAAAATCTTCAATGTTCAATATTGGTCTTTCTCATTTGGCAACAATGAATCCATGTATGGGGCACCATTCATAATGAATTTCATTTTCTACACTGTGACTGTACGGAGGATACTTACATATGTAGTGTGTCTTTTACGTTTGAATTATGTTAAATTATTGTTTTCTTTGCCGTTGTCTGTTGTTTCGATTTCCCCGTGTGTTCAGTTGTGGTCATACTTGTGTCGTCTTTCCCTTATAGATATAGAGAATAAGTGTCTTAATTTGTGTTTTGTTACGGGTATACAGCACACAGCAAGTGCATTTATTGTACATGTAATGTGCGTTAGCGCATTTCATGCGATAAATGCACTTGCTGTGTGTTGTATACCCGTAACAAAACACAAATTATGACATTTATTCTATATATATGCACCATAGTTGTCTATTTCATTCTTGTTTTCTGAAATCGCGTTTTCTAAGTAAAAGGGTGATGTTAAAATTCAGGTCACCGCGGGCTCAGTTTGCAGGTTAGAACAGCCGTCGCGGCATGTTTCTTTAGATCTTATGCATTGTGACGTCACGAGTGTTAATACACGAATTGCAGCACGTTTCTTTCAATAGTAACATCACAGGGAATTACATTGGTTGTACATATATATAATAGTGAAATCGCTGTTTCCCTATTTCACTATGGCTATTTCCAGTTACCGTTGTCGTCATATCTTCGATTTCTGATTTTTACAATTTTCAAGTTAAATTTTGAAATTATATGTACATGTACTTCTATTTTCTATTTATATCTGACTCGGTCAGCAATGTCATTTATATGATTGTTATTCTGTGTTTCTGCTTTCTATTATGAATATCATCATTCTTCTTAAACAGAAAAAATTGATTAGTGCTTCTTCATTTTTCAGGTTCTAAGCCTAGGGAATGTGCACTGACGGCTATAGGATATGATTATTTTGGAAGCAAAACTCAAACAAGTGACGGATTGGCATGTCAAGGATGGGATAGCATGAAGCCTAATTTCCATGAATTTGGTAATGAAAAGTTACCTTTCCAAGGCAAAAATGTGAAGTTCGTGCATCGGTCCGTCCTTGCATTGTAAAAACTTATATTTTCGACATACCAGTTGAACTGCTGTACACAATTTAACAAAAGTTTATAGGAAACAGGTACTCAAGATCCGCTACAAGGCTTGTGGTTTTCTTTCAGTTCAGTTAACAAAAATTGTCGCGCAGGGCTTTGATTGGCTGACACATTTTCGACATCTTCTCGGATGATAACATACATAAGCTCGCGGCGGCAGAGCGCGGATTGTATTACGTATGCCCTCTTTTTATATCCATTTACATATCCATCTGTGTTGCTTTGGCCCCTGTATTTTGCGGTCTTGTTTGTGTGTGGTCATCTGACAGTGAGAAGATTGTTTTACACCACAATAGTACGTTCTTCGAGACCTCTGGGAAATCGAACAAGTGGGAGGGTTGTGCACATGTTACCAAGAATAACCACACCTTCTGCTATTTCCGTGGTAGATGACCGTCCTAAGGTGGCACCGGTTGCCTATTGGTCTCTTTGGTTTATGTGTACTCCTTTGTGTTTGATGTTTCTGTGTTGGTGCTCCTTGTCCCTTTTGCGTCTCTTTCTGTGCTTGTCTACTCTGTGGTTTTGCATTGGGTGTTTTGGGGGGTTTGCTGTGGATACTGTAGCCTGGTGTTTTGGAGATCCCCTCCTTTGTTTAACAAAAAGCATATACTGAAGGTCCTATACTAAGTGTATGTTTTTTGCGCCTATCGGTCAACAAATAATTGCAACTACGGACTCTGATTGGCTGACATATTTCTCTGCAAATGCAGCACGTAATTTCACGAAATTTTACAGTCAGTGAGCTATCAAGGTCCAGGATCGATTTTGTGTTTTTCGTGACACTCGGTTATCAAATATTGCTGCCAAGGCCTATGGTTTGCTGACAGATTTTTGACATCTCCTCTGAAACCGTTGCCTAGAATTTCACGAAACGCTACAGGAAGCAAATAATCACACTTACGACCGTCTGCAAATTCGGATGAGCGGTGTTGTCACTTGGGCCTCTTGCTGTTTAAGAATCATTTTGTTACTGTTCGATAAATCTTGATTTGTGGTATAAACGTTGCATCCTTTTAAAACATGTCAGTGCTAATATGATGATAGGGCGTACTAAATGTTAATTTGGATAAATGTACGACGTTGGTGACGTTATGTATAATCTCAGTTTACAATATCATGAACTTCATTCAAAAAATTACATTCTTAAGGTGGGCCCCTACATGAATAGTTAAGGTGTTTCATTTCCTAGTTGTAAATTTAATTGCATCCGAGTATTTTTACAATAAATTTTCACTACTGACCAACATGTGTTGATCTAATTGAAAATTTTGTTTATTGAAGAATATTTTGAAAATTCAACTATTTGTTCATGAAAATGTATATTAAATATCTTCGGAGTTTGGGGGGTTTCCTTTATGTAATACCAATTATATTTTTCATAAGGAAGATGTTACTCTAATGTTTGGTCTTTTAAAAGGTAACACTTTAATCTATTGAGAAGAAAACGTCAAAAGTATTACTCCTGAACTGTTGATACTTGTCTTTATAGTTATAGAAATGGTATGTCGAATTTTCTGAGAACTGGGGATGCCCTTATCTTTCAAGGCAAACTTAACCCTGATCATAACTGTATACCTGTACATGCGTATATATTATGAATTTATGCAAAATGAAGAAATTTTATCTCTTTTTTCATTTCCATTCATCAATTCATTTTACGTTAAAGGTGACATGAAGGAGCAGACGAACTTTTGTAGAAACCCTAACTGGAATGAAGAACCATGGTGCTTTACCAAGAACGCTTCTGTTGAATGGGGATCTTGCGATATACCTTTATGTGGTAAACTTTTCATACTCACTTTGGCTCGTCCAAGATTTTCTGACTTATCGATTTAATGCTGTATATAGGGATATTGTCATTTTCCATGTTTGTCATTTTCAACACTGTTCATGTCTCACTACTGGTGGACAAATTGTCCCCGAAGGCACTTGTCGGGCAGTCTTTTGCTTAGATGGATAGTACTTAGGAGACCTACAAAGTGGCTGGGACGTCGCCCACTATAAAAATGCCCCTACCATTGTCTACGGACACATACGCAACAGATAATTTAGGTGTCCCTAGAATTTATTTACATAATGTTAGAAATGAAACATTCATCGCAACCATGCTCACTTTGTGGATTGATTTATGTGGGTGAAACCAAAGGTCAGCTCCGAACCAGAATGTCAAGACATTGGTCAAAAATCAATAATAAAGGAAATCAACGTCTTTATCGTCATTTTGATCAAGCTGATCATTCTGTTTTATCTATGAGAGTCAGATTCTATGAGAAAATATATCACCCCACAAAAAAACAATCAATTTGAGCACACCTTTCCGTCGCAACAGAGAAGAGTTCTGGATAAAAAAAATCCTAACGCTGCAGTGCCCTATAGGAGCAACGACAACGTCAGTAGCGTAGGAAACTTAACAAGTCCCGGTTGTCAATCGGTTAACGTTACTAGCTTATTGAACAGACCACAAAGAAGACCTTGAAGTCATGGCATTCGTAAATATAAAAGGCCTGAGATACATAGTTTCTCCTTCGATGACTTCGTTCCATTTTTGAATGAGCCTCTAGGCCAGCATCATATTCGCACCACATTATACTCTGTTCCTTAACGGAGGTTACACGAAATCTACGAATATACAAAGGACCTCACATTTACCGATACACGTTCCCCAGAATACAGACTACAAGGAGTCATCATGGACATTTCTACTTTTCGTTTAATTCAAGCAGTTAGATGAGAAAACAAACCGCCCTTTCATTAAAGTAAGATTTGCAAACAAAGGCATTGATGAATTATATCTTGGTCAAATTTTAAATCACAAAACTGTCACGGACAAAATCCCGACATATTTCAAACGGTAAGAAACTCTGTGTATTTCCTATAGCTTCACACCAACAGTTGCATCGAAATTTTACAATTACAAACGATTCCTTTCCGAATAGATAAAATCCATCACAGGGTTACTTTTATCTAGAATTTACCGATTAAAATCAAATTTAAACACCAGATTCGAGTCTATATTTAAAAAACCTGATGTTACCTACCTCCTAGGACATTACGTCATCACACAAGCAGACAAAACCTCAAATAATTACCCATTTACTTGCAAAAAGTACTATTTCGATACTCTTGTTAAAGAGTTGGGTTTAAAATATGACACCTGGTAATCCCAAGTACATCCCAATAAACCTTTCTGCCTCTGAAATAATAGATAATTAAAAATCAGCTCTTGCTTCCTTTGGCTTCTACACAAACAATTTATATTTAAATTCACCATACTTATACTGCATAAGAATCCGTACAAACAACGTTTCAGCGCTGGTTCCTCAAAATGTTCTACCAAATCTGTATCGATCACACTCACCAAAGTTTTATCTGAAATCAAATCTGGTCTTTAAAAATATTGTTCGACAGCATATTCTCATAGCGTTAGCAACCAGATGTAGATTTCAAAGAATTCGAAGGAACTTTAAGAATATCTGAAATCCACTCATTTAAGTAGAGTCCATTCAATTAAAGCCTTTGATTTTTCGCCACTTTATACCACAATCCCACATTCTGATTTGAAATGTAAACGTCTTCAAATTGAATAGCATCATTTAAGAACAGATAAATTGGCAACATGGACCAGACATGCACGTTTCGGGTACTTAACCCTCGTCAGTGATCCTCAAAGATAGGCTCGCAAACATTATGAGCGATACGATTACAAGCAAGAAGGGCAATGGCATATTCAAATTTATCGTTGTTAACTATGACAAAACCTACTTTGATCGTTGATCAAAGTAGGTTTTGATCAAACCTACTTTGATCGTTGAAACGTTGATCGTTTCTTCAACGCATTTTAAATTTCTGGTATCAAAATTTCTTGAAATTTCTAAAAAGTGGGTCCTGTAGCATCATATCCCACCCATCCTGCTACGTCTTTCGGTATACTTTTTCGACATAGTAACGTTCATACTTTTTGGCATATTACATTGTTTAGATTTAGGATCACTGATGAGGGTTAAATACCCGAAACGTGCATGTCTGGTCCACGTTGCCAATTTACCTGTTCTTAAATGATGCTATTCAATTTGAAGACTTTTACATTTATACCACTTGGTGAGTGTCACTGCTGGTGGACCAGGAGTCCCCGAGGGCACATGTAGCCAAGTTCGATCAATTTCGGTTGATCGTTTCTTCAACGCATTTTAAATTTCTGGTATCAAAATTTCTTGAAATTTCTAAAAAGTGGGTCCTGTAGCATCATATCCCACCCATCCTGCTACGTCTTTCGGTATACTTTTTCGACATAGTAACGTTCATACTTTTTGGCATATTACATTGTTTAGATTTAGGATCACTGATGAGGGTTAAATACCCGAAACGTGCATGTCTGGTCCACGTTGCCAATTTACCTGTTCTTAAATGATGCTATTCAATTTGAAGACTTTTACATTTATACCACTTGGTGAGTGTCACTGCTGGTGGACCAGGAGTCCCCGAGGGCACATGTAGCCAAGTTCGATCAATTTCGGTTGATCGTTTCTTCAACGCATTTTAAATTTCTGGTATCAAAATTTCTTGAAATTTCTAAAAAGTGGGTCCTGTAGCATCATATCCCACCCATCCTGCTACGTCTTTCGGTATACTTTTTCGCATAGTAACGTTCATACTTTTTGGCATATTACATTGTTTAGATTTAGGATCACTGATGAGGGTTAAATACCCGAAACGTGCATGTCTGGTCCACGTTGCCAATTTACCTGTTCTTAAATGATGCTATTCAATTTGAAGACTTTTACATTTATACCACTTGGTGAGTGTCACTGCTGGTGGACCAGGAGTCCCCGAGGGCACATGTAGCCAAGTTCGATCAATTTCGGTTGATCGTTTCTTCAACGCATTTTAAATTTCTGGTATCAAAATTTCTTGAAATTTCTAAAAAGTGGGTCCTGTAGCATCATATCCCACCCATCCTGCTACGTCTTTCGGTATACTTTTTCGACATAGTAACGTTCATACTTTTTGGCATATTACATTGTTTAGATTTAGGATCACTGATGAGGGTTAAATACCCGAAACGTGCATGTCTGGTCCACGTTGCCAATTTACCTGTTCTTAAATGATGCTATTCAATTTGAAGACTTTTACATTTATACCACTTGGTGAGTGTCACTGCTGGTGGACCAGGAGTCCCCGAGGGCACATGTAGCCAAGTTCGATCAATTTCGGTTGATCGTTTCTTCAACGCATTTTAAATTTCTGGTATCAAAATTTCTTGAAATTTCTAAAAAGTGGGTCCTGTAGCATCATATCCCACCCATCCTGCTACGTCTTTCGGTATACTTTTTCGCATAGTAACGTTCATACTTTTTGGCATATTACATTGTTTAGATTTAGGATCACTGATGAGGGTTAAATACCCGAAACGTGCATGTCTGGTCCACGTTGCCAATTTACCTGTTCTTAAATGATGCTATTCAATTTGAAGACTTTTACATTTATACCACTTGGTGAGTGTCACTGCTGGTGGACCAGGAGTCCCCGAGGGCACATGTAGCCAAGTTCGATCAATTTCGGTTGATCGTTTCTTCAACGCATTTTAAATTTCTGGTATCAAAATTTCTTGAAATTTCTAAAAAGTGGGTCCTGTAGCATCATATCCCACCCATCCTGCTACGTCTTTCGGTATACTTTTTCGACATAGTAACGTTCATACTTTTTGGCATATTACATTGTTTAGATTTAGGATCACTGATGAGGGTTAAATACCCGAAACGTGCATGTCTGGTCCACGTTGCCAATTTACCTGTTCTTAAATGATGCTATTCAATTTGAAGACTTTTACATTTATACCACTTGGTGAGTGTCACTGCTGGTGGACCAGGAGTCCCCGAGGGCACATGTAGCCAAGTTCGATCAATTTCGGTTGATCGTTTCTTCAACGCATTTTAAATTTCTGGTATCAAAATTTCTTGAAATTTCTAAAAAGTGGGTCCTGTAGCATCATATCCCACCCATCCTGCTACGTCTTTCGGTATACTTTTTCGACATAGTAACGTTCATACTTTTTGGCATATTACATTGTTTAGATTTAGGATCACTGATGAGGGTTAAATACCCGAAACGTGCATGTCTGGTCCACGTTGCCAATTTACCTGTTCTTAAATGATGCTATTCAATTTGAAGACTTTTACATTGTAAAAGGAAAGGTCGATTCTGAAAATAAGTACACTGAAACAGATATTATTCAGATGTTTAACTTCTTCATCGACATCATTTTTGCGATGTTTAGGGAAAAGGTCTTCCAGTAAATTGTCGGAATTTCAATGGGGGCCAATTGTGTCCCACTCCTTGCCGATATTTTTCTTTACTCGTACGAAGCTGAATTCATTCAATCTTTGGTCTCTGAATGGGAAAGATTCTTAGCTTCTGACTTCAACTTCACTTACAGATACATAGACGATGTGAAGTCCATCAATAATCCAAAATTCGCTTCGGAACTTGAAGGATAAAAAACTATAGAGATAAACAATTAAGCATCCTATTTGGACATAAAGTTGTCCTACGACACTGATGGTCACATGGACACCTCACTCTATGACATACGTGAAGACAAACTTTCCTTTTCTGAGTAACAACATCCCTTCATCGCCTGCTTATGGCGTGTTCATATCTCAGTTGATACGCTATGCCAGAGCAAGTACCAAATATACAGGTTTTATTCTGAGAGATTGTCTTTCAAATAAGCTTCTCAGTCAGGGATACTTTGTTACCGACTAACATCGTCACTGAGGAAGTTCTACGGTCAAAGGGGGAACTCGTCATACACTATGATGTCCCACTCTCCAGAATGGTGGATGTTATTCTGTCATAGACCATTTGAACCATCCGACCAATGATTCTACTCTATATCTTCCGAAATGGAAGTAACCGGATGTGACAATTTTACCGAACTGAAGCGGCGGGTGTTGCATGCAAGCAGGAGATGCTGACTCCTCCTGGGCACCTGGTCTCACTCCCATATTGGGAGTTCGCTTCTTTTCATGTTGTGATGGTTTTAGTTTGTTTCTTTGTTTGTTTTTTTGGTTCCTGTTTTATCCTGATTTATCGATTTTGTGCTGTATATAGGGATATGGTCATTATCCATATTTGTCATATAAGCAATCATATAAGTACTAATGCTATGTTTAGTCTGACAACTTTTTTCGCATAGAAAGATAATGAAGATATTCCCAATATGACGATAATGCATATCCACTTACGACAACTTAAAGAAAAGATAAATAAACAAACAAAGACAGTGCGAACAATAAACTTCGATGAAGTACCTATAAGATATTCAGTCTCAAACTCAAGAAGATAAGGCAAAATGATTAGAATGAGTTAAAGAAGATCCTGACGATAATCTCAACAGCACTTACAATAGAGCACCAAATTGACCATCGACGGACCCCTAGCAAGCTAGAGGTGGGACCAGGTGCCCGGGAGGAGTAAGCATCCCCTGTTGGCTAGCCCCACCCGCCGTCGATGATCATGCACGAAAATGAAAATATATAAAAAAAACATGTACTGCACTGTCTGAGGCCATTTCCATATAGAAAGTGCTATGGCGACCATGTCAGGGAAAATATTCAAAACACTTACTGTCAAACCCCTCGCGGGGAACTTTTTTACGAGCTCCACACGGCAAAGGGCATAAGTGTAACACAAATGAGTTAAAGAAGATCCTGACGATAATCTCAACAGCACTTACAATAGAGCACCAAATTGACCATCGACTGACCCCTAGCAAGCTAGAGGTGGGACCAGGTGCCCGGGAGGAGTAAGCATCCCCTGTTGGCTAGCCGCACCCGCCGTCGATGATCATGCACGAAAAATAAAAATATATAAAAAACATGTACTGCACTGTCTGAGGCCATTTCCATATAGAAAGTGCTATGGCGACCATGTCAGGGAAAATATTCAAAAACACTTACTGTCAAACCCCTCGCGGGGAACTTTTTTACGAGCTCCACACGGCAAAGGGCATAAGTGTGACACAAATGAGTTAAAGAAGATCCTGACGATTACCTCAACAGCACTTACAATAGAGCACCAAATTGACCATCGACTGACCCCTAGCAAGCTAGAGGTGGGACCAGGTGCCCGGGAGGAGTAAGCATCCCCTGTTGGCTAGCCACACCCATTGAAATTCTGAATGAATAACATAGTTGCTCGGGGAGAGTCAGCGTCTCCTGATTACATGCCATATCCGTAGCAACAGCTCCATTAAACCTTCCGTGATTGCCTCGATGTACATATTGATATACATAGACAACATTATATAATCTATGAATAATCTACAAAACCTGACAGTGAAAACAAATTATACGTGACCCACTCAAATGAATTATAGTGTCCAATCCCAAATGAAAGACAGAAGCGTTAGTTTTCTTTCTGTATTAAGAGAAAAAAGAATAAAAGGTTATTAGATCCCTCTTATGTTTGGTAATATCCTGTTATGAATTTGATTAAGATGAGCTCTTTTGAAAATTACGTATTCGAGTATTTGGTATTTTTTTCAAATTCGAAGTTTTTTTTTTTAATTTGAGACGGCATCGCATATTTGCTTCGACTAAAATAACATTTATAAGAATATCATAACTACGCCAGTTAACATTCCATATTGTCCTTAACTGTGCAATCAATATACAAATAAATGCAGTACTCAGATGAGTAACCCCCCGTTTACACTATGTTCTCGGCGGCCACGGAGGCCACGTTTCAATCCACCGTGGACGAAACGTGGTGATCTTGAGACAACGTAGGGGAACGGGATCAACAAACGTAACAAGCCGTGGTTGCCGGGGCTGACGGGGCAAATATTTAAACTGTCAAAGCATTTGTCATGGCAGCCCACGGTGCAGATGGACTACTTTAGAAACCGTAGCAAAACGGGTCGAACGCAACGCAACGTGACAGAACGTTACAGACCGTGACAAAACTTGGGACAGTGTCCGTAGCGGAACGGGAAGCAATTGTATGACTCGACAAATTACGATCCTAGTGAAGTTGAGTTACGGTCTGCCACGCGTATGTCCCGTTAAGCTGCGGCTGCTTTAGGGCAGGTGTACGTTTCATCAAGGTGTGCCAAGATTTCTCACGGCGAGCTAAGGAATGTGTAAGCCGTTTCGTCACGTTCAGCCACGGTACGTCCCGGCATGTTACGGTTTATTTCAAGTTCTACTACGGACTGGCACGGTACGTACGGTCACACAAGAAGTATAACAAACCAAACCCGTTCATGCAGCTTTTTGTGTCTCCTTTTCCCGGCGGTCACGGTTTATCGTAGTGGGCCTTGACAGAACTTGTTAGACGTGGCCAACTTGATTGGATCGTAACAAACCGTGACAGACCTTATCAGAACGTGAGAGGTCGTGAGGAAACGTACAAACGTTCGTAACAAGCCGTGGGTTGAAACGTAGTGCGCCGTCAGGTCTCCGGGATTCAGGAGCCGCGGCTCGTCATGGATACATTGATAGACCGTGCGAAAACGTAACGAGACCTAACAGAACTTGAATACCAAGATAAAAACTGCCAAAAATCATACGCTGTGCTACGTTTTTGGCCACCGTGACTGCCGTGGTCGCCGGGAACATAGTGTCAACCTAGGGTAAGCCTAGCAAGCAGAATAGCATTACTCTCACCGGGCAATTAAGAGGTTTTCATTTCCTCCTTTGCAGAATAATTAAGCAGCTTTAGTTTATTAGTTTAATTATATTCTATTTCAAATAATCGAAAAAGGATGGAGCAAAAGTTTAAACAGCATTATACAATGCCCTCTCCTAGTGCTTTAGTTTATCCTTATACTTTTTCTGGGTTTGGCAATTCATTAAAGCGCATGTAGTACAATATAAGAAACACATATGAAAGTATCTACGATAAAGAAAAGGAGAGGTCTTATCTAATACATTTTGATAAGGGTGAATTTTTGGCCTCCCTTGAATTTTAAATTATAATCATAGAAGAAGTACCCATCATTAATTTAGTTTCAAAGTCGTGAAGTTTAGGCAAATCATCATAATTTCCTGTCCTCCTGTCCAACACAGTTGCAAACCCCGGAATAAACAACTTTCCGAAGTAAGACAAGGTACCCGGGGAGAATCACTTACACGATATTCTGACATAGTCAAAGTCTTTTTCTTGAGAATAAGAAAATGATTCCAAACATCTTGCCTATTCTAGGGAATAAGGATATCATTCTCAATTGAATAGCTGCTATGTAGAAATAAAGATAAAATAAAGGACTTGATCGTTATCATTGTTTAATAATTGGTCTTTACAATTTTCAAACAAAAAGAAAACAAGCATTGTTGCTCGAAGATGCAAATGAGTCATATTTCAAATAATTGTTATGGATTATGATAAAAAATGTTAGGTGCTTCTTATCTTTTACATACTTTGAATCTAGTACATTTGATATAAAGATTTTCGCTTTCACAAACTAGTTAAGAATTTCTGGAAATTTTACAAAAATTATAGTCAACTTCTTTGACATTCGGACCCATACAAGCAACAGAGTTTATTACTTTGGGTATTTCACAACCTGCATTTTATGGTGACATTATTTACAAAATAAGAAGGATCGAAGATAGACAGCATAACCATCGAAAATGTGCCAGAATCATCAAACGCATTTTATACAGCGGATATGATCCCATGTCACCATACGGACAATAGACTTGGTACTTGACCAATTGAAGACTTTCACTCTGACTGACTGTGACGATTGGACTCCATGATAGGATCTGTACAAACCTCTTTAGAGAAGACATGGCCCCGACCACCTATTTCAGCACATGCTCACTTGCCATCTCCGGATTAAAGTAATTGAAATCTAGATTATATTCACAGACTCATTCTCAATCAAGGATTTGCTTGCAATATTGGTATTGAAAAAGTGTCGAAATTGAAGATAATACGTTTTTGGAGATTGATTTGACTCGTAATGATAAATGATATACTGAAAAAAAGAAACAAAAAAGAGATATTAATATTATGTCAAATTTCTTTACATGTTTTTTTTTTCAAATTCTAAAATCGAATTTATAAAATATGTTTAATTAATTAACAGATGAGGAAATGTGTGCCTCGTTGCCTTGTCAGAATGGCGGAACATGTATTCCAAACGGGGATTCGTATACCTGCCAATGCTACAAATCATATACAGGACGTGATTGTGAAGAATCGGGTAACTATTATAATAAAGTTCTCTTTATCCAAACCGGTATCAAAATCAGATGATATTTTGCTGGCTTAGTATTCTTAAACAAGTAAATAAATCTCATAATAATGTCTGTTAAATAATACAATGGCTGATTGATATTTTGTTAGTCTCGATTGTCTGGGATGCAGAAGGTATTCTGATGATAGATTTTCTCCAAAAAGGACAAACAATAAATGGCACATACTTCTGACACAGTTACGAGAAATACTAAACTTAAGCGCCGCGGAAAGCTCAATAGCTAAAGATGTGTTGTTCCATCAGGGCAACGCTCTTGTTCGAAAGTCTGTCACTGACATGGCTGCCTTTCATGATTGCGGCTTAAATTTGATTGAACATCCACCTTAGCCACCTGATCTTGCTCCGTCAGACTTTCATCTATTCCCAAAACTGAAAGCAGTTATTCCATGCACCCATCTCTAGTCCGATGATGACGTCATACTTGCAGTGGATGACTTTCTGACCAGTCAAGATAAGGAGTTCTTTAAAAGCGGCATTGAGGCATTTAAACACCGGTGGCAAAATTGTACAGATACTGAAGGGAATCATGTATAAAAATAACGCTAAATGTCTGATGAAAGTCAAATCGTTTAATACGAGGCGCTCAAAACATATCCATTAGCCCTCGTAGGTTTCTGGATTGATGTTTGTTTTTGCTACACTTCTACTAGATCAATTATGGATATATATGTGAATGAGATACCGTGGTTCTTCATAATTACAATTCAGCATTTCCGATTAGAATGAATGAATGGTTCTTTAATCTACAAAATGTGTTCTCATCAAAAAAGTGAGAATGAATTGTCTAGATACATTTACATGTATTTGAATGCTTGGAGAGTCACACAATTTATCATGACCTTTGACGGTGTATGACATGTAAACATCAATATCAATCCCAATGATTTTAAATAAATCTTCAGCTTTTGTCTTACATGTTACGTCTTCAAAGTCATAGCGTTATTCATGAACAGATAAACCTGTATCATGGACCAGACGTGCACGTTTCTGGTACTTAACTATCTTCAGTGATCCTAACTGTGAAAGTTTTCATTGGATTTGAGTTAACCAATCTACAGACTTGTACCAACGCATTCTCAAGAATTGCACTCTAATTATAGAATCCAATCCAAGATAGATTTTGTCAAATGCCGTGAAGTGCTTACGGAAGCCTTAGATAATTATACGAAAAGATGGTGTAAATCAGAAGGAGTCGAACCGCATGCTCTGAATGACTGGAAAAACCTCATTTTAGATATAACGGATATTCGAATAGATAACTTCCATAAAAACCCTCATCTTTTTCAAAATCCACGTTCCAAATCAGAAAGATATTTCAAATCCAAACTAAGTAAATTACATGAAAAATATGTCTTTGCACCAGCTGATAAAGCAGCCAACAACACCATTATAATTTGAAAACGTTACTACATATCAACTTTGATTTCGGAACTTTCGTCTACTAATACATATATCAAAAGCAATGAAAGTGCATCTAACATTTTAGGCAAGCATAACAGTGAACTGTCTTCATTCAATATCTCTATTTCTAAATTGGATCCCCCAACACTATATTGCATACCGAAACTGCACAAGTCTCCTTACAAATTTCGATTTATTGCTAATTCTAGTAACTGCTCCACTACAATTTTGTCTAGAAATCTGACGTCAGCACTTACTGCTATTAAAGAACACATAACTAGATATTGTGAAACGGTTCTAAACAGGAACGATGTAAAGTTATTTTGGTCTATTAAGAATTCAGGGGATGTGACTGAAAAAATGAAATCTGGAAATTTCCAAGCCAATACGATTTCTTCATACGACTTCTCTAATATGTACACCACACTTCCTCATGACAAAATTAATGATCGATTATCTAATCTCATTAAATGGTGTTTTGATCGAGAGCGAAAAACTTACATTTGTACATCTGAATCGAAGGGTTTCTTTTCCTCGACTGAGTACAAATCATACAAATCATGGACATGTAGTGAACTGTGTAATGCCTTGTCCTTCCTCTTGGACAATATTTATGTTAGATTTATTGAGGATCTATACAAGCAGGTTGTAGGAATTCCTATGGGTACTAACTGTGCGCCTCTTGTTGTAGATTTATTTTTATACACTTATGAAAAAGAATTTATCCAAAATCTTCAAAAGCAAAGGAAATATGATGAGCTGAAATGTTTTAATAATACTTCTAGGTATCTGGATGATATTCTAACCATTGACAATCCTGCTTTTGAATTATATAAGAATGAAATTTATCCACAAGAATTAACCCTTAACAAGGCAAACCTTTCAAATACAGAAACACCCTTTTTGGACCTAAATATCAAAATTGAAAACGGAAAGATTCATACAAGTGTATATGACAAAAGGGATGATTTTGGATTCAACATAGTAAATTTCCCTTGGCTTGACGGTGATGTTCCAAGATTACCGTCATACGGCATTTACATATCACAGCTCATCCGGTAGAGCATGTACTGATATTTAGGGTTTTTCACAGTAGAAATTTACAAATTACCAAAAAACTTTTAGGTCAAGGTTTCCGCTTTCATAAACTAGTTAAGACTTTCTGGAAATTTTACAAAAATTACAGTCAACTTCTTTTAAAATTCGGAACTATACATGCAACAGAGTACATTACTATGGGTATTACACAACCTGTCTTTTATGGTGATATGATAAACAAAATAAAAAGGATCAAAGGTAGGCAGCATAACCATCGAAAATGCGTCAGAATCATCAAACGCCTTTTATACCGTGGATATGATCCTAATGTCACCAGACGGACACTAGGCTTGGTACTTGACCAATCTACAGTCTTGTACAAGCGCATCCTTGAGACTTGCACTCTGACTGACTGTGACGACGGGACTCCATGACGGGCCCTGTCCAAACCTCTTTAGAGAAGATAGGGCCCCGACCACCTGTCCTCTCTGAATGTCAGTCGGACTCCTCGGGTGATTACATACATGAGCTCGCTACAGCCGGCAGAGCACGGACTATATTACGCATGTCCTCTTTTTATATCCATTTACATATTCATCTGTGTCTCTGGGGTCTCTGCGTTTTGCGGTCTTGTTTGTGTGATGTCATCTTACAGTGAGGACGTTTTTTACACCACAATTGTACGTTCTTCGAGACCTCTGGGTAATTGGAGAAGTCAGAGGGTTGTGCGCACGTAATCCAGGATAACCACACCATTTGCTACTTGCGTGACAGATGGCCGTCCAAAGTCGGCACTGGTTACCCATTGGTCTCGTCGGTTTATGTGTAGTCTTTTGTGTTTGATGTTTACATGTCGTGTGTCTCTTTTCCGTCTCGTGCTGTACTCGTCTTTTGTGTTTTTGCATCGGGTGTTTTGGTGTTTTACTGTTGATGCTGCAACGGGGTCTTGTTGGAGATCTCCTCCC